>OY728164.1:1882012115-1882696275 GCA_963277665.1 Viscum album
CACTTTTTATTTTTATCTTGTTGGTTAACTCCTCTCAAAGGAAGTTAGGGGTGGGACCCACACCCACTTAACCTCCCTTGAGAGGATTAAGTGTGGTGGGGCCCACACGAACCCTAACTTTTCATCTTCTCTCAAAACTCCCTTTAACCCCTCTTTAAATCACATGACAACTTGTTATTTAATTTGGAGTTATTTTATTTGAATTTCAACCCTTTGAAATTCAATTTGTTAAGTGTGTGAATAAAATAAGACTCTAACTTATTTTATTTGGTTAGATTTATGTAGCCTTCTTGAGAGGATTTTGAGAGCTCCTCCTTCTTCTCAAACTTTGACGAAGAACGCTCAAGCTCCGACGAAGAACACCGCTCCTCTCTTCTTCGTTGCCAGTTGTCCCGAAGATCAACGACGTCTTCCGTGTCAACGAAGGGGAACGCCGATTCCTCCTCGGACTTCCATCATCGGCTTACGAAGATTCGCCAATGACGTACCTCTTCGGACGTACCTCTTCGTCAACGGATTTGACGAACGATTACCGCGACGCCCGACCTCCGTGACGTTGTCTTCCGTGGGTCGTTGACGATCATCGATCTTGAACCATGATAGGGGTTGTTGTTGTTTATTTATTTATTCTCGTTCTTGGTTCTAGCTTGAAAATTTTGAGGTTTATTGTTAAGTGTTATCGGCTAACTAGAGGGGGGCCGGACCGCACAAACACGGCCGAATCCCCCCTCCTCTGTTCTTGAATATTATTTCCTTGCGGATGAACGAGATGGCGTGGTGCCGTCGCACCACGCGGGAATCGCAAGGCTATAATCGTGCGACACCGTCGCGCCACGCCACGGAATGTTTAACCTAAACGCGACGCCGTCGCACCGCATCGATGTGAATCGAAGGCGCCGCGGCCGGAGCGGGGTCGCGGTGAAGGGGCGCGGTGCCGTCGCACCGCGCCGGACGACGAACACCGCGGCTTGTTCCGGGCCGCGGCGGAACGAGAAGACCGGCGGCTCGCCGGGCCGCCGGTGTCGGAAGCCGGAAGGGGATCGGCTTTGCCGGTCCGCTGAAGAAGAACCAACAGGCCAGGTCGGGCCGGTCGGAAGGGGAAAGACCGGGGGAATTAAATTCCCCCGGCCAGGTTAATTGCCCCCCCCATTAAGAGGGGGGGGGCGGTTTTATAAAAGGGGGGCAGGCGCCCCCCCCCCCGTTTCCCACAAAGCAGGACCCCACGAGGGGGGCCGGTTTTCACAAAAAAGGGGCGGCCTCAGCCGCGCCGCCAGAGAGGAGGCGGGGGCCTTGCCCCCCGCGCACTGCACCCATGCGGCGCCAGGCCGCACCGCCGCCGGCCGAGCCGCGCCGCCGTGCCGGGCCGCGTCGCCGCGCCGGACCGCCGCCAGCCGGGCCGTGTTGGACCCGGGTCGGGTCAAACCGGTTCGGGTCGACCCGGTTCGGGCCGACCCAGGGGGGGTCGGGACGGGTCGGCCCGGACCCGGACCCCCCGTTTTTGAAACAACTTCGGTCTTTTGGCCATAACTTGAACCACGGACCTCCGATTGGCGAACCGTCAGCGGCGATGCGATCCTTGTATCGAGTCGGTCGATTCGGTATATCACACTCAAAGTTTCGGAATACTTTGAGTTCGGCCGGGTTGGTTCGTTCACGAAACCAACCGGGCCTTCGGAGCGGAAACACTCATATCTTGAGCTACGGACGTCCGATTGACGTGACGCCAGCTTTGTTGTGTTCCTCTTAGTGAGACGGTTCTTTTGGCATACTCTGCCCGAGGTTTGGACGCAGGAGGAGTACGGTCGGGTTGGTTTTTCCTTAAAAAACAACCGGGCCCTTGGGACAAAAAAGCCAATAACTCTCAGACCGGGCGTCCGATCGACGCGTCGTTTGTTGGGTTGAGTTCCTGTTGACGATACGGAACATTTGGATACATCAACTCTGGACTTTGTGACAGTTGATGTATCAGCCTCTCGGCTCGTGGAGCGGACCCTCCTGAACGAGCTTGCTGTGTGCGGGAACCCTAGTACTGGCTGCGACTGTGACTGCTACTGCGACTGATACTGCGACTGTGACTGCTACTGCTACTGTGACTGCGACGACGACAGTACTGAGATCCTGTGTGGATTCGACGACAACTACAGCACTCAGCGATCCTACGTGGATCAGTGCTACAGGTCCTGTGTGGGCCCGATCCTGTGTGGGTCCGATCCTCTGTGGGTCCTTGTGCTCAGCGGTCCTGTGTGAACCAGCGCCTATAGGTCCTGTGTGGGCCCGATCATGTGTGGGTCTTTTGCGGGGGTTAGTTACGTATCAATCCTTCGTGGGTCCGACGACTTAGATGGATCAGAGATCATCTTTATCGTCCTTTGAAGAAGTATACCTGTGTGAGATGAAATCCTGTTGCTATCCTGTGTGGATTTAATTGAGCTATCCTGTGTGGATTACATTTTTCTTTCCTGTGTGGAATACGTTTACTTTCCTGTGTGGACTGAGTTGTACATGGCCTCAGAGGTTGGAGCGTATTGGAATTGATGACTTAGGTATATGTATGGGC
This sequence comes from Viscum album, assembly GCA_963277665.1. NCBI lineage: Eukaryota > Viridiplantae > Streptophyta > Magnoliopsida > Santalales > Viscaceae > Viscum > Viscum album. Next base: position 1,882,014,673 of record OY728164.1, read on the forward strand.
ATATACCTAAGCAGTGTCGGATTACTACTTCGTGATTGTATCTTCCTTTGTGGTTTATCCTTTGTGGATTTTGGGAGACCTTCGGGGGTCTCGGGGTCCCTACTGAGTAGTTTATACTCACCCTTGCACGGGCTATGCCCGCACTACGTTGTGTTGGTTTCAGACGACGGACAGTGTTGATCTTGGCTGAGCCTTGCAGAGCAGGACGGTACCTGGAGGTGGACCACTGGGCGGGACGTCTTCGGAGCGGACGGCGGGACCCGAGGAGAAATGGAGCTATCTGTACCCACCCTTCAGGTGGGATTTCTAGTGGACATCTCGGTGTTGCAGCTTTTACTTTACAGTTGTTGTTTTCCCTTTCGAGTTGTACTTTACTTTCAGTTTGGGTTTGTATACTGGCCCATTTACTTTTCCGCACTTTCAGTTCTACTCTTTTTTTACTTAGTGTTACTTTCCTCTTGCTTACTCAGTGGTGTTTGTTTACATTCCAAAGGCAATGCCTTCCCTTTTTACCGGGAATTACACCTTGGTGCTAGTCGCCAGCCCCTGGCCTATGGAAGGCGGGCTTCGGGTAGTCATGGAACGGACCCCGAGGGCGGGTCGTGACAAATTGGTATCAAAGGAGTTCGGTTCTACCGCGAACTCTGATCTTTTATATGTGAAGAAACAATGTTTAGCATATTGAGTGTGGTTCTCAGTCCAGGGAGTCCAGTGTTGGTGCGGCGGCCGACATATCCTTACACCAGGACTCTGACTTCTGATTTCCGACTTAATGCATGAAAACATTGATTGCATGTGTGTTTCAAAGTTTTCTTTGTGATTACTTATATCAGCTCACCAGGTATACTGTTCTGACCGTGGCACACCTGTTTCCTTTTAAGGATGGCTCCACAACGGCAGCCAGCTAGGGTTCCGAGAGTCGAGTGTGACAACAGCCCACCGAGCGACGAGGCTTCGGTGCAGGGCCCTTTGTCAGCAGTGGCACTGACGGTAGCTCTACCCGTCGAGCCACTGATACTTCTAGCACCAGCCGCTGGCGATGCACGTCGCCTCAGCGCACTGCATGAGTTTCAGCGCCAGCGACCACCTAGGTTCCGTGGGGAGACGGATCCCCAGGCAGCCGAGGACTGGCTGGAGGCAGTGGTATGTGTGTTTAGGCTAGTGAGGACACCAGCAGACCTCATGGTGATCCTCTCTGCGAGCCTACTACACGCAGCAGGAGGACGATGGTGGAGCTTGATGCTCCAGGTGCACGATGAGGCATCTCTTCTATGGACGGACATTGGGAGCCTCTTCCGCTCTGAGTTCGTCCCAGCCACCCTTCGTGCGGTGCGTATCCAGGAGCTTCTTCAGCTGCGGCAGGGCAGCATGACGGTCGCTCAGTACTCGGTGAGATTTACCGATCTCTCGCGCTACTCGACCGACATGGTACGGGACCCATTCTTCCGAGCCCGGAACTTCGACCAGGGTTTGAGACACGAGATCAGGGCATCGCTGATCTCCCTCAGCATACCGACTCAGAAAGGAGTACTGGAGCGGGCCCTTTTGATCGAGAGCTTCCTTGCTGAGTCTACACCAGCACCGAGACCCACCACAGAGCGACTCGTGGCAGAGTCATCTGCAGAAGGCAGTCGATGGATGACTCAGGGGTTCAGGCTGACCAGACCTTCAGGCAGACGACCTCAGGACACTGGCTCAGCAGTGCGGGGTACACAGCGCGGAGCCAGTCTTTCGAGTGGAAGACAGTGCTATGAATGCGGCGGGCAAGGCCACATGGCTCGTGACTGCCCGACCCGCCATGCAGAGGACCAGTAGACGGTTGAAGAACCACCTAAGCAGAGGCAGAGGTTCGACCGTGGCGGTCCGCAGGGAGGAGGCGGACGAGGAAGAGGAGGTGGCTGAGCAGCAGGTGGTGAGAGATGCTTTGAGGATCTACCACCACCACCACTAGGAGGTCCACCCCGACCTCAGGGAAGAGCACAGCTTCAGGCAGCTGAAGCTTACGATCATGGAGCTCCGGAAGCGGGTGGACTAGTTCGGGACTAGCTCCAGGCATAGAGGCCTTTGCCCATAATGCCTCTGGCTTCGTAGTTTGTGTTGCCATGTGTCCATGTACTTTGAGTTGAAGTATTAAATGATACTTTCCTTGGTGACTTTTGTTTTCTTGTCTTTTGTTTGTTTTTACTAAGAGGTTCCGGTTAAAAACTGTTTACTTAACCCTCACTTGCGAGATTCTTACTGGAGGAGACCCAGTGACCACACACTGATGCCGACAGTGTAACTCAACCCTTGGAGGCGAGAGTAACTGTTGGATCTCGTGGTAGCAGCGTCGAGGCCTTACGACGTCATCCATGCCATGAATTAACTAATCATGACGGGATTGACTGTATTAGGCAAGGAACGTGGTTCATCCAGGGGATGAGACCAGATTTCACTTCTCGGCAAAGGAGAAATCTTTGCAGATTTTCCGTACGTTATGGAGGAAGGGGAAACCCTTCGTGTGGTCAGACAGATGTCAGTAAAGCTTCCAGGAGCTGAGACAGAGATTGACCAGCAAACCTATCTTGTGTTTTCCTGAGGAGGGAGTAGGGTACGTAGTCTACTGCGATGCATCAGGGACCGGACTCGGATGTGTTCTGATGCATGAGCGGGAAGTGATCGCCTATGGATCACGTCAGTTGAGGCTGCATGAGCAGAACTACGCTACCCATGACCTGGAGTTAGCTGCAGTGGTCTTCACTCTGAAGACATGGCGACACTATCTGATGGGCAAGCTCTTTAAAGTCTTTTCTGATAATCAGAGTCTCAGGTATATCTTCTCGCAGAAGGACCTGATCCTGAGACAGCGGTGATGGCTCGAGTTCCTCCAGGACTATGACTTTGGGATAGTCTATACTCCTGGGAAGGGGAATGTGGTAGCTGATGCCCTCAGCAGGAGGACGGGCATTCAGCTACTTGAGGAGGCAACAGAGTAGCTAGCCTCTTTAAAGATATCCTTCGTGGATAGAGATGGAGCATCCTTCCTTCAGTCTCTCACAGTCCCCCCTCCATTACTACAGTGGGTCAGAGGGGCACCGCGTGAGGATGCTGACTGTGAGACACGGCGTACACATATATCCTCGAGACAGGCACCTGATGGTTTCTCCCTTGGAGCAGAGCACGACATCCTTTTCAGAGGACGTACCATGGTACCGGTCGCCTTGCGAGAGGAAGTTATGAGAGAGTTTCACACTTCTCCTTTGGCGGTACATCCTGGAGTGGCGAAGATGTACCAGGACCTCAGACGACATCACTGGTGGCCGGGCATGAAGAAGGTTGTAGCAGAGTTTGTTTCTCGATGCCTCACCTGCCAGCAGGTGAAGGCAGAGCATCAGGTACCATCAAGCTTGGTACAACCTTTGGAGGTTCCGGAGTGGAAGTGGGACGGCATATCTATGGACTTCGTGACTGGACTTCCGTGCACTTCCAGAGGTCACGACTCCATCTGGGTGATTGTTGACCGACTCACCACGTAGGCACACTTCTTACCCATCAGAGAGTAGGGCTCAGTGGAGAGCTTGGGACGTCACTACGTTCAGGAGATTGTGCGACTCCACAGCGTGCCATCATCTATCGTCTCCGATCGAGATGCTCGCTTTTCTTCCCGGCTTTGGAAGGGGTTACAGGAGGCGTTTGGGACACATCTACGTCTGAGCTCAGCCTTTCACCCTCAGACGGATGGTCAGACAGAGAGGACCATTCAGACTCTCGAGGACATGCTCCGCGCATGTGTCCTTGACTTTGATCATAGCTGGGAGGACCACCTTCCCTTGGTGGAGTTTGCGTAAAACAACAGCTACCACTCCACCATCTGGATGGCACCGTACGAGGCATTGTACGTCTGACCTTGTAGATCTCCTTTGTGCTGGACAGACCCTGGGGAGTCAGCACTTGTGGGACCGGAGATGGTTCAGGCCACGACAGAGAAGGTCCAGGTCATCCAGGAGCAGATGAGGACAGCTCAGAGCCTGCAGAAGTCATACGCTGACAGGAGGCGGAGGCCACTAGAGTTCGAGGATGGCGACCACGTCTTCTTGCGGGTCTCACCTCGACGTGGTATATAGGGATTTGGCCATGGCGGCAAGTTATCTCCACGCTTCATCGGACCCTTCCAGGTCCTCAGCAGGATTGGCGAGGTGGCTTATCGCTTGGCTCTGCCGCCTCAGTTTCACCGGGTGCACGACGTCTTCCACATATCCTAGCTGAGGAGATACGTGCACGACCCGATGCACATCATTGACTATGGGGATCTTATCATTGACGATGTGTCGACTTTTACGGGGGTCCTGGTGGAGATAGAGGATCGACATGAGCGGGCCCTACGTGGGTGATCGATTCCTCTTGTTCGCATCAGATGGAAGCACGAGAACCTCCAGGAGAGCACATGGGAGCGGGAGGCTCAGATTCGTGCTCAGTACCCTCATTTGTTCTCCTAGTTTTTGTTGTATCTTTACGGGGACGTAAAGCCCTGAGGTGGGAGTAATGTAAAGACCCGTAATATTCAAGGGAAATTTTTTCTTAATTTTCTTTGGAATTTTACAAGAGCGCGGTTTCTGACGGCACCTGATTCCGAGGCCCAGAGTGCCCGGAATCAATTTCCGAAGCTTAGCTCGGGTACGTTCAGTGAAGGAACGGGCGGGATTTTTTAACTTTTGATCTGGTGCTCGGAATTGAAATCTGAGGGCACCGATGAACTCACAACGCCGTTTTTCGATTAAGGGGACCTTTTCCGAGGTTGCGTTTATTGCGGGTCGAATTTTAGTTTTTGGGAGAAATTATAAGAAGTTAAATAAAAATGTGGAAACACTTTTTATTTTTATCTTGTTGGTTAACTCCTCTCAAAGGAAGTTAGTGGTGGGACCCACACCCACATAACCTCCCTTGAGAGGATTAAGTGTGGTGGGGCCCTCACGAACCCTAACTTTTCATCTTCTCTCAAAACTCCCTTTAACCCCTCTTTAAATGACATGACAACTTGTTATTTAATTTGGAGTTATTTTATTTGAATTTCAATCCTTTGAAATTCAATTTGTTAAGTGTGTGAATAAAATAAGACTCTAACTTATTTTATTTGGTTAGATTTCTCTAGCCTTCTTGAGAGGATTTTGAGAGCTCCTCCTTCTTCTTCAAACTTTGACGAAGAACGCTCAAGCTCCGACGAAGAACACCGCTCCTCTCTTCTTCGTAGCCGGTTGTCCCGAAGATCAACGACGTCTTCCGTGTCAACGAAAGGGAACGCCGCTTCCTCCTCGGACATCCTTCGTCGGATTATGAAGATTCGCCAACGATGTACCTCTTCGGACGTACCTCTTCGTCAATGGATTTGACGAACGATTACCGTGATGCCCGACCTCCGCGACGTTGTCTTCCGTGGGTCGTTGACGATCATTGATCTTGAACCAAGGTAGGGGTTGTTGTTGTTTATTTATTTATTCTCGTTCTTGGTTCTAGGTTGACACTTTTGAGGTTTATTGTTAAGTGTTATCAACTAACGAGAGGGGGGCCGGACCGCACAAACACGGACGAATCCCCCCTTCTCTGTTTGTGAATATTATTTCCTTGCGGATGAACGAGATGGCATGGTGCCGTCGCACCACACGGGAATCGCAAGGCTATAATCGCGCGACGCCGTCGCGCCGCGCCACAGAAATTTTATCATGAACGCGACGACGTCGTGCCGCGTCGAAGTGAATTGAAGGCGCCGCGGCCGGAGCAGGGCCGCGGTGGAGGGGCGCGGTGCCGTCACACCGCGCCGGACGACGAACACCGTGGCCGGTTCCGGGCCGCGGCGGAACGAGAAGACCAGCTGCTCGCCGGGCCGGCGGTGTCGGAAGCCGGAAGGGGACCGGCTTTGCCGGTCCGTTGAAGAAGAACCGGCCGGCCAGGTCGGGCCGGCCGGAAGGGGAAAGACCGGGGGAATTAAATTCCCCCGGCCAGGTTAATTGCCCCCCCCCCCCCCATTAAGAGGGGGGGACGGTTTCATAAAAGGGGGGCATGCGCCCCCCCCCCCCCCCATTTCCAACAAATCAGGCCCCCACGAGGGGGGCCGGTTTTCACAAAAGGGGAAGCCTTAGCCGCGCCACCAGAGAGGAGGCGGGGGCCTTGCCCCCCGCGCGCAGCACCCGTGCGGCGCCAGGCCGCACCGCCGCCGGCCGGGCCGCGCCGCCGCACCGGACCGCGCCGGGCTACGCTGCCGCGCAAGACCGCCGCCGGCCGGGCCGGGTCGGACCCAGGTCGGGTCGACCCGGTTCGGGTCTCCCGGTTCGGGCCGACCCAGGGGGGGTCGGGCCGGGTCGGCCCGGACCCGGACCCCCCGTTTTCGAAACAACTTTGGTCTTTTGGCCATAACTTGAGCCACGAACCTCCAATTGATGAACCGTCAGCGGCGATGCGATCCTTGGATTGAGACGGTCGGCACGGTATATCACACTCAAAGTTTCGGAATACTTTGCGTTCATCCGGGTTGGTTCGTTCACGAAACCAACCGGGCCATCGGAGCGGAAACACTCATATCTTGAGCTACGGACATCCGATTGACGTGCCATCAGCTTTGTTGTGTTCCTATTAGTGAGACGGTTCTTTTGGCATACTCCGCCCGATGTTTGGATGCAGGTGGAGTACGGTTGGGTTGGTATTCCATTAAAAACCATCTGGGCCCCTCGGACGAAAAAGCCAATAACTCTCAGACCGGGCGTCCGATCGACGCGCCGTCTGTTGCGTTGAGTTCATTTTGACGATACGGAACTTTTGGATACATCAACTCTGGACTTTGTGATAGTTGATGTATCAGCCTATCGGCTCGTGGAGCAAACCCTCCTGAACGAACTTGCTGTGTGCGGGAACCCTAGTGCTGGCTGCGACTGTGACTGCTACTGCGACTGTTACTGCGACTGTGACAACTACTGCTACTGTTACTGCGACGATGACAGTACTGAGATCCTGTGTGGATTCGACGACGACTACAACACTCAGGGATCCTACGTGGATCAGTGCTACAGGTCCTGTGTGGGCCAGATCCTGTGTGGGTCCAATCCTGTGTGGGTCCTTGCGCTCAGCGGTCCTGTGTTAACCAGCGCCTACAGGTCATGTGTGGGCCCAATCCTGTGTGGGTCTTTTGCTGGGGTTAGTTACCTATCGATCCTTCATGGATCCGATGACTTAGATGGACCAGAGATCATCTTTATCATCCTTTGAAGAAGTATACCTGTGTGAGCTGAAATCCTGTTGCTATCCTGTGTGGATTGAATTGAGCTATCCTGTGTGGATTTCATTTTGCTTTACTGTGTGGAATACGTTTAATTTCCTGTGTGGACTGAGTTGTACATGGGCTCGGAGGATGGAGCGTATTGGAATTGATGACTTAGGTATATGTATGGGCATATACCTAAGTAGTGTCGGATTACTACTTCGTGATTGTTTCTTCCTTTGTGGTTTATCCTTTGTGGATTTTGGGAGACCTTCGGGGGTCTCGGGGTCCCTTCTGAGTAGTTTATACTCACCCCTGCACAGGCTATGCCCGCACTACGTTGTGTTGGTTGCAGACGACGGAAAACGTTGATCTTGGATGAGGCTTGCAGAGTAGGACGGTACCTGGAGGTGGACCACTGGGCGGGACGTGTTTGGAGCGGACAGCAGGACTCGAGGAGCAGTGCAGCTATCTGTACCCACCCTTCAGGTGGGATTTCCAGTGGACAGCTCGGTGTAGCAGCTTTTACTTTACAGTTGATGTTTTCCCTTTCGAGTTGTACTTTACTTTCAGTTTGGGTTTATAAGGCCCCAGCCTTAAACCTTACTTAATCTTGAGTTATTACAAGATTACACATTGAGGATCTTTTCGGGTTTAGAGTTTTAGAGAATTAGATCATAAAACTTGCATTACATTCCACATATAAACAAAGTGGTTACATAAAGATAGTATTCTTCATTCCCATCAATGAAACACATTTAAAATAAAACATGGATTTATTCTTGACACATCCTTGACTATATCATCTTATCATGTACCTTTCCCTTGACCTGTGAAAAACATTTCAAAAACATGGGATGAGCATAAAAACTCACTATGGGTTATAAAAAAACATGGAAAGGAAACATGAGTTCATATATACATAAGAATGAAATCATACATTACCCATAAAACATTGGCACTTTAACATACCTCATAAAATCACGAATAAATCATAGAAATCATAAGACATAAAGGTAACTTGAGGCATTCATAACATTCTTACGTAGGGAGTAACCCTCTTGGTTACGTTTGGAATACCCATCAAAGTATATTCCCTAAAATATCTTCGGAGAAACCTTAACATTTCACTCCTTCGCGTTACCCAATGCATTGGAGAGCTATAACGGGCTCACCCGCCCTTAGTTTATCATGGAACCACCCGTCTTCATAATAATGCCCAAGAACCATAACATAATCATATCACATAAAACATGCATAAAGGAAACATAAAATTTCCACATTTCAATCATGAGATATCAATACAACACATTGATATAAAAACATTATGAAAACCATTTTCAATACTAAAATAAAAGAAAAGTAAAACATGGTATTTATTTTTCTTTTAAAAAGAAGGTATGGCTTGTAGAGGAAGCCGAAACTCAAATAACGGTCACGACGGCGGAGAAGTCGTTGTCACCGCATACGTACGACAAAAACCTTCCATTTTGTCGTTTAGTAAACGCTTCGTATAAAAAAGATTCCTTTTGAATAAACGTAAAAGTCAAAGGGGTTTATACACCGTATAAAATAAAGTTGTGTATAAAATAAAATATGCCTCAACGAAAGGAGATTGAGACGAAGTCCCATACCTCGTATCCGACTTGACCCAACCGTTCTTTAATATCCTAAATAATAAACTTGAGTTAATATCTAATTTCTTATGAATCTTTTTCAAGTTCAGTATTCCTTTTATACCATGTTATGAACATCATGTAATCAGTTAAGTTAATAATGTTCATTTTGTCGGTATTTGGTTCTTAAGTCAAAAATAGACTTCTTACACCTACATGTTGTTAATTTGGTCAAAGGTTCATTATATCCAGAATGGTATTCATGATGTAGATATCATATATGTCATATATATCCAGTACATACATGCATTTATAATATTACATAATCATTTAGAGGTAAGAAATGAAATGCACCGTTCATGGAGACGGTAAGCCGTACGTACGCATGAACGCTACTTTCATTTCTATTTCGTATTTTATATAATGTAATCATAATGATATAAAGGTATATTATAATTCCAGTATAATATCATATATAATATCATAGTTCCATCCTTTATATGTCCCACATATGGTATTTAACGAATCAAATCACTTTGAGGGGGCGGTAGTCCGCACTTCCTAAAATGAAGATATCGTGTTTACCCATAATGGAAACCATAAAGGTATGCCCAAAATGAAAAAAACATAAGCTTAAGGAAAACATAAACATATTATATATCATATATAAAAATAGTGACATCATAATGGCCACCTTTGAAGGTGTTAAATGAGTGTTGAACAATCATCGTTTCGGGAGGCAGAATTTCGCCATCCACGGAAACCGTATGTTCTTTAACCATTTGATATAGTTGTGTGAGAGTGTGGCTCAAATAAATCTTATAACAACATCATAGTATATTGAAGATACTGGTGTTGTTACAAAATAATTAAATAAAAAGATTTTAGGGGGTTGGAGAAGCAAAATAAAACAAATGAACATTAGAGAATGAATTACCTTAAAAAGTGTAACTCCTTTTGATTTGATCCTAAAGGCTTCCTTTGAAAGGATTCTGCACAAAGGGAATCCTATAGGATGAGGAGAGGGATGTGTAGAGAGCAAATGGGCAGGGGTTGGCCGAGCCAAAGGCTTGAGTAGTGTGTGAAATGAGGTAGAGGTGGGGGCCTTTTATAAGAGGAGAGGAGGGGCACTTTTGGAAAGTAAAGAAACATTGCTTTATTTGAAAAAGTGTTTCGGTTTTAAAAGGTCCCGCATTGATATAATTAGTGGATATGGTGATAAGGTTTCGAAATCCACTCTTCCAATTGGTTTTGGCCATGTGTAGGTTTTATATCATTCATTATCATTCCATTTTATTTAAATCGTCAAATAATGATGTCATCGCTGCATCATTATTATGTCATATATAATTTAAATTATTTAATGTCTAAAAATTATAAAACAAATACTATAATATAGTAAATATATTTAGCTTTCCAATGACTATTTATAATCAAAATTTGGACTTGTATAACCCTACTTAAAAATTGTTTTCGTAAAACATATTATGTTTGTGTCATTTTCACTTTAACATTAAATAAAAAGTAATTTATGTCATTTCCCAACAAAAGTGGATCCACGGGGTCCCCAAGTTGACCCATGGAATTTCATGGTCGGCCACGACACAACCAATGAGTTTGGGACATGTGTCTAGGTCATTTAATATTATTAAAGCCTTATTTAGACCTTAAACTACCCTAATTACCACTAATCGCGATTAAGAACTTAATAAGTTACAATTCACCAAAAAATTATTTTAATCTCATTGAACCAAATTTTACTTCTTAATGAAAACCATGTATGTCGGATTTTTAAAATCCAATACACATTAGTGGTAAACTTTCATTTAACTGAAAAATCAGTTTGCTTGATTACCACTTAGTGGTTTCACTATTCATCAAAAATTGAAGTTTTTCAGATAATTACCAAAAATTCACCCTAAGCTATATTTGATATTCCGAATTCATAAATGAAGTCTATTTTACAAAATTCAATACATATAAGTCAAATTAATTAATTTAATAATTAATTCCCGCTTCCAGAGCAAATAGCGTGTTTTTACAAAATAATAAGTATCAAAATATTGACACCAGTTTATGTCTAATTTCAAAGTGAAATTGCTTCCAATGACCACCATTGGATAAAATGGTAAAAATATATTCTAATTTCACTTCAAAAGCAATTCAAAACATAATCTAATCATATAAATAAATTAGACTAAAAAGCAGTTTTGATGTAAAATGCAGTATTTTTCACTATTCATTAAAAAATGAATATTGTCAGAAAAATACCAAAAAATCACACAAGGTAAATTTTGATGTCCCAATCATAAAGGATAAGTTTATTTTGACAAACATAGTTTATAAAATTGTCAAAATATAGATTCAAAAATGGTTTGCCATCAAAATGCAGTAAAACAATCTTTTAAGAATATTAGTTTATTCCATGCATAAGATTGTATTTATTTTTCATTTTAAGCCTCTAAAACACTATATTAATCATTAATAGACATGGATAAAAATATCTATTATTCATTAATTACTTGGGATGTTACATCCTTCCCCCCTTTAGAAAATTGCGTCCCCACAATTTATTTACTTATCAAATAAATGAGGGTACTTATCCCTCATTGCATTTTCGGATTTCCATGTTGCCTCGTCAATCATGTGGTTTTTCCACAAAACCATTACCTGGTGAATCACCTTATTCTGTAACACTTTCTCCCTGTGGTCAAGAATCTGGACTGGTTGTTCCTCATAAGATAGGTTCTCTTCCAGCTGAACTACCTCTGGACTCAAAACATGAGATGGATCTGGCTTATACTTTCTAACATCGAAACGTGAAAAACATTGTGTACCTGAGATAACCTCGGAGGTAAAGCCACTCGGTATGCAACTGATCCAACTCTCTCCAGAATTTCGTATGGTCCAACAAACCTTGGACTCAACTTTCCTTTCTTACCAAATCTCATCACACTTTTCCAAGGAGAAACCTTGAGAAAAACATGATCACCTACCTCGAAAGATAGATCCTTCCTCCGGTTATCCGCATAACTATTCTGCCTGCTCTGAGCTGTTCTCATGTGTTTCTGAATCAGCTGAACTTTTTCTGCCATCTCTTCTACCAATTCTTGTCCCATCAACTTACTTTCACCCACTTCATCCCAGAAAGCTGGAGTTCGACACCGCTTCCCATATAATTCCTAAAATGGTTCCATCTGTATACTGGAATGAAAACTGTTATTATAAGAAAACTCAACCAAAGAAAGATGTTGGTCCCAACTTCCCTGATAATCCATAGAACAAGCTTGTAGCATAACCTCCAATGTCTGAATTGTTCGTTCTGACTGCCCATCTGATTGAGGATGAAAAGCTGTACTAAAATTTAATTCAGTACCCAACGACTTCTGAAGGCCTTTCCAAAAGTTAGAAGTAAACCTGGGATCACGATCTGATACAATGGAGAGAGGAACTCCATGTAGCATGACTATCTCTTTAAGATACAAACGGGAAAGTTGATCAAGAGAGAAAGCATCTCGTATAGTAAGGAAATGAGCAGATTTGGTCAAGCGATCAACAATAACCCAGATTGCATTATTACCTCGAGATGTCTTCGGTAATCCAACAACAAAGTCCATGGATATATATTCTCCCATTTCCACTCTGGCACCGGTAAAGGCAAAAGCATCCCTTTCGGTAACTGCCGCTCTGCTTTAACCTGCTGACAAGTCAAACACTTCACAGTAAAATCAGTAATATCTCTTTTCATTCCATCCCACCAGTAATACTCCCGCAGATCTCTATACATCTTAGTACTTCCCGGATGAACTGAAAACGGAGAACTATGAGCTTCACATAACAACTCTCTCTTCAACTGTGAATCACAAGGCACACACAATCTCTTCCCAAATCTCAAAACACAATCATTATCAATGTTGAATTCTGGAAACTTACATTTCTGAACCAGCTCTACCCTTTTCTGCAACTCACTATCTTTCTTCTGTGCTTGCTTGATTCTATCTGATAGAGATGATCTCACTGATACCTGAAACAAAACAGAAGGACTTCCTGCACCAACAACTTCTATGCCAAAGTTCATCAAATCGTTAACCAAAGGATCACGTTCCAACCGCAAAATTGTTAATGAAGCATTACTTTTTCGACTCAAAGCATCAGCCACTTTACTTGCTTTTCCCGGATGGTAATGAATTGTACAATCATAATCCTTGATTAATTCCACCCATATCCTTTGTCTAATGTTTAACTCTTTCTGATTGAATATATACTTTAAACTTTTTTGATCGGTATATATTTCACACTTTACTCCATACAAATGATGCCTCCAAATTTTTAAAGCAAAAACAACAGCAGCTAGTTCCAAATCATGTGTAGGGTAATTTACCTCATGAGTTTTCAACTGTCGTGAAGCATAAGCAATTACCTGATCATTCTGCATTAGGACGCAACCAAGTCCTTTCAATGAAGCATCACTGTATATAACAAACTCACCATTCCTGGAAGGTAGTGCCAAAACTGGAGCATTCACCAATCTTCTATTCAATTCCTGAAAAAATCATCACATTCTTTTTCCAGATAAACTTAACACCCTTCTGAGTTAGCTTAGTCATTGGACTAGGTAACCATGAAAAATTTCTAACAAACCTTCGGTAATAGCCCGCCAAACCAAGGAAGCTACGAATCTCAGTTACATTTGTGGGTCTTGGCCATTCTTCCACAACTTTTGTTTTTGCAGGATCAACAGTTATTCCATCTTTAGAATCAATGTGACCAAGGAAAGAAATTTGTTGCAACTAAAACTCACACTTGCTGAATTTCCCATACAGTTTATTTTCTTTTAAGGTTTGCAAGATAACCCATAAATGTTTTTCATGCTCCTCTTTACTTTTAGAAAACACCAAAATATCATCAATGAAAACCACCACAAACTTATCCAAGAACTCATGGAAAATTATATTCATTAAGTCCATGAATACAACAGGTGCATTGGTTAGCCCAAAAGGCATTACTACAAATTCATAATGGCCATATCTCGTACGGAACGCGGTCTTTGGAATATCTGCCTCCTTTACCTTCAGCTGATGGTACCCCGATCTCAAGTCAATCTTTGAAAAAAACTGAGCTCCCTGGAGCTGATCAAACAAATCATCGATATGAGACAAAGGATATTTGTTCTTAACAGTGATATTATTCAAGGCTCTATAATCAATGCAAAGTCTCATAGAACCATCTTTCTTTTTAACAAATAAAACAGGAGCACCCCATGGCGATGTGCTAGGTCTAATGAAACCTTTCTCTAATAAATATTGCAATTGCTCCTTCAACTCTAAAAGTTCAATTTGTGCCATTCGATAAGGGGGTTTTGAAATTGGCTTAGCATCAGGAACTAAGTCAACAGTAAACTCAACTTCCCGATCTGGTATTATTCCAGGCAACTCATCAGGAAAAACATCAGGATACTCATTTACCACTGGCACATCATTAATCTGAACAGTTCCTTTATTTTCAACTATGTGTGAAAGGTAACATTCATTTCCATCTTTTACAAGTTTCTCGGCCTCTTTACATGTTATCAAAAGTAAGGGTTCATTCTTGTAAACAAACTGAAAGTATTTCTGAAAAGAAACTTCTTTAGCTCTACAGTCAATCTTAGAATGGTAAATAGAGAGCCAATCCATACCCAGGATAACATCAAACTCTACTAGAGTTAGAACAATAAGGTTTGCAAGTATGTTCTTTCCACAGATAAGGATAGGAAGATTCTTATAAATTCTTTTTGCCTCGACACTTCCCCCAGGTGTTTTTACCAAAAGTTCAGGAGTCATTTCTTGAGATGGTATTCCCATTTTACTAGAATAGGTTTCAGAGATGAAAGAATGTGTAGACCCCGAATCAAACAACACACTGGAATAATCTGAAAAACCAAACAAAGTACCTGATACAACTTCATTTGATGGACCGACATCTGCTGAAGTTGTTGCAAAGGATTTCACCACCCCTTTCTGCTTGTAGTCTATCTGCTTCCTATCACTCAAGCTCCTTGTCGGACACTCGTTTGCATAGTGACCCATCTCATTGCACTTATAACATTTCACTAACTGTAAGTCAAATTTGTTCTTACCTTCACCTTGATCCTTTTCAGTGCAATCACGAGCCTTATGTCCCATCTTACCACATCGTTAGCGCTTTCCAGAATTCAGAAGACATTCCTCAGCATGCCTTTTTCCACATTTATCACAAACTGGAAACTTAGTTCTCTTACCATCAGACTTTTTTGAAGAATTCTTACCATTCTCCTGCCACCTCGGTCTCTTCTTCTGCTGGTTGTTATAGAAAACTTGGTCATCGGCAAACTCCATTTCCACCTTCTCAGCACATCGAACAAGCTTTTCATAACTTTTAAACTCACGAGAAGCTAATGCCCTTCGATACTTTGGCATTAATCCTGAGTAAAAACGATTGATTTTACTATCAAGGTCTCAGATAAAATTTGGAGCATACCTTTCCAATCGAGTGAACCTTTCTTCATAGGCAGCCACTGAGTCTTCCTCTTGCCTCAATTCCAAGAATTTCTTTTCCATCCTAAGTCGAACAGCCTTAGGAAAATACTTCTCAAGAAACATACCTTTGAATTCATCCCAGTCAAGAGCATCAATCTCATCGGCGTCCCTGATATTTTTAACCATAGACCACCACTGATCTGCTTCACCCTGCAAACGGTAAATAGAAAGACTAACCTTTTGATTGTCTGAACACCCCATGACATCAAAAATCTTCTCCAGTGCTTTAATCCACCATTCACCTAGCACAGGGTCAGATGATCCTCTGAATGATGGTGGATGTTGCCTCATTAAATGTTCCACCACTGACATGTTCCTCTGCGGTTGATCTGGATGATCTCGTCCATGGATACCACCGCCATTTATCGCTTGGGTCAACTGCGCCATTACTGCAACAAACTGTTCAGTTCCAATTCCGACCATTTCTGGATGCTGATTCGGAAGGTTATTTCCTTCTGTATGCCTTCCTAGCACTGCTTCCCTGTTTCCTCTGCGGAAAACCATTCTGAACAAACATGTCTTAGATGAAGCAACATGGTAATCTTTAAATGCTATATCATTTCGAAAAAAATATTGTTGGATAATCATTTAATAGAATTCTAGCTCCTAAAGTTATCTAAACCGACCTTTGATACCAATTATAAGGCCCCAGCCTTAAACCTTACTTAATCTTGAGTTATTACAAGATTACACATTGATGATCTTTTCGGGTGTAGAGTTTTAGAGAATTAGATCATAAAACTTGCATTACAGTCCACATATAAACAAAGTGGTTACATAAAGATAGTATTCTTCATTCCCATCAATGGAAACACATTTAAAATAAATCATGGATTAATTCTTGACACATCCTTGACTCTATCATCTTATCATGTACCTTTCCCTTGACCTGTGAAAAACATTTCAAAAACTTAGGATGAGCATAAAAACTCAGTATGGGTTATAAAAAAAACATGTAAAGGAAACATGTGTTCATATATACATAAGAATGAAATCATACAATACCCATAAAACATTGGCACTTTAACATACCTCATAAAATCACGAATAAATCATAGAAATCATAAGACATAAAGGTAACTTGAGGCATTCATAACATTCTTACGTAGGGAGTAACCCTCTTGGTTACGTTTGGAATACCCATCACAGTATATTCCCTAAAATCTCTTCGGAGAAACCTTAATGTTTCACTCCTTCGCGTTACCCAATGCATTGGAGAGCTATAACGGGCTCACCCGCCCTTAGTTTATCACGGAACCACCCGCCTTCATAATAATTCCCAAGAACCATAACATAATCATATCACATAAAACATGCATAAAGGAAACATAAAATTTCCCCATTTCAATCATGAGATATCAGTACAACACATTGATATAAAAACATTATGAACACCATTTTTAATACTAAAATAAAAGAAAAGTAAAACATGGTATTTATTTTTCTTTTAAAAAGAAGGTATGGCTTGTAGAGGAAGCCGAAACTCAAATAACGGTCACGACGGCGGAGAAGTCGTTGTCGCCGCATACGTACGACAAAAACCTTCCCTTTTGTCATTTAGTAAACGCTTCGTATAAAAAATATTCCTTTTGAATAAATATAAAAGTCAAAGGGGTTTATACACCGTATAAAAGAAAGTTGTGTGTAAAATAAAATATGCCTCAACGAAAGGAGATTGAGACGAAGTCCCATACCTCGTATCCGACTTGACCCGACCGTTCATTAATATCCTGAATAATAAACTTGAGTTAATCTCTACTTGATTATGAATCTTTTTCATGTTCATTATTCCTTTAATACCATGTTATGAACATCATGTAATCAGTTAAGTTAATAATGTTCATTTTGTCGGTATTTGGTTCTTAAGTCAAAAATAGACTTCTTACACTTACATGTTGTTAATTTGGTCAAAGGTTCATTATATCCAGAATGGTATTCATGATGTATATATCATATATGTCATATATATCCATTACATACATGCATTTATAATATTACATAATCATTTAGTGGTAAGAAATGAAATGCACCGTTCATGGAGACGGTAAGCCGTACGTACGCATGAACGCTACTTTCATTTCTATTTCGTATTTTATATAATGGAATCATAATGATATAAAGTTATATTATAATTCCAGTATAATATCATATATAATATCATAGTTCCATCCTTTATATGTCCAACATATGGTATTTAACGAATCAAATCACTTTGAGGGGGCGGTAGTCCGCACTTCCTAAAATGAAGATATCGTGTTTACCCATAATGGAAACCATAAAGGTATGCCCAAAATGGAAAAAACAGAAGCTTAAGGAAAAAATAAACATATTATATATCATATATAAAAATAGTGACATCATAATGGCCACCTTTGAAGGTGTTAAATGAGTGTTGAACAATCATCGTTTCGGGAGGCAGAATTTCGCCATCCACGGAAACCGTATGTTATTTAACCATTTGATGCAGTTGTGTGAGAGTGTAGCTCAAATAAATCATATAACAACATCCTAGTATATTGAAGATACTGGTTTTGTTACAAAAGAATTAAATAAAAAGAGTTTAGGGGGTTGGAGAAGCAAAATAAAACAAATGAACATGAGAGAATGAATTACCTTAATAAGTGTAACTCCTTTTGATTTGAGCCTAAAGGCTTCCTTTGAAAGGATTCTGCCCAAAGTTAATCCTATAGGATGAGGAGAGGGATGTGGAGAGAGGAAATGGGAAGGGTTTTGCCGAGCCAAAGGCTTGATTAGTGTGTGAAATGAGGTAGAGGTGGGGGCCTTTTATAAGAGGAGAGGAGGGGCACTTTTCGAAAGTAAAGAAACATTACTTTATTTGAAAATGTGTTTCGGTTTTAAAAGGTCCCACATTGATATAATTCGTGGATAAGGTTATAATGGTTCGAAATACACTCTTCCAATTGGTTTTATCTTTGTTTAGGTTTTAGATTTTTCATTATCATTCCATTTTATTTAAATCGTCAAATAATGATTTCATCGCTGCATCATTATTATGTCATAAATAATTTAATTTATTTAATGTCTAAAAATTATAAAACAAATACTATGATATAGGAAATCTTTTTATCTTTCCAATGACTATTTATAATCAAAATTTGGACTTGTATAACCCCACTTAAAAATTGTTTTCGTAAAACATATTATGTTTGTGTCATTTTCACTTTAACATTAAATAAAAAGTAATTTATGTCATTTCCCAACAAAAGTGAATCCATGGGGTCCCCAAGTTGACCCATGGCATTTCATGGTCGGCCATGACACAACCAATGAGGTTGGGACATGTGTCTAGGTCATTTCATATTATTAATGCCTTATTTAGACCTTAAACTACCCTAATTACCACTAATCGCGATTAAGAACTTAATAAGTTACTATTCACCAAAAAATTATTTTAATCTCATTGAACCACATTTTACTTCTTAATGACAACCATGTATGTCGGATTTTCAAAATTCAATACACATTAGTTGTAAACTTTCATTTAACTGAAAAATCAGTTTGCTTGATTACCACTTAGTGGTTTCACTATTCATCAAAAATTGAAGTTTTTCAGAAAATTACCAAAAATTCACCCTAAGCTATATTTGATATTACGAATTCAAAAATGAAGTCTATTTTACAAAAATTCAATACATATAATTCAATTTAATTAATTTAATAATTAATTCCCGCTGCCATAGCAAATAGCGTGTTTTTACAAAATAATAAGTATCAAAAGATTGACACCAGTTTAAGTCTAATTTCAAAGTGAAATTGATTCCAAAGATCACCATTGGATAAAATGGTAAAAATATATTCTAATTTCACTTCAAAAGAAATTCAAAAAATAATCTAATCATATAAATAAATTAGATTAAAAAGCAGTTTTGATGTAAAATGCAGTATTTTTCACTATTCATTAAAATATGAATATTGTCAGAAAAATACCAAAAAATCACACAAGGTAAATTTTTATGTCCCAATCATAAAGGATAAGTTTATTTTTACAAACATAGTTTATAAAATTGTAAAAATATAGATTCAAAAATGGTTTGCCATCAAAAGGCAGTAAAACAATCTTTTAAGAATATTAGTTTATTCCATGCATAAGATTGTATTTATTTTCATTTTAAGCCACTAAAACACTATCTTAATCATTAATAGACAAGGATAAAAATATCTATTATTCATTAATTACTTGGGATGTTACATGGTTTATATACTGGCCCATTTATTTTTCCGCACTTTCAGTTGTACTCTGTTTTTACTTAGTGTTTACTTTCTGCTTGCTTACTCAGTGGTGTTTGTTTACTTTACAAAGGAAATGTCTTCCCTCTTTACCAGGAATTACGCCTTGGTACTAGTCGCCAGCCCCTGGCCTATGGAAGGCGGGCTTGGGGTAGTCACGGCACGGACCCCGAGGGCGGGTCGTGACATTTACTGGGGTTATATTTATCATCCATGTTAGTGTTTTCCAAAAGAGGTTTCAAGTATGTTTAATGTCCTTTTTACCCATCTTTTTACTTTTACCACATGTTATGGAGGGAATATTTCTTCTGTTTACCATATGAGGAACTTTTGGACTTTTTCGACAAAAGTACGAGGAGTGTGTTTATTTTATGTTATACGGCATGAACGTATTTTTACGGTTTCATAACGTCTTTTCATAATGAATATTTCTATATATAATTTCATTACTATTTAAAAAAAATTCTTTTAAAATTTCATGGCATTTGGTGAAAGGAAAATAATTTTGAAGAAGAAATGATATTTTCCTCAAGAATTCATTTCAAGAATTTTATCAAAACCATTTTCCATCTAAGATGACATTATTTCATATCTATATGATTCAAGTATAATGTCTACATGATTTACATGGTTTCACTTTTAGAATGTTGAAATGATATCCATTTGTTTTATATGAATTATGTAATGCTGGGATTATGTTTATGAAAGCAATTTTGTTATTTGGGTTATGATAAATCATTTATGTTTATTTTGTGGCACAAGTGATAATGATTTCATTATGAGATGGGTGGGACCTATATCTCCCTCCAATGAATTTGTTAAAGATTTATATCTCATGAGATAGACATGGCTGGAACGGTAGGTTAATCCAGTTTTATGTTACAAGACTAGAATGAGGAGTGAACTTGATTCGAAATGGGACATTGTCCACTAAGATGGTCTTGGCAGCAATGCCTTGGATACTATGGAAATCATAACATGTGCTTAATGGTTTCCATAATTACATGTATTTTTCCCATGATATTTTATCATGATTGATGTTCCTTTATGATATATTCCTTAAGTACTTCCATGATTTATGTCTTTGCTCAAGATTTTGTTGTTTTGATTTTATGTTCAAGTTTTTTTGGTTTATGTTTTCTATGAATACCCTTACTAGGAATTTGAGACCACCCTTTATATTTTTTTATTTTCCCCGGGATATAAAGAAAGGTTTTACGTAAGAAAACAAAATGGGAAGATCATTATGGGAGATGTTGGAGATATTTCACCATGATTAGAAGATTATGTTCCAAGTTTCCAAAGACACTAAAATATTACAATCCTTGAGTGTTTATTTTTTTTATGTATTAATTATTCCGTAAATGTAATGTAATGTCCATGTACGCCAAGATTTGTGTCTATATAGTTGGTATTAGAGGAAATGTTTAGTTAACCTATAGAAATTAGGATTCGAAAAATTTAGTGATATCCCTAGATATATTTCTAAGGTATGTCTAAGGATGTCCATAAGGATTAGTATAATTATAGTTTACCATCCTAGAATTATGTTGAATATCATGAATAACCTTGGGTGAACCTAAGGTGTCCCGGATTAAAGAATGTGTGATAGGTCAGACATCCCATAAGTGAATATTTATGATTATGTGGTTCCCCGTTATTTTTACTATTTCATAGACCATAGATTTCGGTTTTAGTCAATGGAGGGAACCAGAAGGAATTGGGTCAACATTGAATCCAATGAAAAAATCGGTGACTATGAGAAACTAAATTGCGTAATTCCTTGAATGAAAGATTTCTTGATTATGCCTAGTCAGTAATTGTGATATATGATTTACAAGGTGAACTTTAGTCGTATTCATTATTCATCAAGTAAGAAGAATTTGGACTTTTATACATGTTCTCATGGTGAGGAGCATAGAGAATGGATGATTGAGATTTATAAAGAAGGGAATAAGAACATTGATGAATTCATAAAATGGAGGGGAAAATGTTATCTGTGTGGAGAGAAGGGTCATTGTGTGACAGACTGTTATGGAGTTCAATGTAATATCTGTGGAGAACATGGGCATTACCCAAATCAATGCATTGGCCTAAGAGGTTACTTCTAAATCAAGGATGGTCTTATTCCATGACAATCATTGAAGATGATGGATTGAAGTGTTTATGTATTGGTATTCAAGAATAATGTTGTTGAGGTACTTTTATGGTATATAGGAATAACTATGTAGTTGTACATTGTTGCTTTCCATAAGAATATGGATCAGCAACCATGAAAAGTGATTGAAATATTTTTGGAAATCAGATGATATGCACATAATGAAGAGATAAATAAGAAATAATATGTTTGATAGTATTCCTGAGCTCATGACTAATATAACGACAATGATATATCATGGTTTGAGTATATAGAAATTTTGGGATTTTGGTATGTCGAAAGTTATAACATTTTATAGTATTTATGTTTTCACTAAGGTTCTATGGTAATACTTGTTACAATAAGATACATGATTAAGGTATTCACATGTTTGTAATGTGACTAACAAGATATAGTTTATGATATATGGGGGGATAAATGATGGTATTCACATTATTGGTTGAAGACATTTCTAATAATTGTTTTATTTTTACTATGAGATTAAACAAAAGTATTTAAGATAATCCTAAAGATTGGAATGGATTAAGTTAGACATTAGATACTATTATATAGGCATGACCGTTTTTCGATATTATTGCCGGAATGTTATAATAATATAGTTTTAGAAAATGGACAACCTGCGGAACGGGTGACAACCCGTCGTGTCGGACAAGGTTGTGGGAATCGAACCCACAACCGAAGTGAGACGTTCCTTTATATCCTACCACTGGCCTAGAGGATGTCCCTGGTTAGTAGAAAA
Organism: Viscum album; assembly: GCA_963277665.1. Lineage (NCBI taxonomy): Eukaryota > Viridiplantae > Streptophyta > Magnoliopsida > Santalales > Viscaceae > Viscum > Viscum album. The sequence goes on from OY728164.1 coordinate 1,882,037,216, forward strand.
AATTTTTTATTTTATTAATCGGTATGATAGATGAAGTAAAAGTCCATTTTTGAAATCTTATACGATTAACCTCACCATAGATGGACTTATGTATATTTGATTACGTTTGTTAAAATTTTGTTTGAGACAGATAGAATGACCTATAATTCTATCGCATGATCTGCTAACACCTCATGGAATACAAATTCAACATCATTTCATTAAGAGATGAAGTTGAAATTTTTCAAGGCACAAATAACAGTGTTATTGTACCAAAATCAATTAAGTATTTCTTCTATTTCAAAATTATCATCTTTAGGAAAATGGTATTGAAATCCAAAAATGTTGTCCTAGTGCTCTTATATCCGAGGAATCAGATGGTACCATAGATCATCCCAAATTTATGGCTTGGTGATTATTGGTGTTTTCAAAGCCATGTTCTCTACCACTCTCCATCAGAACTCGATGGTTAGATTTCTCTTCCATATCCGTATTTTCACCTATGTTCTCCTACGTGGAATCCCGGTGATGAGTTAATTTGGGTAACCGTTATGTTTTATACATAACTTTTTAAAATTTAGTTTTAGTATTCCTTTTTACGATTTGGGTTTTCATTGAAGGAAAATTTCAAGTAGTAAACCATTTATAAACCCGACGAATTTCGAGGTAGAAATTCATTTTAAGGGGAGGTAGAATGTAACACCCCGAGATTTTATATGATATATTATTTTTAATTTATTTCATATATTCTATTATATGATACACCAAAATTATCTTGTACTATACGAAACACCGTATTAGCTTGCAGTATACACAACACTATTCTTTGCTCGTGTTACACACAATTTCATGTTTGTTTTGTGGAAATTATTCTACGCAACATTAAGTATAGATTCTTTTAATGTATAAATGAAATAAGTTTTGGTTACGTTATATGGAACACCAAATGGAGATTTCACTACATGCAGCCCAGACATGGCTTGCATTACATGCAATCAAGACCTTCCTCGATAGCGTGTGTAGTACGCAATACCGAGTTTCACTAAATGAGATATTATTATAATAATATTATGAACTAGACATTATAGATAGTAATAAATACTTTAGGAAATTTTTTGCATTTTATCTTTCAATATGGACTTCGTTTCAGGATTTGGAAGATCAAAATTAGCCTATGTTGAATTTTTGGTTTTTTCTGAAAACATTCAATTTTTGATGAATAGTAAAAGCACTAGGTTACAATTTAAAACCCGAATTTTTATTAAAATAATTATATATTTTATTTAAATTTATTTTATTTAAAAATTAATACATAATACATATATAGGTTCAATTTAGTTCATTGGAGTCAATTTATAATATTTCTAGATATATAAATTTTTTATTGAACTTTTCACAGTCTTTTACCAACCTCCTAGGAGAATTTGAAAATTTACATAAAACATAATTTTACCGCTTTTGTGAGTGTAATTTCGAAAATCCGAGACACATGGTTAGTATCAAGGAGTAAAATGTGGTTCAATAAGATAAATATAATTTTTGGTGTATAGTAACTTTTTAATTTTATTTACAACTGTTAAAAGTAAATAGGGAAATTAAGGGTAAAAATGATATTATTATTATCCTAACACATGTCCTAATTCTATTGGATAATTTTAATTCGACCAAAAACAACCTTAGAAATAAAAGATTACCGGTTAGGTCCACTTGGATTAGATTAGGACATTTATTATGGTTTTATTTAAAGAATAGTTGAAATAGTTAATATTTATGTCTAATAAATATAAAATTTTTAATATATAGTTATACATAAGTTAAATTCGACTATAATTATTATTTTGAAAGCTAAGAAGATTTCATAAATAATGGTATTTTATTTATAATTTTTAGACAATAAATAATTTTATTTTTTAATGACACAATGATGATTCATTAATTAGCTTATTAATGAAATATTAACATAATTGATGTTATAAATACCCAAATAAATGTAATTTTATACGTTTTATAAATTCCAATAATTTTTTAGGTTAATATTTCATGTTAGTATTTGTTCAATTAACTTTGTTCGAACTAATAATTATTTTATAATTTTCACAAAATTCAATTACCAAATAGTATTAAAATTGACATAAAATAGTTTTTAAAACAAATATTATATTATTAATTTTTATTATATTCCTAAAAATTTAATGTTCTGAAAAATTACTTAGATATGGTTATATATATTAAAAATGAACCACTTGGAGTTTTTTTGACTTGTTATAGTATGTTTATTAACCATATAGTGTAAGAAAAGAAGAAGACGCAGTTAAAGTTAAATTATTTAACTTATAGTTAAATCTAAATGATAAAGTTAAAATAGTAACCGAAACTTGTCAAAAACCTATTGGTTGAGGGTATTTAGACCCATACCCACATTATCTTTAAAATTTATCAAATTTTAGCTATTAGAAACCGAATATGACTTTATTATAAAATAATATTTTATGTTTTTCCAAAGTTTCCCCTCTCCTACCTTATAAAAGGGCACCTCCTCCCTCTACTCTTGACACCATTTTGAGCCTTGAAGCACGGAAAACCCCTGAAAATTACACTTATCAACATATCTAGTTATATCATAGAGGTTATGGTCTTCTCAAAAGACCAACTCTAGTGCCCTATGAGGAGGATTAAAGGAGGTGCGCCGAAGAAGAGGTAATCTCATCTACAGATTCTTTCAAGTTTCTTTCTTCTACAACATCCACTTATTTATTTGTTTCATTATAAAGTAATAACATTAGTATTAATTATATACTGATATGTTATTATAAATACTATACATCAACATTTCACCTTATATCCATCCTATGGAAAACGAACACACCGCGCGTGCGTACGTACGGAATACTGTATCCACACCGTGGTGTAATCTATTTTTCCACCACAACCTTAATGGGATGGGTATAATGGGGTAAAGATTAACTATATATGATTTTTATAAAATCATACTGATTCTATGATATTATATCATCCACTCCAATTCCAATCAATAAATATGGGAATGATATCATCACTTGTGCGTATGTATGGATTACCGTCTCCACGGCGGGATGAGATTCATTTTCCATGTTAACAATTCAATAATGATTATAAATTATATATATTGAATAATAATGAGAAATATGACATAATAATGATACTGGATTGATGTATATTTTATCTACTTACATCCATTCAATAACGAAATGAAAATAGCGTTCATGCATACGTACGGTCTACCCTCTCCATGAACGGTGTATTTCGTTCCATTTATTGATCTATTATATATATTAATATTATGAATATAAATGATATATAAATCATGTTTTACATTCTGGATTTAAGTAAATAATGATATATGTAATAATAATATGAAGAACAACAAGTTTAAATGCGTACGATAAATGAATCGATTTTTACCCAAAACGCTGATTTAACATGGAATTTACAAAAGAAATGGTAATATAAAGTCATAAGTAAACCATTTATGATATAATAAAATATAATATGATTCTTTAATAAGTAAATGACATTATTTAAATCATTATACAGGAAGTTCGGATACGTTCGAATCATATCAGACCAAAGGTAAGGGATAACTTTTCCAATCTCGTTTTCATCCAAGATTGATTATTCGTAAGTAATTAATAGGGTTATGTTTATCATCCATGTCCATGTTTTCCAAAAAAATTATTAATGTATGTTAAAAGTATTTTTTATCAATTTTTTACATTTACCACATGTTATTGAAGGAATCTTTCTTCTGTTTACCATACGAGGATCTTTTGGACCTTTCCGAAAAAAGTATGAGGAGAAAGTTTATTTTAACTTATACGACATGAACAGATTTTTCTGGTTTCATAAAGCCTTTTATTAATGAAGATTACTCTAAAATATTTCATGACTATTTTCAAAAAAATCATTATCTTTTAAAATTTCCTGGAATTTGGTGAAAGGAAAGTGATATTGAAGAAGAAAGCATATTTTCTTCAAGAATTCATTTCAAGTGTTTTATCAAAACAATTTTCCATATAGAATGACATTATTTCATATGTGTATGTTTCAAGTATAATGTATATATTATATAATTGGTTTCACTTTTCTTAAGATGAAATGATATCAATTTGTTTTATATGGATTATGTTATGATAGGATGATGTTTATGAAACCCATTTTATTCTTTCGGTTATGATGAATGATTTATCTTTTAATGTGGCACAAGTAATAATGATTTCATTATAAGATGTGTGGGACCTATATCTACCACCAATGCACTGGGGAAATATTTATATCTCATGAGATAGACATTTCTAGAATGGTAAGTGAATCTGGTTCTGTGTTACAGGATTGAAATGAGGAGTAAACTTGATTCAGAATGGGACATTGACCACTAAGATGGTCTTGGCAGCAATGCCTTGGCTACTATGGAAATCATAAAATGTGCTTAATGTTTTCAACAATTACATGTTTTATTCCCATGCAATTTTATCATGATTGATGTTCCTTTATGATGTATTCCTTATGTACTTCCAAGATTTATGTCTTTGCTCATGATTTTTATGTTTAGATATCATGGTCAAGTTTTTTTGTTTTATGTTCTCTATGCTTACCCATAATGAGCATTTGAGCTCACCCTTTATATGTTTTCTTTTCCCTGGGATATAAATAAATATTTTTGGTATGAAAAATGGGGAAGATATTTATTAGAGATGTCAAAGATCATTCCCCATGATTAGAAGATTATGTTCCATGTTTCCAAAGATACTAAACTACTACAATGATTGAGTGTTTTATTTTGTTATGTATTAAGTATTCCGCCAAATTAATGTAATACCCATGCACCCCAAGCTTTGGGTATCTACAGTTGGTATCAGAGGAAAGAATTAGCTATCCATTGGAAACTAGGATGCGAAAAATTTAGTTATATCCCTAGATATAATTCTAAGGTATGTGTAAGGATGTCCCTAAGGTTTAGTATAACTATAGTTTACCATCCTAGAATTATGTTGACGATCATGAATAACCTATGGTGATACTAATGTGTCCTGGATTAAAGAATGTGTGATATAATTGACATCTTATAAGTGACTTGTTATGATTATGCGGTTCCCCATTATTTTAAATGTTACTTACACCATGGATTTTGGTTTTAGTTAACTGAGGGAACCAGAAGGAATTGGGTCAACATTGAATCCAATGGACAAATTGGTGACTATGAGCAACGAAATTGCATAATTCCCAGAAAGAAAGATTTTGTGATTATGACGAATCATTCATCGTGTTATATGATTATCAAGGTGAACATTGGTGGTATTCATAATTCATCAAAAAAGAGGAAGATGGGATTTTATGCATGTTCGCATGGTGAGGAGCACAGAGAAAGGAAGATTAAGATTTTTAAAGGGAAGAAGAACATTGACGAATATATAAAATGGAGGGAAATATGTTATCTGTGTGGAGAGAAGGGTCATAGAGTGACAGACTGTTATGAAGATCAATGTATTATCTGTGGAGAACATGAGAATTACCCAACTCAATGCCCGGACCTAAGAGGTTACTTCTTAATAAAGGATAGACTTATTCCATGATGATCATTGAAGATAATGGATTGATTTGTTTTTGTATTTGTATTCAAGAATAATGTTGTTGATGTACTTTTATGGTATATTGGAATATCTATGTAGTGGTCCATTGTGGTTTTCCATAAGAATATGGCATCGGTAAACACAAAAAGTGATTGAAATATTTTTGGAAATCAGATGATATGAACATAATGATGAGATAAAGAGAGAATAATATGATTGATAGTATTCATGATCTCATGAATAATATAAGGACAATGTTATATGATGGTTTGAGAATATAGAAAATTTTGGATTTTGGTATGTGGAAAGTGTTAACTTTTGATAGAATTCATGTTTTCACTAAGGTTCTATGGTAATACATGTTTCAAGGAAATACATGATTAAGGTATTCACATGTTTGGAATGTGACCAACAAGATATATTTTTTGATATATGGGAGATAAATGATGGTATTCACATTCTTGGGTGAGGAAGATTCTACTAATTATTTTAATTTTTACTATGAGATTGGAAAAAGTATTTTGGATAAGCCCAATGATTTTAATGGATTAAGTTAGACATCAGATAGTATTTTATTGGCTAGAACAATTTTCGATATTATTGCTGGAATGTTATAAGAATAAAATTTTAGAAAAAGGAAAACCTGCAGAACGGGCGACAACCCATCGCGTCAGACAAGGCTATGGGAATCGAACCCACAACGGAAGTGCGACATGCCATTATCTCCTACCACTGGCCTACAAGAAGTCCCTGGTTAGTAGAAAATAGTTTTACTTTATTAAGTAGTATGATAGATGAAGTATAAGTCTATTTTTGGAATCATATACAACTAACCTCGCCATAGATGGACTTATGTATCTTTGATAATTTTGTTAACATTTTTTTTGTGATAGATGGAATGACCTATCATTATATCTCATGATCTGCTAACACTTCAGTGAAGAAAAATTCCACTTCATTTCTTTAAGAGATGAAGTGGAAATTATTTAAGGCTCAAACAACAATGTGATTGTACCAAAATCAATTAAGTATTTCTTATATTTCAAATTTTTCACCTTTATGGAAATGACATTGAAAACAAAAAATGTTTCCATATAGCTCTTATATCTGATGAATCAGATGGTACCTTAGATCATCACAAATTTATGGCTTTGTGATTGTTGGAATTTTCATAGCCATGTTTTCATCCACTCTCCATCAGAACTTGATGGTGAGATTTCTCTTCCATATCGGTATTTTCACCTATGTTCTTCTACGTGGAAACCCAGTGATGAGTTAATTTGGATAATCGTTATGTTTCATACTTCACTTTTTAAAATTATGTTTTAGTATTCCTTTTTTCGATGTGTGTTTCTATGAAAGACACTTTCAAATAGTAAACCATTTATAAGCCCCATGAATTTCGAGGGAGAAATTCATTTTAAGTGGGGTAGAATGTAACACCTCGAGATTTTATAAGATATATTATTTTTAATGTATTTCATATCGTCTATTGTACGCTACACCAAGATTTTCATGTACTATACGCAACACCGTATTAGATTGCATTATACACAACACTATTCTTTTCTTGTGTTACACACAATTTCATGTTTTTTTTGTGGGAATTATTCCTTGCAAAATTAAGTATAGATTTTGTTTAATGTATAAATGAAATAAGTTTTGATTATGTTATACGCACACGAAATAGAGCCTTTGGTACACGCAACCTTGACTTGGTTTGCATTACACGCAATCAAGACCTTCCTTGATATCGTGTGTAGTATGCAATACCGAGTTTCACGAAACGATATATTATTATAATATTGTTATGAACTAAACGTTATGAATAGTAATACATAATTTTTGAAATTTTATAAATTTTACCTTTCAAAATGGACATCATTTTTGGATTCAGAATATCAAATTTAGCCTAGGGTTAATTTTTGGTATTTTTCTGAAATCTTTCAATTTTTAATGAATAGTGAAAACACTAGGATAATATTCAAAAACCGACTTTTTATTTAAATAATTATTTTTGAAATTTAAATTTATTTTAGGTGAAAATTAATAAATAATACCTGTATAAGTTCTATTTAATTCATTCGAGTCATTTTATAATAATTTTAGATATATTAAAAACTTATTGAAATTTTCACTGTCTTTTTCCTACCTCCTACGAGAATTTGAAAATTTACATAAAACATAATTTTACCACTTATGTGAGTGGAATTTTGAAAATCCGAGAGACAAAGTTAATATCAAGGAGTAAAATGTAGTTCAATAAGATAAAAATAATTTTTAGTGAATAGTAACTTTTAACTTTTATTTACCATAGTTAAAAGTAAATAGGGTAATTAAAGCTAAAAATGATATTGTTATTATACTAAAACATGTCCTATTTCTATTAGATATGTGTAATTCAACCAAAAAAACCTTATGAATAAAATATTACCCTTTAGATCCACTTGGATTAGATTAGGTCATTTATTGTTATTTTATTTAAAGAGTAGTTAAAATAGTTGAAATCAATGTTTAATAACTAAAACATTTTTAATATATGGTTATACATAAGATAAATTAGACTATACAAATTAATTAGAAAGATAAAATGATTTTCTACATAATGGTTTTTTATTTATAATATTTAGACATTAAATAATTTAATTTATTTTGACACAATGATGATGTTGTATTTACCTTATTAATGAAATATTAATTAAATTGATGTAATAAATACAAAAATAAATGTAATCTGAGAAATTTTATATATTAAACTATTTTTTAGGTTAGTATGAAATGTTAGTATTCAATCAAATAACTTTTTCCAAGTAATCATACTTTTATATTTTTCACCAAAATCAATTACCAAATAGTTTTAAAATTGACATAAAATAGTTTTTAAAAAAAATATTATATTATTAATTGTTATACTATTACTAAAAATATATGGTTCTACCAAATGACCTAGATAAGGTTATATATATTAATAATGGACCACTTGGATTTCTTTTATCTTGTTATAGTATGTTTAATATCCATATAGTATAAGAAAACAAGAAGACATGGTAAAAGTTAAATTATTTAACTTAGAGTTATATCTAAATTATAAGGGTAAACTAATGACATAAACTTGTATAAAACCTATTGGTTGAGATTATTTCCTCCCATACCCACATTATCTTCAAAATAAATCAATTCTGAGATATTATTAACCGAATATGTCTTTATTATATAATAATATTTAATGTTTTTCCTAAGGTTCCCTCTCCTCCCTTATAAAAGAAAACTACCCCCTCTTCTATTTACACCATTTTCTGCCTTGAATATTTCCCAACCCCTTCCAATTACTTTTTTAAACCTCTCTATTTATATCATATAATTTCTAGTATTCTCAAAATACCAACTCTAGTGCCTTAAGAGGAAGTTTGAAAGAGGTGCGTCGAAGAAGAGGTAATCTATTCTACCGATTCTTTCAAGTTTCATTCTTCTTAAACATCATCTTAATTAGTTGTTTCATTATAAAGTAATAACATCAGTATTAATTATATACTGAAATGTTATTATAAATATTAAACAACCCCATTTCACATTCTATCTATCATACTAAAAAGAAAATCACCGTGCGTGCGTAATTATGGAATACCGTCTCCACGCCATGGTGTAATCTATTTTTCCACAACCACCTTAGTTGTATGGGTATAATGGGGTAAAAAATAACTATATATGATTATTATAACAAAATAATGATTCTAGGATATTATATCTTCCACTCCAATTCCATTCAATAAATATTGGAATGATATCATTGCTCGTGCGTACGTACGGATTACCGTCTCAATGACACGATGAAATTCATTTTCCATATTAACAATTCAATAATGATTATAAAGTATATATAATGAATAATAATGAGATATATGACATAATAATGATACGTGATTTATGTATATTTTATTTACTTACATCCATTCAATAATGAAACGAAAACAACGTTTATGCGTACGTATGGTCTACCCTCTCCATGAACGGTGTATTTCGTTCCATTTATCGATCTATTATATATATTTATATACTGAATATATATGATATATAAATAATGTTTTAAATTATATATGTAAGTAAATAATGATATAGGTAATAATAATATGAATTACAGAAAGTCTAAACGTGTATGATAAATGAAACTATTTTTACCCAAAACGCTGCTTTAACATGGAATTTACAAAAGAACGGGTAATATAAAGTCATAAGTAAACCATATATGATATCATAACAATGAATATGATTCTGTAATAAGTAAATGACATTATTCAAATCATTATATAGGAGTTTCAGATACGCACGAATCATATCAGACCTAAGGTAAGGGATAACTTTTCCAATTTTGTTTTATCTGAGATTGATTATTTGTACAAAATTAATGGGGTTATATTTATCATCCATTTACCAATTTTACAAAAAAGTAATCATGTATGTTTAACGTCATTTTTACCCATTTTTCACTTTTACAACAAGATACGAAAGGATTGTTTCTTCAGTTTACCATATGAGAATCTTTCTGACATTTCCGACAAAAGTATGAGGAGAATGTTTTTTTAACTTATACGGCATGAATGTATTTTTATGGTTTCATAAGACCTTTTATTAATGAATATTACTATACAAGATTTCATGAATATTTTCAAAAAAGTCATTTCATTTTAAAATTTCCTGGCATTTGGTGAAAACAAAATGATTTTGAAGAAGAAATGATTTTTTCCTTAAGAAATCATTTCAAGTGTTTTATCAAAACCATTTTCCATATAAGATGAAATTATTTCATATGTGTATGTTTCATGTATAATGTATCTATGATTTAAATGTTTTCACATTTCATATGGTGAAATGATATCCATTTTTTATATGGATTCTGTTATGTTGGGATGATGTTTATGAAACCCATTTTATTCATTGGGTTATGATGAATGATTTTTCTTTATTTTATGGCACAAGTAAAAATGATTTAATTATGAGATTTGTGGGACCTATATCTACCTACAAGGAACTGGGTAATGATTTACATCTCTTGAGATAGACATGGATAGAATGTTAGGTTAATTTGGTTTAGTGTTATAGTACTGGAACGAGGAGTGAACTCGATTCCAAAAGAAATATTCTCCACTAAGATGGTCTTGGTAGCAATTCCGTGGATACTATGGAAATCATAAATGTGCTTTATGGTTTCCACAATTACTTGTTTTATTCCCATTATATTTTAACATTATTGATGTTTCTTTATGATATTTTCCTTACGTACATCCATGATTTATATTATTGCCCAGGATTTTGATGTTTATATTTTATGTTCAAGTATTTTTTTTATGTTCTCTAACCTTACCCTTACTGAGCATTTGAGCTCACTATTTAGTTTTTTACCTTTCCCCAAGTTATAAAGAAAGGTTTTACGTAAGAAAACAAAAGGGAATGATCTTTATGGGAGATTATTAAGATCATTCACCATGATTAGAAGATTATGTTCTAAGTTTATAAAGACACTAAACTATTACGATCCTTGAGTTTTTTTTTGTTATATATTAAGTATTCCGCAAAAGTAATGTAATTTCCATGTACTCCATGCTTAGGGTCTCTACAAAAATGGCACCATATGAGACATTGTATGGGATGATTTGCCTTACACTAACATATTGGAATGATTTTGGTGAAAGGATACTCGTGGACCCAAAGCTTGTTGAGTAAACCAAAATGAATGTTATGTATATTAAAGGTCGTATCAATGATTCTCAAAGAAGTAAAAAAAATATATGATTATAATTAAAGTAATAATTTTGAATTACAAGTGGAATATCATGTTTTCTTAAAAGTATCTACTTGGAGGGTGGTTAAAATATTTGGGATGAAAAAGAAACTGAGACCCAGAGATTAAGGACTTTTATACATTCATGATATAATTGATGCGGTTTCATATGGATTGGCTATACATCCTAGCATATCACTAGTACACAATGTGTTTGATGTCTTGTTGAGAAGAAAGTACATGCCGGACCAAAAAGATTCCGTCAATTCTAATGTAATAGAACCAGAACCTGTTCTATCTTGCAGCGATGGGCCAATCTAGATTTTGGACAGTATAGAACATGTTTTGAGGAATCACATGACTTGACTGGTAATGATACATCAGAAACGTCATAAAATCAAAGAGGAAACTAGGGATCTTGTGAATCTTAAGATGAAGAAGCACACTAATATTTTTGTGTGGTAACTTTCTAATAATTTCTTGGATGATATTTATGTAAGGATTGGATAATATAAACCCCCATGATTTTTTATGTAAATTTAATATTGAATGCATGAAACAATGATTCTCTACAGAACACCCCATTTTTATAAACTTTCTAGTAAACATAATTTTACAACCTATATGATTTTAATTTCATAAAACTGATAGACATTATTGCATTTTGTAGGATATATATAGTCTAATGTGGAAAACATAGTTATTTATGAATAGTAATGAATAGTAAAATAAAACAAAATATTAGAAACACCACCAATGAAAGTATAAATATAGTTTAAACATATTATAAGTGAAACATGATCATAGTAAGAGTATTGGGGTTTTCAATATGTCATAAATATTATAATAATACTTTTATGACTAATTTAAAATTTCAATATAGAAATTAATTTTCATAAAATTTTGTCATAATTTTTTTAATTTATTGTATTATGGTAATAATATAATTTAATGGGTCCTTGATTAATTTATCAAGTTTTAAAAAAATTATTTATAGTTTTAATGCTATTTTTTTGGAATAAATTATGATTTAATTTAAAATTTACTGAAAAAATATTTTAAAATTATTTCTCAAAAAATAGATTTCATTTTTCAATTCTATACATCGAAGAATATTTGGGATAAATTTCTAGGACTTTTCTAAAATACATGAAATTTGGGTGAATAATAAAATATCATTGTTAGAGATAAATTCTAAATACATGATTTATTGGGTTATAAAGAAAGTAAAGTGGATGAAATCTTACTATGTTCGATCACAGAAGCTCTTATTACAGTTATGTGTCACATTATTCATCATTATTGGTTGTCTTGAGTGAATTAATAAAATAAAAATAAATATTCAAAAATCACTCCTCTATTCCACTATAAAATCCCCCCACATTCCCTCCTCAATTGACACCTCTCAGGCCCTGTAACTTCTCTATGAACACCCCAAATACCATTACATAGTCACTCCCCACGTCCCATAGCTCCTGGTCTTTCCAAAAGACCAAAACATTTTCCCTTATAGAGTACCTCAAAAATGTAATTAAAAGAGGTAAAGCAACATTCATTTTCATTTAGTTTCATTTAGATTTATCTTCTATTCTTATTATCTCATAACCTCCTCTGTCCAATTTATCCTAAAATCTTCAATATCATTTATATTCAACAATTATATCATGTTAATTTAAAAACATTTATAATAATATTACACAATCATTCTTTTGAAAATGAAATAATCTTCTTTGGGGTTCCAATTATAAATTTTGGGGACACTAAAGTTTCGTTATTAAATTCTCCTTCATTACTAGTCATGAAAATAATTTGTTGAACCATAAAATAAAATCACTACTATAACCTAATTAATATTAAGGAACCATTATATGTATATAGTATTAATATATATGATAATACTAGTTCATAATAATCCAAATACAGCCAAATAATCTAAATGATTGTCATTAATATTTCATGTAATGATTCATCCTCATTCCATATATCCAAATGATATAAATGACCATTAATACTTATGTATGTTCATAAATAAAATTCTAATGCAATATTGGAGATTTAAAACCATTCAACATGAACACCATTACTTACAAACAAGTCAACTGATTATGAAAATCCAGAAAACAAACACAACGTAATGAAGGAATTGAATATTATTTGTAATTAAGATAATATATATTATAATATTCTATATACATGTTCCAACTAGAATCATAACTTTATTTATTTTTAGTTATCTGTTTTAAATGTATCTAAAAAAATACTTCCAGATAAAAAATCTTGTTTCATGGGAATTCCTCAGATTCATACCAATTTTCAAGGAAACACTATAGTGTGTTTTTTATTCCATTACCTTCATAAAATCACTCATTTTATTATTTTAATACTTCCTTACTTCATTTATGGTTTTATAAAAAGATTTTTCCAAAGGACACATATGTTCATGGTAAAAGGGTATTTATCTAAATAATGACACGAAGATTTTAAAAGAGTATCTTCATCTATTTAAACATGGTTTTTTATTCTTATGAATTATTGAGATTATTTTTTATGGTTTTATTTAACATGTTTAATTTACTGGTTTATGATTTGTATTTCTGTGAATGTTCTATCTTAAGTCTTTTCACAATTTTATTCCAATTGGTTATGCATTTCGCTTAAATGTCAGGGGATGTTATTTGATTTTAAAATATTAGTTTCAATATGAATTTATATGTTTTTTATGAATATTACTATTAATATGAGTAAACAATTGGACATAGTAAGTGCTGATGGTGCTCTATATATCACCTTAGTGCATAGGTAGGTCTTATGAGACAATAAATTGTCCATGCACAAGGTCTTGAAAAATGAATATTTATGGTCTTGGAATGAGGCCTTGAGGGTAAGGTTATAATGTCCCTCCGTATAAATTCCCTCATTATAATAATATTATTGATGGATCAGGTGATTATTTTACTTTTTTAATTCCCAAAATTATGTTTTATTGTGGAATTATTTATTTATCTCATAATACATCCATAATGTGGTCAAGTTTCATGTTAATGGAATGTGTTTTTTATTGTTCAGCATGAATATTGCTTATCTTTATTATATATTCTTCTAGATTTATTACACATGATGAGCTTTTGAGCTCATCCCATTCTTATGTTTCAATTTCGCAGGACATAAATTTTTTTATAATAAATGAGATTCAGAAATAACCATGGAGTTATGGATGTTGTCGAAGGAATTTCTAGGAAGAATTTCATTTCATGTTGTAATGATGATCATTTTTATGTATGTTGTTTCTAATTCTACTAATCTTCTCATTACATTGGGATTCATATTCCTTGTTTATATGCCAATGTAATTAAGTAAGGCATTGGTTCCGAACAACTGGGTTGGGTCCTTACAAGAAACCCATATGTAATGGTTTAACCTATGTAGGATCTTGTGGTACTCTAATTTTCACCTTGTCACAATAATGGAATCTATACTCATGTACATGTCAATGGAAATAACCGAAAACAATAATGCAGCGAATAAGACTCAATATATTGATGAAGAATCGATGCACCAATTTTCTGATGAAAAAATTTCCAATGAACATATGATTATTTAATGTTCATGCCAATGTAAATTATAAAGGGATGTAGAAAATATTTTGATGAATAATCCTATTATGCGGTCTTTGGTGATCAATGCTTAGACATAAAATAAAAAACAAAGATCATATTAAGTGGACGTAATTTAATTGAAGACATATGTCTATAAAAATGAATCATAGATGTCAAAATACATGAAGAATTCAACCCACATTATTTTAGTGGATCTACTAAATGAATGGAAAATTATTTCTTAAAATTCTTCAGAACATCATTATTTTCACAATGATAATTTAGGGAATGAATTTGGAGACTGTGATTTTATTGAACCACCTCGAGGGGCTATGGTGGAAGCTGTTACCTCACCAAAAATTCCAGTAATGATACAATCATGAATTCAAAAGGATTCATATTACAGGGCGATGCCTCCAGTGGAAAAGATCACATATGAATCAGAAGACGTCTATATGGAGGTGATTTGGTAACATGATAAATAATGGAAAGAGGTTATTTATAAAAAAGGCAAGGATGGGGACACAACCATGCTGAAAGGGATGCTAAGATAGAGGAGACTGAATCTGAAGACCATAACTCAGTTAACACATACATTTGATGTCTAATCCAACACATGGAAATGTTTGGAGAGAATTGCCTCAAGGTATTACCCTTGAACTTGATCATGGTTCTGATTAGAGAGCCTTACGAGAATTAGAAAGCATTTTAAGAATTAAGATCAGAAAAAACAAGGGACTTCTTAATGATGGGAATGATTCCCTATATGAACCTATATAATCATTTTTATAATTTTTTAAATTTTGTTTCATTAAAACGTACTTAATTACATGGTTTTTGAAAATAGTAACAAAAAATATTATATAGTAAATATATCGATATATGTAAAATTAAAATTATAAAAAAAATACTAATTAAATTTAGGAAAATATTTAAAATTATATTAATTAAAAAATTATTGATAAAGATAATCAATATTATATATTAAATATATTGATATATATATATCAATTAATATAAAAATAATTTATATAATACAAAATAATTATGCTTTTACATTAAATAGTAATCTATCTTCTGAATAAGGGTTTAAAATTAAAAACAAATATGAATTTTAAATGCTGACTAACTGCATCGAGTAATATAAATAATTCAATGTCGTTTGACATTTCAATTTAAAATTTATCAAACGTTTATTATATTTATTTTACATATACTAAATTACAACATTTTTATATAAAACCCATATATAGAAATATTTATGTAATTAATGAAATCTAATATAGAAAAGCATACAACTAATATTTATGTAAATTTATTCAATGTGTAATATTACTTTTAGAAAATTATTGTTACATGATATATATATATTATATAAATTAGTAATCATGATAATTTTTATGTTTTTTTATTTTATTACAGTTCGGTATCAATTAACTTTTTAAAATATTTCTTATTCGTTTTTTTTCATTTTTTAATTTTAAATATTTCTATAAATATATATATATTCAATTTTGTATTATATTTTAATATTTGTTGATCATTATTTCAATATATATCTATATTTTTTAAAAATTTATTATTTAATTACTTGAACTAATCCATTTTTTCAATATTTATAATGTGTCTTCATTATTAATTATTCAATTTCAATAATTTTTTACATGTTTGACATTAGATTATGTATTCATTAGTGATGTTTAAAAATATTTTCAAATCAATATATTGCTAAATTTATATTAACAATATCTATACATTCATATTATCATAATTATCAATTAAAAAATATTAATTTTTAAAAAATATATCTATATAATTATAAATAAATAATAAAATATATTTAAATTATAATTAAATTATAATATCATTATTTAAATAATAAATATATTTACTGTATTTATATTTATATACATTTATTATATATATATATACATATATTTAATTACATAAATATATATAATGATATAACTATTATTTAAAATAAGATATACAAATGACTATAAATATGTAATTATATATTTAAATAATTATAAAATTAAAATTCATATAGTTAAATAAATAATATATTTTCTATATTTATATTTATATATAATTATTATATATATATATATATATGTTTGTGTGTGTACATTGGCTGAAACACTCTTGTTTCATTACATGGTCAAATTATGGTGCATTAGGTGTCCTGGACATCATCAGTTGGTAAGGAGGGCATCATTGTCGGTAGCAGGGTGTCACTTATAGGTACAACTGACTGGTCTCATCGATCGGTGCCACACTAGAAAAGTGCCACTGAGGGGTGTCAGTTTTTCTTTCCACAGTTTTTACATAACATCTCTTTTATGATTTATTACCTCTTTTAAAGTAGTTTACGGCAGTTTATAGTCCATTAACGAAATCTTAATTCCCCTATGACTGGGGTGACCCTTGACATACCCAAAATGTGTGGTCTTTTTATCAGTGTCACACACATTTCTGTGCATTACAATCTATTATGTTCTCCTAGTTTTTTCCATGTTATGTGTTTTCACCATTTAATAGTGATTTATCATCTCACCGTTGGATTTTGGCCCATCTCAACTGTCTCTGAGGGAATTAACAAATCTTAAATAATTCCAATGTGTGAAACTGCCCCGCCATGTGGTCAAAACCACAATTCATGTTTCAATTCCTTTGAGATTTCATATCTGATAACACATGGATTAACCCTTTTTATCATTTGAAGATCTTCATCCTCGATCTATTGTGTTCCATCTTGGATCGCATAGAGTCCCCCTTCCAGAGACGAGTCATGCCTGCATGAGAGAAAAATTGTACAGTTCCTCATGATGTTTTCTAATGCGTGACGATAGTTCTTGGCACATGTAGAAAGCATCGATCCCCTATTCTTTTTAATAAGAATAAATATGGATATATGAGGTTGCGAATTGACTGCAAGTAGATAAATGCTATAACAATAAAGAACAATTATCTCTGACCTCATATCGATGATTTATTTGATCATCTTCAAGGAGATCCATATTTTTGGATGATTGATATTCTATTTGGATATCATCAGTTTCATGTGAGAACATATGAATTTCCAAAAACACCATTTCAAAATTGGTATGGGAATTACATGTTTATATGAATGCCTTTAGGACTGACTAATGAAACCTATGTTTTCATAGATGTAATGAATATAGTTTTCAGTGAATATATTGATGAGTTTTTGGTGGTATTTATGGATGATATATTGTTATACTCTAAAAGATACAAATAAAATGAAAATTAATTGTTCACTTTTATAAAGGAAATTAGATGAAATATATTATATGAGATGTTTAGAAAGTGTCAATTTTTCCAATAATATGATTCTTTTCTTGGCCATTTGTCTCTAAGGATGGAATATCTATTGATCCTATTAAGAAAATTGTTGTTCAGTAATGGCCTACACCAATGAACATAACTGATATATGCTGTTATATTGATTAGGAGGTTATTATCGATGTTTTTCAGAACATTTCTCGTTTATCATACCCAATGACCATGCATACACATAAATGAGTTTAGTTAATATGGGAAAAATAATCAGAGGACATTTTAAAAGAATTTAAGAGGAGATTAATGAATTCTATGATCCTGACACTACCATCGGGGAATGATGGGTTTTTTGCTCTATAGTTATACATCAATGAATGGAAACAGATGAGTTCTTATGCATAATGATAGGGTTATTTCTTATGCATCAAGGATATTAAAATTTCATGAACAAAATTATACAACTCCTTATCTTGAGGTAGATGTTGTGATATTTTCACTATAAATATAGAGACACAATCTCTATGGTGATAGATGTAGTGATATTTTCCCTGTAAATATGGAGTCACAATCTCTATGGTTAATGATGTGAGATATACACAGATCACAGTAGTTTGATATATATATTCTCTCAGAATGAACTCAACATTAATAAAATCCAATGGCTCGAACTATTCAAGGATTATTATTATACCACACACCACCACCAAGGAATGGAAAATAAGTTAGGTAATTCAATATGAAAGATGAATCATGGAGTTCTCATAATAAATTTGATTGACAAGGATCCTTTGTGAATGGATCTAGTGAGGATAGATTTGATAATTATCAAAGAAGGTGAAACATCACAATTTTTTCATATAGATTCTCTAAAATAGTTATTACAAAGTATTAAAATATATCATGCTGATGATGGGATTATGCAATAGAAAATTAATATTGTAAAAGGGGGGAGGTTGGCTGACATCATATGTGAAGATGGGATTATGAAATATTTTAAGAATATATGTGTTCCCTATACACGTGATCTAATAAGGTTGTTATTGGTTGATACCCATAGATAAAATTTCATTTTACACCCTGGTAGCACTAAAATGTTTATAGATTTGAAACAAAATTTCATATTGGACAACATGAAGAAGGAAATTTCTGATTATTTATCATGATGTTTAATTTGTCAACAAGTGAAGGTTGAACGACATCCTCCTATAGGAGTCATGGAAACTATACATATTGTTACATGGAAATGGGATGAAATCTCCAAAGAAAATTTTACTATATTTCCCAAAACTCCATGAAATAATGATGTGACATGTGTAATTATTGATTGAATTATAAAATATAAACATTTTATTGATATAACTGTTGAATTTACACTGGAATGCCTTGCACGAATCAATATCAATGAATATGTGAGACAATGTAGAGCACCTCATTCAATAGTGTCTGAAGGAAATCAATGATTTTAATTGAATTTCTTTTACTATATTCGGTATTTTTTTGATAATGAGCTTAGTTTAAGTATTGTTTATCATTCTAAAAATGATGGGAAATGAGAAAGGACAAATCAATTTTTAGAATACATGATGAGAATATGATCACTCGACTTTTATTGAATTTTGGACCAGTATTTATACATAGAAAAGTTTTCCTACAATAATATTTTCCATTCCAGTATTCAAATGTCACCATAGGTGGAATTGTATGGGAAGAGATATTGAACACCAAAATGTTTGAATGAAGTTGGTGAAAGGATACTAAAGGACCCAGAGCTTGTTCTGTAAAAAACAGTGAATGTAATGACTAATAAAGGTCGTATTAAAGTAGCTCAAAGAAGAAAATAAATCTATGATGATAATTAAAGGAAGAATTATGAATGACAAGTGGTAGATCTTATTTTCTTAAAAGTAACTCCTTGGAGGGGTGTTAAATTATTTTTGAAGAAAGTGAAACTCAGACATAGGGATATAGGTCCTTTTGACATTATAGATAAAATTTGTGTTGTTGAAATTTTTTTGGCTATACATCCTAGCATATCTAAAGTACACAACGTGTTCTATGTCTCATTGCTGAGAAAGTAAAAGCTAGACCCAACACATGTCTTCAATTCTAATATAATAGAATTTGAACCTGATCTATCTTACAGTGAAGAGCCTATCCAAATTTTGGACACTACAGAAAAAGTGTTGAGGAATTAGATGACTCGACTAGAAATGACACATCAAAATCATCATAATATCAAAGAGGAAACAAGGGATCCTGAATCTCTACAAAACACTCCATTGTTATAACCTTGCGAGTAAACATAATTTTTCCTTCTATATGACATGAATTTCAAAAAATGTATAGACACGATGGAATTTTGTGGGATATTTATAGTATAATGACGCATACATAGTTTTCGATGAATAGTGACATATCTATATGAATAGTAACATACAGTTATAAATAGAAATGAATAGTAAGGAATAGTAAGACAACCAAAAAATAGAACCACAACCAATGACTGTATAAATACAGTAAGACATCTTATTAGTGAAAAATGATCACAATATGAGTATTGGGGTTTTTGTATGTCATAAATATTTTATTAATAGTTTTATGATCAATTTACTAATTTAAAATAGAAATTTATTTTCATTAATTTGTTTCATAAATTATAAATTAATTTTATTATAGTTATAAGATAATTTTATGTGTCCTTGATTAATTTCGCATGTTTAATAAAATGTGTTATATATTTAAAGTTGTTTTTCCTGAATAAAAAATGAATTTATATAAATGAATTTATAAAATTATTTTAAAACATATTAAAAAAATGGATTTTATTTTTTAATTCTCTACAGATATGATTTTTTTTGAAAAATTTCATTTATTTTTCTAAAATACATGAATTTTGGGTGAATAGTAAAAAATGATAATTTTTGATAAATGCTAAATTCCTGATTTATTGGGTCATAAGTGAAATAATGCGGATTTAATCCCACTAGGTTTGATCTTAGGTTCTATTATTACTATTATGGGTCTCATTGATCATCACTATTGGTTTTCTTGTGTAAATTAATTAAATAATGAATAAAATATTCAAAATTCACTCCTCCCCTCAACTATAAAATTCCCACTCATTCCCTCCTCTATTAACTCCTCTCAAGCCTTTTACCTTGCCTAAGAACTCACCAAATAACATTACATAGTCCATACACACGTCCAAGAGCTCATGGTCTTTCCAAAAGACTAAAAAAATTTCCCTTAAGGTGTATCTCAAGGAGGTTATTACAAGAGGTATAACACCTTCCATTTTAATTTAGTTTCATTCGAATTTATGTTCTATTGTTATTATCTCCTAACCAATTATGTCCAATTGATCCTAATACCTCTGATATCATTTATATACTATAATAATACCAAGTTAATGTAATAACCTTTATAAATATCCAAACACACTCTCTATTTTAAAAATGAAATCATCGTCAGTGAGGATCCAATTTTCAACCATCGTGGACGACAATGTTTCTAGATTTATTTTCACCATAAATACTATTCATGAACGAAATTTATGGTTGAGCAACAAAATAAAATATTTACTATAACCTAATTAATATTAAGGACCCATTATATGTACATACTATTCATTTATATGATAATACGTGTTCATAATAATCCCAATACCGCCAAATAATCTTACTGACTGTCATTAATATATCCTATAATGATTCATCCTCATAACATTTAACCAAATGATATAAATGACCATGAAAACTTATGTATGTTCATAAATAATATTTAAATTCAATTTAGGTGATTTACAACCCTTCCACATGAACTCCATTACTTACAAACTAGTAAACTGAATATAAAAATTCAGAAAATGAACACTCCGTAATGACATAATTTAATATTAGATGTACATCGCATAATATCTAATTGAATGTTCTAAATATAAGTTAAAACTATAATCATTCCTTTATTTATTTGTAGTTATATTTTTAAAAGGATCTCTAAAAACCCTTCATGATAGAAAATCATGATTTAAAGGAATTCCTCAAATTCTAACCAATTTTGAGGGAAAACGTATAGTATATTTTTGGAATCCATTACCTTCACAAAATAACTCATTTTATTATCATAATTGAACTTTACTTCAATTCTGGTTTTATTAAAATATCGTTCCAAATAACTCTTCTTTTCAACGTAAATGATTATTTAACTCAATAATTTATCAAAAATTTAATACGAGTACCTACATATATTTCAACACTCTTTTTCATTCTTATGAATTATTGAGATTAAATTTTTATGGTATCATATACCATATTTAATTTATTGGATTATTATTATTTTGGTTGTGGATGTGCGATCTTAAATCATCTCATCAATTTACCTTGAATGGTTAGAGTTTATGCTTAATCTTCGGGGGAAGTTATTTGATTTTCATATATAAGTTTCAATATGAAATTTTATTTTTTTTATGTTAATTTTTATTAATATGAGGAATACATTGGAAAAATTAAGTGTCAATGGTGATCTATATATACCCTTAGGGCATCGGTACGTCTCATGAGACAAACTGTGGTCCATGCACATGGTCTTGACAAAATGATTATTTATGGTCTCGGCATGAGGCCTTGATGGTAAGGTTATGATGTCCGACATAACTAATTCCATCATTATTAAAATATTATTGATATATTATGTAAATATTCATCTATTTTAATACCCATAATTATGTTTTACTATGACATTAACTATTTGTATCCAAATCCTTCCATAATGTATTCTAGTTCATTATTAATTGTAGGTGTCTTTTATTGTTCAGCATGACTAATGTTTATTTCTATGATATATTCTTCTAGATTTTATACACATGATATGATTTTGAGCTCAACCCATTCATATGTTTCATTTTCTCAGGATATGAAAATTGTTATAATAAATGAGACACAGAAATGAACTGGGAGTTATGGATGTTGTCGAAGGAATTTCTCTGTAGTTTTTCATTTCAAGTTGTAATTCACAACTTATTTATGTATCATGTTTCCAATTCTACTAAACTACTCATTCAATTAGGATGCATATTCCTTGTTAATATTCCAATGTAATTAAATCAAGCATATGTTCTGAGTAATTGGGTTCAGTATTTACAAGAATGCCAAATGTCATTGTTTAACCTATGTAAGAACATTTTGTTGACTCTAAATTTAACAAAGTCTCAACTAATGAAACTAAACTCATGTCCCCTATGTCAAGGGAAATCGCTGATAATAATTATATGACAACAGATACTCAAACTGTTGTTGAAGATCAAATTCACCAATTTTTTGATCAAAATTTAGATCATGAACATATGATTATGGAATGTTCATGCCAATGTAAATTAATGAGGGATAGAGAAACTATTTTGAGGACATATCCTATTATGCAGTATTTGATAATCAATTCTTTGAAATCATATAAATAAGAGTGTTCATCTTGGTATCGAAAAATTAAATTGAACACTAATGTCTATCAACTTGAATCATAGATGTCAAAATATATGAATAATTACTCCCCCACTATTTTAGTGGATATACTAAATGAATGGAAAATTATTTCCTCATATTCTACTGAACTTCATGAATTTCTCAATGAGAATTTAGGTAAAGAATTTGGAGAAAGTGAAATTAATGTACCACCTCGAGGGGCTAAGGTGGAAGTTGTTACCACAAAAAGATTTCAGTAATGATAAAAACTTGAATTCTGGAGGAATCAGAATTTAGGGAGATGACTCTAGTGGAAAAGATCCACTCTGAATTTTAAGAGGTAGAGAAAGAGGTTATTAGGGCACAAGATAAATAATGGAATCATGTTTTTCATTGAAATATTCATGGATGGGGACACAACCATGCTAAATGGGATGCTAAGATAGAGGAGACATGATCAGAAGATCCTAACCCAGTTGACACATACATTGGAATTCAACTCCTAAAATGGAAATATTTGGAGATAATTACATCAGGGTCACAACCTCAAACATGGACATTGTTCTGATTGGAGAGCCTTACGATAATTAGAAATAATGTTTAGAATTAAGATCAGAAAAAACAGTGGACCTCTTGAAGAGGGCAATGATTCCATGTATGATCCTATCTAATTATCATTATGTTTTCATACATTTTATTTCATTAAAAGGTTATTTTGTCCTATTTTTTCAATATAATAATAATAAATAGTATATATAAAATATATAGATATATGTATAATAGAAATTTTACAAATAAAAATTAAAAACAATTAAATTTAGGAAAATATAAAATATTTTATTAATTAAATAATTATTGACAGTGTTAATAAATAGTATATATTAAATATATTGATATATATATATATATGAAATAATCAAAATAAAATTTATATAATTGAAATATTTATGATTTTACATTAAATGGTTATATATTTTGTGAATAATGTTTTATCATTAAAAGATAATATGACTTTCAAATGATGACTAATAACATCATGTAATAGAAATAAATCATTAGTTTTGATATTTCAATTTAACATATATAAAACACGTGTCATATTTATTTCACATATAGAAAAATAAAACATTTTATATACAATTCACATATAAAAATATTTACGTAATTAATGAAATCTTATATAGAAACACAGAAAAGATAATATTTATGTAATTTATTCAAATGGAACAATTCATATTAGAATTTTATTTTAACATGATATATTGAATATATAAATTATTAATCATGATAATTTTCATTTAGTTATTTTTTATTTTATTGTATTTATATATCAATTCAATTTTATGACCTTTTTTTTATTTTTTAGTTCTTTTTCATTTGGTGATTTAAAATATTTCGATTATTTAATATATATATATATATACTATGTTTTAATACATTTTATATGTATTGATCATCATGTCAATATATATCAACATTTTTTAAAAAATTTATATTTAATTACTTAAACTAATCTATTTTTTCAAAAATTTTAATGGGTCTTAATTTTTAATTATTCAATTTCAATTATTTTGAACATGCTTGACATTAGATAATATATTCATTAATGATGTTAAAAAAATAATAGTAAAAAATATTTATAAATCAATATATTGATAAATTTATATTTATAATATTAATACGTTCATATAATAATTATTATCAACTAATAAATATTAATTTTTTAAAATAGTATTATATAATTATAAATAAATAATAAAATATTTTTATATAACAATTAAACTATAATAACATTATATAAATTATGAATTTATTTAGTATAATTATATTAATATTCCTTTATTATATATAAATAATTAAACAAATATATATAATGATATAAATATTATTTTTAAAAATGTATATATATAACTATAAATAACTAATTATATATTTAAATAATTATAAAATTATATCACCTATAATTAAATAAAGAATATATTTAATATATATATATATATTTATATATAACTATTATATATATGTTTGTGTGTGTCTCTGTGCATTGGCCTGGACCCTCCTAGTCCATTACTTGATCAAATTAGGGTGCTTCGGGTGTCATGGACACCATCGGTGGGTAGGGAGGGCATTAGTGATGGTGGCATGGTGTCACCTATAAGTGCCACCGATCGGTCGAGTCGATCGGCGCCACATCAGAATAGTTCCACTGAGGGATGACTGTTTTTATTTCCCTAGTATTCCCATAACAATAATATTATGTTTTATTACCTCTTTTAATGTTTTTAAGGCAGTTTGAAGCCCATTAATTATAACCCAATTCCCCAAATACTAGGGCGACCCTTGACTTACCAAAAATGTTTGGTTTTTTATTATTTTCCAACCCTTTTCTGTGCATTAAAATCTCTCATGTTGTCCTATTTTTACCCCTGTTATGTGCTTCCCCCATTTAATATTGATTTATCAACTCACCATTGTCCGCTGGTCCATCCCAAATGTCTCTGAGGGAATTATGAAATCTTAAATAATTCGAACGTCTGAAACCTCACAGCCACGTGGTGAAAACCATAATCTGTGTTTGATGCCCTTCGAGATTTCATGTCCTATAACATGAGGATCAAGACTTTTTATCATTCCTCGATCTTCTTCCTCGGTCTCTTTTGTTCCCTCTTGGCGCGTATAGAGTCCCCCTTCCGGAGGCGAGTCGTGCCAGTAGGAGATCACTCTTGTTTAGTTCTTCGTGATGTTTCATGATTTGCGTCCATAGTTCATGGAACATGGATAAAACATCAATCCTCTATTATTTTTAGTAAGTAAAAATTTGTATGTATGATGTAGTGCAGTTACTACTAGTAGAAAAATGGTATAACAATTATGAACAAGTTTCCCCTACCTCACATCGATGATTTATTTTATCAACTTTAGGGTGTTACATATTTTTTCTAGATTGAAAAAATATTTGGATATCATCAGTTACGTATGACGATGGAATAAATTCCAAATACACCATTTAAAAATATGTATGGGCATTAAGAGTTTACATTAATGCCTTTTGGATTGACTAATGAAACCTATGCTCTCATAGATCTAATGAATAGAGTTTTCAAGGTATTTCTAGATGAATTTGTGGTGGTATTTATTGATTTTATATTGTTATACTCCAAAACCAATGAATGTAATGAAAATTACATGCACACTACAATAAAGACTCTTAAGTGAAATATATTATATGGGATGTTTTCCAAGTGTGAATTTTGGCATCAATATGTTTCTTTTCATGGCTATAGTGTAACTAAGGATGGAATATATGTTGATTCAATGAATAAAATGGTTGTTCATGAATGACCTACTCCAATAAACATAACTGATTCATGTTTTTTAATAGATTAGGAGTTTATTATCAAAATTTTGTGCAGAACATTGGCCCTTAACCAATCCCAATGACCATGATTACACATAAAAGGGATTAGTTCATATGGAAAAAGTAATCTGCGGAATGTTTCAATGAATATATGAAGATATTAATGAATGCTATGTTACTGACCCTACCATCGCGGAATAATGGGTTTGTGTTATATTATAAATCATCAATGAAAGTACATGGATGTGTTCTAATGGATAATGATAGACAATTTTTTATGTTTCAAGGTAATTAAGTCATGAACAAAACTATCATACTCATGATATTGAGTTTGATGTTGTGATATTTTCTCTATAAATATGGAGACACTATCTCTATGGTTAACGATGTGAGGTATATAATGATCACAATGGTCTTTTGTATATCTTCTAATATAAAGAACTCAACAAGCAGAATGTCCAATGGATCGAACTACTCAAGTATTATCAATACACTACACACTACAACCAAGAATAAGAAAATAAGTTAAATGATTCTTTGAGAAGGAAGGATCGTGGAACTCTCAAAAAAATGTTTATTGAAAAGGATCCTTTGTACATGGATCTAGTGTGGATGGATATACAAATTTTCAAAGACGTTTAAAAATCACTACTTTTTCATTTGGTTTCCCCAACATATTCATTAAAATGGATTAATATATCTCAACTTGATGATGGGATGTTGTAATTAAATATTAATGCTTTAAAAGTGGGGAAGCTGGATAACTTCATATGTGAAGATGGGATTCTGAAATTATGGATGAATATATATATTCCCTATACTCCTTATCTAATAAGAGAGTTATTGGTTGATACCAATAGATCAAATTTCTCAATAAACCCTAGTAGAACTAAAATTTATAGAGATTATATACAAAAAATTTTGTGGGACAACATGAAGACCGAAATTTGATAACTATATATCTAGATGTTTATTCTTTCATAATGTGAAGAAAGAACGGCAACCTCCTAGGGGAGTCATGCAACCAATAAACATTCATACTTTGAAATGGGATGAAATCTCTATGTATATTATTACTAGAATTCCCAAATATCCATGAATGAATGATGCGACATGGGTAATCATTGATTGACTTATTAAATATGAACATTTCATTGATATAATGGATGATTTTACACATTAATGCCTAAAAGGACTCTATATCAATGATTATGTGAGACTTCCTTAATATCCTCATTTAATAGTGTCTAATGGAAATCAGTTATATACATCGAATTTCATGGAAACTATACAGAAATTTTTGGTTACTGATCTTTGTTTGAGTACTGCTTATCATCCAAAAATTGATGGGAAAATGATAATGGACAATTAAATCTTTATAAGACATGATGTGAACATGCTCACCCGATGTTCATTGAATATTTGACTAGTATTTAACCTTAGTGGAGTTTGATAATAATAATAATTTCCATTCCAGTATTCAAATCTAACCATATGGGGCATTGTATTTGAAGAGATATCATACACCAACATGTTGGGTTTTTGTTGGTGATAGGATACTAGTGGACCCAGAGCATGTGGAGTAAGCAATAGTGAATGTAATGTCTATTAATGGTCCTATCAAATCATCTCAAAGAAGACAAAAAAACTATGAAGATAATTAAAGGATGGATTTTGAAATACAAGTGGCAGATCATGTATTCTTAAAAGTATCTCCTTGGAGGGGTGTTAAAATCTTTGTGAAGAAAGAAAAACTAATCCCTAGGTACATATGACCATTTGACATTCTAGACATAATCGGTGTTGTGGAATATTGTTTGTCTATACATCCTAGAATATCTAAAGTACACAACATGTTCAATGTCTCATTGCTGAGAATGTTCATGATGGACCCAACACATGTCTTCAATTATAATGTTATATAATTAGAACTTGATCTAACTTATAGTGAAGAGCCTATCCATATTTTGGACACTATAGAACATGTGTTGAGGAATCAAACAACATGACCAGTAATGATACTTCAAAAACATCATAATATCAAAGTGGAAACAAGTGATCCTGAGGATCTTAAGAATAAGAACAACTGATATCATTTTCTTCCGTAACATTCTATCAATTTTGAGGATGGAATTTTTTTATACAGGGGATAATGTCACGGAAAATGATTTTTAAATAAAATTTATATTAAATGCATGAAACACTAAGTCTCTACAAAACACCCCATTTTTAAAACCTTAATATTAAACATAATTTTTCCACCTCTATCATTAGAATATCAATAAATTAATATATATGTTTGAATTCCGTAGTATATTTTGAATCTAATAAAGAAAAACATAGTTTTTGATGAATAATATCAGACACTTATGAAATAGTTACATTCACTTATGAATAATAACTATTAGTAATTAATAATAAATCTTCCAAAAAAAAATAAAAAACGCCGCAAATTATGGTATAAATATAGTTTACACATCATATACATGAAAAACGATCATAGTATGAGTATTGGGGTTTTTGGATTTCATAAATATTTTAATAACAGTTTTATGATTAATTTAAAAATATAAACATGAAATTTGTTTTCAATAAATTTTTTCCGAAATTTTTACATTATGTTATTACGGTTAATAGATAATTATTTGGGTCCCTTATTATTTTCTCAAGGTGAAAAAATTGTTTTCTAGTTTTAATGTTGTTTTTTAGAATAAATTGTTATTCAATTTAAATTTTAAAAAATAATAGAAATAAATTTATTCTCAAAAAATGTATTTAATTTTTTAATTCTAATCATTGAATAATTTTTATGATATATTTCTTATATTTTTATAAAATACATAAAATTTGGGTTAATAGTAAAATTTGATAATATATAAAAAATACTTAATTGATGATTCATTGGGACATAAGTTAATTAATGAGGACTTAATCCCACTAGGTTCTAACTCACACGATATTATTACTATTATGGGTCACATTAATCATCCCTATTGGTTATCTTGAGTGAATTAATTAAATAATGAATGCAATAGTCAAAAATCACTACTCTACACCACCATAAAATCCGCCTTAATTCCATATTTTATTAACACCTCCCAACCATTATACATTGTCTATGAACTCCAAAAATACCATTACATAGTCACTCCCAACTTCCATTATCTCTTGGTCTTTCAAATAGACCAAAATTGTTTCTTTTAAGGAGTTTATCAAGGATGATGGTACAAGAAGTAAAGCACATTTCATTTTCATTTAGCTTCATTTGAATTTATCTTCTATTCTTATTATCTCTTAACCTCCTCCATCCAATTGATCCTAATACCTCCAATATCAATTATATTCTATAATTATACCATATTACTATAAAAACCATTTCAAATCTTTTTTACACACTCTATCTTTTATAAATGAAATCATCATCCGCGAGGTTACAATTAATAACCATCGTGGAAGACAAAGTTTTGTTATTCAATTTCTCCTTCATTAATATTCTTGAAAAAAATAATGGTTTAACCATACAATAAAATATCTTATATAACCTAATTAATATTAATGAACCAGTATATGTACATAGTATTAATTTATATGACAATACAAGTTCATAATAATCCAAATACAGCCAAATAATCTAACTGATTGTAACTAATATTTCATCTAATGATTCATCGTCAATAAATTTAACCAGCTGATTAAAAATTACCACTAAATAATATGTATGTTTATAAATAAAATATAAATTCAATTCTAGAGATTTAAAACCACTCCACATGATCTCCATTACATACAAACAAGTGAACTGATTATGAAAATCTGGAAAATGGAGACTCCATAATGACAGAATTCAATATTATATGTACTTCACATAATATCTATTTTAATGTTTTATATATTATATCTAACAAGAACCATACCATTAATTATTTTTTGTTATTTCATTAAAAGAATATCTAAAAAATCTTACATGATAAACAATCTTGTTTTAAGGAACTTCTTCAAATTCTTACCAATTTTCAAGGAAACTCTATAATCTTTATTTGGAATACATTACCATCATAAAATCACTCATTTTTTTATGATAATACATTAATTTAATTATTTTTTTATAAAATTATCCTTCCAAAGAACTCTTATTTTAAAGGTAAAATATTATTTATTACAATAATTACTTGATTATTTTGTAAGAGTATCTTCATCTATTTCAACACTATTTTTTTTTCTTATGCATTATTGAGATTAATGTTTTATGGTATCATCTAACATATTTAATTTTTTCGTTTAATATTAGTTTTTTTGTGGATGTGCTATCTTAATTATATTCACCAATTTAGTCGGAATGGTTTGTGTTTACGCTTAATGATTGGGAGATGTTATTTGACTTAAATATATTAGTTTCATTATGAATTTATATGTTTTTTATGTTTATTACTATTAATATGAGTTTTATATTGGACATAGTAAGTGTCGATGGTTCCCCTTTTCCCCCTCAGTTCATATGTAGGACTCATGAGAAAAACGATGGTCCTTGCACAAGGTCTTGAAAAAATGATTATTTATAGTCTTGGTATGAGGCCTTGATGGTATGGTTATGTTTTATGACATTATGAATTCTTCCATTATTGATATATAATTGATGGATCATGTGATTGTTCAACTAGTTGAATATATATAATTATGTTTTATTATGGAATTATTTGTTTAACTCTTAATCCTCTAAAATGTGTTCATGCTTCTTGTTAATGACATGTGTTTTTTATTATTCAGTGTGACTAATGATTATGTTTATGATATATTATATTATATTTCATACAATTGATGTAATTTTGAGATCAACCCGTTCTTATGTTTTATTTTTTCTGGACATGAAAAGTTATATAATAAATGAGATATAGAAATAACCTAGAAGTTATGGATGTTGTTGAAACAATTTCTATGTAGATTTTCATTTCATGTTGTAATACAGAACATTTGTATGTATCTTGATTTCAATGCATCTTAACTACTCATTACATAGGGGTGTATATTCTTTGTTTATATGCCAATGTAATTAAATAATGATTCAGTTCCGAGCAACATGGTTGGTTCCTTACATGAAATCCACATGTAGTGGTTTATCCTATGTAGGAACTTGTGGTAGACTATACTTTTCACCTAGTCTCAACTAAGGAATCTAAAATCGTGTCCCTTATGTCAAGGGAAATCACTGAAAATAATTATACAGCAACAAATACTCGATCTGTTGATGAAGATGCAATGCACCAATTTTCTGATAAAAAATTTGATCATGAACATATTATTATGGAATGTTCATGACAATGTTAATTAAAATGGATGCAGCACCTATTTTGAAGACTGGTCCTATTATGGGTTCATTGGTAATCAATGCTTGGAAATCAATGAAATAAGAGATTTCATCTACACTTGACATAATTTAATTGAAAACAACTATCTATAAACTTGATTCCTAGATGTCAAAATACCTGAGTAATTCTTCCCCCACAGTTTTAGTGGATCTACTAAATGAATGATAAATTATTTCATAAAATTCTACAAAACTACATGTTTTTTCCAATGAGAATTTTGGGAATGTATTTGGAGACTGTGATGTTATTGAACCACCTCAATGAGCTAAGGTGGAAGATGATACCTCTCATAAATTTACAAAAAATGAAACAAAATTGAATTCAGATGGATTCAGATTATAGGGAGATGATTCCAGTAGAAAAAGATCAACTCTAAATCAAAACAGGTCGAGATGGAGGTGAATTGGCAACAATATAAATCATGGAAACAAGGTTTTCATCGAAAAAGACATGGATGGGGACACAACCATGCTGAATGGGGTGCTATGATGGGGGAGACACATTTAGAAGATCCAGACTCAGTTGACACATATATTAGAATTTTACTCCGAAAAATGGAAATATTGGGATAGAATAAATGTGTGGTCATACCATCGATCGTGGTCGTCGTTCTGATTATAGTTCCTTATGAGAATTGGAAATATTTGTTAGAGTTAAGATCAGAAAAAACATTGGACTTATTTTGAGAGAAATTATGCCATGTTTGATCCTATCCAATTATCATTATGTTTTCTAACATTTTATTTCATTTAACGGTACTATTGACCTATGTTTTCCAAAATAATAATAAAAAATAGTATACATTAAATATTTAGATATATTGAAAATTGAAAATATTACAACAAAAATAAAAATTAATTAAAATGAGGTAAATATTATACAATATATTAATTAAAGAATTATTGATAATGTAAAAAAATAGTATATATTTAATATATTGATATATATATATATATGAATTAATATAATAATCGTTTATATAATACAAAGTATTAATGATTTTACATCAAGTGGTAACATATTTTATGAATAACTGTTTATAATTAAATAATAATAGGAATTTAAAATGCTGACTAATTGCATCGACTAATGGAAATAATTGAATGTCGTTTGATAATTCAATTTAATATATATCAAACTTGTGTAATAATTGTTTCACATATAAAAAATTAATACATTTTTATATACAACACATATAAAAAAATTTACGTAATTAATGAAATCTTATATAGAAACACATACAACTATTATTGATTTAATTTATTTAAATTATAGTATTCATTTTATAATTTTATAATAACATGGTATATTGAAAATATAAATTATTAATCATTATATTTTTTATTTAGTTATTTTTTATTTTATTATATTTATGTATCATTTCATTTTTTTAATTTTTTAGATTGTATTTATTTTATTATTTTAAATAGTTCAATTATTTATTTTATATGTATATAATATGTATTAATATATTAAATATTTATCGATAATTATTTCAATATATATCAATATAATTTTAATATTATATATTTAATTAATAAAACTAAGACATTTTTCCAATATTTTTAATGTGTCTTCATTTTTAATTATTATATTTCAATTATTTTTAAAATGCTTGACTTTATATTATATATTCATTAATGATGTTAAAAAATATTTTTAAAAAATATGTATAAATCAATATATTGTAAATATAGATTTACTATATTTATACATTCATATAATTTAAATTTTCAATTAATAAATATTATTTTTTGAAAAAATTATTTATCTTAATATAAATAAATAATAAAATTTATTTTAAAAAATAAACAATGTAGAATAAAATTATTTAAATAATTTATATATTGGCTGTATTTATATTAATATACAATTATTATATATATAATTAAAAAATTATATATAATGATATAAAAATTATTTAAACAATTAATATATATTACTATAAATAAATAGTTATATATTTATATGATTATAAAAATATAATACCTATAATTAAATAATATATATATTTACTGTATTTATATTTATATATAATTATTATATATGTGTGTGTGTGAATTGGCTCGGACCCTGCAAGTCCATTACTTGGTAATATTAGGGTGCTTCGTGTGTCCCAAACTCCATCAGTGGGTAACGAGGGCATCATTCTCGGTGGAAGCGTGTCACCTATAGGTTCCACCAATCAGTCTCATCGACCAGTGCCACACCCAAATGGTGCCACTAAGGGGTGTCCGTTTTTCAATCCCCATTTTTCCCATAACATCACTTTTATGTTTTATTACATCTTTTAATGTCGTATAAGGATGTTTAAAGCCCATTAATGATATCTTAATTCCCCTAAGAGTGGGGAGACCCTTGAATTTCCCAAAATGTGTGGTATTTTTATCAGTGTCACACCCTTTTCTATGTTTTACAATCTCTCATGTTCTCTCAGTGTGTCCCTTGTTACATGTTTTATCCAGTTAATGTTGATTTATCCACCCACTGTTGTCTGCTGGTCCATCTCAACTGTCTCTGAGGGAATTATAAAATCATACATAATTCCAATGTGTGATACCTCCCAGGCACATGGTCAAATCCACCATCCACATTTCAAGGTATTTTAGATTTCATATCCCATAACAGTAGGATTAATTCATTTTATCATTCCAGGATCATCTTCCTCGGTCTATTTTGTTCCCTCTTGGTTCTCTTATAGTCCCTCTTCCAAAGACGGGTTGTTCAAGCACGAGAGCAATAATGTTCAGTTCTTCATGATGTTTCCTGATGTGCCGCCCTCATTCTTGGAAAATGGGGAAAACATCAATCCCCTATTCATTTTAATAAGAAAAAATATGGATCGACGAGGTTTTGCAGTGAGTACAGGTAGATTTTTTTAAAGTTGGGTTCTGGTCAAAAGACCAGAACATAAAGCTTTATTCAAAAAGAGACAGTCACAAACAAGTTACAACCGATGGAAATAGGGAAATTTTATATAGTCCTTAATAAAAAAAAGGGATTAAATCTGGCGGGAGTTCATTCATCCAGGTGATCTCATGAGAGACTCCCATGTTGGAAAGATCATCCGCGATCATATTAGCCTCTCGATAGGTATGAGTGGCAATAATGTTGAGGTTGTTGAGTGTAGCGAGGCAATCCATCCATCTGGGGGTGAGAGGCCATTCCAGATGGACGTCACCCTTCCAGATGGCTTGCACAATGGTAGTGGAATCACTCTCTATCCATATATTCTTCCAGTTGAAGAGCTTTTCATAGGAGACAACATGAATGGTAGCAAGAATTTCAGCCTCCAGCGCAGAAGCAGTTCCGCGACTTCCATAGAAACATCCGGGGATCCGGTCCGGATGGTCTCTAAAAATTCCCCCGCATCTAGGAAGACCAGGATTTCCCTTTTATGCTCCATCCACATTTACCATAATCCAACCAGGAGAAGGTGCCTACCAGAAAACTTCAAAAGTGTATCAAGGTTTCGAGATAATACATTTGACACCAATTCAGTGAGGGTTTCAAAATCTATGACAGAATTCTCACAACAATCCTTTTGGATCGTATCCGCTTCCTTCATATCTAGCAGAATCCTCATTTTGCCTGCATTAATATTAAAGGAATTATTGTTGAAAAAAGAATCATTTCTACCATACCATAAAATATGCATAAGCTCCACAACAGCTGTAAAGAAGAGATTCTTGATATGGGATGATCATGGGAATTCCAATGTTCTATTCAGTTGATAGATAATAAATGTATCTAAAATCCATCTGCATCCAAAAAGGTCAAAAATGTAATCCCAAAGGGCCATATCAGTATCATAAGATAGAAAAAGATGATTGATGTCCTCACGATGATGGTTGCATAATCTACATTCAGAGTAGAGATTAAAGTCGTATGATTGTAGGAAAACATCAGTTGGAATTTTTTGATGTGCAATACGCCACATAAGAGTAAGATGAGAAGGCTTAATCCATGCTTTATTGAAGTTAGAAACCCAATGAAAATTTTCGTCCTCATTAGATAATTGATGGAGATAATACTTTTTAGAGTCTAACATGACATTATGAGTAGGTTCCCAAACAAGAAGATCATCATTGGAGGTGAAATAATAATTATCCACAATCCCCTTGATATGATTCAAATGTTGAGAATCAGGGCAATTGATCATCTCCCTAATAGAGAAATTTAATGTATTAGGGCAAAAAGTATTAGGAATATCGGAAACGAGAGGTTAGCCAGTCCAGTTATCAAACCAGAAATTTATAGATGAATTTTCACTAACAAGCCATTTATAATTCTCCATGATAGAGGGAAAAGAAGCTTTGATCAATGGCCGGATAGAGGAATTCATATAATTAGAATAGCCAGACATAAGTTTATCAAGGAAGCGGTTTTTGAGGAATCTCATGGAACGAGAGTTATTACGAATGAGGGACCATGTGAGTTTGGCCGGAAGGGCCTCATTAAATATTTTAAGATTCTTAATATCGATTCCTCCATTTTCATTAGGTTTACAGCAAGTGGCCCAAGAAACCGTAACCAATTTCTTTTCCAGAGTACTTCCCCTCTAGATGAAATTTCTGATAGTTGTATTCATTATTTTTATCAGACCCAATGGCCATTTGTAGACCATCATGGAGTAGACGAGATTAGAGACAATAGTGGATTTAACAAGGGAAATTCTTCTAGCCATAGAAAGTGATTTACCTTTCCAGGAAGAAAATTTCTTTAGAGTCTGATCAACGATGCTATGAAAATAACAAGCTTTGGGTCGACCCCAGAAAAGGGGAACACCAAGATAGGTAAAAGGAAGGGATCCTTCTTTTACCCCAAAAACATTGGTGATATGAGTTTTCCTAATAGAGGGGAAATTTTTACCAATGTAAATAATGATTTTTTCCAGTTAATGCATTGGCCAAAAATCACCTCACAGTGAGAAATAATGGATTTGAGGTTATTGACATTTCATTTGTCTCCCTGAAGGAAAGGAATAATATCATCGGCATAGAGCAGGTGAGTGGGAGCATGAATATTTCTAGAAGCAATGATAGGTTTGAGTCTGCCTCCCTCAACGTTGAGGGAGTGAAGTCTACTAAGATAATCTTCGGTGATAGAAAAAATGATAGCAGAAAGAGGATCTTCTTGCCTATCACCTTTGGAGAATTAAAAATATCCCCTAGGTGAGCCATTAATAAGAACATAGATGTTGGAAGAGTTTAAGATGATTTTAATTTTATTGATAAAGGAGTCATTGAAGCCAAAACTGGAGAGGAACTTAAAAATTAATGTCTAGTCAATCGTATCGAAAGCCTTAGTGATGTCCAGCTTAAGAGCCATATTCCCACCTCTAGTATTTCTGTTCAATAAATTAGTGGATTCAGAGGCGAGGAAAATTCAATCTTGTATAGAAATACCTTTAATGAAACCAAACTTCTTCCAGGAGACAATTTTGTTGCTAATATTAGAATGCCTATTAGCATGAATATTAGTAATAATTTTACAAAGAGAATTTAAGAGGGCAATGGGACGGAAGAGGTGAATTTCATCCGCATTATCAACTTTAGGGATTAACGAGAGGAACAGAGAGTTGAGAGCGTGTGGAAGAACACCTTTTTCAAAGAATGATTTAACTAAATTACAGAAATCATTTTGAAGGACATCCCAATGTTGTTGATAGAAACCATTGTTGAAACCAACGAGGCCTGGGGCACTGTCTGGGATAAGACCAAAGATAGTGTCCTTGATCTCTGAATGAAGAGGGATGCAATTAAGCAAACAATTATCCTCAGAAGTAACCATACATGAAATAATGTTTGGAAGGATATCATTTTTAATGTTAGGACCATTTAAGATGTCAGTGATGTAGGAGACAACATAATTCACAATTTGTTCCTCAGACTCAATGATATTACCCTCAACTATTAAGCAAGAGAGAGGCTTACATGTTTTCCTAATCCGTTGTAGAGAGATGTAAATTTTTTTGTTTCTATCCCCATCATTAAGCCATTTTGTTCTGAAGATTTTCTTTTTTAAGTTATCCTTAATGTTTAGAAGAGAGATTAATTTAGTAGAGATGATGATTTCATCCTGGGGGACAGAATTAAAACTGAATGAATTGTTATTAACTTGAATGAGAGACATATCCTTTTCTAAATCTTGGATATCTTTGTCCATTAAAGTTGTTTTATCAGAACACCATTTTTTAAGAATGTTTTTCATATTTTTCAACTTTGTGGTGCATACAAAAGGATCCTTGTGATTTCCCATTTTAGTCTAAGAAGAATTGATAAGAGAGACACAATCCGAGTTGGAAGACCAGGTCAAGTTAAATCTGAAAGGAAATGATGTTTTCCAAGAGTTTTGAGGAAAGCTGACTAAGATCAGATGATGATCAGAATCAAGTTTACTAAGGGTGGCACACAAGATCCGGTTATATTTATCAGGAGAAGATTCATTTGTGAAAGCTCTATCAAGTTTACTCGCCACCACTCGGTTGT
Organism: Viscum album; assembly: GCA_963277665.1. Lineage (NCBI taxonomy): Eukaryota > Viridiplantae > Streptophyta > Magnoliopsida > Santalales > Viscaceae > Viscum > Viscum album. The sequence goes on from OY728164.1 coordinate 1,882,076,144, forward strand.
AATGGTGTTTGTACCAAGTGAATTGACCACCAGTAAGGTTGATCTCAATGAGATTATTACTTTCTATGGCAGCTTTAAATTCTCCAGCGGAGATAGAGGAGAAGGAGTGGCCAATTTTTCCAGATGGTGAGAAAATAGCATTAAAGACCCTAACCAATACCCAGGGATCTTGAATCATGATATTGATGTCAGAAATCTCCTTACAGAGAGATCTTTGATCAAGGTAATTATTTTTTGCATAAACAAATGTATTGAAGATGTGAGTGCTATCAGGGTAATAATCGAATGTCAATTCTTGCACAGAGAGGCTACAGATATTAACATTTATCAATGAGGAGTGGTAGAAAATCCAAAGAGAGTTCATATAACCATTGTTACAAGCACCCAGGAAAGAGAAACCAAGGCTGCATAGATGCGTGAACTTAGGATAAAAATTAACTTTAGGCTCAGCAATATCAATCATCATAGGACGATGAGTAAAAATAAAACTCTTCAAAAAATTAAGGGTACCAGGGTTTGCAATCCCCTGACAATTCCAGTAGAGAATGTGCATAATTATTTACTCTTTGGGATTTACCCCCCCCCCCCCCCCCCTTCTTTTTAGAACCAGCACTTAGACCTCTAGTTTTCCTAGGGGAAGTGGTTTTGTTGGGAGAATATATTTTATCATTTTTAGACATAGGAGACTCAGGATTCACAGTGTTACATCCTGCCTTAATTTCAGATTTAGACAGCACACAAACAGGATTATGAACTGAGCCTGGAATCAAAGGATCCAAGACTGAAACTGAATTGGTAACCAAAGTAGGAGGTCTTACATCCATGACAGAGATCCCCTGATGAGAAGGATCAGCTTCATAAGGTTCGAAGGATGATGGATTTACATCAAACACAACATTTAGAGGATTATGCATGGGAACTGTGATGGACAAATCTGCAGACCGAGCAGGATGATTATCAGGAGCAGCAGACTGGATAAGTGAAGAAGATGAATCATTTTTTTCCAGGAACTCAAAGGGAACAGAACTAAGAGAAGAGTATCTGATGCATTCTTATTTATCAAAAGTGCATGATTCCTTCAAACATGCAGTTATACTGGCTGACATAGGAGAAGGAAGAGGGAGTTCATGCTGGGTTCCAGAAGAAGATCCAATCATACAATTGGTAAAAAAAGACACTTCCAAATGAGTATGTGATCTGGGAATAGGAGGAAGATCTTCAGGAATTGAACCATGTCCCAAAATTAGGAAGGGATCAAGGTCATATTGAGACCCAGTCAAGGGGGGATGAATAAGCAGGTTATCAACATTTTCTAGATTTTCCTTAATGGATTGATCCTGTGAATCCTTCTCCTGTTTCTCCACCTGATCACCCAGGTTACCCCAGGTTCCTTTGGAGTTTTAGGAATCCATTTTCCATGTTTTATTTGTGAGAAGTTAGATTTATCAGTGGGGGGGACTCTATCCTTCTAGTTTTTTCGAACATTAGACCAATCATAAGGGTTATGGTGATTGGGGGCCCTATGAACCAATCTACAAATTTGGACAGAATGACCCACAATCTTACAGAAGTAACAAAAAGAGGGCATATTTTCATATTCAAGATCAATTACAGTTTTTTAATCTTTAGCATTAAAGGAGATAGTTTTGGGAGGCTTGGTTTCAAGATTAACATCCACTATAACCCTAGCATACAAACCCAAATCAGCATTAATGGTTATTTGATCAATTTTGAGGGGGGTACCTATGCAGGTTGCTAGATAATCCAGTATTATAGGATGCCAAAAAAACCAGTTTAAGTTATGGAACCTAACCCATATTTGAGCAGACTTGCCTCTTTGGGTATTTGGATTGAAAGAGAAGTCCCAATCCGAGAGTCTCATAATATCATGCTTCAACAACAAATTACCCATCTTCCAGACAACACAAAGATCCTCTTGAGAGTACATAAGCATATGAAAAAATTCTTTTCCCAGGGGAATAATTTTCCAGTTTGTGATACCCCAGCAAATTGAAATTCTTTATTTCAGATCAATATAGGACCAGGGGTTGTCTCCTTTAGCATATGAGACACGACCCATTAAAGAGAACATACAGAGATTTTGGGGTTGTGCGATTGCATCAGGATCTGATTCAACGACAAAACCTCCATCGTCCAGTTGCATGATGGTCGAGCGAGGTTTTTCCCCTATAGAAGAGGAAATAGGTGACCCTTTAAGAGCATTGAGGAATGAAATACCTCGTGGGGCCCCACTGATTGGAGGGTAAGATCCAGAATCTAGCGAAACATTCCCTGGGTCTGAAACCTTCATATCCGATCTTTTCTTTTCATTTTGTTCTTGAGAAGCCACCGAAAGTTCCCAATTAGGATCGAATCCAGCCATGATAGCACGAATCAAGGAGACGACGCAAAACATTGAGCGAAAATCAGCGAGATAGGGTTCGACGAGTTCTTTGGGACGTGAAGCATTGCTCTCATTTTTCAAACTACAAATAGATCAATGCTATAACAATAAAGAATATGATTCCACTACCTCACATCGATGATGTATTTGATCAACATCAGGGAGACCCGCATTTTTCTATGATTAATATTCTATTTGGATATCATAAAATGCTTGTGAGGCAGAAATACATTCCAAAAACACTATTTCAAACTAGGTATGGGCATTTCGAGTTTACAGTAATGCCTTTTGGACTATCTAATGAAACCACTATATTGATAGAAATAATTAATAGTGTTTCTAAGGAATATCTTGATGAATTTTTTTGTGGTATTTATTGATGATATATTGTTGTACTCTAGAAGTTATGAATATAATGAAAATTACCTACACAATATAACAAAAGACACATAGTTGAAATATATTATACTGTAAGTCTAGCATGTGTGAATTTTTGCCTCAATATGATTCGTTTCAGGGCCGTAGTGTATATAACGATGTTATATTTGTGTTCCCAATAATAAAATTATTGTAAATGAATCTCCTAATACAATGAGCATAACTGATGCATGTAGTTATATTTTTAAGAGGTTATTATTGAAGTTTTGTTCTGAAAATTACCTGTTTATCAAACCCAATGACCAATATTACACGTATAGGGGTTTAGTTCGTATGGACAGAGCAATCTGAGGTATTTTTCAAAAAATTTAAGAAGAGATTAATGAATATTATTACAATGACCATAAAATCAGGGAATGGCAGGTTTTTGATCTATTTTTATATATCAAATAAATGTCATGGTTGTGTTATTATGATAAATGATAAATTTATAGCTAATGAATCATGGGAATTAAAAATTCATGAACAAAACAATCTACTCATGATGTTGTGTTAGATGTTTTTAAAATTTCTCTATAAATATGGAGATAGTTTCTCTAAGTTGAATGATGTGAGATATATACTGATCGTAATAGTCTGATGTGTACCTTCTCACAGACTTAACTCATCATGTGGAAAATCCAATGGCTTGAACTAGTCAAGGATTATGATTATACCACACACTACCACCCACGAAAATCAAATAAGGTAGTAGATTCTTTGAGAAGAAAGTACCATTGAGTTCTCAATAATTGTTATTTGATAAGGAATCTTTGTAAATGGATTTAATGGGGCTAAATAAGGGAATTATCAAAGAATGTGATACCTCACTACTTTTTCATTTGGTTTCCCGACCATCTTTATTATAAAGGATTAAAATATCTGAACCTGATGATGGGAAGTTGAAATAGAAAATTTATATTTGTAAAAGAGGGGAAGTTGGATGACTTCATATGTGACGATGGGATTCTAGAATATTGGAAAAGATATGTGTTCCCTCTATAACTGAGATAAAATTAGTGTTTTTGGTTGTTACCATAGCTCAAATTTTTCTATGCAACATTGTTGCACTAAAAGTTATTGAGATTAGAAACAAAATTTCTGATGGGACAACATGAAGGAGGAAAATTTTGATTATTTATCAAGATGTTTATTTATTCAACAAGTTAATGATGAACGAAAATCTCTTATAGGATTCATGCAACCTATACATATTTCAACATGGAAATGGGATGAAATCTCCATGGATTTTGTTACTGAATTTCACAAATCTCCATGAAGGAATGATGCAACATGGTTAATTATTTATTGTATAATGAAATATGAACATTTCATTGATATAAGGGATGAGTTTTCACTAGAATTATGAGAAAGACTCTATATCAATAAATATGTGATACATCCTAGAGAACCTCATTCAATAGAGTCACAATGAAAGATATTATTTTCATCGAATTTTGTGAAAAATATTCTGAATTTTTGAACACTGTGCTTCATCTGAGTACAACTTATCATTCTAAAACTTATGGAAATCAGAAATGAAAATTCAATCATATGAAGAGATGATGAGAGCATGTTCAATCGACTTTCATTGAATTTTGTACCAGTATTAAACAATGGTGGTGTTTTCCAACAATAATATCTTCCATTCACGTTTTCAAATGGCGCCATATGAGGAATTGTATGGGAAGATATTTCGTACACCATCATATTGGCATGAAGTTGGTGAAAGGATACTATTGTCCTATTGCAATATTTGTAACCATCAGTGATTGTAATATCTATTAAAGGACCTATCAATGTATCTCAATGCAGACAAAAAAGAAATGATGATAATGAAAGGAATGATTTCGAATTACAAGTGGAAGATCGTGTTTTCTTAAAAGTATCTCCATTGAGGGGTGTCAAAATATTTTGGGAGAAATAGAAATTGTGCCGAAGGGACATGTGAACTTTTGATATTATAGTTATAATTCATGTTTTTGAATATTTTTTGTCTATATTTCCTAGAATATCTAAGCTACACAACATGTTCTCTTCCTCATTGCTATGAAAGTACATGTCGGACCCAACACATGTCCTCAATACATATTTTATAGAATTAGAATATTATAGATCGCAAGGTGAAGAGCCTATCCATATTATGGAAAATATAGAACTATTTTTTAGGAATCAGATGACTCGACTGCTATTTATACTTCCGAAAAATCATAAAATCGAAAATGAAACATGGGAACCTAGGGAGATTAAGATGAAGAACCACCCAAATAATTTTGTGTGTTAACATTCAAATAATATAGTGGATGATATATTTGTAATTATAGGCTAATGTTACCCCCCATGATTTTGTAAATAAATTTTATATTGAATGCATGAATCACTGAGCCTCTTCAAAATACACCATTGTTATAAATGTACAAGTAAACATAATTTTACCACCTATATAATTTGAATTTCGAAAAATGGATATACATAGTTTCATTATGTAGGATATTTTGAGTCTAATGAGGAAAACACAGTTTTTGAAGAATATTAACATACCCTTACGAATAGTAACATACACTTATAAATTGTAATGAATAGTAATGAATAGTAAATCTGCCAAAAAAATAGAAATGCCACCAATGACTGTATAAATACATTTTAGACAGCTAATAAGTGAAAATATATCATAATATGAGTATTGGGGATTTATATGTCATAAATATTTTCATAATAGTATTATAATTAATTAAATATTTTAAACTAGAATTTAAATTGCCTAAATTTTTTTCATAAGGTTGTACATTATTGTATTAAGGTTATAAGATAATTTATGTGTCCTTTATTAATTTCACAATGTGTAATAAAATGAGTTATAGTTTTACAGTTGTTCATTGGAATAAATTATGATTTAATTTAAAATTTACAAAAAATTATTTAAAAATATATTTTCAACAAATGAATTTCTTTTTTTATTTCAATATATTGCATTATTTTTGGTATAAAAATATAGGATTTCTCTAAACTACATGAATTTTGGGTGAAAAGAAAAATATGATAATCTACAAAAAATGCTAAATAAGTGATTTATTAGGTTATAAGTGATGTAATTTGGATTTTATCCCACTAGGTTCGATCTTAGATGCACTTATTACTATTATGGGTCACATTAATCATCATTATTGGTTGTATTGAGTGAATAAATAAAATAATGAATAATATATTCAAAATCCACTCCACTACTCCACTATAAAATCCCCCCATTCCCTATTCTATTTACACTTATCAAGTCATGTAAATAGCCTAATAACACCCCAAATACCATTACATAGTCACTCCTCACGTCCAAGAGCTCTTGGTATTTTCAAAAGTCCAAAAAGTTTTCCATTAAGGTGTTTCTCAAGGAGGATATTACCATAGGTAAAACACCTTTCATTTTCATTTATTTCATTTGAATTTATCTTCTATTAAAATTATCTATTAACCACTTATACCCAATTGATTATAATATCTCAAATATCATTTAACTACTAGAATTATACCATTTCAATGTAATAACCATTAAAAATATTCTTAGACACTCTCTCTTTTATAAATGAAATCATTGCCTGTGAGGTTCCAATTTACATCCTTTATGGATAACGGAATTTTGTTCATCAATTTCCACAAATTTACTATTCATGAAAAAAAATTTAATGGTCATCCATAAAATAAACTATTTACTATAATATAATTAATATTATGGAACAACTATATGTACATAGTATTAGTTTATATTACAAAACTAGTTCATAAAAATCCAAATACCGCATAATAATCTTACTGATTGTCATTAATATTCAATCCAATGATTCATACTCATTCAATTTAACAAAATGAAATAAATGACCATTAAAACCTATTTATATTCATAAATAATATTTAAATTTATTTCTAGTGAATTACATCAATTCCACATGAACTCCATTACTGACAATCAAGTGAACTAATTATGAAAATCAATAAAACGAAAACTTTGTAACGACAGAATTTAATATTATATGTACATAAAATATAATCTATTTGAATTTTCTATATATATGTTCCTACTATAATCATACAATTACTTATTTATAGTTATATGTTTAAAAAGGATCTCTAAAAACCCATTATGATAAACAATCATGCTTCATTGTAATTCCTCCAATTATGAACAATTTTCAAAGAAATAGTATAATAATTTTTTTGGAATCCATTACCTTCATAAAATCACTCATTTTATTATCATAATAAAACCTTACTTCACTTCTTGTTTTATAAAAATATTATTTCAAAGAACATTTCTTTTCAATGTAAATGAGTATTTATCTCAATAATTATTTGAATAATTTATAGGAGTATCTCCATCTATTTCAACACTCTTATTGATTCTTATGCATTATTGAGACAAATTTTTTATGGTATCATCTATCCTATATAATTTATTGTATTATGATTAGTTTGATTGTGGATGTTCTATCTAATATCCTTTCACCAATTTACTCCGAATGATAAGTTCTTACACTTAATGTTCTTGGGATGTTAATTTATTTTCAGATATTAGTTTCAATATTTATTTATACGTCTTTTATGTTTATTTCTATTAATATGATACACAAATTGGACGTTTATTGTGTCGATGGTGCTCTCTATATCCCATTAGTGCATTGGTAGGTCTCATTAGACAAACTATGGTTGGTCTTGGCATGAGGCCCTGATGGTAAGGTTATGATGTCCCGCATTATCAATTACCACATTAAGAAAATATTATTGATGGATCATGTGATTATTCAACTAGTTTGATACCAATAATTAAGTTTTACTATGACACTATTTATTTTTATCTTAATCCTTCCAGAATGTGTTCATCATTGTTTGTTAATGCCACTTGTTTTTTATTGTTCAAAATAAATGATGTTTATGTTTGTGATATAAATTTCACGTCATCTTACCCCTGTTGGGATTTTGATCTCAAACCATTCTTATATTTCATTTTCTCATGACAGGAAAATTTTTATAATAAATGTGGTATAGAAACAAACTAGTAGTTATGGATGATGTTGAAGTAATTTATATGTAGTTTTTCATTTCAAGTTTTTAATGATGAACATGTGTATGTATCTTGTTTCCAATTCTAATAAACTACTCATTCGATTGAGTTACTTATTCCATTTTTATATTCCAATGAAATTAAATAAGCCATCGAATCTGAGAAACTCAATTTGGTCCTTACAAGTAATCCATATGTTGTGGTTTAACCTATGAAGACACATGTGGTAGACTCTACTTTTCCATAGACTCAACTAATGAATCTAAACTCATGTCTCCTATGTTAATGTAAATGACCAATAATAATTATATAGAAACTGATACTCAATCTTTTTATGAAGATGCAATGCATCAATTTTCTAAACAAAAAGATGATCATTAACATATGATTATTGAATGTTCATTCCAATGTAAATTAAAAAGGGATGAAGAACATATTTTAATGACTTATCCAATTATGTGGTCTTTGGTAATGAATTCTTGGACATCAAAGAAAAACGATAGGTCATCTACAGATGACATAATTTAATTGAAATCAAATGTCTATCAACGTAAATTATAGATGTCAAAATACATAACAAGTTCATCTCCCACTATTTTAGTGGATATAATAAATGAAGGGAAAATTATTTCATTAAATTAATATGAACTGCATGACTTTCATTATGAGAATTTAGGGAAAGAATTTGGATATTGTGATGTTATTGAACCACCTCGAGGGGCTAAGGTGGAAGCTGTTACCACACCAAAATTTCGAAAAAATGATACAACCTTGAATTCAGGAGAATTTTGATTATAGGGAGATGACTCTAGTGGAAAAAAGAACTCTGATTTAGAAGAGGTCGAGATGGAGGTGATTTGGAAACAAGTTAAATCATGGATACAAGGTTTTCAACGAAATAGACAGGGATATGGACATAACCAAGATGAATGGGATGCTAAGATGGAGGAGACATGATAAGAATATCCTAACTCATTTGACACATTCATTGGAAATATACACATACACATGGAAATATTTGGAGAGAATTACCTCTAGGTCATGGTTTTGATTAGAGAGCCTCATGGGAATTAAAGATAATGGTGAGAATTATGATCTGAAAAAATATGGGACTTTGTGATGAGGGAAATGAAGCCATGTAAGATCCTATCCAATTATCATTATGTTTTCTATCAATGTAATTCATCAAAATGTACTTTTTTACAATGTTTTTCAAAAATAATAATAATATATATTATATATTGAATATATAGATATATGTAAAATTGAAATTATAGAAAAAAAATAAAAATAATTAAATTGAAGAGAATATTAAACATTATATTAATTAATGAATTGTTGATAATGTTAATAAATAGTTTATGTTATATATATTGAAATATATGTATATTAATGAATGTAACTATAATTTATATAATAAAAATTATATATTATTTAACATTAAATTGTAACATATTTTTGGTGTAATTGTTTATAATTGAAAACTAATATGAATTTAAAAAGAAAACTAATTGCATTGAGTAGTGGAAATAATTTAATGCCATTTGATATTTTAATTTAACATATATCAAATGTGTGTTATATTTATTTCACATATACAAAATTAATTCATTTTCATATACAATGCATATATACAAATATTTTCGTAATTAAAGAAATTTTATATATAAACAATGTAATCTAATAAAATTTTAGTATTCATTTTAGAATATCATTATAACATGATATTAAGAATATATAAATTATTAATCATGATAATTTTTATTTCGATAATATTTAATTTATTACAGTTAGGTGTCAATTCATTTTTTAAAATTTTGAATATATTTTTGTTTTTATTCATTTTGTAATTTAAAATATTTCGATTATTTAATATATATATATATTATGATTTAATATTTTCAATATTTATTGATCATTATTTAGATATTTATCAATATTTTCTTAATATTTTATATTTAATTAATTAAACTAAGCTATTTTTTCAATATTTTTAAGGGATCTTCATATTTAATTATTCAATTTAAATTATTTTTTACATTCTTGTACTTAAGAATATCTATTCCTTAATGATTTTAAAAAATTTTTTATAAAATTTTTTATAAATCAATATATTGAAATATTTATATTTATAGTATTTATACATTTATATATTAATAATTATCCATTATTAAATATTTTTTTTGAAAAAAGAATTTATATAATTAAATATAAATAATAAAATATATTTATATAACAATTAAATTATAATTACTTCATTTAAATAATGTATATATTTACTATATTTATATTTATATACCTTTATTATATATATTTATATATATAACTAAACAAATATATATCATGATATTAATATTATTTTAAAAAATTATATATATGATTATAAATAAATAATTATATATTTAAATAATTTTTAAATTATAGAAACTATAATTAAATAAATGATATATTTACTATATTTATCTTTATATATAATAATAATTATATATGTGTGTGTGTGCATTGGATCGGAATCTCTTTGTCCATTACATGGTCAAATTATAGTGCTTTGGGTGTCCTATGCACCATCAGTGGGTAAGGATGGCATCAGTGTTTGTGGCAGGTTGTCACCTATATGTTCCATCGATCGGTGCCTAACCCGAATGGTTCCATTAAGGGATGTCATTTTTTCTTTCCCAAACATTCCCATAACATCTCTTTTAGGTTTTATTGCCACTTTTAATGTTGTTTATATCATATCGAAGCCCAATAATGTTATTTTCATTCCCCTAAGAGTGGGGAGACCCATCACTTACACAAAATGTGTGGTCATTTTATCAGTGTCACACCTATTTCCTTGTTTTATAATCCCTCAAGTTCTCCCAGTTTTTCCCCTCTTACATTTTCCCCCCATTTATGTTGATTTATAAACTCACCATTGTCTGCTCATCTCTCTCAACTATCTATGAGGGAATTAGTAAATCATAAATAATTCGAAGGGGTGAAACCACATATCCTTGTGGTCAAAACCCAAATCAATGTTTCAAGAACATCCAGATTTCATATACCATAAAACTTGGATCATGACTTTTTATCATTCCACGATCTTCTTCCTCGGTCTATTTCGTTCCCACTTAGTGTGCTTAGAGTACCTCTTCTGGAGACAAGTCTTGCATGCACGAGGGCAGTCTTATTTAGTTCATCCTAATGTTTCCTGATGAGCGACCACAGTTCTTGGCACATCGAGAAAACATCAATCCATGATCATCCAGGTAGGGGTTTTCCCTTCATCTCTCTTTATGATTCATCATGCGGGGTTGGTATGATGATGTTACCTTAAGAAATAGATGGAACCAACAAAAACAATAAAAAGCAACGAACATTAAATAAATGAAGGGGTTGGTAAAATGATGTGTTTTATGTGTTTTAACTTTATTGTTTTTATGCTATGAATTGTATGGTTTCATGTCTAATAAAAATCATGGTTGACGGGGGTCATTTCTGGCACACTAATGAAGCTCTATTTTATGGATGATCTTGTGATTTAGTGGATGTAAGATAGAATATAATTAATCATGTAACATTCATATATTAAATGGATTTCCAAAAAAATAAGAATCCTTGTGTGATCACCATGGTTAACCAAATAGAAATAAGGAACTTTAAGAATGGTGTTGGCTAAATATGAAACCCTCTTTGTACTGTTCTGGTGATATGAATGGTTTTTCTGTTGATGAATGTGGGGTGACAAGGAAGGGAATGGATCCATTGGGTAATATGATGTTGGTTTATGAATCTGAGGCTGTGTGGAACCTATAGGATGGTTATTGGGTTGGTTCTATTACAATTAGTGGTATCACAGATACCATTTTTATGTTGTTAATTTTTATGGAACCAAGGGTGAATGCTTAAATGCATGCATGGTTGTATTTCATCATTTTGATTTTTGGGCATCTAGATATACCTCTTATATACCAATTGGTAAATAAATATATAAACTGAGTCACTTTAACATGATAACAAGAGTGAGTACAATAAGGAATTATTTTCCAGAAACGGGTTGTGCTCTAATGGTGGATTTTGTGTACTTTTTCAGTAGGGTAGGCGGTTAGTTTTGGGACCCTTAGGTAGGGATGAGTGATTTACTACCTATATGTATAAATATTTATTTATTTTGTTTCATATGAACACCCCAACCATGTATTGAACTTAGTGTTGAACACCGCCATTTCATGGGGTTGGGTGTTTTTTCCAACATTTATAAGAGTGTATATTTATTTGAACCTTTCTACTCCCTCTTCTAGGTAACCCAATACACATCTGGTAGGCTGTGACAACCTAAGGTTCATTATGTCCCAAGACACATCAGGTAGGGTCTTCTGTCGTGGTTTGGAATAGGTGTTTGTGGGTAGGATATTTTATCAAGTGTCTCAGGGATGAGGCCCTTGTGTCTTCGGGCGTAGTGGTGGTTGTTGTGACCTAGGTTTCTGCGGGCATGGTTAGGTGTGGTTGTGAGAGCTAGGGGTCTACGTGACTGATGTGTGGTTGTGGTGGTCCATGTGTTTTAATGCAGGAAGATTGTGTGGCTGGGATGGCCCATTGGGTGGACATTGGTGCGGTAGTGGGACTGACGTGGGATTTGTGGGGGGAGGATTGAAGTGTAGGATGTTCTAAAAAACAAGTGGTGAATAGGTGCAATATACACATATATTGATGTGCTATTAATATTATCCTACCCGAATCTTATTATTTGGGCAGTGTGCCTCAGTGATGCTTGGTGGAAAATACTCATTGATAGGTGTTTTGGATACCATTAGTTTGTCACTGGGAAGTGTAATTTCTCACAGTTGTTCCTGAGAGATTTTGGTAAAACCTACTAAGTATACTTGTGTACCCACACTACATATTTAAAACTGCTTTAATGTTTTAAGGAGGAATTTGATGACTATGTTTGATGTTACTAGCTCGGGTTTCAGGACAGTTTTCATTGATGTATTTCGTTTCTTTCTTGTGGTATATTCCTACAAAAATTACTTGTACCATGTATTAGTTCATTTTTTTGAACATTTGTATGGTAATAGATTCCTTGTTTTACTTTTACATTTATGATTTGGATTTTTTGTGGATATACAGACATATCTCCTGATCATTTTCATTTAAAAGTGTAATGACATCCATATTAAATGAGATTATACTCCATTTGTGTTAGTCGCCACATTGGGTCCTATTGAAGGTGGGAGATGGCGGTCATTATCTCTCCTTCAACTTGAAGAATGAAGGGTCTGGTAATTTTTTATCCCTTAAATCATCATAGCGATGGTGGTTCATTACATAATGATATCAAAAGGGATGTTTTAGAAATATGATGGAGTTAGGGGTTAACCACTATGAGGATTGTAGGGGAATGTTATGGAAACAATGTTAACAAATCATGGAGCGTGAAATTGGACATGGAATACTTGATAGACTCTATGAAAGGTACATACATAATAATTCCATGTGTTCATATCTATCTTTTTGTGTCTTGGTAAAAATTGAAATAATTTATAAATAATACTCTAAGAAAATTCGTTACAACTCGGGCATAGATATTCCTTTTTTAAAATAAAATGATGTCACCCAGACGTCATCAACAAGTAAAGCAGGAAATTGAGGCCCAAAAGGTTGATCTGGTTGATCTGCTGAAGATTTATTAGGAGGAAGAGGATGACTAGTGGCAAAAGACTCTACATTCATTCCAACGACAGACGAAAGGGAATTACATGGGTATTGTTTTCGACATTGAGACAGAGGACTGACATGAGGACCAGGAGATAAAAATTACCTGGATCTATGCTCCGAGGGATTACTAGGTCCTCATGGTAGTTTTTTTAATTATGGATGGAGATTTTCTATATTGGATGATCCCCTCTTGGATAGGATAGAGATTGAGGTCTCAGGGATTGAGTTTGATAATGAGTTTCGGGAAAAATTATTTTTCTCAATAATGAAGTAAATAAATAGACATGAGTAGCATTCCTTTTTGCAAGGGAGTATGTCAGTAAGGTATTTGGAGATCAAGATCATGGATATCATTTGTTTCTCTTCATTTCATTTCCTAGATGAGGATTTTTAGGAATGACAATCAATGGTGGCACTTCGACCTTCTCTTCAGTAAGTGCATACTCTATCCACTCTACTGATGTACATGGAGGATCAGAAGAAGGATGAGGTAGTAGATAGGTTGTAGACATTTGGAGGTGTTGTTTGTGTCAGATGCTAGTTGGATTCGTCAAAGGAGACGGTCGTCAGCTGTAGGCCTCTAGCATCAGAGCCTACTATGTTTCAGCTAGTGTGGTCCAGGCCCAAGTAGTTTATGTTCTGATCTCCAAGTCCTCAGCCTTTAATAAGATTCCTCGGTCCGGGAAGCTTAATATGTGGAATCCATGGGAATATTTGGAATCAATGACCTATCTAGGTGTAGAACAGTGTAGGTGGGTTGGTTCAGCACCCAACTTAGCAGCATCAGTTTCCAGCCCGACCTATCCAGTAGTTGCAGCAGGGGCAGTGAGTTCCGACTCCTCCGAGGGAAAATGGTGCTAGAGGAGGTTAACCTCATGGTGCTCCATAGGGACCTCAACTAGGGCTGGGTCATGGTGGATGCTTATTTTAGAGTATCATAGGAGATGGTAATTAATAATTTATTGCTACAAAGTTTGAATTTCTAGTAGGTCCTTTGGTCATTCGCGGCACAATTCATCCGTTCAGTACTCTTCCATGTGACTTTTTTTGATTCAGGTGCATTACAATCCTTTATTGCACATGGACTAGACCATTCCTTGGGATGAGATGAAGAGATAATTTTCATTACCGCAATGTTGAGTACACTAGTATGAAGTCAGACCAACTTGTATTATTTTTTTCAGGGATGTAGACCGATGTTGCGGCCGCATCAGTCTTGTTGGTATTTTCTTCTACTATGAATGCAGCCATACATCATCATCCTATGATTTGACATGATGGATTCCTTTCATGCTATTATCGAATGCTTTGGATTTGGGTAATGTTATTTGATATGGGAAGTCAACATGATGCTTTCGTTGGGGAGTGGGGTTTCCAAGAGGGTAGCTGGCCTATGAAGCCCCTTTATTCGTTGTAAGACATGCTGTCATTGGAGTCAGAAAAAATAGATATGGTGAATGTATTGAGGATTTTCCATGAGTTTCTAGGAATAATCCATAATGAGTTTTTGACTATACCCCTCAATGTGATTTTTAGTTCAGGATAGACATACTACCCCGTGCACGTTTGATTTCTATCGTTCCCGAACAGATGGAACCTTCAGAGTTGCTGGGGTTGTGGATTCAGGTTGATAACCTGATGGAGTATGGTTTTATATGACCATGTGTGTCACCGTGTGGTTCTCAAGCCTTGTTCATAAAGAAGGAATATTTTGGTCTCATGGTGTTCATACACTGCCAAAAAATAAATTTGGTGATGGCCAAGAATGGTTACCCCACCATCGGATTGACAACCTTTCTGAATAGTTGAAGGGATATGGATGATTATTTAATATTGACATATGGTGTAGATATCAGTAGTCGAGTGTGAAGCATGGTTACATCCCAAAGAGATAATTCAGATGCAAGTATGAGAAATTTGGGTTTGTTTTCATATAATTCGATGTTACTAAGACACCATCTATGATAATGGGGATCATAAACTATATTTTACATGACTATCTGTACCAATTTGTGGTCGTGTTCATCAACAACATCTTGATCAACTCGGGATGAGAGGAGGATCACTAAGAGCATCAAAGGGATGTTTGGGGGGTCCTCTAACACTGGCATGTCTACCATATGATGTCCAATTTATTGTTCTCGACATAATATATGTTCTTCCATGGGCAAGTGGTGTCATATAAGGGAATATTAGTGGACCCTTCGATGGTCGAGGATGATGTTTCTTATGAAGTACCCAAGAACAAGGCAGATATTCGTAGAATCCAATTACATGATGGTTATTAATAGAGGTTCATACTAGACGTTTCATGAGTTTCAGATCCTTTAATTTATTTTACTAAAAAGGAACATGCATTCGTGTGGAGCGATCGATGCCCGGAAGCATTCACTTACCTAAAAAGGAAGCTGTTCACTGCACCAGTGCTGAGGTTTCCAGATGAATTAGTAAAATTTTAGGTGTTTTATGATGCTACAAGTCTTGTTTGGGTGTGTGTGCTAATGCATAAACATCAGTGATCTCTTATGTGTCTATGTAGTTACATCCTCAGGAATATAAATATTACACGCACAACCTGAAGCTTGCGATAGTTGTATTCATGTCAGAGCTGTGGAGACATTATCTCATCGGAGAACAAATCATAGTCTTCACAGATCACAAAATATTTAGGTATATATCCTCTAAGATATACATGAACTTGTGGAAGTGGAGGGGTATGTAGATTCATTAGGACTACGACAACGAGATATCCTACTCCTCGGGAAATGGGAATTTGGTGGTTAATGCCTTTAGAAGGAAGTAACAGAAGGATGTTCTTGAAAAGTTGGAAGATTCATTGAAGGTGATGGATGAGAAATCTTCTTCAGATCTGGGCATGATAGTGGATGAATGGTGTCATCAAAGAGATTACCTAGGAACAAGAGGCACAATTTCCTGCTGAGTACCCATTCCTATTTGGAGATTGGGTCTTAGGATTTTCTTTGTACCTATTTTTTATTCTATTATTTACCTTCTTTTATATAAGATAAATTTTCCCATGTTCATTGAATGTGTGTGAAAATACCTAACTATAGAGAGGGGAGGACGTGATACCTAATTTAGAAAACTTCCTATTGATTCGACTAAACCTGTGCGGATGAGTCAGTGTCTTCGAAATCACTTTGTATCATGAAATGGGGGAAATATCTCCCTCACCCGTATGTTTGGATGGTGTTACGTTTGTGTTTTTGTGGTTACATATTATCCCCATAGTTATTCAGTATAAAGTTGAGAGAGGTGTTCCTAAATGATGCGGGTTTCTACTACAGTTTTGTAAAAAGGGTTGTTAACTCCTGAAAGGTATCTTACAAGGATTTTTTTTGAACCCCTCTCTTTTTTTCAAGAATACTCTTCACTTCTATAGGATGAGAATAGTTTGATAGGTTTTTGATGTAATGGTATGTATCCTCCGTGTCCATTACTTTGTCAAATTTTGATTCTTGGGGTATCCTGGAAACCATCAGTGGGTCAAGAGGTCATTGGTTTTAGGGTGTCACCTATTTGTGACTCACTAATCAGTGTATCACAGAATTGTATCACCAATCAGTGCCAAACTAGAATGGTACCCCTGAATATTGTCAGTTAATCATTCCCCAGTTTTCATGTAACATTTATTCTACGTTTTATTTCCTCTTTTAACATGGTTTATGTATATTTTTGTACAAATTAATTAATTCAAAAATAACATTTCATTTGAGAGACGCTTGATTTTCTCGAAAGGAATTGCCTTTTAATCATTTTTGAACACTTTTCCATGTTTTCCAATATACCATGTTCTCAAA
The DNA here is from genome assembly GCA_963277665.1 of Viscum album. Taxonomy (NCBI): domain Eukaryota; kingdom Viridiplantae; phylum Streptophyta; class Magnoliopsida; order Santalales; family Viscaceae; genus Viscum; species Viscum album. The sequence continues at coordinate 1,882,093,536 of OY728164.1, forward strand.
GTATTCCAATGTTACATTTTTTCTCCATTTTATGTGGATTTATCCACCCACCTCTATCTGCTTCTCTATCCCAATCATCACTAGAGAAATTATTAATTATTAAATAATTCAATCATCTGAAACTGCACAACCACATGGTCAAAAACCTAATCCGCGTTTCATGCACTTCGAGATTTTTAATCTCGTAACTCTAGGATCTGACACTTTTATTATTTCATGATCTTATAATAGAGTCTCTTATCTATGTTATTATTTAATCTTATAGTACCTCTTCTGGAGGAATGTCGATTCTCCATATGTGCACTCATGTTCAGTTCTTCCTGATGTATAATGAGGAGCGACGACAGTTCTTTGCGTAGAGATAAAACATGGATCCTTGATCATCCATGTAGGTGTTATTCCTTCGTCTCCCTTTACTATGCATCATGTGGTGTGGGTATGATGATGTTTCCAGATGACATATATGAATCCAACATTAACAATGATAGTGAAAAATCATTTAAATAATTAAGGGGTGTGAAAGATTATGTTGTTGTTGTGTTTAACCTTTGTTTTTTTGCTGTTAATTGATTGGTATCATGTCCACTAATAATCAAGGACGTTACTAACAAATGAAGATTTATTTTTTTGGGCAATCATTGGATTGAGTGATTAAAACATGGAATCCTATTAATGAACAAAACATGGTTGAAAAAATGGATTCCCAATGAATGAGAATCCTTGCATGATCACCACGATTAACCAAAAAATGATGAACCTTAATGAATGGGTTTTTATAAATCTAAAAACATCCATTGTCTGTTATAGTCATATGAAAGTTTGTTCTATGGATTCATGGGGGGCGACATGGATGGGAAATCAACCTCTCGATGAGAAGTTGTTGGTTTTTGAATTTTATTCCATGTATAGCATGTATGTTGTGGAATGGTTTGGTTCTAGTACATGGAAAGATCTCAAAGATCCCATAATGATGTTGTTACGTTAATATGTATTTTGAGTGAATACATTAATGCCTCCTTGGTTTTTTTTTCTAATTTTTGTTTTGGATTGTGGTTTTCTTGTTAGTTTCCTAGTAGTGAAGTAATATTTCAAATTAATAACTTGAATGTGAAAATGAGAATGAGTACAATGGGGAACTGTTTTCCAGAAATGTGTTTCACTTTGATTGTGGATATTGTGTACTCTACAGGTAGGGGTGGTGGTTGGTTTTATGACCCGTACATTTTGGTGAGTGATTTATTTCCTATATTAATATAAATTTAGTTATTTTTTTCCTTGTTCTCACCCACAAATTTTATGTAATTATTTCTTTACAACCCCATTGCATGGGGGTGGTTCTTTTTCCAAACATTCCTTTGAGTGGATAGTTATTAGCTCCTTTAGTCTCCCTCTCATAGGTACCCCAAATCTTTTTGGATAGACAGTGATGGACTAAGATTCAATATGGCCCATTAGTCTTCTGGTGGAGAGTGTTGTGGTGGTTTTTCATTAGTTATTTCAGGCAGGTTTGTTTCATAAGTGTATTAGGGATACATACCAGTTTTCTTTTAGTGTGGAGGTGGTTGTTGTGGCCCTGTTGTCTACGGGCGTGGTTAGGTGTGGCTGTGAGGCCTAGCTATCTGCATGAGATTTGTGAGGTTGTGGTGACCTAGGTGTTTGAGGGAGGTATGAACTTGTTCTTAGGATGGCCCATGTGGTTGTTGTTTAGGTGAGAGTGTGACAACAATGGGATTTGTGAGGGGAGGGGGACTAGGGTATAAGATCATCCAAATAACCAGTGGGGAAGCGATGAGGGGAATCCAAATATCGATGTGTTATTACTATAATCTTACCTGACATACATTTTTTGGGTAGTGTTCTTGGCGCGGTTGGGAGGATATTTTTCCTTGTTCGGTGTTTTGATTAACTTTTTTTCTCTTGGGGCATTAGAATGTCTCCCCTCTAGTCCACGAGGGACATTAGTTTCCCATATTGAGTATATTTGGGAACTCACTGTACATATATTAAATTATTCTCATGTTTCAAGGGGGACATTGTGGACCATGTGAGACCTTAGTAGATCAGTTGTCGATTGATTTGTCATTGATACTTTTCATTTATTTCATTTGGTATTTCTATTTGAGTTTCCTTGTACCATGTATAATTTTTTTAACCCCCATATGTGAATGTATTCATGGAATAACTTTTACCATTAATCATTGGAATTGTTTGCAATTTACAGTCTTATCTTCTTATATTGTTCTATAAAATGTGTAATTCCTTCCACATTACGCGAGAACATGTACCCATGGTTTTAGTAGATTCATTGTGGCCAATTGATGGAGGGACTCAATGGTTACTATCCATCCTTCATATTGGTTAAGGATGGGTCAGTCAGTTTTCTGTCCCAACCCTCATTTGGGTGAAGGAGGGTCGTGATATTATAATTTTATAAATATATTTCAAATTTTTTTATTTATAAAAACAATAATTAATCCATTACCGTATATTATGTAAAAAAAATGATAAAAAGATTCATTATCAACTATTTTTTATAGATGATAAAGATAAATATTTATCTATTTTATTAAATTGATGAAAATGATTTCATTTATTAACACATATTAACATGTCACAGATAAATGGTATCTCTTTGAACATTTTGTAATATGTCATGATAAAGTTGAACTGCTCTATTATAATAACTATATCTATCATGAGCAGGTTCATTATTTACCAAACTCTCTATTGTATCGACAAACTTCAAGCACTCCTCTCTATTGAAGCCAAGCAAGAACCAGGCAACAATAATGTCTATGAATATCCCATGCCTTGAATCCATGTATCTAATGATTCACGTGTCAAATGAAAATACGTCTGGAATGATACCGATTTTATCAAAAACTCTAATTTCCCTATGTTATCCACTAAACCTTTCCAACATGTAACCATGTATCCAAACAACTCCAGTTGCACTAACATATAATAAAACACCCCATTCATTTTTATATATATGGTGTGGAATCATCATCCCTAGTAGCTTGTTTATCCACATAAGAAAATATTGGTACAATGTGATATGAAATATATCAAACCCATTGTTGTTTTAGGTTTTTTTGAGGTATAATTGTAACAACCCAAACATTCATTAATGGAAATTACTCTGGATCTAATTAAATGTCTTATAATGGTTATATAAAATGTGAACATTATTGGTTTTATGTTTCTAGATTTTATAATAACTTTAGGAACTATGACCTTTTCTTATTTAGCCTTTGAAAAATGATTACATGTTTAGTATAAATAAAGGGTCTAACAAATCCATTTTACTCAGACAAAATATGAAATGGCCTCATCCAGTGACTTTCCCTATACGATGCCCATTTTTCGGAGGTTAGAGATAAGGTTGTGTCATTGGGATTTGATCCTATCGAAGCCCACCATAGCATGAACATTTTATTCTTTAGCGGAACAAACTATGAGAAATGTGGTTGTTATTAGAGATTAACACTCATACGATGTAATCCAAGCCACCCGAAAAGTCTATCACCATTACACAGCTTATCCTTCGGTCATATGCAGGTGTTATAAGGGTTTACATAATATGAACATAGAACTATGTCTATGTAATTTTTTTTTCTATTAGGTATGTGGATTCATTTTATTATTGATACATTCTAAATAGATTTTAATGCCCAAATAGTATTTATTGTTAATATTCGACATAAAAATCTATTTTTATTAAATAATGTATATTTTAATTGAATAATATTTTAATAAAATATTATTATTATTTTTTTAAATTACATTTAACTATATATAAATTATCATATAATTTTATGAATGCAATTGTAATTTTTATTATGGTTTGATAACTGTTTTTGTCCAAACCCCTGAATTTTCAAAAAATGACTGTTTTTATTTTAAAATTAAAATTTTAATAATTAGAAAATTGTTTAGATAAAATTAATTTTATTTTCTTTATTAGGAAGTTGAAATCAATCAATAGTGAATTTTTCATAATTTATTGAGACAGTAAATATTTTGGGTAAAATTTATATATTGTTTAAATATATAATTGTTATAATGACATCATAATTACCCAATAGTGATTTAATAAAATACTATAAAAAATATTTCAGCCAATATATTCTTTATAATTAAAATAATGTGATTTTTTATTTCTTTTTATTTTAAAAAGCTTTAGTGGACCATTCAATGTTTATAAAAAAATTTGTCATTTTAAATTATTTTCATTTAGAGTGTGACTCACCTCCACATAAGAAACCCTGTTATTTTAAGAAGATAGTCCATTGGACACATAAAATATTATATTCCACTCCCCATTGGAAAAAAACCTGGGCGAAATCCAGGGGATGGTTTGTGGTTTTGATTAGTTAATAATGTGGTGTCCCAAACCTATAAAATAAAGAAATCCCTCACATTTCCTATATAATCCCACCCAAGCTCCCCCTTCCACTTCACTCAATGAATTTTTTGTTCGTTCAACCCCTGAAAGCATCCCTCTATAATTCATCCAAGCTAGACCAAGCTCCCATGAAGCCTCTCTCAAGCCTCTCCTTTGCTATTGGGATTTCTCTTCAATGTAAGGGATTTCTTCCTTTCCCATTTTTTCCAATTTTCTTTTAGTTATTATGATAGTTTGTTTTCAAGTACAAATCTTGGGGTATGATTTATCACCTCCCCATACTTCCCACTTAATTTTTGGATGATGGAAAACCCCTTTATCTATCATTAATTCCTCCCATGTACACTTGTTACCATGCCAAAATTCGTTGTGGGATTTCTCTCTCCAATTTTACATCCAAGTAATTATTTTGAATTATGCATATAAATCCATTAATTGTGTTGGGACATGTATCTATATGATCCCTTACTATCCATTTCATTAACATATGATGATACACCCTTTTCTCTAAAATTAACCATTTTAATGAATCATTATGTCTACCAATCATGAGGTCGAAATTGCACTGTGTTTTTTCAAGTGATGATCATTGTGTATTTAATACAATACTCATGTATCTGTCAAGGGTATTCACATTTATTCACATATACATATTGAATGGTATTTTAATGTAATCATTCAACATTACATTATCATAAAATAACTTATGAAGTTGATTGATTCCATTTTATATGATCCATGTGGCACACTTAAGCATGAAGAGAAAAGTTTAAGAAGGGTTTCCTCAGATAGCCCTCAAATTCATTGGGTAAAGTATAGTATCATGATACTTCATGTGTAATGAGTGTTGAATCATTCTAATTCAAGTTCAAAATTTTTTACTCATGCTTCATGTGCATTGAGTGTTTAATCGTGCTCCATGTGCAATGAGATGTGGCTCACGCTAATTCTTTATTAAGTGTAGTTGTCACATTTCCATGTAGTGATTATCATGCTTCATCAAGCCATTATGATCATGTTTCTCTTTTGCTAAATTGATATTCATATTGTCTAACATGTATTACATTACTCATGTTATTACATGTTTATTCCCCTACTCTGTTTTATATGTCACCCTTTTCTTATGAATTTCCATAGGTTATCCCAAGCAATGCTAAGTATGAGGGAATTTAGTGGTCACGTAAAGATGTTGTCATTAAAGATGTTGTATTTCATGTTTTAATTTGTTTTGTAATGATCCTAATCCCAAAAAACACTATACCTTTCAATCTTATATGTTGTTTCGATTCATGTTAATGTAATAAATCATTTTAATTTTTTTAATAAAATAATGGTGGTTATGGTTTGTATCAAATGATATGTTTAGTTATTTTTGGGACTAGGATTAAAAATCTATAGTGAATAATTGAAGACAAAAATAAGTATAATAAAATAATCCCTATGTTATTTTTAGTATTGATAATGTAGTCTGTTAAAAAAATACATCCACGTATGGATACGAGCAGGTAGAGGTGGTTCTGTCACAGATGAATCCTAGGGGTAAAACCCAAAAACACCACATTTATCTAAACTCGAATGAGAAATGATGCACGACCATTGTCCTTTCTACAGTCTTGGTTATGAAACTCTTGAGAGATATTCTTTGGTAAATTTACAACCATAGTATGAACCCTTATTAAAGGAATTAAAAAATGACCCTAGGAATATATGTTTGAAAGTAGATCATGAATAGAATAGATTGAAGCCTATGGATTCATAAGATAAGGAAATAAAAGTTATTTATTTGTTATTAGTTTTATCCATAGATTACCACTTATGTGTTACCCCAATCTGTTCTTTTATTCTAACTAATGGCCGGTAATAGGAGGACTAGGGCTCTCAACCGATATGAAGATCAATATGATGACTGTGGTAATGAGATTCCCAATCCGATGCGAGTGAGAATTGCGAATTTGGTCACGCTTCTCTCTCAGTTGAATAAATGATCGAATAGAAAAATTTGTTAAGAGGAAATTTCCTAACCCCTTACAAAGAACAAGTCTCTATTGAGATCTTCATGAGGAAAAGACCTCCTACTTTTAATGGATCATATGAACACACAATCGTCGAACAGTGGATTAACGCAATTGAATAGATATTCTCCAACCGTCATTGATTGGAAAAATAAATCTATCTCTTATATTTTTATTATATGAAGGGTGAAGATAATAAATGGTGGATGTAGATAAAAAATACAAATCATGAGGAGAAGAACAAGGAGTTAGAATGAAATGATTTCCGAACGATGTTTTTCAATAAATATTTTCTGCGAAGCCTCTGACATAATAGTTAAAGGTACTTATATTCCCTCACGAAAAAATACTATGACTCTATCATATTGTATGTGGAAAATTTCACAAGGCCTACATGATACAACTCTAGTTTTGTTGTTACCGCTGAATTCAATGTAGACTACTTTTTTGGGCCGCTGAAACCTATCCTACGGAAAGCATTGGTGATCTGTGACTTTGAAACCTAAGATAAAATTGTTAGCTATGACCTCAAGGTAAAATAGAGATTAAAAATCTTAGGGTTATCATGGGGATAATAAGGGTATGGTGTAATTTAAAGCTGGCGGTCTGATTGATAATTCCAACGGTGCAATTATGTTCAAGAACCGCACATGCCAAAGGTGAGAAAATTAGCACCCCAGAAATTGCATGAAGGGGATGAGAAAACATTTTAGGTGTGGAAGAGAAGGTCACCATGTTGTTAACTACTGACATGATAAACCCATGGCTACAATAGTGGAAAGGAATGCTCCATTAGAACCCTAATTCATTGTTCATTTCTACAACTATAAATTAACATGGCATCATAAGAATCATTTCCCTATGTAAAGGGTTATTGGAGGCAACCAACAACCATCATTGAAGAAAGGGAAATTTTTTTCCATCACTACTACCAAATAGAACCCTGAAAATGATGTGGTGACTGGTACACTAGTTATTCATTTCTGAAGAGAGATAAAACTTCTTGATTCTCATTCTATGAATTTACTATGATGTCCAAAGTTGAGTATATCATTCCCAGAACCACCAAAAATCATGGAAGGGAAGTTGTCTAGGAGTACGAAAAATGGGTCCATCATTGTTCCCCATGAATTTAACTCCTCCCCTGTCATAATATGGGGATTGAATTTCCTATCAAACCGTGTTGTACTCCCTCTGCTATAATTTGATGTAATTCATGGAATGGATTGTCTTTCCTTATATAGATCCAACATAAATTTAAATGAGTGGGAAATCACTCTCCATGTGGAGAATCTACCCTTGATTTAATACAAGTGCACGGAGGTAAGAGAATATTTTTGGCACCATCATCTGATGAATGGATATTACTTCTATAGGAGCATGCATATCAGTCAAAGATGATTGAGTCTAAGGAAGAAACAATCCTTCAAGATATTCATATTTTGATGGAATTCACTGAATTTTTTCCTGATGAATTTCCTAGCCTTCCTACTAGAATTGATGTTGAATTTTCAATTGATATTATTCCTGATTCATTTCTAGTATCCATGACTCCTTATTGAATGGATGTTGTGGAGATTGAAGAGCTAAATAAATAACTATAGCTGTGTTGAGAACAATACTTATCCAAGGTGGATTTGGGTTAGGGGTACTGTCATATATGTTTGGAGAAGGAAACTAACCACAATACTGCATTTTTTACAAGATAAAAGCACTATGAAATCATAGTAATGCCTTTTTAACTCACTAATTGTCCAACATTCTTCATTTAATTGATGAATAGAGTCTTCACAGATTACCTAGAAAAATTTGTGTAGTCTTTGTAGATGATATTATAATATACTTCAAAACCATGGGGGGTCATGAGGAGAATCTATGAACTGTATTAGAGACCATGAGAAAGGAGAAGATCAATGAAAAGTACAACATGTGCAAGTTCTGGATGATGGGTGTCTCATTATTGGGCCATATCATAACAACCAATAAGATATCTGTGTATCCCTCGAAGACTACTGCAATAGAGGGATGACTGAGGCCAACATCGGTAGATGATATAAGTAGCTTCTTGGGGTTATCTGGATTTTATAGACGATTTGTGAGAAATTTCCCATGATTGTACAACCATATTACAAAGCTAGCTCAGAAGGTATTAATATTTTCATGGAGTCATGAATGCGATGAAATCTTCAAAGAGTTAAAAAGGAGGCTTATCACTATTCATGTGATCACTTTACCCACAAATGATGAAATTTTTGTGGTATTCATTGATGCAACAAAGAAGGGCATGGGATGTTTGTTGACGCAAAATGACAATGTTATTTCCAATTTTTAAAGTCAATTCAATGTTCATTAGCATCATTATCCAACAAATGATTTGGAGTAGGTTATAGTGATGTTCGCTTTAATGTTTTTTTGGCATTATCTCTTTGGGGAGATATGTGAAATATATATAGACCACAAAGACTCAAGTATGTATTCACATAGAAAGAGTTGAACATGTCCCAACAAAGATGGTTACAGTAGATCAAAGAATATGACTGCAAAATCCAATACCACCCTGAGATATCTAATATTGTGGGAAATTCTCTAAGTTGAATGGACCCAGTGATTCTATCCCGAATGAGAATTGAGAAGGATCCAATCTTCATAGATTTGAAGAAGATGGGCATGGGAATCATAATGAAGGGAACATCATCAATCCTTTCACAAAGGATTATTCAATAGTCTCTTTTGGAAAGGTTAAATGATGATCAAAAGGATAATGTGTGAATTAAGATGAAAGTGTAAGCTTTTAAAAGAAGAAAATCATTAGTGTTCAATGTCAATGAAGAAGGAATTGTGATACTTGGGAATAGTCTATGTGTTCCATAATGTTCAAAGATGAAGAAAAAACTATTTTATGATTCATATAGTTTGAATTTATCTATAATCCCACGAAGCACAATGATGTATCGAGATCTCTTAGAGCATTATTGGAGGGATAATATGATGAAGGAGATCTCAGAATTTAAATCAATGTTACTGGTGTGTTAGAAAGTGAATGCTCAAAGATAGAAGTCTAAGGGGATGATGCACCATTACCCATACCTACTTTGAAATGTGAAAAATATCACCAGGGACTTATCACCGGACATCTGAAGACATCCAATGTCACCCATGCAATCTAGGTTATTGAGGATAATCTTACAAAGTCTGCACACTTCATTACAATTCAGTAGGACTTTTAATTGGATCAATAGGAACAAATATACATCATGGATGTGGTGAGGTTACATGGAGTACCACTTTCTACTGTATCTAATCTAGATCCATGATTCACCAATATGTTTTGAAAGAGTATTCAGCATGATCTAGATACTGAACTGAACATTGGTATGGACAATCATCCTCACACTAATGGCCAATTTGAGTGAACTATTAATACATTTTAATATATGTTAAGATCATGTTCAATTAAAATTAGTGGTGGTTGGGAACAACATCTTCCTCTGGTTTAATTATCCTATAATAAAAGTTTCCACTCGAGCATCTGAATGGAACCAAATGAAGTAATGTATGGGAAGTGGTGCAGAACACTGGAATGTTGGGATGTTGTCTGTGAGCATAAGCAGCTAGGACCATAAATGGTCAAAATTGTTTGGAGAATGTGAAAACAATTATGTAGAATATAATGGAATCCTAGAGTCGGCAGAGGAGTTATGCATAATCTGTCGACAATATGTTGAGTTTTATGTTGGAGAAATGGTATTGTTATGCCTATCACCATGGAAGAAGGTCACGGGGTTTGGAATGAAAGGAATGTTATGTCCTTGGTACAACATCGACATTGATATTCTTGACCATGTTGGTGTTGTGGCCTATCAACTAGCACTTACACCAACCCTCAAAATGTTCATCATGTCTTCCATGTATTTCTCTTAAGGATGTACATAGCATACCATTCAAATACACTCTAATAATAGGTAGTACAACTATAGGATGATCTTTTTTATGAGGAGAAAATAGTGAAGATCATAGATCATAGAGAAAAAGTTCTATGAAATACGACAATTCCCCTAATAACGTGTGGTGGGGAACACACATGTTTGATGAAGTGGCATGGGAATCAGATGATGTGATGAAGAAAAGTTTACCACATTTGTTTTATAGTGGGAAATGGAAATTTCAAGGATGAAATTTCTTAAGGGGGGAATATTTTAATGACTTATTCATTCATTAACAGACATTCGTCTTGATCTAATTAAATGTACAATTATGGTTATATGAAAGGTAAAAAACATTGGTTTTATGTTTATAGATTTTAGAATACACTTATCAATTGTTAATGTTTCTAATATTTTCATTGAACTTTGATCACATGATTAGAATAAATATATGGCTTTAACAAATCCAATTACACAGACAAAGGAATTGATGGACTCATCTAGTAGAAAATCGATGTATGAAGCCCATTTGTAGAAGATAAATATGAGTTGACATCATTGGGATTCTCTATTAACCGAGGAAAATCCAAACTTTAACAAGTTAAGCTTGAGTGGAACCGACTACGGGAGAAGTGGAAGTTAATAGAGATTTCCACCAGAGCGATGTTAACCGATCCACCCCAAGAGATTGTCACCATCACAAATAGTACCCTTCAGTCATATGTAGGTGTTATAAGAAGTTATGTAACAAGTCCATATAATTATTTCTTTTTAAATTAATTTTTTATAAATAATGTGCATTCATTTTATTATTGTTACTTTGTAATTTTTTTTTAGAACTAATAATATTTGTACTTAATATTTGAAAAATATATTTATTTAAATTAATTAATGGATTTATATATGTAATAATATTTTATTAAAATATTATTATTATTATTAAATTACTTATTATTATATATAAATTATCATATAATTTTATGAATGCAATTGTAATTGTATATTGGTTTGAAAGCAGTTTTTGTAAAAAAACATGAATTTTTGAAAAATGTTCGATTTTTTTATAAGTAATAATTAAAATATTTAGTAAAATTTTAAGATAAAACGAATATTATTTGTTTAACCAGTATTTCTAAATTATCCAATGGTTTATTTTTCATAATTTTCTGAGACAGTCGAATTTTAGGTTAAAAATTAAATACCGTTTAAATATATAATGAGTTTTATGACATCAAAATAACCGAATATTGAAGTAATTATATAATGTAAACATTATGTTAGGCCATTATATGTCTTGCGATTAAATTAATGTGATTTTAGGTTTGTTGTTTTTTACAATGCATTAGTGGACCCTTCAAATCATATAAATAAATTTATTATTTTAAATTGTTTTCCTTGAGGATGTGGCTCAAATCTACATAACAAATCCTATTATCATAAGAAGTTCGTCCATTTGACTCATAAAATTTTGTTTCCCACTTTCCTTTTGCAAAAAACATGGTCAAAAACCATTGGCTGTTTAGTGATTTTTATTAGTTTACAGTGTGGTGTCCCAAACCTATATAATAAATAATTCCCACTCCTTTCCTACATGATCCCACACATGCTCCCTCATCATCTTCAATAAAATCTTTGTGAATTCATCCAACCCCTGACCACCTCTTTCTTGAATCCTTAAAAGGTTCCCAAAGCTCAAAATAGACCTCTCTCAAGCCTCTCCCCAGGTTTTGGTATCACACTTCCATGTAATGGTTTTCTTCCTTTCTCATTTTTTTCAAATTTTTATTAAGATGTTATGCACTTTTATTTTAAATTAAAAATGTTGGGGAATGATTTTTCACCTCCCCTATACATCCCTCTATATGCATTGTAGTTGAGAGACTCCATTATCTCTCATTAATTCATCTCATGTACACCTGTTACCAACCAAAATTCTTTGAGGGGTTTCTCTCTCCTCTTTTACATCCAAGTAATTTCTTTGTATTATGCATTTAAAATCCATTTCGTTTTTTGGGACATGTATCTATATTACCCCCTCACTGTCCATTTCATGTACATATGACGAGACACCCTTTTATCTCTCATTATGAATTTTCATGAGGCCTTATATTACGCCGTTATGCTGCTGAAATTACACCACCTTTTTCCAAGAAAGATCATTTTGTAGTGAATAGTATACTCTTGTCTCCATCAAGGGTATTCGCCATTATGCACATATACATAATAAATGCTGATTTAATGTAATTATTCCACATTACTGAATTGTGTAATAACTTATAATGTTGATTGATTCCTTGCTATATGATCCATGTGGCACACTTATGAATTAAATGAAATGTTTAAGAAGGGTGTTCCATAATTGTTGCTTAATTCATGTGGTAATGTATAGTATCATGATACGTCATGTGAAATTAGTGTTGAATCAAAATATTTCAAGTGAAATGAGTGTTTACTCATGATTCGTGTATGATGAGGGTATACTCGTGCTCTATGTGCAATTAGCCTTGGATCATGCTAATTCCTTGTTTAAGTGTTGTAACCACATTTCTGTGTTATGATTATAATAATTTATCAATCATTTACGATCATGTTACTCTTGTGATCGGTTGATATGCATACTGTATAAAATGTTTTGTATTCCTCATGTTATTCCATGTTTATTCCCTTACTAGGCTTTATAGCTCACCCATTTATTATGCACGTCCACAGGTTATCCCTTGCAATTCTATGTACGAGGGAATATAGTAGTCATGTAAAGGATTTTTTCAAAAAATATGTTATATTTCATGTTTTATTTAGTTATGTAATGATCCTATGCCACAAAGACACTAGAAATCCTTATCTTCTATGTTTTATCAAGGGATTTTTATCTAATAAACCATGATTATGTTTTTAATAAAAGTTGGGTTGTTAAAATAATAGTCACCCATTACCTATATTTGATGACATATACCACTTTTCAATCATCAACATTTGATAAATCCATCCATATAATATATGGTATTGTCTTATGATTGGAATATTCCATTAAAAATTACTTGTAAACATCTTTTTCAAATATCTATTGAGAAATTAATGTTCTATGATTCCTTTGATTCACCTATAAACCATATAAAATGTTTAACTCACCAATCATATACATCTCGATATCATACCTCATATAATCTATAAAAATTTACCATGTGTTTTTTCCAATACTCAAATGTTATTTCATCAAAATATATTAATACCAAAATCCTCTGATGATTCCCCTTCATGATTTAGTGGTTGTGATTAAATCTACATCACTAAAAACAAATATTTATAAGGTATTGATCTAAAATTAAATAGAATTCCCTCGGTGATTGTGTTATCTTTTTCAAATAATTATTTAAAATACCCACCTTTCAATATTTTTCATCCATAATAAACTCATAATGATAATTAATGTAAATCCCCCCTTTAAGAACTCCCTTGAGAAACATAGATTTTACATCCATTTAGTATTCTTTGAAATACATTTGAACTAAAATTTCCATGAAAATTCAAATAGTTTTCCACTAGGCTATGAGAGTAAATTAACCAATGAAATGTTATTCATCGATTTCAGAATATCATATAACTATTTAAGAAGATAATCCTTCTTCTTTTTTCCTCACCATATATGTCTTATTTTGAGTCTTCCTAATTCCCATGTGCTCTAAACTATGATACACAATTCAACATTAATTTCAATCAATGTATCATCATTATTTTAATTAATAACAATCCTCAAATTCTAATAAGTAAAAACTACCTATCTTTTTTATCTTATCATCATAAAAACTTCACAATCCCACCTATTTATGTGAGTATTTAAATTTCCCATGTTTTAATGCGATCAATGTTTTACTACTCCAAATGAAAATTCTCTTTCAGAAAAATGACAAATTTTTTTACTAACCCCAAACCACAAAAATGTTCTTCATGTATTCATTACAATTGTAAAAATATAATCATTATTGAAATATTAACCAGCTCATTAATGATTCATCAAAATCACATCAAATGATTCCTCACAGATCTAAAAAAACTATATATATTTTTCATTATTCCATTTTAAAATATATCATTCATTTAAAATAACTTTTCCTTCCACCCATATAAATATCTAATTACCTTCCATTCAATTCCAAAAAAATGGAGCCATTACCCCTTTTTGTCATAACAATGTAGTAAAACTATCAACCTCATCAACATAATCACCTTAATAGTTATTATTAAAATATGTTTCTTGAGATTCATCAATAAAAAATTTAATTTTACTTATATTACTCTAACTAGTAGTCATCCCATGGATGATTGTTTCATAGAGTATTTAAAGCAATATAGGTTCATGCCCATTAGTAATGGATTATGTTTTACAAAAAATAGAATGAAATAATAACTTTTCACAAGAAGAGATGATGTGGATGAATATTGACTATAACATCCTCCTATAGATGAATTTAGGTTATAAAACCTACCATAGTTGAATAATTAATTTCTTAAATTCAAATACCCATTTTCATCAACGCATACAAAAATTATATAAAACAATCAAATTTTGGGTTTTCTTTATTATAATTATATATAACATTTACATTTGTTAATGAATATATAATGTTTATTTACTTATATATATATATATATGATAAAAAATTTATAGACCCAATAGGATGTATATGAATAAAATATGGATGCACACAAACCATTTTACAAAAGTGTATGAATATAGATGAAATGAAAATTAATATTGAAAAAGAACTTCGTAATTTTACAATGTTTTTTAAGAAGTTAAAAAGATATGTTATGATACCATTGAATGGCAGTTGTAATAAAAACACAATGTTTTCTTATTTATTTTTGTTATATAATTATGATGTGGACATCAGATAGAGTGAATCTTGATTCACTAAACTACTTGGTCTCCAAAATGATATTCTACTAGATGAAAATGAACTAACCTGTAAAATATATGATAATAAACTAATTCTACCCAAAATAAGAATTGTCTAAAAAAAATACATGCATTAAAAATTGATTTTAATTTTTTTATCAAGGACCATGATGAATCATAAAATTCCATAAAAATGGTGATAATCAATAAAATAAAATCAATCAATTCATTTGAAAAAAGTATTTTTCATTCATATAATTGTATTTTATAAAAAATCTATGGATGTTTAGAAACTGAGAGATAATTGACTAGGCATGTAGATACACGAATTATATTTGGCAACCTATACCATCCAATTATTCTCATATGTGGAATAAAATTGAATACATGTTTATTGAATTTGGAAAAGTTCCTTGAAACAATAATATCAAGTTATCAACAAAAGGAATACATCATTTTTTTATAATGTGTAGTACTCGCTTTACATGGATAGACATATTGGAAAATTATTAATTTCCACCATTGTTACGCATAAAGTGAAAATACATTATGTTTTCTCTAAATAAATCTATACCAAATCATCCATGTAATGATATTGATGTAAATGTTTCTCTATTGATTGAATGCATAAAATATATGTGGGATAATGGAGTTACAATGTATGGTTCTTATATAAGATAATGATTCACATTGAGGGACATGTTGTATGGGATGATAAATGAATTATGTTCTTGTGGTAATTCTTTATCATATAACATTAATTGAATATGGGGGTGTCCAATTTTGTTAAAACACACACAATCAGTGTTGTTGAAACAGTACATGAAGACTATGTTTTTAGGACACCAGTAAGTTTTACCTCAATGAAAAAAATATCAATCCTAGACAATAGAACTAGATTGGAATATGGAAAATGGAATAACACCATCTATAAAAATATGTATCCTACTATTCGACAATGTAAATAATATTATCACCTTTTTCGATACTCGGTTTACTAAAACCATATAAATGTGAATGATTATATCAAGGCTAGGTTGAAATTGATTGACTTTGAAATAACGGGAACGTGGGAACCTATGAAGGGTATTGGAAAAATGATTCTTCCACTAGTAGATTATAAAAAATCAAAACAAAAATTATTTCTATTTTTTCATATCATTAAGTGTGTAAATTTTCGATATATGTATTCTTAAAATGATTATATTGTCTTGTTAATGAATAATTTGAGGTAACATGGACAAAAATCACTCTGATATCATGTTTTGATGCAGGGTTCGATGCTTGTTTCTTTATGAATCATTCTAACTCAAAATGTATGACCTAAAATACTTTTAATTTTTTTTAATTCTATATATAGTAACGTTATAGACCCTATTATGTTTCCAATCACGAATCAGGAGGTTGAAATCATGTTATTTTTATTATAGATTTCTTTTACCACCATCATTCTTTGATATAATGGAAAATCAGATAGTTCACACGGATACAGTTTATAAACTATATGGTACTATCGATTTTAGAAGGATTTACAAAATTTAATGGTTAATGAACATTCTAAAACGGTATTTCGAGAATTGATGTCAGAAATACATTTTTATTGGAGAACAATATATTATTTATGATGCTATTGAATTCGGTACCAATTACGTATTGGATGTTGAAAACATCCATATATGAATTTATCATCACAATATAGGTCTTATGGGGGAGTTTATTTCAATGAAATATGTTGTTACAATTACCTTTATTGAGTAGGAGAGATCACACATTCATATTTTTCATAATAGTGAGGTTGTTGATCCATATAAGTAATTACACTACGAAATTTTTGGAGAATTTAAAACATTAAGGGATTAAGAATGGATATAAAATACACATAATCAATATTTTATTGTATGTCTTAGATATCAAATTAATAACGAGTTATCTAAAAATATGAATTCAGTTGGTGAATAACTCCTATGAATTTCCCACGGACCAAATGTGAATTTTATATCGTAAATTTTTTTTTGTAATAAATGATTATTTGTTCTATACAATAGAACCTAATTAGTGCATTATAATGGAAAGTATTTTTGATTAGATTCACATATATTTTACAAGGATTTAAATCCAATTAATTAAAATATGACATGTTTTGCTATTATCTAATAGATATACGATTTTTATTATTCATCATTTCATGTTCGAATATACAGTCACAAATGTGTTGATGATATGAGTGCAGTGAATTTTGATTAAATGGGCTTTATGAAGTGAAATTTTAGTGTTTAATGGGAATTTTTTTCATTAATATTTTTATCACTTGTATTGAATGTATTTTAATATTCATATCCAACAAACAAAAATAGATCAATAGTCATACTAGATACTAAATCCAATGTCCAGTCAGATGAAAATTCATTCGCGGATGAACCATTCATTGGGAGATCACAATAAGTTAATGATGATACCAGTGTGTAAAATGTATTGTATCCTACATGGGAACATAAATAGTGGTATATTATTCTCGATTGAGTAACCAAATACCTAATTCTTTTATTAAATGAACAATACATAATCAAAAGGTTTAGGATGAAGGAATCCCTGCTCCTAAATAATTATTAAGAAAATAAATTAAAAAGAAGAATTAAAATGGGTATTTACAATGTGAGGTATAAATATCACAACATGAATCCATTTGAACAATTCATTAAAAAACATGTCTAACAGAGGACTATATGGAATTTTCCTCAACAATTTCTCTCTTGGAGAGGTCATCAGCAACCTGATTTTCTTATCCATATACATATGTTACAATAATGTCATAATTCACAAAAAGTCTAATACAATCAATCCAATATGGCCAAATATTCCATGCATCATTCTAAAAGCGACTTCTATGAATGAAATCTTTGACACCTAAATCTGATTCAATCCATAATGTCTTCCAAAAAAATGTACAACATACCTTGCTGCTTTTATCATGGCCCACACATCAATTTTAATGAAATGGATTCTTCAAATGATATATTGATAAATAAGTATAGAAATTTTTTATATGGGTGAAATATTACATGTCAACTTAACAAGACAATTTCACCTCATGTCTCCCAATCCACATTGACCATTATCTGTTTAGGGATTGGGGGAATCCACCTCAAAGATTTAGCAACCAAAAAATTTTTAATCATACTAGAATCACCAAGATATAACAGAATATTAATGTTATAAATGTCATTTATCTTAGTTAAAATTTGTATTTTAGATAAAATCATAATACCTTACTGCATTTCACTAATTCCAGGATTCAATGGAAGAGATTGATTGTCAAAAGCCTGAGAATTACATTCTATCATTGTAAAGGAAATAATTAATGCATTATTAGAAAATAATATGGCCTCCACCAAGTCACTGCATCCTGAACATATGATGGAAAACCAAAGATAATATACGATGTAAGAGGTATGTCTAAAACCAAATTCACCATGAACATATATCCATAACCTTATTGTGAAAGAGAATGAGTTCAAAAACATGATCATGGGACACATCTGCATTAATGTAGTGAATGTAGAACCAGAAAAGGGATATCTCATGGACACTTTAATGTGTTTTTAATTTAGGGTGGTGATTTTTATATACCTATAAATATTTATATTATCATATATAGAGGAAAAGTTTTAGTTAGGCCTCTCACAGTGGAATATTGTTTTCACAAACTCTTCTTTATATAAAATGGTGAACCAAAAACATATAGTTCTTAGTTACTTATCCCCTTTATGTGAAAAACATACAATAATGGTAATAAATATATGTTCATCATAAATATCCAATTTATAAAAAATTTTATAGTAAATAATGAGGTGTGGTTTTAAGGTGGAAACCCAAAGGGTTTTATTAAAAAATTATTGCAATGAAGATTATATGGATCTATCCTAGAGAAATACAATAGTTGTAGGAAAACAAGATGCAATATGAATTACATGTCAGTGGATTTCCTTTGAATTTTTTTTTTATTTGAATATTAGTTTGAATTATTTTAATAATGAAATTTAGATTGATTATCTATACCCATTTTGAGATATTCATCCATTTATTCACCATGAGTATAATCTCCATGCCATGTTTTGTTGAAACTCAATTGGGAATTAGAATCTTGTAAAGAGGGTTGAAATTTTAGGAACGTGGGGGTTTATTCATGATAGGGAGTAGGAGTTAGCTTTTTACAAGTGTAAATTTTTTATAGTTATTCTTCAATTTTTTGGGCATTTAATATTTTTTAGTTTGGGGGGGGGGAATAAATAGAGACTATCGATAAGGGGAGTGGTGGTTAGGATAAATTCTTTTATATTCATTTTGACTTATTTTTGTAGATAATGAAAAATTATTATGTTTGATTTTCTAAAAAAATTGAATATTTTTTTAATACAGATTGGTTTCAACTTGACGGACCCAATATGGGATTCAATGTACTGGTTAACTGAAACACTAAGGACCTAAGGTAATTATATTAATTGTAATTAGTTGATCTATGGTTATTTCATAGGGTTGATTGGATGAATTTATTTTTTGTGCATTTATTTTAACTAATTTAATAATTATATAATCGATGATATAATTAAACATCATTATTAACTAAATTAAAAGCAACATAATTCCATGTTTAATCACCTAATATCATATATGATCAATTTATTTATCACTTTGAGGAATATGTTCAAACACGTTGTTGAAATATGAAGTTTTAAAATTTTGGGAAGATGATGAAGAAGTACTTCACGGAATGGAACTATCAAGATCAATTAATAAATTTGTTTTTGAAAAAAATATCCCTTTGAAACTACTTTCAAAAACCCCATGTGTGGTTTATCCCTTTATTGATTAAAATCACTCAATTAAGGAAGGATGTTGACTCATAAGAAACAAATTTAAAAGTTAAAACAATTAAATAAAGGACAATGCCTCATTTTGTGATAGATTTATCTCCCTAATGGATGAATAAATTCACACCTTGATGATAAAGTTACATTCTTCTTGATAAATGATATAAAATGAAAAGAAAATAATAATATTATAATGAATCTATGGGCACCTAGAAATCATACCTACGATAATGAGTATTTTATAGATAATAGTAGCATAAATTTACAACTAAAAACACATAACCAATGTTTTCCATATAACATAACAAAAAATACATAATTAATCATTATTTGGATCCTTGAGTCACCCCATGTAGAAAAATTCATACCACGTGATTTTTTTAGGAATTAGGATGGGGAATGTGATGGAATTAAAACCTCTCCACAATTGTCCCAAAATCAAATTCTACTTACATCCGTCCAATAGAGGAACTAAAATGAGTATCTAGATGGCCATGTATGAGTTGGTCATTGGAGAATAAAATTTATCAATGATTGTATTGTAATATTTTTTAAATATTCCCCCCATATTGATTCATAATGTCAATGTAATGAAATAATGGGGGGTTATTGTTCTAGATCGAATTTGGCCAATGATTTTACCTTCTAAATGGGATGTGTGGATCACTGATTTAAATATTGACGTATCTCTATAAATATTGGAATGAACTATTCCTCGAGATTTCCTCTATCCACATTTATATTTTTATCATATTTACTCTTGTATAATAGAATAAATATTCATATTTTGAGGTTTTTTATATTTGACATACCCTATAATTTTTTTGATTCCATAGTACTAAAAAATTGGTTTTTGTCCCTATAGTATTGGGAGATCTCCATTGGTGGTTTGCAATGGAGATCATGTGTGATATCTTATGTTGATAGAGGGAATAAATTAAATTTATAACATTACTCTCCCCCACATCCCCCGTTAACCAAAACTCTTCACAACCCCTTTACATCATGCACATAGTCACGGTCAATGTCCCACCCTCGCACACCCTCACCTCACCCATCACCACTAACACCCCTCCATTGCACACCTTCGCATCACTTATCACATCTACCAAACCTATAAATTCATCCAATAACATATTTCATCACCAACAAAAAAATGATTTATCCCTTTTCATAATGCAAATAAACAACACTGCACCTAGAACTGTCATCACCACCACTCTTTGAGAAGCCATAGATTCCCATTCTTCTCTAACCACCCCCACACCATTGTTGTAATCATACCCCTAATGGGGATACCAATTCTACTTATAATTTCTTCCTATCCTCTCCCAAAACCTCACCACACCCCTTCTACAACAACCACCACTAACAACTCTAATATCGTTAACCGCTGCCAATACAACACTATAATGGCCTACAATCTAGATGTTGTTGAACTTATTCTCTCCTTCACCCCAAATACGTCATTCTATTATAGGCAAATTCCTAATTCATGGTACATTAAGAAAATAATATATTTTAGTTTTGTTATTTTGATAATAATAAAATATCATCTATTTCATATAAAGGAATAAAAATATAAGTCATATTTGATATGAATATGAATATGGACATATTGAAAAGTAAATACTAAATTGAGAAAAGATGAATCATTTACTTTTTTAAAAAATTTCATTTAGAATGAAAAATTTCTTGTTATAAGATTAAATTGATATAATTTTATTTGTTTTTTGTACTGTGAAACTATAACAGGGCTAGGTGAGACTTAATTCACACATTTTTTAATTAAAAGCATACTTTCTAGCTAGATGAAAAAAATATCCTTACATCCAACTTTATTTCATTAAAATGTGAATAAATAATTACTAATTTTATATATCAATTGTTAATAAAAAATCTATAAATATATAAGAGTTTATTACATTTATTATTGTTTCTAGAAAATTCATTTAATGTGTATTCATGTATTGATTCTCTTTCTCAAGATGTAATAATATTTAATTCCTTAATATTATTAGACTTTGTGGAATATCTGAATTCCAGTATTTCAAAAATATTAAGATGTTTATTATTTTACAAAAATTAGTATTTATGTTTTATTTGAGAACCCCAAACGCCCTTTTTCAAATGAAAAATGGATGAAAAAATTTCTATTTCAGATCCAGAATGAAAACATCTCACTCGTATATCTTTTACTCATTGAAAGATCAAATCCTTGACAATTAAATTCTAAATTTTCCCTTATAATAATTATCATATTATTCACTGTCAAGTTTATAATGTTAATCAAATAATGTTAAAATAACATGAATTTAATTTTATAATATTAATACTATTTTTTTTAAAATAAAATGCATTCAATTACTATTATTTATAAATGTACATGAAAAAGCGCATATCTCTACATCTTTTTTTGAATGGAATTCTATTTACATTAATTCAATTTTTATATATAAATTCTATTTTATTTTTAATTAAGATAAATATTATTATAACTGATGTAATATTTATTGTAATATAAAAAAATGTACACACACACATGAAAATTTATGATAAAATTAAATTGAAATTATCATATGTGAACTGGTATATAAATTCATTAGAAATAAATTTTATAAAAAAATATTTTCATTATATTTTTGTGGTTTTTATTGCATATGTAATGGATTCTAATACCCTCCTTAACATTATCTATCTTTGGGTAAAATATCTTAAACACATAGAATGTAAAAAAAACTGAATATCTTTTCAAAAAATGTGTACAAAATGATGTTTTTTTTTCATTCATTTCATTATATATTAAACAATTTTTGTGGAGGATCCATTCATTTCATTACAAAACTTTTAATCCAAATTCAATCTCATGTTCATGACATTTCAAGTGATGTGTGGTCAATGATGGTTTATGAGGGATATGAATGAGAAAATGGTTTGATATATTGTGATGGATCGATCATTATGACAAGTTGAGTCATGAATGAATTAATTTCATAGAACACAACATGGATTATTTTGAGTTCTTGTGTGTCAGATAATTTGAAGAGATTAAATGGAAAATTTATGATAGGGTAAAATCATAGTTTTTTATGGTTCCTTCAATATTGGGGTCCAATATTTTCCACCAGGCTGTGCTTCGATGGGATTCTATGCACATCTAAATTTATATTCTTTTTAGTATTGATAATTAATTAAATAATTATACTACAAGAATATAGACATATTATAGATAATGTATTATTTTTAAATTCACACAGTAAATATTATTTTCTTAACCATAAGCAATACTGAATAGTTGAATTAAAAAAATAATAATTAATTTATATTATAAAATTAATTATATATACTAGTCCATCTCTAATATGAATTCTAACAAAATATATTATTAAATATATATATTTAGCATTCCACTAAAATTTCATTTATCAAAGTTGAATGTATTTTTAATTTCTTATAAATATTTATAAATTTTTGGAACTAGATGTTTATTTCATTTCAATCTTCCACTCCCCATCCATGTATATTTCAGTAGAAATAATTATGGTTGTTATCAGTATTTTTTATCTATCAAATTATAAAAATATATTTTTAAAAAATATATATTTAATTACTTATTTATTTTTATAATGGAATTTATGTTATAGTTATTTTAAAAAAAATTAAATGTATACTGTTTTGTTAAATAACATTAATTTTTGTATAATAAATATATATATATATATATATATATTAAATTATTTATTTCTTCGAAATGTGATATTTAATATCCTTCTCGTTTCTATTAAATATTTATGAATGTTTTAACATTAACATATAAAAATGATGTGACATCACATGTTGTTTATTTCATCTATGTTGTATTTAAATTAGATTTTCTATTTATCCAAGACTACACATGCTAACATGAGGTAGTATAGTGATAGTGTGTGGTCGATCTCATGGGGATCCTATGGTCATGCAAGGAACCAAGACATCAACCCATTTTTTGGAGTACTCATTAGATACAATGATTTTAAATTTTTATTAAAGATATAATAATTGGTTTTGATTATGAAAGATGGTCGGGATGAGTACCATTTTCTGGGTACATGTACAAAAAATAATCATGATCCTAACATAGAATAGTTGTAGTTCTTAGACTACGAAGTGGTGAATATATAACATGTTGTTTTTGGTCAAACCAATAAGATCAATCATAGATGACTCTATTACTTTATTGGGATATATGTTACAAGATGGAAGAGTTATTCTGAACTCATATAGAAGAATGTATCACAGGATAATGGTAATTTCCAAAATCACTCAATAATAGTAAGGTACATTCGTTGAAATATCTAATGGATTTGTTTTCCTAATTGTATTGAATAAAAAAAAGATGTCACGATTTATTATATTTTTGTTACCAAATTACAAATTTATTTTTTTGTTATGTTCATAAAAACCTATGTATATATACTTATCCTAAGAGTATTAGTTTATCATGATGGTAAAAATCAATATCTAAGTAATATTTGAATACATGTTTTGTAGATTGAAAAAATACATGAAATATGATTGTTTAAAATTGAGGTTCCATGAATCAAGTAGTTTACAATCAATACCTGAATTAAATCATTCGACCACTTTCTTTATTCAGCAAAAATATATGAAATTATGGTTTATCCACTTTCAAGTGGAACCATCAATGTTAAAAAGGTGTTGAAATGGAAAATTTTGATGAATAAAAAATAGAATGTTTGGTGAACAACCAATGAGGAATAAATTAAATCAAAAAAGTGAAAATAATTATTAAATGTGGATTTATGGGATATGATAGGGTAGAAAAATGATACATAATGATAAAAAATTATGGATAAAAGTTATTTGATGTTGTATGCATGCTGGATGGAAAATATTTTTAATATTATATGACCTATACACTTCTCATGTTGTGTAATCCCAATCCATGATTATCTTCATGGATTTGGGATTTGTTTTGAATCCATGCATGAATCATCAATATAATGATATTCCACTCTTCTTATACAGCTGAAATGGCCTTTAGGAAATTATTCTTTTCATGACATGAGCTTTATGTGAGATTTTGTTTTTTAATATTACATGATTTGAAATGGAGATTCACATCGTGTAATCCTTTCAGGGATTGTAATTAATTCATGGATTGCTTAATTACATTTTATATGCTTTAAAATATTCATACACATCATTCTTATAGTTTTCACAACATGTAATGATAATTTTAGTATATCATCCATTAATTATTCATTGGATTCATAGAAACATATACATTACAATAATCAACACATACAATGTGAATTATCAAATAAAATATTAATAAACTTTAATTAAATGAAATACAAATATATAAAAAATATCATTTTATCCCAGTGTATGTAGAATAACATAATTTTAGGTATTCTAGTTTATTTATAAATAAATTTTAAAAATTAACATTGGTCTTATATTAATTTATATGTCTGGATTTTATATTTATATTTTTAAATTTTCTTATCATAAATTACATGATATGTTATTCTCAAAAAATATATATTCCTTCAAAATAGAATACTCCATTAAAATAAAAATTATAAATAATTTAATATCATAAAAATTTTTATAATAATATAATTGGGGAATTATTTTATTGTCTAGGAGGATTAAAAATTTAATTCCTCATGAAAGAAATTATTCAAAATTTTAAATATATTTAGTGATCAAATATTTTAAAATTCTTTCTATATAAAGAATTTTGAATAATTTACTACATGTAATATTAATATTAATATGGATAATAACTGGATTGATCTTCCAAATAGAACAACTATGTAGTATTTTGATTTAATTATGTAGTTTATTGATTTCACTAGAGATTTTCTATGTGAATATGTTATTTTACCATGTTGAAAATGTGATAACATATGTAAATTAACATGATATACCATGATGGTGATCCTATTCTTGAATGGGTTTCTGGAAAATTATAAGTGTTTGAATCATCATGGAGAAGAATATATTCTCTGTCATCTTACAGAAATAGGTCAGTTGGATTATGACACGAGGAATAATGATATAATGCGTGATGTGAATTTTTAAGTAGTAAATGGGTTGGATCTTAATAGAATTATCCTCTGAAATATTGATAGTGCTAAGATAAATAAATTCACATGTGTGATCATGGTTCACTAATGTTTTATGAAATACATTATGATGCACAAATAGATTTATATTTTTGGCGTACTAAGGATGGTAAATTTTAATTTATCATGGATTTATTTCACATGAAGTCATCAATTTAGTGGTCAAAAACATCATTCGACATGTTGTTGGTCTTTATGAAATAATAAATTTCTACTAATGATATGATTCCGTAGTCATTATACCAAGATCGTGAGATATCATAAAACTATTGTTTCACCTATGAAATCAAAGATTCATCTGAAAACAACTGTTTGATTTTTAGAAGGAAAAGGTATAATTTTTATTATTGTATATCATTTGAATAATCTTGTAGGAAGGATAATGGGGGGAATCAGGTTCTTTAATTCCAGATTGAGATATTGGGGAAACTGATTTTTGTAATGAAAACGATTTAATTTTCATAGAAGATGGGGTTGATAAGATTATTTCTACCATATAAACTTTTTAAATTAATGATATTCCATCTGGAATGAAATATAAAATGTGATATGTTAGCCCACTTGAATGACTCTCTTTCATGGTGGTATTTTACCCAACAAGACCCCATTATCCCCAGAGATAATAATAATGTCTGATTGGGGTTGGAAGTAGCAAGTTTCAATCTATCCAGGTAAATTGTTGACACAAGTCATGACACATGTAAAATAGTTTTGGTTCCATAAAATCTTCCGCTATGGATTTGTATAATATATCAATTTCTATTAACTTTCACACATATTTATTGAAATATAAATTTAGTGGATAATATTGATGTTATCTTTTAGACATTGATTAATATGTTTGATTAATCATTGGGTAACATTGTGATGGATTATGACTATTATATTAATTATATTTTTAATCCACATGATTCGTTATTATAGAAAATCAAGGAATTCATAGGTTATGAAAATTTAACAATTTGGAGAACAAATGAGGATTTTTTTTTCAATATTAAATGTAAAACTTATAGATGGATGAATTATTATAATAGATAACCATACATGTGTCACTGATATTTTCTTCTACCTCATCACATATTCATAATGGATATCTTGAATTTTGGTGGCTCTATAGTGTTTAACCCCTCTCCAATAATCATTAATTGAGTAAAAATATTATCACAAATTAAGGTATAAAACATCAACATCTTATATGAATTTCATGATATAGTAGATATACCATTACCCAATATTCATACTATGGTTCAATAGTGAATTCACAATTAGAAGAAGAACTTTTTTGACATCCATTAATATAATAACTAGCACATTAAAGAATAATATTGATTTCATTCACATTGAAAAAGTTGTGCATGATAATATATTGTGTAATATTTTCGGTGTATGTGTAAAATGAATAGACCATGTCTATGTATGATTTCATTTAGATGAAACACATTTATAGGAAGAATTTCTTTTATTATTGGGTGGGGGAAACAAGGCATTAATTTCTTATATTCAATTTTGGATATATAAAATTTATAAGGAGGCATTTTTTCCATTTTATTGATGATCGAGGATCTTAATTGTTACTCGTTAAATATTTTAAATTATTATAATTTGATGAGTATGATAATTAATTGTTTGAGAAATCTAGAAAATCACAAAATTCCATAGTAGTTGATTCTAATTATAATTTTGAATTTTTTAAACCAATTTTTGTCAACCATTGATTGAGATTAGAAATTTTTTGGAAAATTTAATTAAGAAATCGAGGAATGAGTGATTTAGAAAAATCAAGAAAAATTTTATCCTATTCATTTTCATTTAGAGAAACTTTTTATAACCAAATTATTCAATGTAATGGTTGTCCATAGAGTATACCAAACCGATTTGTAATGGCTAATAGTAAAATATAATTTTGATGGATTGTATCCTATTAAGAGATTTCAGAAAACATTGAAACAATTTATATTTATTGAAGTTTATCTATATGAATTAACATCCACAGGTTTTTTGATGGATGTGTTTACCACTTATTTTATGAAATATCATATGTATTTTGAGAAAAAACACATTCCATATAATATTAATGATGGTCCTCTTGAATAAGTAAGTATATTTTATTTGGATGTCATTACGTGAGTACAATGTCATTGAAATCTCATGTTAAAAAATCCAGCAGTTTCACCATTGAGGTAGTATGTGTCATATCATACTAATTGTCAAAATTGTACATGTTTTTTTATTTTTAGATGGCCATTTTAAACATTCATTATATTTTGTAGGATAAAAATTTCAGAGATAAAACAAGAGACATATCAAGAGAGTGATTTTCATACTCAAGAATCCCATTTTGTACAAATGGGTTTCCAATTGTTTTTGAATGAGGTCTCCCATCTGACATCGTTTCTCTATCCCACTCTATTGATATCGATTAGATGGATTTATATCATATAAATTGATTGATAATCCTCTCTAGGATAAATTAGAAAATAGTGATTATTTATAAAAGTGTTGGTGACTTGTTCCTTTAACGTTGGATGTCCCTGTTCATGATCGGAAAACATATCTATGATCATCACGTGATCATTTTTTCCAAAATGAACACCCTTTAGAACATATGTTATTTAGATGATGGTGCACCAATTATATTAATCAAGTTAAACCATCAAATATATTGGGTTTATCAATTACTTAGATAAAAAGAATATTTTGAAAGGAATACCATGATATTTGGATAGTAAACATATATTAATATAATACCTAGATAGTGAGGAAGATATACATAATCATATCTTCTACATGTCCCCCTTCTATATATATTTTGTAGGTATTCAATTTAATTATTATCAGGGAGTATTATAACAGATTTATGGGAATATTTGGTGAATTAATGTAAAAGGAGAATTTGAATCCAATTCATTGTGGTCCTGTTTTATGAATTAGAGTCATTAATAAAATTGGGAAGCCTATGATACATGGTATGATTCTATCAATGGAGGGATCTAATACCCAGATCTCATTTCTGTAAAAAATGATTAGCCACATCTATTTTATTTTTGGAAATATATGACATGTGGATATAAATTGCGTCTCAATTACTTCAAATTATGTTGGTAGTATCATATTGAAATATGTCCTTTGGATACACTCCAAATATCTGGGGGTCATTTACTTTAGTGGATGAAAAATAAAAGGATAAAAACAATATCTCCGAAAATTTAAAATCATGATCTTATTAATCCAAATAATTACATTCATATTGGGGCCTCCTAGATATCCTATATAAATAAGAGTTCATCACTGACCATCTTATTGCAAGTTTCAATATTAGAAATTTATCATGGGTGATTTTGGAAATATAAAAAATCCTAAAAATTTTCTCATAGAAATTCATTAGATAATATTGTTATTAGACCATAAAAGCATGATTGTAATAAAAATCCCCCAAGAAACTAAGGAAAAGTATCAAAAGATCCCTTGGAAAAATTTCCATCCACCACTACTTGATGATTCCTCAATTCCCTCAGTTTAATTAAACGAATCAATTCCTCCATAAGTAACTGAAAAAAATATTCTATGGATGTGTAAAAGGATTCTGAGAGGAGATAATGGAATCTACATATTTTTTTAAACAAGTTGTTATAAGAGACATTTAGTGGAATGAATGGATTGTGATATATTTCTCAAATCAAAAACAGAAATGGAGGATGTAATATTCTTCAAATTATATTAGCTGAAGGAAATATTGAAAAATCTCAGTCAATCACAATAATTATTATAAAATGGAACTCTCATGGGGTTTTCAACCCATAATCAGTACATATGATCCTACTCTATAGGGATAAAATTCACCCTTATATGGATTATCTATCCAACCCCATTATAGAATGAATAGACATGGATGGTATCACAAAAAAAGTAGCATTTCAAGGATATTTATAAGTCTCCCATCATTTCTATTTGGGATAATTTTTTTTTAAACATAGACTAGTTATTGGGATTTTAGGTTCACCTATTTCTCTTCGACCCATGTGAATCGCTCCATTCACTAACAAAATTCCCCATTAGGGGCTTTAAGGTGATTTTATGGATGTACATATCATAAGAACTAAATGAAATAATTGAATATTATCAAAAAAAAATGTTCAAATATTCCTCAACCTCTTTTTTCTTAAGTGTAAATTAATGAAATCATGTTCCAATGGTGGAATGAAGGAGGCATTAATATACATATTTCCCTAATTATTGAATTCTAACATACTTCAAAATTTAATAATATCATGGATCTGGGATACTCTTGAAGAATTTTTAATCGGAATTAAGGGAACAAGGAATGAACCTATATTGTGGAATGACATGATATAAGCATTGGATCAGTTGAGTCAACCAATCTCATTAGCAACATCCATGTATCCCATTATGGAACATCTACATCCAACCATTGTCTGATTCTTATCAATAGATTTCATGTCTATAAATAAAGGTCTATAAGAGATACTTTAGATTAAAAATAATCTAGGTCATGGACAAGGAATGTGATGAGGTGGTAACCTCTAGCTGTACATAGTGAAATTCATACAAGGGACGTAGGCTTCATCAGGTTGATACCAGTTTTGAAGAAAGATGATATATTATGTATCACAACACAGATACTATGTCTGATTATATTTAAAGGGTTATTAATGATATTTATTCATACAGCCCCTCTAATTCAATTTTCTCTAGAGTCAGATGTTGTGCAATATAGGTGGACATGATGCATATAACTAATGAATGATTTTGACAAATGCACTCATGAATAACTTTTATCAGAGAGGGCGACCCAAACACAACTTATTTTTATCATAGAGAACCATTGGGGTAGTGTATGAATTATATCTCCAGTCTAAATAACTCAAATGGTAGGTTAGTTTACAATGAGTCAATTTTATATGATATTAGAATCCTCTTTTTCAAGTATCTATTCACGATTGGTGACTCATATATCTGAATAGAATTTCATCCTTCTTTAATCCAAAAATTACTAAACACATGAATAGCCTACTAACTAGATACCAATTTCATAAAGAAATACAAAATATTCTCAATTAAATTTA
This sequence comes from Viscum album, assembly GCA_963277665.1. Classification (NCBI taxonomy): domain Eukaryota; kingdom Viridiplantae; phylum Streptophyta; class Magnoliopsida; order Santalales; family Viscaceae; genus Viscum; species Viscum album. Next base: position 1,882,124,865 of record OY728164.1, read on the forward strand.
TTTTACTAATGCTATGGGAACAAATTGATTTCATAATATCTTATTCAAATTATTTTTTCACCTTATTTTATATGATATTTTTAATCTTATGAATTATATTTGGGAAAGAAAATTTGAATTTTTCCTTTAAATTAAAACATCATTAATCTAATTGAAAAATAATAAACCCACAAGGTACAATATTTTAGGACCATTGTATTATGCAACAGGGTTTATTTTATTTTTTATATGAATTTGGTGAACATAATATCCCTTAGATTCCATCTATTATATCATAGAACGAAATTGATTTCAGCCCTAAAAGGTTATAACTGATAAATGCATATAAATGTATAGATATTTCATTCCATTATGGACCAATCTATTGTAAATGATGGTATTTTTTCATGGAAACATGATATGATAGAGATATATGACATATTGGTATGGCCTTTTCTCCATTATTCATGGAAAAATGATGTTTTCTCAAAATGGGTAAATATTATCATGAAATGTGTTGTGATAGATTCCTTCAAAATTATAATAAATAGGGGTGTCCAATAATGCTTCACCCCATATATATTCCTTTGATAAGGGGTTCCACATTCCCCATTACCCTATATTTGAAACGATAAGGTCATTTATAATTTTTTTAACAAATGTAAAAAGAATCTTTATTATTCCCAGGGCGCATTTTTTTCATAAAATCCATCATATGAATCATATTCATTAACAAATGATGGCCTCCTATTCTCATTATCAACCATTTATTAATTCAAATCAATATTAAATTTCATCCACCAATATCATAGGGAATCCATATAATCTATCACCATGGATAAATATAAAAATTCCTTCAAAATTAGAGTCCAATTGTGTAGGAATGATACGATCAACAATCACATATATATCCAGCCAATTGACAAACCATAAAATTATCTACGACTCCTCTAAATCTTTTGGTGATCTAATTTTTTTTCATATCACTTGATTTAATGAAAAACAAGATATGGAATTGGAATATAAAAAAGATCAAAAATTTTGGGAAGGAAATTCTAACAAAATATGTGATTCAATATATCCCTTGTGACATGAGGTAACTTTTCAAAATCCGTGATTTGAGAATTTAGAAAATCTAATCATTTATTGCTATCTTTTTTTGAGGAGGAAATAAATGGAAAATAAAAATTTATTTCCTTTTTAAAATAATGATATGCATGACCAAATATAGTGAAGGGTTGGTTATCTGAAACCGTCAAAAATTTTGTAATTATATCATGGTTATTTTATGATGGTTTGATGGAAACCAATCGTACAACTACTAAATTTTATTATTTTATTGTCCTTTATCTCTTCAATGTCTGGTGTGATAGGTTGTGCACTTATTTTCTAGAGATCTTGTTCAATGATAGAGATAGGAGTCTCATTCATTTTGTTCCCTATTTAATGTATATGGTTCAGGATCGTATAGTTTGGTTCACTAAAAAATGGTTTTCAATTTTTTTATTTGAGGATATGATTTAGCTAATGGAATACAGAACACGAAGGGTCAGTTTCTCTAGAATGATCTCTGGTGCATTTTTGTCCCTCCAATGGTTTGTTATTTATGGTGGTAGGTGTGTAGTGGAATCCATCCCTCCATAAAGTTACCAATGCACAACCTTGTTGATCATGACCCTTATTTCTCCTTATGCATGGAAACTCTGTGAACCCCTATCCATGTTATTCTTCATTTCCCAAGATCTAGGGAATTCTAGAATTCATGGTGTTCAAAAGAAGTACATATTTTTTCCATGACGTGTGATCTTCATGTGTAACATTTGATCTACTTCCCTTCCCCACCCATTGAAATAGTGTCCCTACATTTTATAGTTACATGGATCATTTAGGTGATAAGAAATTATAAAATTCTTAACCATATTTCATGGTAGATATCAATCTTGGTTTAGAGGGCATGATCTTTTTTGGAATCACTGAATAATTAGGAATTCATGATTTATATATCAGGTTACCATCCACTTCTGAGCACATGAAACCCAAAAATGATTTCCTAAAATTCAATGTGGAAGCCTCCATTCTTGGAATTGTAATTATTGGTATAGCCTTGTTCGAAAATAAAAATTTTGGTAAAATGATCATGACCTTCCCTGATTCATTTTTCACCATTTAGGACCGCATGGTGGCCAAACCTCATCCAATTTGGATTTAAATATGATTTTCACTGAGCCATGGATAGGAATCCACTATCATTGATTCAAACTACATCACTGTTATCAATTCTATTCACACCTTGTAGAGGGTCATTCAGTCATTTAAGATAACGATTTTGTAGATTTAGTCATTTAATAATAACATCATAGATTTATATATATCATATATTAGAAGATATGAGAATAATATAAATCATTTCCTTGTCATCCATGGAATCTGTTGTGTTTTTGGAACATGGCATACAAATTTTAATTTTTGGATTTCATCACTTGTACATCTAGATCGTCAATACTTTTAATGAAATCTACTCTATTTTAAAAAATATACAAATATATAATTATATATAATTAAATATATATATAATTATATAAATAGAAAAATAAATATATAAATATATAATTAAATATAATTATATTACAATATTTATAAATATATTTATTTATAAATATAGTAATTAATAATTAAATATTAACTTCAATAAATATAGAATTATAATTAATATAGTAATTATATTTAATATTAAATATATATATATATATAACTAGCCAAAGGAGTTATTTATCTGGATGAAACACTGATATAGGGTAATTTAGATCCTCCAATGAATGTCTATATTGACTGTGATGAACTAAATAGGCAGAACCTGCTTGTTGTTCCTGAGAATGTAGCCATAATTCTAATTATTGTTAAGTCCCCAATTGGGAGAAAAGTCAAACCTGTAACGGTTGTTAGGATCGATGATCAGGTTGTATAATGTTTGGAGACCCAACCAAATAAAGTGTATATGGTAATTCAAATATTGTATCTTTTGGGGATAACATGCACACTACTACACATTTTACAAATACTAATTTTATAGATTGATTTTATTAATATCTCTTTTTTTGAAAAAATATCTCTAATTTTGATGGTCATTTCATTGAGATATGAACAAGGGATATTTCTATAATTAAGATGAAATTTTAACAAAGATTGGTTTCTATAATTTATTTGGTATCACAAATAAAGAAGTAATAAGGGATTATTCAATAATCACCAAAGAATTCATTATGGATTGGACATCTAAGACGATCATCAAAAAGATGGTCATATAAATATAACTACCCATTATTATGTCACTTTTAGAGATGATGTCATTGAAATGAAAAAGGCGGGTGACAAAGTGAAACCTGATGATAACCCTCTTCAATACCTCCTTTGGGATGATGTACCAAATCAAGAAGTCTGTGATTATGATTCTCGTAGTTATATTGATGAATCATAATGTAGGAATGATCATGGAGAAATTTTAATAATACCTATGTAACGAAAAAGAATAATACACCTGAGAGGTTGAGGTGTCTCCCATGGAAGTAGTTGTCAACATAAAAAATAGTGAGTATTTTCATTTGTATGGTTTTTGTGACATTGTGAGTGCCACTAGTTTCATATTTTTCTTAATTGTTTTTTACATTACTTTTTCGTCAAAAATATATGATTTTTTCTTGGTTCACCAACTCATACTCATGAATCATTGTTATATATATATTTAATTTTATCAATGTCAATAATTATATAAAATTATATATAATTTCCTAAATATATTTATAATAATAATTTATTATTGTTAAATTTTTTCATTTATATTTATTATTCTAAATTATTTATATATATATAACTAATAATAATTATATTTAAATAATAATTATATTTTCTAATTATAGTTATAAGTAAATATTTTTTATTTGATCAATAATTAATTATATTTACATAAATTTGAATTTTTGAATTTTATATATTATCCTATGAATATTGGATCACTATCAACAATATTTTAGACCTAATAAATATTGAAATTAATCAATGCTACAAAGTCTTGGAAAAAACATATCATTATCGGTGCTCCAATTTTAACACTGAGAAGGTTACATTTTATCAGTGAATAGTATTTTAACTCTGATAAGACATGACTTTGTCAGTGCCTTTCTAAATGTGTTGATATAATCATTACCAGAAGTTTTATATTTTATATAACCGGATTCTTCCTCTGTCATGTATACCATCGTTCGTGGAATTGATAACCTGCCAATGTCTCTCTTCATCAAGCATTTTTGATGAATATATCCTCTATATCTACGGTATGTGATTAATTTCTTCTCTCATTAATCATGATCTTCATTCTCACACTAGAATGAGTGGGAAACTGCCTAACCACAAACCTAAAATCCTCTAAAAATCACCATGGATGGACTCCCTTCCTTATACACATTATTGATGATTTTTTGTTGTTTTATTGTTATCCATGTCTACTTCATCATTAGTATTGGTGATTTATCATTAATTTCTCCTTTGTCCCTCATCTCATGTTCTTCCCTCAATTTTACATTATTAATTTTGCACCATCCAAACACTAGGTGTGGTTTGTGTTCTGTTTTTTTTTGATTTCATAGGTTTTTTGGTATGTGAAGTGTTCTTATATACATTTTCTCCCGTAATTTTTTGTTTCTTGATCATTGTTCTCGATTGAGGTTGGTTTCTCATCAAAATTATAATTAATTTATAGAACTATAATATCATGTGATTAAAATTAATGTTTTGGATACCTAACAATATTATTTAACATATATGAGGAGTATATTAAATGAATCAAAAATTGTAGTCTATAATAATTTCTGTTAAATGGATTAATTAAATTATAAACAGCATAAAATCTATTTGTAAATATCCACCAACACCATGCACTTGAAAAATCTTACAATATCTTTTATTAATGAGTTATAATATTTTACGATGTTTTTTCGTTCTCCGCTTAATTTTTAAATTTTTCTATAAATTTTAATGGTGTTCATGTTCATTTAAAATATAATTATATGTTACAACATTGCATACATTTTCATTCTCTAGTGGTTGAGGCTCCCATAGAACTAATGTTTAGTCTCTTTTTATTTTCCCTATTCAATTCCTAATAAATATTTCTTGAGATCAACTTATTTTAGATATGGAGAGGTCATTATCGTATATGTTTGGTGGATTTAAAAATGTATGATAATAATCATATTTTTATTTTGGGGATATTTAGATGTATTCCAATAAATCATTTCTTTATAAATAAATATAAAATATTTAAAAATAATATACATTCGATATAATTTAGAGTTTAAATAATATTGATTATCTCAATAAATAAATCATATAAATAATTTGAAATTAAAACTTTATTTTTAATTAATATTTTCAAATTAATTTTAGTTTTGAATGAATGGAATTTTAGATTTAAATTTATGATTTATAATGATATTTTTTCATATATTTTTCATTTTTACCAGTTATGATATTTATTTTTGAATGAATGGAATTTTAGATTTAAATTTATGATTTATAATTATATTTTTTTCATATATATTCCATTTTTACCAGTTATGATATTTTATTTTTTTAGTATTCACCAACCATTGTATATTGAGAAATTTGTAATGGGATATTTGTGACGAGACCCTCTCAAAAATTACCAATTGAAGAAGAGGGTGTTGATAATTGTCTTTTTAAGTTTAAACTAAACTATGTTCTCCGGATCGCTTCAGGAAAACTATTTGAGACGGGGAATCCTACCCATTTAAAATAACAGGAAAAAATTATTATTATTAATATTTACTACAATAATGTAAATATTAATAAAACAATGTTGGTGATATATTAATAATTAAAATAATGATTACAAAATAATATTAATAAAAGAGTATTAATTTAAAAAATATTAATACAATAATATTATTAAAATTATATTAAAAATATTATAATGAATAATAATATTAATAATATAAATATAAAGAAAATATTTTTTATAAAATAAATGATGTTAATAGTTTTAGAATAATAAAAACATGAATATTCATAATAATATTCAAATAATAATAAAAGAAAACTAAAATAATAATAAAAGCAGTAATTTTATTTAAAAATAATCAAAAAAATATTAAAAATAATTTGAATAATAAAATAAAATAAAAATTAATAAAATATTAAAAAATTATATGAATAATTAAATAATAAAAACCACAATATTTTCAACAATATAAAAATTAACTATAATGAATTATATTTTTTTAATATTACAAAAAATTGAAGATCCAAATTTTTTATCAAAAATTGTAAATATGTCACCGTGTGTCCTCTAGAGATGTTGAAGGAGATGGTGAAGGGAACCTCGTCCCTATACCAGTAGTTAGACGTTGAATGTACTCTATTATGTTCTCTTGCTACTGTTGTGATCGTCCCCACATATCTTCTTTATACTATTGCTACTACCGTTTCAGCTCTTACTACTCTGTACACCTACTCTCTATAAGCCCACATTGAGATAAAAACTACTCTTGATAATGGACGAAATATGATGAATACTATCCATGAGCACCACTTGAGCTAAACGATGACATCACAATGGTACTCTGATAAAAGTAATGTTTCAATCGAGAGTTGATAACAATAACTCGTCCTTTCTCGAATGTATATTGGGTTGCCTACATCCATCTTGCCTCTGGATATCTTGCTGCACTAGTTTTATCATCATTATCAGCCTAAACCTTAGTCTATGTATGAGATGTCACATCCCCATAGGACTAATTCAATTCCAATTTAAAATTAAAATAGTAAAATTGTTATTAGGAGTAAATATTAAAACCCACTGTAAAGTATACTGACCATAATAATAAACTAGTGATCACTTCTAACCATTTCAGTCCCTGGATCATTATACCAATTAATATAAAGGTATAACTCTATGATACTAGATATTTTGACTAAATATTTGAATATAATGTAAATAGTTTACATTTACAATCATTTATATTAATTAAAAAAGTTACATACCATATGTTTCTTATTCGCACTGAATGTACAACTACTATCTTGATTAGTCACCTACAGTCTCTCCCTATTTTATTAACTTACTATTGATCTCCTCTAAAAATGACTACCCATATAGTGTGAAAATAATACACACCAAACCTCAGATGAAATTTAATCATATCAGTAGGAAAAAAAATTCTGATATAACTTATTGACTATTACATTCATAATTGTTATCCTCCACAAATTATGAAGAAACTAATGAAAATTATCTTGTATACATTCCTCTCATGTCTTCAATAAATAGTCCACTAAGATATCATCAATATTATACCATAATCCTTACAAACAATTAATAATATCTTGTTAATATTTTTAATTTAGTTAAAAAATAAATTTTATTATTTTATATAGTATTCATTTATGGATGATGTTTTTTTAACATGGATTGGGATATGATACCATGTAACCTATGGTGTAGAAATACCATTTCACAATATATAACTCCCCATTCAAAATTCTCTATTAATTTTTTTTTTGAAAAAATAAAAATTCATTCAATATGTTTATAAATAAATTAATGAAAATTGATGAAAACAAACTAAAATTAAAAATAAAACATACCTCAGTGTGAGTGGATCAAAAGAAATTGGGTGGCATCACATGGAGAAAGGGTAAGTAATCATTAGTATCACAATAATATTACCCCATAGAGTCTGCATTGAACCTCTAACTGTCTGAGGGTCATATGATCTTAAATCATTCTTGTAATTAAATATATCGACCACCTTTAACTCAAAAAATATATCCATGTAAATCTTATATATAAACTGGATGCTATTAGAAAATAATTGAAAACAACTATTATATATAGCGATATATTATATTTTTTTATAACATGTATTTATCTATATCAATCTTCATCTTCATCTACATTTTATTTTGAATGTGTCAATATCTTCGTATTCCTCCTCAATATCTTTAATTTACATAAGAATTTTAGTTTAACAATCACTTGACATTTCAAATTCATTTTTTACAACAAAAACATCAGTAACCATCATCCCTTAACTGTGGGGTGTCATTATCGATATTCATGTCTTTTCATGGAATTGATAGACTTAGAATAGTCTCTTGAGAAATTTCTATTCCTTACACAATAGCGAATCTACATTCAAGTTGAATAAACTGATTTTCTAAAAATTGTATTTTAATTTTGTTACACCAATCACCTGTATCTATTAATGTAGCACCATAATTTTTATAATTAATTTTATATACCTAATGATCAAATAAAAATCATTCCATTACCAAAATAATTATTTTATATTTTATATCAATGATTCAATGGCTCAAAGGAACGCATAATCCTATCTTAGTATCCAACCAATGACATTTAATAATCATTTTTTAATTTTTTCCCAGACAAAAAAGTTCAATTAATTATTCTATCATTTAATAAATGTAAACTTCAAATTCCTTATGATGAGATGCTCTCACTAAAACTCCACGATTCATTTTTTCTTTAAATCACCATAATCATGTGTATGAATTAGAAAACCATTCACCATCAATACATTTTAATTGTTATCCATTTCGTATTGTGGTTTACTCAATATAAACAATCAACTAATAATTTTAATACCATGATGAGAAAAATATATATTTCTAAAACAATTATCAATATAACAAGTAATAAATTGATTTTATATGTCAAAACAAAAATAATTTATTTTCCATTTTTGGATATCATTAGGAAGATTTTTTACCAAACATTCTTCTAGATAAACTGCTATAATTTGTGAAAATACTTTCATAAATTGATTAATATATAACCTATAAATAAGATAAAATTAATTTAGTTTTAAAATAATTATAGAATAATTGATTGTATCACTGAGAGATCAAATGGTTTCATTATTTTATAGTTGAGTTGATCATATGTAAGATATTTGTATTATTCAAAATCCAAATACTATCGTTCCTGAACTCCAGCAAATCTGTCTTTAGGCTGATTAAAAATTATTTATTGATTGAAAATTTTATCATTAAAATTTTCGTTATTAATGTCTATATGGTTTTTAATGATATTCAGGATGAAAATATTTAGAGCAGAAAAATCAAATTTTCTCATGGAAAAATATTCCACAATTTATCAATTAACTGATTATGTATTTCATGTTTTAAATTTCAATTTCTAAACATGTCTCTCTAATAGGTATATCCATCAGATATATAGCTGACCAACAAATTTTTCATGATTTGGAAAATGTATCATCAATTGCTTCATTGTGTCAAATAATAAAAGTGGAAATAATTTTTAACATTTATAATATAATAAAACAACATCTTCATTTAGTCATCATAGAGAATAATAGTCTTTTCTTGTTCCACAAATATCTTAGTAAAAATATGATATGTCAGTAAGCGTATACTAGGTCAATGAAATAAAAAAATAGAAACCAATCTACTGAATTATTTCCATTATAACCTAACACTCGTTAATTTTTAATCTTGTAATATGAACATTAATGACAAATCTATCCTAATTGAAAACATAACCATCTAGAAGTCTCAAATTTTCATTCCGATAAAAAATAATTAACTCTTTTTATTGCAATGTCTATAAAAAACTTTTGGATTCATTATCTTTTGTGATCTATAATTTTAAAAAAGGCCAATTCTATTCGCCTATAAATTTTGGAGATATAGAATAATTCCTTTACATAATAATCTTCTATAAGTAGTTTATCCAAAACAATATATAAAATACTATCAAAACAATTATTCTAAATATCTATGGAATCTTACATATTATAGAACAGAAAATTAGACCAATATAAAAGATCCAAAAAAATATTTTGTTTTATCCAATTCTATTATTACCAAAAGAAATAAATTTTATATTGGTTTATATTTGGTTCAAATGTAATGGATGGTAATGAAGAGACATTTTTTTTAGATTTATACATGAGATCATTTTTTGATGTTCATCTTTTTAAATTGTGCCTTCTCTAAAATGATATTTGTTTAGCTGAACATGATGATCTGTTAGAAATAATCTATGATGACACATTAAACAACATGTTTTTATTTAATTGTGTAGAAAAAAAACTATTTTTGTCTCTCACACAGTATAAAAATGATTTTGGGCCATGTGTACATGAGTCAGATAAAATTCCATATGCTGGGAAGTCACTAATTGTAAACATAAATGATTATTTCTGTAGACAATTTGGTTTCACAACAACATCATTTATACTAAAATCATTAATCAACAATTTTTAGACTACTACATCAATGGATCCTAAGAAAAAACAATATTTTTCTGTGGATTTCTTAAAATTAATATGGTCAAAAAGATATATGTCTCCTTCATCAAAATCCAAGGAGGTAAATTTTACAGAGTTATATAGATATTACAACAAAAATATTGATTAATCTATGAAAAAAATGGATAGAATCCATCAGTTAAAATCCCCAATAACATATATTGGAATCCTTAGAAATATATATAGATGTACTCAGTAATTTGATTCTAGGAATAACCCTTATAGTGTTGAATTAAGGTTCTACTGTTTGAATTTTTATTTGTTCCATGAAATCAATGTTGTTGTGTTCTAATACATAAATACACGATACAATCTCTATGTAAGTAGTAAATACATAAAATATTTTATAGAAATAAATCCATAATTCCATTTTATTTCATTTTTATACCTCGATTTTCCACATGCAGGACAACTTTCTAAAGACTCGCATTCACCATTATAATAGAAACATTCTTATAATCATGCCAGAGTCTTCTAATAACCATGAAAAACATTTTGTACCGACCTCTTTCTCAAATATAATGTTATAGAAAACACATGTAAGGCCCCAAACACTGACATTGAATAATCATGAGTGATGTAAAGAATTCACATTGTTGATCTTTTCCAGATTATAGTTTTAGAGAATTAATCCCAAACGATTACATTACATCTCAAATATTACAATGTAGAAAATTCATCGCTATCCAATTTTTTCACAATAATAAAACACCATTATTATATATATATAATTAATTTCATGATAAAAGTCATCTTGAATTTATCCTTTCTCATACCATTCCTAATACTCGATGAAAAAACATTTCAAAAACATTGTATGCTCATAAAAATCTAAGTACGAGATATAAAATGATGATATAAATCCATAGTCCATGAATACATAAAAATAAAATAAATCATGCATTTAAACCATAAAACATAAAATATTTAACATATTAATTAAATCATAGGATTTTTTAATAACACATTGAAATAATAATCATAATATTAACATGTGGAATCCATAACATACTTACATTGTAGATCTCACAACTACATAGGGAGTTACATTTGGAATTCTTATCACAGTATATTCCCTAAATATCATTGGAGAAACATTAACAGTCACATCTAACATGTTACCAAGTGCATTAGAGATCTATCTCAGTCCCAATATCCCTTGGATTATCCTAGAAGTACATGTATATGTAAAAAATTCCCTATGATAAAAAAATATTCATAACATATAAAACATGCATAATGGAAAGATAACATTTCCACATTGCAATCATAGTATATAATTTCCTGATGTTGACATAAACAGTTAATTATTAAAACCATTTACAATATAAAAATATTTAAAAAGGGTATATGTTATTTATTTTCCTTTTAAAAACATTACGACTGGTTATGGCATCCAAATGTCAAAAAATGCTCGTGTTGGTGGAAAGGATGATGTCACTGCATTCCATAAAAAGAAACATTCAAATTTTTATTTAGTAAAATTAATTGTAAAAAAACTCACGAAAACATTTAATTAATTTAGAATTAAAAGGCTAAAATTATACTCAGTATAAAAGAAGGTCATGTATAAACCAAAATACACCTCAATGTAGGGAGATTTTGAAGAAACCCCTTATAATGTTCATATAAAAAATATAATAATTTATTAATTGGATGGAATTGTGTAGAATTATTATATACAAATATTGGGAAGATTAAATTATATAATTAATAATAAATAAGTTATTCCAGACATTATCTGGTCATAATATACTTAAAAATGTATGTTTAATATATAATGAGAGGATATTCAGTTTAGAAATTCCCTTACGATAATTCGACTGCCAAAAAACCACACATAAATATTCCGAAAACGAGTTCATGAGAAATAAGATTTACTCATAATATTGAAATAAAATGGAACTAAATAAATATACATCATATCATACTGTAACATAATATAATGGTAATTAAAATACATAAATTAAAATAAGTCTTTGAATAGAAGGTGACTGTGAATTATTACAGTACATTGAGTCTATCATGTCTCGTTCATTGTTTATATTCCTAAATAACAAAAATATTTTAATTTATACCTTTTTGATAAATAATTTAATGTTTTTTACTCATTTATATTATGTTTCATCATGTTATAATTATTACATACAAATTTATGTTCATATCGGTCTCTATGTAAATATTCAGTACTTGAGTCCAAAATAGAATAGTTTTGATGTAAATTGTCTATGTAGTCAAAAGTCCATCATCTCCTAAAAAATACTCATGATTAAATTCTCATATATATATAGTATATATGAATCTAGATATAGTATATATGTTTTTAGAATAGTACATAACATTTCTAGATAAGAAATGAAAAGCACTGTTCATGGAGATGATAAGTCGTACGTACGCATGAACACTACTTTCATTTATTATTCATACTTAAATGAATTAAAAATAATGAACAATATGTTAAAAAAAATATCATATTTCATATATGATACATTTTTTTAATAATTCCATCCTTTATAGGTTCCATGTATGTGATAAAGGATTCATATAACTTTCAGTGGTGGTAGTCTGCACTTCCTCAAATGATATTTTCTTTTTTACACATTATGAAAAAAATAAAGGTATAATGAAAATAATAAATACAGAAGAATAAAGACAATATAAAAAAATACATATCATATATTAATTCAGTTCCGTCATAATGGCCCCCATGATAGGTGGTAGGGAAAATTTAAAAGTCATTGTTTCGTGAGGAAGTAGTTCGTTATAAACTGAAAAAATATGATCATATACATTAAGTGTAGGTGTGTATAAGATTTGTATTAATACATGTCATAATAAATTCCTATTATATTTAGTATAACTTTTTTGTTATGTAATCAATACATAATAGGGGCATAGGTAGTGGGGAACGAAAATAAAGAAAATTTACTTGAGAGAATATGTTTTCTCTAAATTGGGTAACATCATTAGATTTGTGCCAAAAGGTTGTCTCTAATTTCATTATGAACAAGGTAATGATTCTAATTGGAAATGAGGGATGTTGGGAGCTTATTTAATCATATTTTGGATGTGATAAGGGGATTCATAAGTGTTAGTATGGGTGTAGAGGTGGCTCCCTTTAATAATATGGAGGAGGGGAACATTAGGATGGTCTTGAAATGTTATTTTATTATAATTTTATTTTCTGTTTCATATTTTCCCAAACGCATTAATATTAAATATATGATTTTTTAGTCAAAAACCTCAAAATAATATCCTTTATAATGTTTAGGTTTCAAATTTAACATTATCATTTAGCATTAACCCTTATATAAAAACATTATCTCAAACCAAGTCTTCTTGTATTATCTTAATATATAGTAACTATATTTTCTAATAAATTCATGGAGAACATTTTATGGATCATTATTGAAATTTTTAACATTATATAAGTAATTTTTCTAAATATTAAATATTTAGTACTATAATATCATTTAATAATATAGCATTTTTTTCATACCTCATTTATATAAATTTTGACAATATAAAGTAAAGGATTTTTTTTGTAATGTCATAAAAACATTATTCCTTGAAACAAATGCATTAACCAAATTATTTTATATCAATATAATCCATAAAATTGATTTATGACATCAATATAATAAAATTAAATATATTTTCAAATATATAATATCATTAATTTTTATTTTTCATTAATGAAGGAATCACTAGACCCTCATAGTGTTATAATTATATTCATTAATGTTATCTCTTAAAAATATATATAAGATACCATTATGTAGGAAATATTATTATACGTCTAAAGACCATTTATGTTAAAAGATATTAGTTATATTACCCCATATAAAAGTTGTTTTAATATGATATAAATGTTTATATTATATTACTCTTTACATTAAATTAATTCTTATAATTATCATTTTCAATCCCAAGTGGCTCTATGGGGTCCCAAAAACGACAATAGGATTACCATGGTCGGTCATATATCATATAATAGGATTAGTAAATGTGTTCGAGTAGTTTAATAATATTATAATATTATTTTTTACTCTAAAATACCAAATTTAACATTGAGCCGTTGTAAATAAATTAATTTCTGATGATGTTATTCATAGTGTCAAAAAATAAAAGGTACATACTCACAGAATTTGTACCTTATGATTCCAAATATGGAATCTATTCATCCAAATATAAAACATAGAATATGTAGTAATTAACTTAAAATTAATTCCCATTTGAAAATCTAAAAACCATGTTTTTATGAAGAAATAACTATCAAAATATTGACATTTATTTCTGTCCAATTTAAATGTGAAATTACATCCAATGAAAAGAAATATATAAAATGATAAAAATATAAAACATTAAACTTTGAACCAAATAAAATTTACAATAAAATATATAAATCAATTATATTGTAAGGTAATTTTGACTTTAAAAAACATTATATTTTATCTACTCATTAAAAATACAATTTATCATAAAATTACCAAAACATTATATATAGTATATTTTGATAGACCTATTCTTAAGAAGAATTTTATTTCATTAAATAAGACCTATAAAATTGAATGAAACTAAATTTAAAAATGATTACCGATCAGAAGATGGTAAAACATCATATTTAGATAAATATTTCTTTTACCCAAAAAATTAAATTTATTATTATATAATATGTAGAAAACATATAAGATAAATTTAAAATATCGAATTTAGTATATAAAATATATTTTTCATTATATAAAAACACATAAATGGTGATATGACTTTATATTCACAATTATTCTCTTTTTAAATATGTTTTCATTAAAAACATACTTTCTATTCTATTGGTTTTTGTATCGATTATTAATGTTTTTGGAAACCAATGAATCATTATTAATCATTTATAAACCATATTACAAAAATTATTTTATACTATTAATTCCAATCATTCAAATTTCTAGGAATTATCTACAATTTAAAATAATAACAATACTATAGTATTATATTTCTGTATAACTCAATGTTGTCTGAAAAGTAATATTTCAGAGAAACGTGTTGACATGTGACGATTACTCTATTGAAAAAAATCCCCTTTAATGTCAAATTAATATATTATAAATAAATATTATTAAAAAATAAAATGTATTATTCTATAAGTACTTAGGTCATTATATCACATTTTTTCTATTAATACTTTTTTAACCAATGAGAATATACGATCAAAACCCTTATTTTATGGTCTAATAACTAATTTAATAGCCATATATTTTGCAACTCCATTACATTTTTTATGTATCAAGATGGATATAAGTCATTATCTACACTCCTCTACAACTTATAAAAATTATATGGATCAAACTATAGAATAAAATTAATATCATCCAGAGTTGTATTTTTTTAAAAGATCGAACATCCACATAATTTAATAAATTTTGATAATATAATGAATATAGATCCAAATTTGTGGTATCATATCAAAAAATGTTTTTACTGTGTTGATAGAAAAAAATAGTCCTAAAACCAAAACTGAACTGATGTCCCCTAATATTGTGAAATGTGTCAAATATCATTAGACCATAAATTTTAAATTGAAACAACATTTTTTCTTTTTGGAAACAAATTTTGGTTTTAATGATGCAAATTATATGAATATTTCAACACCCAAAAATTTGTAAAATAATTATACCCAAACCATTTGTATTCTCATGCTGGTTATTCAATGGGTGATCATCTAATAATGATAGTTGTTGACTTCGTTATTCCCTAATTATCTCAAAAATATTAAATAATAATTTATTTATGATTATTATACTAAACTAAAAATACAATCCAAAAAATATTGAATTATCCTTATGGATTCCTAATTATTTTTAATTATTCATATTTATTAATATTTTTAGAAAAGTATTTATAATTTCATTTAATTATATCAATTTATTTATAATTATTTCTAATTATAACTCATTATTTCTATTTCTTTCTATTTAATGCTAATTACTAGTAATTATTCCTAATTACCGCAAATGACAACTAATAATCGCAAATTACTACAATTCTTCACTAAAAATTTTAATTATTACAAATTATAACAAGTTATTAAAAATTATTACTATATATTACTAATTACAGATATTTATTACAAAGTATATCTATTTATTACCAATTACCACTATTTATTAATAATTACGATCATTTGTTAATATTTACCGCTATTTATAACTTATTTATAATAATTTTCGGTTATTTATAACTATTTCACAGTAATAATTACAAATTACTTCTATTTATACCTAATTACCACTAATTATTACTAAATATCGATAGTTATTACAAGAAACAGCTAATTATTACTAATTATGGAAAATTATTACTAATTACAACAAATTATTACTGTGTTTTATTAACTATCGCTATTTATCACCAATTATCACTAATTATCCCTAATTATTTGTAATTATTACTAATTTACACAAATTATTACTAATTACTACACATTACTGCAAATTATTAATATTTATTACTAATGATTTCTATTTATAACTAATTATAACTATTTGATAATAATTATTATAATTTTCTACAACATATTACTATTTATGAATAATTATAACTATTTAATGCTAATTATTACTAATTACCACTAACTAGTACTAGTTTGCAATAACTATTACTTATTACATATAATTATTAATAATTATTCCAATTTTATATCATTTTTTACAAATTAATAATATATAATACTATTTATTACTATTGTTTAATATTTTTCACCATTTATTACTAATTATTACTAATTATAAGAAATTATTACAATTTATTACTAATTATTATTATTTTTTACTAATTATTATGATTTATCATTATTTACCACCAATTATTACTAGTTACTACTAATTGTTAATATTTACTGCTAATTATTTATATTTACCGCTAATTGTTAATATTTATAAATTTGTTTCTTTATTTTGTAATATTTATTAATATTGATTAAATTTATAACTATTTATTACTATTGATTACTATGGATTACTATTTATCACTAATAATTATTAATTACTTCAAATATTTAATAAAGGCTACTAACAATTACTAATTACCACTACTTATTAATATTTATGGCTAATATTTTCTACTTATTACCAATAAATGAAATTTATTTCTAATTGATACAAATTTTTTCAAATTATTACTATTCAGTTCTAATTATTTCAATTAGTCTGTAATTAATTCTATTTAATTTAAATCATTACTATTTACTACTCATTATTACTATTTAATGATAACTATTACTCTTTACAGGTAATTACAGGTAATTATTACTAATAACTCTTAATTATTAATAATTACCACTAATAATTATTATGTTTTACTAATTACTTATCTTTAGTACTATTTATTACTATTTATTACAATATAATACTATGCATTTCTATTTATTTCTATATAACACAATTCACTAATATTTATTAATTAGTATTATTATTTGTTACTTAATATTAATAATTATTAATAATTATTAATAATTATTACTATTTATTACTACTTACTCATATATATTACTAATAACTTCTATTTATTACTATTTACTACAACTTATTACTTATTACATCAAATTATTACCAATTACAACTAGTTACAGCTAATTACTACTAATTACTGCTAATTATTAATATTCAATACAATTTATTACTATTTATTATAATTAGCATTAATTTATTACTATTTATCACCAATTGTTACGAATTACTAAAATTTTTCCTAATTACCAAGAATTATTACTAATAAATCATATTTATTACAGACTACCACTAATTATTACAAATTATTAAAAATTACAATTTCATACAAATTATAACTATTTATCAATAATTATTATTATTTAACACTAATTATAACAATTTACGGCAACTAATTACTATTTATCGCTAATTATTATTAATTATTAACAATTAATACTAATTGTTACTATTTATTGATGAAAATAATACTATTTTGGGTCCCGTCACAAATACGAAACCCTTATTAATTAGGGGTTCTCGTCAAAGTGTATTTGTGATGTATCTCGTTACATATATCTACATACTGACATAGCATTTTCATTGTGTCCTTTTGACAATGTCAACTAGTTAAAATGTTATTTTCAATGGGAGTTAAAACTCATTACAAATGATAAACACCAACCAAAGGAATTATTCGATGGGTATAATCACCTGTCGTAATTTCCATTCTAGTGGTTTAGCATACACCGCGTGCTAAACAATTTTTGATGGGATACCACTTTCTGTCACAAATAACTAATTATTAGCAATGGGAACAAGGTCTCGCGGCAAATAGTACCTCTTGACATCCTTTTTTTGGAAGGAACCTACCAAATCAAAAATATCCTGTTGCAAATATATCTACTTCCCGTAGTGATCATGAAATTTATATATTTTCACATGGAAAATCTTTTTAACAAACAAATAATGTTTTCTCTAATAATAAAATCTGATAACTTGATTAAAAATAATAAATGTATTTTTTAAAATAAAATTATAAATTTATACAAATGAAATATATATTAAAAACATATAATGTGTTTACTTTTTATGTAATGAATAGGTCGTTATTATAATTTATTTTAGTTTATCTTATCAAACATCCTTTATTATTTCAAGATTACTAATTATTTTTTTAAAATACATATACACAGACAATCTAGAATTTAAAATCAACAATTTAATTTTAATAAAGTATATTATCAATTGAAAATAATAATTTAATAAAAATAACAGCATCTTATACAATACAATTTTAATTATTAAAATTATTTTTTATTAAATAATTAGTCAAACATAAATAACTCCCTAAATTTTAGTTACATAACACATGTACCAATAATATATTCAGAGGAATGACATGCATAATGTTACAATCAATGAAAAGAAACCTATAAATAAAAATGGATTTCTAAAAACACATCATTAAGAAAATATGGATTCTAAATAACACGTAAACTCAATACGATATACCTTAATAAAACATTTGAAAAACAAATTCTTCAATTTTACTTATATCCAACAAACACTATAAGAAATCAGTGTTTACAACAATGTTCAATGGCATGATTATGGAACAAAGTAATGAAATAACAATAATGAAACTCAAGGGTGTCCCATTTCGGAATAAGTTTCATAATTAATTACGTCGAAAAAATCATCATTGATTTTGTTTCTATGGCATCAGTGATTTCTTCCTTGGAGACATAAGTACTGACCTAGGACATCATCAATTGAATGGTGTTTAGATGAATGTATAGCATAGTCTATAACATCCCAGGTATGTAACGAATTATGGATTTTCATATCAATGTCTATTTATGAATTTGATAGTGTTTTAGAGGATTGATAATGGAATAAATCCAATCTTAAGTATAGAATAGTCTATTATGTGCTCTTTCTACTGTTGTGTCTGTCCCCACATATCTTCCTTATACTATTTATGCTACCGTTTCAGCTCTTACTGCTTTGTACACCTACTCTCTATAAGACCACATTGAGATTACAACTACTCTTGATAATGGAAAAAATATGATGAATACTATCCATGAGCACCACTTGAGCTAAATGATGACATCACAATGGTACTCTGATAACACGAATGTTTCAATCAAGAGTTGATAACAATAACTCGTCCTTTCTCTAATGTATATTGGGTTGCCTACATCCATCTTGCCTCTGGATATCTTGCTGCACTAGTTTGATCATCATTCTCAGCAGAAACCTTAGTCTATGTATGATATGTCACATACCCATATGACTAATTCAATTTCAATTTAAAATTAAAATAGTAAAATTGTTATTAGGAGTAAATATTAAAACCCACTGTAAAGTATACTGACCATAATAAGAAACTAGTGATCACTTTAACCATTCCAGTCCCTGGATCATTATACCTATTAATATTAAGGTGAAACTCAATGATACTAGATAGTTTGACTAAATATTTTAATATAATATAATTAGTTTACATTTACAATCATTTATATTAATTAAAAAAGTTACATACCATATGTTTCTTATTCGCACTGAATGTACAACTACTAGCTTGATTAGTCACCTACAGTCTCTCCCGGTTTTATTAACTTACTATTGATCTCCTCTAAAAATGACTACCCATCTAGTGTGAAAATAATACACACCAAACCTCAGATGAAATTTAATCATATCAGAAGGAACACAATGTCTGATATAACTTAATGACTATTACATTCATAATTGTTATACTCCTCAAATTATGAAGAAACTAATGAAAATTATCATGTATACATTCCTCTAATGTCTTCAAGAAATAGTCCACCAAGCTATCATCAATAGTATACCATAATCCTTACAAACAATTAATAATATCTTGTTAATAATTTAATTTATTTAAAAAATAAATTTTACTATTTTATATACTATTCATTTATGGAAGGTGTTTTTTTAACATGAATTGTGATATGATCCCATGTAACCTATGTTGTAGAAATACCATTTCACAATATAGAACTCCCCATTCAAAAATCTCTATTAAATTTTTTGTGAAAAAATAAAAATTCATTCAGTAAGTTTATAAATAAATTAATGAAAATTGATGAAAACAAACAAATATTAAAAAGAAAACATACCTCGGTGTGAGTGGATAAAAAGAAATTCGGTGACATCACATGGAGATAGGGTAAGTAATCATTAGTATCAAAAGACTATTACCCCATAGAGTCTGCATTGAACCTCTAGCTATCTGAGGGTCATATGATCTTACATCATTCTTGTAATTAGGTAGATCGACCACCTTTAACTCAAAAAATAGATCCATGTAAATATTATATATAAACTGGATACTATTAAAAAATAGTTTAAAACAACTATTATATATAGCGATATATTATATTTTTTTATAACATGCATTTATCTATATCAATATTCATCTTCATCCACATTTTATTTTGAATGTGTCAATATCTTTGTATTCCTCCTCAATATCTTCAATTTACATATGAATTTTAGTTTAATCATCACTTGACATTTGAAATTCATTTTTTACAACAAAAACATCAGTAACCATCATCCCTTAACTGTGGGGTGTCGTCATCGATATTCATGTCTTTTCATGGAAATGATAGACTTAGATTAGTCTCTTGAGAAATTTCTATTCCTTACACAATAGAGAATCTACATTCAAGTTGAATAAACTGATTTTCTAAAAATTTCATTTTAATTTTGTTACACCAATCACCTGTATCTATTAATGTAGCACCATAATTTTTATAAATAATTTGATATACCTAATGATCAAACAAAAATCATTCCATTACCAAAATAATTATTTTATATTTTATATCAATGATTCAATGGCTCAAAGGAACAAATAATCCTCTCTCAGTATCCAACCAATGACATTTAATAATCATTTTGTAAATTTTTCCCAGACAACAAAGTTCAATTAATTATTCTATCATTTAATAAATGTAAACATTAAATTCCTTATGATGAGATTGTCTCACTAAAACTCCACGATTCAATTTTTCTTTAAATCACCATAATCATGTGTATGGATTAGAAAACCATTCACCATCTATACATTTTAATAGTTATCCATTTCGTATTGTGGTTTACTCAATATAAACAATCATCTAATAATTTTAACACCATGATGAGAAAAATATATTTTTGTAAAACAATTATCAATATAACTAGTAATAAATTGATTTTATATGTTAAAACTGAAATAATTTATTTTCCAATTTTGGATATCATTAGGAAGATTTTTTACCAAACATTAATCTAGATAAACTGGTATAATTTGTGAAAATAGTTTCATGATTTGATTAATATATAACCTATAAATAAGATAAAATTAATTTAGTGTTAAAATAATTATAGAATAATTGATTGTATGACTGAGAGATCGAATGGTTTCATTATTTCATAGCTGAGTTGATCATATGTAAGATATTTGTGTTATTAAACATCCAAATAATATCATTCATGAACTCCAGCAAATCTGTATTTGGGCTGATTAAAAATTAATTATTGATTGAAAATTTTATCATTAAAATTTTCGT
This sequence comes from Viscum album, assembly GCA_963277665.1. Taxonomy (NCBI): domain Eukaryota; kingdom Viridiplantae; phylum Streptophyta; class Magnoliopsida; order Santalales; family Viscaceae; genus Viscum; species Viscum album. Next base: position 1,882,147,281 of record OY728164.1, read on the forward strand.
TATTAATGTCTATATGGTTTTTAATGATATTCAGGATGAAAACATTTAGAGCAGAAAAATCAAATTTTCTCATGGAAAAATATTCCACAATTGATCTATTAACTGATTATGTATTTCATGTTTTAATATTCAAATTGTAAATACATCCCTCTAAGAGGTATATCCATCAGATATATAGCTGACCACCAAATTTTTCATGATTTAGAAAATGTATCATCAATTGCTTCATTGTGTCAAATAATAAAAGTGGAAATAATTTTTAAAATTTATAATATATTAAAAAAACATCTTCATTTAGTCTACATAGAGCATACTAGTCTTTTCTTGTTCCACATATTTCTTAGTAAAAATATGATATGTCAGTAAGCGTATCCTAGGTCAATGAAAAAAATATAGAAACCAATCTATTGAATTATTTCCATTATAACCTAACAGTCATTAATTTTTTATCTTGTAATATGAACATTAATGACACATCTATCCTAATTGAAAACATAACCATCTAGAAGTCTCAAATTTTCATGCCGATAAAAAATAATTAACTCTTTTTATTGCAATGTCTATAAAAAACATTTGGTTTCAATATGTTTTGTGATCTATAATTTTGAAAAAGGCCAATTCTAATCGCCTATAAATTTTGGAGATATAGAATCATTCCTTTACATAATAATCTTCAATAAGTAGTTTATCCAAAACAATATATAACATATTATCAAAACAATTATTCTAAATATGCATGGAATCTTACATATGATAGAACAGAAAATTAGACCAATATGAAAGATCCGAACAAATATTTTGTTTTATCCAATTCTATTATTTCCGAAAGAAATACATTTTATATTGGATTATATTTGGTTCAAATGTAATGGATAGTAATGAAGAGAAATTTGTTTTTAGATTTATACATGAGATCATTTTTTGATGTTCATATTTTTAAATTGTGCCTTCTCTAAAATGATATTTGTTTATCTGAACCTGATGATCTGTTAGAAATAATCTATGATGACACAATAAACAATATGTTTTTATTTAATTATGGAGAAAAAAACTAATTTTGTCTCTCATACAGTATAAAAATGCTTTTGGACCATGTGTACATGAGTCAGATAAAATTCCATATGCTGGGAAGTCACTAATTGTAAAAATCAATGATTATTTCTGTAGAAAATTTGGTTTCACAGAAACATCATTTATACTAAAATCATTAATCAACAATTTTTAAACTACTCAATCAATGGATCCTAAGAAACAAAAACATTTTTCTTTGGATTTCCTGAAATTAATATGGTCAAAAAGATATATGTCTCCTTCATCAAAATCCAAGGAGGTAAATTTTACAGAGTTATATAGACATTAGAACAAAAATATTGATTACTATATGAACAAAATGGATAGAATTCGTCAGTTAAAATCCCCAATAACATATATTGGAATCATTAGAAATTTATATAGATGTACTCAGTAATTTTTTCCAGGAATAACCATCATAGTGTTGAATTAAGGTTCTAATATTTGAATTTTTATTTGTTCCATGAAATCAATGTTGTTGTGTTCTAATACATAAATACATGATACAATCTCTATGTAAGTAGTAAATACACCATATATTTTATAGAAATAAATCCATAATTCCATTGTATTTCCTTTTTATACCTCGATTTTCCACATGCAGGACAACTTTCTAAAGACTCGCATTCACCATTATAATAGAAACATTCTTCTAATCATGCCAGAGTCTTCTAATAACCATGACAAACATTATGTACCGACCTCTTTTTCCAATATAATATTATATAAAACACATGTAAGGCCCCAAACACTGACATTACATAATCATGGGTGATGTCAAGAATTCACATTTTTGATCTTTTCTAGATTATAGTTTTAGAGAATTAATCCAAAACTATTACATTACATCTCAAATATTACAATGAAGAAAATTCATCGCTATCCAATTTTTTCACAATAATAAAACACCATTATTAAATATATAATTAATTTCATGATAAAAGTCATCTTGAATTTATCCTTTCTCATACCATTCCTAATACTCGATGAAAAAACATTTCAATAACATTTTATGATCATAAAAATCTAAGTACGGGATATAAAATGATGATATAAATCCATAGTCCATGAATACATAAAAATAAAATAAATCATTCATTTTAACCATAAAACATAAAATATTTAACATATTAATTAAATCATAGGATTTTTTAATAACACATTGAAATAATAATATTAATATTAACATGTGGAATCCACAACATACTTACATTGTAGATCTCACAGCTACATAGGGAGTTACATTTGGAATTCCTATCACAGTATATTCACAAAATATCATTGGAGAAACATTAACATTCACATCTGACATGTTACCAAGTGTATTAGAGAGTTATCTCAGGCCAAATATCCCTTGGATTATCCTAGAAGTACCTATATATGTAAACAATTCCCCATGATAAAAACATATTCATAACACATAAAACATGCATAATGGAAAGATAACACTTCCACATTGCAATCATAGTATATAATTTTCTGATGTTGACATAAAAAATTAATTCTTAAAACCATTTACAATTAAAAAATATTTAAAAAGGGTATATGTTATTTATTTTCCTTTAAAATCATTACAACTGGTTAAGGCATCCAAATGTCAAAAAATGCTCATGGTGGTGGAAAGGACGATGTCACTACATTCCATAAAAAGTTACATTCAAATTTTTATTTAGTAAAATTATTTGTAAAAAAAACTCACGAAAACATTTAATTAATTTAGAATTAAAAGGATTAAATTATACTCAGTATAAATTAAGGTCATTTATAAACCAAAATACACCTCAATGTAAGGAGATTTTGAAGAAACCCCTTATAATGTTCATATAAATAATATAATAATTTATTAATTGGATAGAATTGTGTAGAATTATTATATACAAAAATTGGGAAGATTAAATTATATAATTAATAATAAATTAGTTATTCCATACTTTATCTGGTCATAATATACTTAAAAATGTATGTATAATATATAATGAGAGGATATTCAGTTTAGAAATTCCCTTACGATAATTCGACTGCCGAAAAACCACACACAAATATTCAGAAAACGAGTTCATGAGAAATAAAAGAGTTACTCATAATATTGAAATAAAATGGAAATAAATAAATATACATCATAACATACTGTAACATAATAAAATGGTAATTAAAATACATAAATTAAAATAAGTCTTTGAATAGAAGGTGACTGTGAATTGTTACAGTGCATTGAGTCTATCATGTCTCGTTCATTGTTTATATTCCTAAATACAAAAATATTTTAGTTTATACTTTTTTCATAAATAATTTAATGTTTTTTATTCATTTATATTATGTTTCATCATGTTATAATGATTACATAAATATTTATGTTCATATCGGTCTCTATGTAAATATTCAGTACATGAGTCCAAAATAGACTAGTTTTGATGTAAATTGTCTATGTAGTCAAAAGTCCATCATCTCCTAAAAAATACTCATGATTTAATTCTCATATATATACAGAATATATGAATCTAGATCTAGTATATATGTTTTTATAATAGTACATAACATTTGTAGATAAGAAATGAAAAGCACTGTTCATGGAGATGATAAGTCGTACGTACGCATGAACACTACTTTCATTTCTTATTCATACTTAAATGAATTAAAAATAATGAAAAATATGTTAAATAAAATTAAAATATAATATCATATTTCATATATGATACATTATTTTAATAATTCCATTCTTTTATAGGTTACATGTATGCGATAAAGGATTCATATAACTTTCAGTGGTGGTAGTCTCCACTTCCTCAAATGATATTTTTTTTACACATTATGAAAAGAATAAATGTATAATGAAAGTAACAAATACAGAAGAATAAAGACAATATAAAAAAAATACATATCATATATTAATTCAGTTCCTTCATAATGGCCACCATGATAGGTAGTAGGGAAAATTTAAAAGTCATTGTTTCGTGAGGAAGTAGTTCGTTATAAACTGAAAAAATATGATCATATACAATATGTGTAGGTGTTTATAAGTTTTGTATTAATACATGTCATAATAAATTCCTATTATATTTAGTATACTTTTGTTGTGATGTAATCAATACATAATAGGGGCATAGGTAGTGGGGAACGAAAATAAAGAAAAGTTACTTGAGAGAATATGTTTTCTCTAAATTGGGTAACATCATTAGATTTGTTCCAAAAGGTTGTCTCTAATTTCATTATGAACAAGGTAAACATTCTTATTGGAAAGGAGGGATGTTGGGAGCTTATTTTATCATATTTTGGATGAGAAAAGGGGATTCATAAGTGTTAGTATGGGTGTAGAGGTGGTGCCCTTTAATAATATGGAGGAGGGGAACGTTAGGATGGTCTTGAAATGTTATTTTATTAAAGTTTTATTTTCTGTTTCATATTGTCCCAAACTCATTAATATTAAATATATGATTTTTTAGTCAAAAACCTCACAATAATATCTTTTATAATGTTTAGGTTTCAAATTTAACATTATCATTTAGCATTAAACCTTACATAAAAACATTATCTCAAACCAAGTCTTCTTGTATTATCTTAATATATAGTAACTATATTTTATATTAAATTCATGAATAACATTTTATGTATCATTATTGAAATTTTTAACATTATATAAGTCATTTTTCTAAATATTAAATATTTATTACTATAATATCATTTAATAATATAGTATTTTTTTCATACCTCAATTATATAAATTTTGACAATATAAAGTAATGGATGTTTTGTAATGTCATAGAAACATTATTCCGTGAAAAAAATGCATTAACCAAATTATTTTATATCAATATAATCCACAAAATTTATTTATGACATCAATATAATAAAATTAAATATATTTTCAAATATATAATATCATTAATTTTTATTTTTCATTAATGAAGGAATCACTAGACCCTCATAGTGTTATAATTATATTCAGTAATGTTATCTCTTAAAAATATATATAAGATACCATGATGTAGGACATATTATTATATGTCTAAATACTATTTATGTTAAAAGATATTAGTTATATTACCACATATAAAAGTTGTTTTAATATGATATAAATTTTTATATTATATTTCTCTTTACATTAAATTAATTCTTATAATTATCATTTTCAATCCATAGTGGCTCTATGGGGTCCCAAAATCGACAATAGGATTCCCATGGTCGGTCATATATCATATAATAGGATTAGTAAATGTGTTCGAGTAGTTTAATAATATTATAATATTATTTTTTACTCTTAAATACCAAATTTAACATTGAGCCGTCGTAAATAAATTATTTTCTGATGATGTTATTCATAGTGTCAAAAAATAAAAGGTACATACTCACAGAATTTATACCTTATGATTCCAAATATGGAATCTATTCATCCAAATATAAAACATAGAATCTGTAGTAATTAACTTAAAATTAATTCCCATTTGAAAATCTAAAAACCATGTTTTTATGAAGAAATAACTATCAAAATATTGACATGTATTTCTGTCCAATTTAAATGTGAAATTACATCCAATGAAAAAAAATAACATAAAATGATAAAAATATAAAACATTAAACTTTTAACCAAATAAAATGTACAATAAAATATATAAATAAATTATATTGTAATGTAGTTTTGTCTTTAAAAAACAGTCTATTTTATCAACTCATTAAAAATACAATTTATCAGAAAATTACCAAAACATTATATATAGTATATTTTGATAGACCTATTCATAAGAAGAATATTATTTCATTAAATATGACCTATAAAATTGAATGAAACTAAATTTAAAAATGATTCCCGATCAGAAGATGGTAAAACCTCATATTTTGATAAATATTTCTTTTACCTGAAAAATTAAATTTATTACTATATAATATGTAGAAAAAATATAAGATAAATTTAAAATATCGAATTTACTATATAAAATATATTTTTCATTATATAAAAACGCATAAATGGTGATATGACTTTATATTCACAATTATTCTCTTTTTAAATATGTTTTATTAAAAACATACTTTATATTCTATTGGTTTTTGTATCGATTATTAATGTTTTTGGAAACCAATGAAACATTATTAATCATTTATAAACCATATTAAAAAAAATATTTTATACTATTCATTCCAATCATTCAAATTTATAGGCATTATCTAAAATTTAAAATAATAACAATACTATAGTATTATATTTCTGTATAACTCAATGTTGTCTGAAAAGTAATATTTCAGAGAAACGCGTTGACACGTGATGATTACTCTATTGAAATAAATCCCCTTTAATGTCAAATTAATATATTATAAATAAATATTATTAAAAAATAAAATGTATTATTCTATAACTACTTAGGTCATTATATAACATTTTTTCTATTAATACTTTTTTAACCAATGAGAATATACGATCAAAACACTTATTTTATGGTCCACTAACAAATTTAATAGACATACATTTTGCAACTCCACTATATTTTTTATGTATAAAGATGGATATAAGTCATTCTTTACAGACCTCTACAACTTATAAAAATTATATGGATCAAACTATAGAATAAAATTAATATCATCCAGAGTTTTATTTTTTTTAAAGATCGAACATCCACATAATTTAATAAATTTTGATAATATAATGAATATGGATCCAAATTAGTGGTATCATATCAAAAAATGTGTTTACTGTGTTGATATAGAAAAAAAATTCCTAAAACCAAAACAGAACAAATGTCCCCTAATATTGTGAAATGTGTCAAATCTCATTAGACCATAAATTTTACAATGAAACATCATTTTCTCTTTTTGGAAACAAATTTTGGTTTTAATGATGCAAATTATATGAATATTTCAACACCCAAAAATTTGTAAAAGCTTTATACCCAAACCATTTGGATTCTCACGTTGGTTATTCAATGGGTGATCATCTAATAATGATAGTTTTTGACTTCGTTATTCCCTAATTATCTAAAAAATATTAAATAATAATTTATTTATGATTATTATACTAAACTATAAATACAATCCAAAAAAATTGAATTATCCTTATGGATTCCTAATTATTTTTAATTATTCATATTTATTGCTATTTGTAGCAAATTATTTATAATTTAATTTAATTATATCTATTTATTTATAATTATTCATAATTATAGCTCATTATTTCTATTTCTTTCTATTTTATGCTAATTACTAGTAATTATTCCTAATTACCGCAAATAACAACTAATAATCGCAAATTACTACAAGTCTTCACTAATTATTTTTATTATTACAAATTATAACAAGTTATTAAAAATTATTACTATATATTACTAATTACAAATATTTATTACTATGTACATTTATTTATTACCAATTACCATTATTTATTAATAATTACAATCATTTGTTAATATTTACCGCTATTTTTAACTTATTTATAATAATTTTCAGTTATTTATAACTATTTCATATTAATAATTACAAATTACTTCTATTTATACCTAATTACAACTAATTATTAATAAATATCGATAATTATTACAAGAAACAGCTAATTATTACTAATTATGGAAAATTATTACTAATTACAACTAATTATTACTATTTTTTATTAACTATCACTATTTATCACCAATTATAACTAATTATTCATAATTATTTGTAATTATTACTAATTTACACAAATTATTACTAATTACTACACATTACTGCAAATTATTAACATTTATTACTAATGATTTCTATTTATAACTAATTATAACTATTTGATAATAATTATTATAATTTTCTACTACATATTACTATTTATGAATAATTATAACTATTTACCGCAAATTATTACTAATTACCACTAACTAGTACTAGTTTTCAATAACTATTAATTATTAAATATAATTATTAATAATTATTCCAATTTTATATCATTTTTTAGAAATTAATAATATATAATACTATTTATTACTATTGTTTAATTTTTTTCACCATTTATTACTAATTATAACTAATTATAAGAAATTTTTATAATTTATTACTAATTATTATTATTTATTAATAATTATTATGATTTATCATTATTTACCGCAAATTATTACTAATTACTGATAATTGTTAATATTTACTGCTAATTATTTATATTTACCGCTAATTGTTAATATTTATAAATTTTTATCTTTATTTTGTAATATTCATTAATATTGATTAAATTTATAACTATTTATTACTATTGATTTCTATGGATTACTATTTATCACTAATAATTATTAATTACTACAAATATTTGATAAAGGCTACTATCAATTACTAATTACCACTACTTATTAATATTTATGGCTAATATTTTCTACTTATTACCAATTAATGAAATTTATTTCTAATTGATACAACTTTTTTCAAATTTTTACTATTCAGTTCTAATTATTTCAATTAGCCTGTAATTAATACTATTTAATTTTAGTCGTTACTATTTACTACTCATTATTACTATTTAATGATTACTGTTACTCTTTACAGGTAATTACAGGTAATTATTACTAATAACTCTTAATTATTAATAATTACCACTAATAATTATTTTGTTTTACTAATTACTTCTCTTTAGTACTATTTATTACTATTTATTACAATATAATACCATGAATTATTAGTTATTTCTATATAACACAATACACTAATATTTAATAATAATAATTATTATTTATTACTTAATATTAATAATTATTAATAATAATTATTAATTATTACTATTTATTACTACTTACTCATATATATTACTAATAACTTCTATTTATTACTATTTACTACAACTTATTACTTATTACATCAAATTATTAACAATTACAACTAGTTACTGCTAATTACTACTAATTACTGCTAATTATTAATATTCAATACAATTTATTACTATTTATTATAATTAGCATTAATTTAATACTATTTATCACCAATTGTTACGAATTACTAAAATTTTTCCTAATTACCAAGAATTATTACTAATAAATCATATTTATTACTGATTACCACTAATTATTAAAAATTATTACAAATTACAATTTATTACAAATTATTACTATTTATCAATAATTATTATTATTTAACACTAATTATAACAATTTACGGAAACTAATTACTATTTATCACTAATTATTATTAATTATTAACAATTAATACTAATTGTTACTATTTATTGTTGAAAATAATACTATTTTGGGTCTCGTCACAAATGTGAAACCCTTATTAATTAGGGGTGATGGTCAAAGTGTATTTGTGATGTATCTCGTTACATATATTTACATACAGACATAGCATTTTCATTGTGTCCTATTGACAATGTCAACTAGTTAAAATGTTATTTGCAATGGGAGTTACAACTCATTACAAATGATAAACACCAACCAAAGTAATTATTCGACGGGTATAATCACCTGTCATAATTTCCATTCTGGTGGTTTAGAATACACCGCGTGCTAAACAATTTTTGATGGGATACCACTTTCTGTCAAAAATAACTAATTATTAGCAATGAGAACAAGGTCTCGTGGAAAATAGTACCTCTTGACAGCCTTTTTGTGGAATGAACCTACCAAATCACAAATATCCTGTTGCAAATAAATCTACTTCCCGTAGTGTTCATGAAATTTATATATTTTCACATGGAAAATATTTTTAACAAACAAATAATGTTTTCTCTAATAATTAAATCTGAAAACATGATTAAAAATAATAAATGTATTTTTGAAAATAAAATTCTTAATTTATACAAAAGAAATATATATTAAAAACATATAATGTGTTTAGTTTTTATGTAATGAATAGGTCGTTATTATAATTTATTTTAGTTTATCTTATCAAACATCATTTATTATTTCAAGATTACAAATTATTTTTTTAAAATATATATACACATACAATCTATTACTTAAAATTAACAATTTAATTTTAATAAAGTATATTATCAATTGAAAATAATAATTTAATATAAATAACAGCATCTTATACAATACAATTTTAATTATTAAAATTAATTTTTATTAAATAATTAGTCACACATAAATAACTCCCTAAATTTTAGTTACATAACACATGTACCAATAATATATTCAGAGGAATGACATGCATAATGTTTCAATCAATGAAAAGAAACCTAAAAATAAAAATGGATTTCTAAAAACACATCATTAAGAAAATAGGGATTCTAAATAACACTTAAACTCAATACTATATACCTTAATAAAACATTTGAAAAACAAATTCTTCAATTTTACTTATATCCAACAAACACTATAAGAAATCAGTGTTTACAACAATGTTGAATGGAATGATTATGGAACAAAGTAATGAAATAACAATAATGAAACTCAAGGATGTCCCATTTCTGAATAAGTTTCATAATTAATTACGTCGAAAAAATCATCATTGATTGTGTTTCTATGGCATCATTGATTTCTTCCTTGGAGACATAAGTACTGACCCAGGACATCATCAATTTAATGGTGTTTAGATGAATTTATAGCATAGTCTGTAACATCCCAGGTATGTAACGAATTATGGATTTTCATATCTATGTCTATTTATGAATTTGATAGTGTTTTAGAGGCCTAAAATTGGAATAAATCCAATCTTAAGCATAGAATACTCTAATATTTTTTTAAAAGATTGTTTTACCACTTTTTAATGGAAAACCGTTTTTAAATAAAACTTTTGAAAATTATATAATCTCAAATTTTCAACGTAAACTTATTCCTTAGGATTGCGACATTGAAATTTAATATGGAATAATTTTTCGTATTTTTCTGACAATGATGATTTTTTTAATGAATAGTGAAAAGTACTGCATATCACTTCAAAAAGACTTTTTCATCTAATTTAATTATATGGATATATTACATTTTTAATTGGTTTTAGAGTATAATTAAAATAATTTTTTATCATTTAATCAAATTTTTGTCATTTTAATTAATTTAACTTTGGAATTGGGCATAAACATGTGCCAAACTATTGATAGATAATGTTTCGAAAAAACCCCCCAATTTGTTTTGAAAATGGGAATTATTTGTAAATTAATTATGGAAATTTCTATGTTTGAAATTTGGTAAAATGGATTCCTTATTTGGAATCAAATGCTAAAAATTATATAATTAAGTCTCTTTTGTTTTTTTGACATTATGAATAGTAACGATGGTAATATTCTTTAGTTATCGTGATTTATTAATAATCGGGTAGTTAAGGGTAATAAAATAATATCATAATAATAAAAAATGACCCTAACATGTGTCCTAATGCTACTGTTTGTGTCATGGCCGACCATGAGATGCCTTTTACCAAGCATTGGGACCCCATTGAATCACTTTATTGTGATAATGACATTTTATCATTTTATTTTTAAAGAAAGGAAAATATAACAAAAGTATGTAACACCTAATTAAAAGTTTTTTAATTGTGTCTAAATAAATTATATTTTAGACTATAAATAGTCATTGGAAAGCTAAAAATATTTCCTACATCATAGTATTTGTTTTATAATTTTTAGACATTAAATAAATAAGTTTATTTATGACACCACGATGATGTTGTGACTACCTCATTAATGAATGATTTAACTTAAATGAAACGATAATGTAAAATATAAGACTTACACTAGTCAAAAACCTATTGTATGGCCGTATTTCAACCCCTAATCACCTTATCCTTTAAGTATATCCTTGTGGGACTTTTAAAATCTGAAAATCATTTTATAATAACGTAACATTTCAAGAATTTCTATAAGTTCCCCTCCTCCCTCTTATAAAAGGCCCCCACATCTACCCCCTAACCTAAACCACTCAAGCCAATGGCTCGGCCAAAATCATCTCATTTTATCTCTCCACATCTTTCTCTTCATCATAGAAGCCATACCTTAGGCATAAATCACTTCAAGATAGCCTTTTGGTGCAAACCAAGGGGAGTTACCCGATTTAAAGGTATTGTATTCTTTTATGTACTTTTGTTTTATTTTTCTTCTCCAACCCACTAAACTATTTTTATTACTTTATTTTGTAACAAAACCAGTATATTCAATATACTAGGATGTTTTTATGAGAAGGATTCGAATTACACTTACACACACCTCTGTCTAATGGTTAAAGAACATACTGTTTATGTGGATGGTGAATTACAGCCTCACGAAATGAGGATTGTTCAATATTATTTTAACTCCTTTCGTGTGGCTATTAAGATGTCACTATATACATATATGATATATATTATGTTTATGTTTTCCTTATGATTCTATATTTTTAAATTATGGCATACCTGTATAGATTCCATTATGGGTAAACGCGATAATTCAATTTTAGGAAGTGTGGACTAATGCCCTCTCAAAGTGATTTGATTCGTTAATTCCATATTTGGGATATATTTATGATTAAGTTAATGATATTATATATGATATCATACTGGAATTCGAATAAAATGTTATATCATTATGATTTCATTCCATTAGATATGAAATAGAAACGAAAGTAGCATTCATGCGTACGTACGACTTACCGTCTCCATGAACGGTGCAATTCATTTATTACCTCTAAATTTTATGTAATATTATAAATTAATGTATATAACGGATATATATGAAATATATAATATCTACATCGTGAATATAATTTTGGATATAATGGATATTTTAACACATGAACTACTTGTAATTATAAGAAGTTTATTTTTGACTCAATTACCAAGGATCGACAAAACGACCGTTATTAACTTAAATTATTACATTATGATCATAACCTGGTAACAAGTGATATAAGAGAATAATGAACTTGAAAAATTTTATTAATCAATTAGAAATTAACTCAAGTTTATTATTCAGGAGATAAAATAACGACAGAGTCAAATCAGACGCGAGGTAAGGGACTTCGTCTCAATATCCTTTCATTGAGGAATATTTTGTTTTATACACAACTTTCTTTTATAAGGTGTATAAATCTAATTGAATTTTACTCAAAAGAAATATATTTATACGAGCAGTTTTCCTAAATGAAAAAATGTAATGTTTTTTTTCTTTTGTATGTGGCGACGACGACTTCTCTGCCACCGTGACCATTATTTGATTTTTATCCTTCCTCTACAAGCCATATATTTTTGTAAATTAAAAATAAATACCATGTTTTAATTTATTTTTATTTTTTTATTGACGATGGTTTTGATAATGTTTTGAATATATCAATGTGTTTTTGATATCTTGTGATTGAAATGAGGAAATGTTATATTTCCTTTATCCTTGTTTTATGTGATATGATAATGTTATGGTTCATGGGATTGTTAATGAAGATGGGTGGTTCTATGATAAAATAAGTGCAAGTGATCCCGTGATAGCGCTCCAATGCATTGGGTAACACGTAGGAGTTAAACGCTAAGGTTTCTCTGAAGATATTTAGGTAATATAATGTGATGGGTATTACAAACGTAACCATGATGGTTACTCCCTACGTATGAATGTTATTAATGCCTCATGTTACCTTTATGTTTTATCTTTTCTATGTGTTATTCATAAATCATATGATTTCATGAGGTATGTTAAAGTGCTTATGTTTTATGAGTAAAGTATGATTTCATTGATTCTTATATGTACATGGAATAATGTTTTCATTCTGTACTATTATATCCCTTACTGAGATTTTTATGCTCATACCATGTTTTTGAAATGTTTTTCACAAGTCAATGTAAAATCACATGATGTAATTATAGTGTCGAGGAAGTGTTAAGAAAGAATCCATGTTTTATTTGAAATATGTCTCCTCTGAAGGGAAAATGAATATTGTCTTTTATGTGACCACCTTGTTTAAATGTGGAACGTAATGTATGATTTATGATCTAATTCTCTAAAAAACTAAATATGAATAGATAATCAATGTGTACTCTTGAAATAACTCAATTTTATGTAATATCTAAGGATGGGGCCTTATAATTGGTATCAATGATATGTTTAGATAACTTTAAGAGTTATAATTCTATTAAATGATTATCCAAAAATATTTTTTTTGTCTAATTGAAAATGATATATCATTTGAAGATTTCCATGATGCTTCATCAAAGAAATGGTTTTAAATAATGGTTTTCCGTAGAGGAAACATGGGAGAAGTGCTTTGAAGGCATTCAAAAGGAAATTACCTTCTAAATAATCATCTCTAGGTGGTCGAAATTGGAAATAAACGGTTTTTTGCAGTAATGGAACAGTTGACTCAAGAGATAAATGGTGGTGGTATCCATGCACGAGATCAGCCAGATCAACCTCAGAGGAACAAGTTAGTGGTGGAACATTTCATAATTCAAAATCCCCCATCATTCATAGGATCATCTGACATTGTGCTAGCGGAAGGGTGGATTAAATCCTTATAAAAGATTTTCGATGTCATGGGGTGTTTAGAAAATCAAGAGGATAGTCTTGCTGTTAACCGTTTGGAGGGTGAAGCAGATCAGTAGTGGTCAATGGTTAAAAATATCAGGGATGATAATGAGATTGGTGCTCTCGACTGGGATGAATTAATAGGTATGTTTCTTGAGAAATATTTTCCTAAGGATGTTCGACTTAGGATAGAAAAACAATTCATTAAATTGAGGAAAGATGACGACTCCGTGGATTCTTATGAAGAAAAGTTCACTCGATTGGCTTGGTATGCTCCAAATTTTATCTGAGACCTTAATAGTAAAATCAATAGCTTTTACTTAGGATTAAATCCAAAATATCGAAGACAATTTTCTTCTCATGAGTTAACAAGTTATGAAAAGCCTATTCAGTGTGCTGAGAAGGTGGAAATGGAGTTTTCCAATGATCATGTGTTCTATAACAACCAATAGTAGAAGAGACCATGGTGGCAGGAGAATGGGAAGAATATATCAAAAAGTTCTAATTGTAAGAAAACTAATTTTCCAGTTTGTGATAAATGTGGTAAAAAGCATGTTGGGGAATTCCTTTTCAATTTTGTAAAGTGCTACCAATGTTGTAAGATGGGGAATTATGCTCATTCCCACACTGGAAATGATCAGGGTGATGGTAAGACCAAATTTGATTTACAGGTATTTAAATGATTCAAGTGCAATGATATGGGTCGTTATGAAAACGAGTGTTCGACAAAGAGCTCGAATGATGGGAAGAAGATAGACTACAAGCAGAAAAATGTGGTGAAATCTTTTGCAACTAATTCAACAGATGTTTGTCCAACAAATGAATTGGTATCAGTTACATTGTTTGTTTATTCATATTATGTCAGTGTGTTGTTTGATTCAGGGTCTACACATTATTTCATCTGTGAAAATTTTCTAGTAAATTGGGAATTCCATCTCAAAAAATGACTCATGAACTTTTGGTAAAAAACCTGGGAGAAACGTTGAAGCAAAAAAATTTATAGGAATATTCTTATCCTTATTCATGGAAAGAATCTACTTATAAACCTTATTGTTTTACCTCTAGTAGTGTTTGATGTTATCCTGGGTTTGGATTGGATCTCTATTTACCATGCTAATATTGATTGTAGAACTAAAGATGTTTCTTTTCATAAAGACTTTATGTTTGTGTAAAAGAATGAACCCTTAATGTTGATAACATATCAAGAGGCAGAGAATCTTTTAAAAGTTGGAAATGAATTTTACCTTTCCCATATTGTTGAAAACAAAGGAACCGTTCAGATTATTGATGTCCCGGTTGTAAATGAGTATTTGGACGTTTTTCCTAACGAGTTTCATTGAATAATACCATATCGGGAAGTTGAATATATTGTTGACTTAGTTCCTCATGCTATGCCAATTTCAAAAACCCCACTATCGAATGGCTCAACATGAACTTTTAGAGTTGACGGAGCAATGCAAAGATTTATCAGAGAAAGGATTCATTTGACCTATCACATAACCATGGGGTTCTCCTATTTTATTTGTTAAAAATAAATATGGTTCAATGAGACTTTGCATTGATTATAGATCCTTGAATAACATCACTGTTAAGAACAAATATCCTTTGCCTCATATCGATGATTTGTTTGATCAGCACTCGAGAGCTCAGTATTTTTCAAAGATTGACCTGAGATTAGGGTACCATTAGTTTAACGTAAAGGAATCAGATGTTCCGAAGACTGTGTCTCGTACAAGATATGGCCATTATGAATTTGTAGTTATGCCTTTTAGGTTAACCAATGAACCTGTTGTATTCATCGACCTTTTGAATAGAATTTTCCTCGAGTTCTTGGATAAGTTTTTGATTGTTTTCATTGATTATTTTTTGGTATTTTCTAAACGTAAATAGAAGCATGAAAGACAATTAAGGGATATTTTGCAAACCTTAAATGAAAATAAATTTTATGGGAAATTCCGAATGTATGAGTTTTGGTTGCAACAAATTTCTTTCCTTTGTCACATTGTTTCTAAATATGGAATAATTGTTTTTCCTGCAAAAACAGAAGTTGTTAATGAATGGAAATGACCCACAAATATAACTGAGATTCGTAGTTTTCTTGGATTTGCAGGCTATTTCTGAAGGATTGTTAAAAAATTTTCACGGTTATCTAGTAAAAGGAATAAGCTAACTCAGAACGGTGTTAAGATAATCTAGACAAAATAATGTGATGATTATTTTCAGAAATTGAAAAGAATATTGGTGAATTCTCCATTTTTGGCACTACCTTCCTGGAATGGTGTGTTTGTTATATACAATGATGCTTCATTAAAAGGACTTTGTTGCATCCTAATGTAGAATGATCAGGTAATTTCTTATGCTTCTCATCAGTTGAAAACTCATGAGGTAAATTACCCTACACATGATTTGTAATTAGTTGTTGTTGTTTTTTCTTTAAAATTATGGAGGATTCATTTTTATGGAGTAAAGTGTGAAATATATACCGACCAGAAAAGTTTAATGTATATATTCAATCAGAATGAATTGAACATGAGACAGAGGAGATGGCTAGATTTAATCATCTATTGTGATTGTATAATTCATTACCATCTTGGAAAAGAAAATAAAGAAGCGGATACTTTCAGTCGAAAAATTAATGCATCATTAACCATGTTACATTTGGAACATGATCCTTTGGATAAGGATTTGATGAACAATGGAATAGAAGTTTTTGGTATAGGATGTTCATCTTTCTTGTTTCAGGTATTAGTGAAATATTCTATATTAGACAGAATTATGCATGCAATGAAGAAAGATAGTGGGTTGTATAAAAAGGTAGATATTATTCAGAAGGGTATGTTGCCTAAATTCAACATTGATAATGATTGTGTTTTGAGATTTGGGAAGAGATTGTGTGTGTCTGGTGATTCAATGTTGAAGTGAGAGTTGTTATGTGAAGCTCATAGTTCTCTATTTTCAATTCATCCTGGAAGTACTAAGATGTATTGAGATCTTCGGGAGTATTAATGGTGGGATAGAATGAAAATAGACATTGCTGATTTTACTATGAAGTGTTTGACTTGTCAACAGGTTAATACAGAGCGGCAGTAACCAAAAGGGATTCTTTACCCTTTACCAGTTCTAGAGTGGAAATCAGAGAATATTTTCATGACACGCCTTCACCAAATGGGGGTAAGGGTCAGCAGAATGACATGCCCTTCCTTCTTTAAGTTGAATGAGAGATAATGACCCCTGAAACCTGCCATCAATAGGTCCCAGAGGGGAAACCATACCCAAGGGTATATAATCACTCACTAAATGGCAGGCATTACCGTTTTTCTTTTAATTGGATCAGGAGATAAGATAGTAAATCCCACAACACCAAAACTGAAAATGCAAGTACAGCTAAATGTAAACCATTTCCATATGCATGTTCAAAAGTAAAAAATACAAGTCACGCAACTCTAAAGGTAAAAGATACCAAGAAAAAGAATACAACCACATCAGCTTCCCCAAATGTCCAAGCTATTATGGTATCACATGATCCCAGACGTCCTTATGGAAACCTGATAATAGTTTTATATACGTAGGGTGAGCATACAAGTATACTCAGTAGGGAAAACCAAATACTCTCATGCAGAAGAGAGGAGACATTCTATTGTCCCGTGGAAAAATAGATAACCAAACACCCAACAAGGAAAATCTATCCACCCAAATCTCACCAAGGCACACTCCCCAAATAACACAATGCAAGTAAAGTATAGTAATAGCACATCGATATATGGGTACCCTTCACTACATTCCCTCTAGTTATTGAAGACATACTACGCATCAAACCAATCCCTTCATTATCACCGTAGTCCCATAGCCAAACCCCGCCTGCACACACCTAGGCCATATCCTCACGCAGTCCCACTGCCAAACCCTGCCTGCACACCACTAGGCCACAACCGCACATTCCTCCCACAAACACCTGGTCCACAACCACCACGCATAACCATACCCACAAATACATGGGTCAGAACAACCACTGCCACACCCAAAGACACCAGGGCCTGATCCCGAAGACATGTGGGGAACAACCTGCCCGCAAACACCTGGGCCAACCACCACAACTACCCCACACAAATATTCATAGGCTAATAATGGACTTCAATCCATCACAGCCTGCCCAGAGAGTCTTGGGATATTCAGGAAAGGGAGTAGAAAATGAGCTAATAACCATCCACTCATGGGAGTGTTGGAAAAAACACCTTTCCCCATGAAATGAGAGTGTTCGACACTTAAGTGCTCAACTTGGGTGGGGCATGAATAAAAAACATAAAAACTAAAAGTATATACTTAAATAAACAAGCACTCAACCCAACCTAGGGTTCCGAAACTAGCCTAAGCACAATCACAACATCACTATTCATTCATGAAAGGTCTACTACCCACAACCATGTCACAATCCATCCCAGAACCAATTCCACATTTATATCGTTCATGTACTAATGTTCAAGTGATCCCATTTTGTTGAATTATACACTATGGGTAAACTAAAAGGAATAATCCACAAGAAAAAAGGAAAAGAACCATCCAAATAGAAATTTAAGCATTCAAACCCGGTTCTCTTGTAAAGTATCAACAACAAAGGGATTAGTGAGATCCCTCGAAGTACTAGAACCAAAGAAAACAACGAGATACAACCCCATTTCCCTAAAATCCAGTAGACAATGGTTTCTCAATAACTGCGGATTCCACCCTAATTCATGATGTAAGCCGAATAACCCCACAGCCTAAAATTCACAACCAGTGAATGTATAACAACAAGGGATCCCATCCCCACCCATATCACCCCATCAATCGTCCCATTAAGGAAACAACCAAACCACTACCACCAACACAAGGTCGGCCCAAGTAGGCATTTTCATATTTAAAAGATTTAACACACTCTATGGTTTTAACTCCAGTGTACTTTAATCGGGGTTATCACAGAAGAGGGTTGGTCCTTGTTCTTTATGTCTATTCAATCAAGTATAGGTAATTAACCAATTCCACGTCATTGTTATTTAAACATCCAGGAGCACCGAGGTTCAGTATTGTGTAATGGAAGACCACCAATGCCCTTGATTTTCAGTGAGCATAGGCCCATACAAATCAGAACATATATCAACATAAAAAGAGTATATAAGAACATCTGTCACACCCCCTTCATTCTTTAAGGGTCCATTCATTATATTCATTATGTTTGGCTTCATCTATTTCCATAGAGACAAAAGCATTCCCACCCCGCATGATACACATAAAAGAGAGATGATGGAGAAAATCCCTACCTGATTGATCAATGATCGAAGTCCGAACACTGCGTCAAGAACATGGGATGCATGACTTGAAGGGCTCCAGCACAGGTGCACCACTTGCCTCGGTAACAAAGGACTTCAAACGCACAAGGAAGTGGATACTATCCAATAGGAATGAGAAGAAAATCCAGCGTGATAAAAAGGTGAGATCCCAATGTTACGGGATAAGAAATTTGAACGCCTTGGAAGTCGGATAATGGTTCTTCAACTCAGTTGGGTTGTTACACATGACTGGATAAATTGTTTTTTAGTATGGAGGTTTCTCTGGATTTTAAGATATTAATTATTGTTTAACAACGGCCATGAAATTCCATAAATGTTAAAAAAGGCCTAATAGAGGGGTTACAGGGGGGCTAAAGAAGAAAATTCTGCCAAGGACGGGCGACACTGATCAGTCGCACTAGTTGGTTGGTCGCACCGATTGGTCCCACCGATCGGTCTCGCCGATCGGTCCCATCGATCGGTCTCTCCGAAAATTGGAAAAGGAAGTGGTCATGAGGGTCTGGGCCATTACATCAGATACCTCTCAAACCATTCTCACCCTCGATAATCAAAACCAGACCAGGAGGAAAGAGGGGGTGTCCAAACAACCACCCCGGAAGACACCTCTCAAGAGTGAACCTCTCCCACATAGGAACGCCTTATCTCATGAACAAAAAAACTCTCCACCACTCCATTCCCTGTGATACCATGAAAAACAAAAATTATAAACTGTCTGGTCCAGTGGGATATGGGTTTCCCTTCCTCCGTGTTATGATACTATCATCTTTGGGAGACACTAACTCGCCCGCACGGGTTTAGGTGCATCTACTTTAATGTGTCTTTACTAGGGACCAGGTCCTCCCATCCCCATTATTTAGGACACTTCACACACACATCCACAGAAAAGGAAACTGCACATCCATAGCCAACACGGTAAATCATTACACATCAAACAAGTACTGACCAAAAAGGTTAAAACATAAAACAGCTTGGGGTATTGGGAACGCATCTGTGCATCCCTCTCTTAGGTACTCTCCTCAAGCCCACCATGCCTCCACAACACGCGAACCAATGGGATGGTTCGTCCATGAAGCACCTTCTGCTCACGACCCTCGATCATCACTGGTCGCTCCATGACGGTTGGATTGTCTTCGATATCTATCCCTTCCCAGTCGAGGACGTGTGAATCATCGTGAAGATATTGTCGGAGCTGGGAAAAAGGAATACATCATGTATCCTCAGTTGCGGCGGTGGTAGCGCTACCAGATAAGCCACTTCACTGACCCGTCACAACACATAGAAGGGTCCGATGAACTTGGGAGAAAGATTACTTCCCTTTCTGAACCTATGATGTCCACGCCGAGGGGAGACCTTCAAGAACACGTGGTCCCCGACCTCGAAATAAAGGGTCTCCTCCTATCATCGACATAAGACTTCTGCCGGTCCCGGGCCACCTTATTCCTCTCTCGTATAAGATGATCCTTCTATGTCGTTCTCTACAACACCTCTCGGCCTAGAAAACCTACTTCCCCAACCTCAGCCTAGCACACGAGTGAGCGACACGACCAGCCATATTGGGATTCAAAAAGATCCATGCCAATGGTAGACTTATATATATTATTTTAGGCGAACTCTACCAGAGAAAAGTGTCACACCCATGATCCCCCAAAGTCCAGAACTCGTTCTCAGAGCATATCTTCCAATTTATGGATGATGCTTTCTCTCTTCCAATCTATCTAGGGGTTGGAGGCAGTTCTAAGGCGCAGCTGGGTGCCAAAATCATGCTTCAAACCCTTCCAAACGCGTGAGGTAAATCGTGCATCCCTGTCCGAGACTATGGAACTCATAACTCCATGAAACCACACAACCTCATCTACATACATCCGTTCTAGAGATTCCACCGCACTCAACTCCTTGATCGCCAGAAGGTGAGACGATTTCGTCAACCGGTCCACTAATACCCATATGGAATCGCAACCTCCTTGCACCTTGGGTAGTCCCTTGAAAAAATCCATCGAGATGTCATCCCACTTACACTCAGGGACCTCTAAAGGTTTCAACAACCTGCCTAGAACACGATGTTCATACTTCACCTACTAACACACTAGGCTCTTGGCTACAAACTCTGCCACTACTCGCTTCACTCCAGGACACCAAAACTGTCTCCTCAGGACCTGTTACATCTTCAAAACTCCTAGGTGTACCGCTAGGGGAGAGCTGTGAAATTCACCAAGAACTCTATCATGCATTGCCTCCAGAACGAACAACTTCCCACGGAAAAACATCTAATTCTGACCGTCCTCTATCCACCCTTACGGAGCATCGTCTTAGATAACCCGGTCACACATCACTTCACTCTCCAAGTCACCGCACTAAGACTCCTCCACTTGATGTAATAGAGAATACTGCATCGTCATCTGATATTGGCATCCCCTACCACTATCCATCCTCACATCCAAGTTATGGTCATCCAACTCCTCCATCGCCTTCCAAGCATCTTCTGAATCTCGGACCATGTCCTTCAACATCCACTTGCTTAAAGCATCATCCAATATATTCCCTTTTCCTGATGTGTAGAAAATCTCGAAGTCATAATCCTGGAGGAACTCATTCCACTTTCGCTACCATATGTTTAGGTCACGTTGGGAGGAGATATACCTCAAGATTTTGTGATCCGTGAACACCACAAAGTGTTCTCCGATAAGGTAACAGCCTCACATCTTTAGTGTGAAAACAACCACTGCAAGCTCCAGATCGTGTGTGGCATAATTACACTCATGAGGGAAAAGCTACCTAGAACCAATAGAGATCACCCC
This sequence comes from Viscum album, assembly GCA_963277665.1. NCBI lineage: Eukaryota > Viridiplantae > Streptophyta > Magnoliopsida > Santalales > Viscaceae > Viscum > Viscum album. The sequence continues at coordinate 1,882,169,831 of OY728164.1, forward strand.
TTGTTGCTGCATCAACACACATCCGAGGTCGTTCTGAGAGGCTTCACATAACACCTCATACACCGCCCCTTCTTCTGGTAGTCTCACCACTAGGGAACTAACCAACTTCTCCATCATATAGCTGAAGGATGTCTCACACTGCTCACACCATGAGAACACATGGTCCTTTTTTGTCAAGGATGTCAAAGGGGATGAAACTCGGGCGAAGATGGGCACGAACCTACGATAGTAACCTTCCAGCACGAGGAAACTACGAACCCCTACCACGTTCATGGGTGCTGCCCAAGAACCAACTGCCTCAACCATTGATGGGTCCACCAGTACCCCCTGCTCAGACACTACGTCCCAAATGAAGTTTACTTCCCATGCCCATAAATTTCACTTCAACAACTTCCCATAGAGCTAGTGCTATCAGAGGACCTCCAAAACCGTCCTCAGTTGCTCCGCGTGGTCCTCCGCTGATCTTGAATAGATCAGGATGTCGTCGATGAACACGACTACGAACTGATTAAGATACTCCCTGAAAATGGAGTTCATAAGCCCCAAGAACAAAGACGGAGAGTTTGGATCGCCAAAAGGCATGAGTATAAACTCGAAGTTCCCATATCTGCACCTGAAGGCCATCTTCGTGATGTCTCCCTCCTTCACCCAAAAGTGGTGATACCCAGACCACATGTCTATCTTTGAGAACCATCATGCCACTTTCAGCTGGTCTAAATGACCATCTATCCTCAAAAGAGGGTAGCGATTCTTGATCATTACCTGATTCAGCCTCCTATAGTCTATAGAGAACCTGATACCACCATCTTCCTTCTTTGAGAACAAGACTAGAGCACCCCACGATGACGCACTAGGTCGAACATAACCCATATTCATCAGATCGTCAATCTGAATCCGCAACTCCCGTAGATCCAAAGGCACTATCTAGTAGAGAGCCATCAAAAATGGATGATCACCATGCTACAAGTATATACCAAACACAATATCATGTTGAGGGGGTAGAGTCTTCACCTCCTCAGGGAAGACGTCCATAAAGTCACTAACGATTCCTAGTACATCCACAATCTCAGCATCTACTGACTCTAGTGACAGCTCAGCTAACAAGGAGAGGAGGGGTTCCTCTCACCTGCTGGCCTTCTGGCTAGTCCGCTCGCTGGTGAGAGTAACATGTTTGACACCCATGTCTGAGAACACAACCCTTACTCAGAAGCAGTCGATGACGGCACGCAAAAATAATATCCAGTCGATGCCTGTGATGACATCGTATGGCAGTATCTGTAGTAGTAGTAGATCCCTGGCCGACTGATGTGGCCCAATCATCAGCCTGCATCCTTGAAAAACATATAACAAGTCAGTCTGACCTCCTACTGGTGTGCTCAGCATCAGAGGCACTGGAAGTTTCTCCGCATCCTATCCCAGAGCACGGGCCAGACCGGGTACAACAAAATAGTTTGATGCCCCGGTTTCAAACAAGGCTTATGCTAGGGTACTGAACAAACTGATCATACCTCAAATGACCTCTGGTCCTGCTGGAACTACTTCCTCAGTGGCAGGAAACTACCAACACCCATCTCCTCTGCCCCTCGGTTGTCAGCCACCTCCCTGAACATGCCCTGTTCGAGGTCCCTAAGGGGAGCCCTATGGTTGCCCTCATCCCGCAACGTCTTCCCTCGGAGGAGCGGGAGCTCGCTGCCTCTGTTGCTCCTGCTGAAAGGGCATAGCTGGAAGTTGCTTTTGAGGTGGGTGCTGGACCTGCCCACTGCCGTCGTACTCTAATCAATCTGGGCATGGGTTCTGAAGGTGACATGGCTACCACAGACGAAGCACCTTGGTCATGGGCCCAAAATAAAATGGCGATGACCGGGGGACCGAAATTGGAACTCCTGCGGCCTGCTCCCTGCTGGTCGGAAAATAGAGGGTCCCAATGCTGGAGGTATGGTGCTGACATCCTTCCCCTTTGAAGAGCCCAACTAGATCCCCTCTCATGATACACCCCCTAGCGTGTGCATCCTCTCCACCACGTTGTCTTTCTTCTGGAACTCCAAGTATGTCTGCAAGGTGAAGGGGGTAACAACGTACTGGCGGGGGGGGGGGGGGGGGGTCGAAGCACCTCCTCTAAACATCTCACTAGAGACTTCTCATCTAGAAAGTAGTCTGGAAAAAAGAGGAGGAGGTCCTTGAACTTGATCCCTACCTACCTTACTGACATACTCCCCTGCAGGAGGGAGAGTAGCACCTGTCCCTTCCGCACATTCATCATAGAAGAGAGGAATTCAGCTCGGAACACCTTCTTGAAAACAACCCTTGCCACTTAGGCCTCTTACCACTCCCCCATGTTGAGCATCCTCCACTGAAGCGCTGATCCGTGCATCTAGCTCACAACCAAAGGATCCCAATACTCTAACGGAGCCCATATCAAGCCAAAAGTTATCACCAACTCCTCTTGCCAGCTCTTAGTCTTCATGTAGAAGGTGATGCCCTCATACTTATCGAGGGTCTGTCGTTGGAAGGTTCAAAGCGTCTTCAACCACTGATCATCCTCCTCCCCTCGTTCGATCCTCTACCGGTCGGCCAAGTCGAATTCCTGGGCCTCGATCACCCGCACAACTCATGGTCATCTCCCAGGTGCCATAACTGGAAGGTAAACATGGAATTCCTAATCCCAAGTAGTGTAGAGTATTGTTTTTAAAATTTCTTAAACTTCTTATTTATTTCTATCCCCAAAACACCCATGAAACATGAGTAAAAAAGTCATTATGATGCATGTACCTTTCCAAGGGTCTCTACCCTGCAATCAGTGTAGTCTCACTTGGTCATATGGTTGGTCCAGAGTACTTGCATCGGATCACGGGCCCCCCCTGAAATCTCGTTTCCTAGCTGGTCTTCCCTACCCTAATTCACCCACCAAGGTCACCCAACACTGTTTCCCTACCATCCGAAGCAATCCACACTGTGCCTAACTCCAGACTCCATCCTATCTCTCAACCTTCCCCCTAATACCGTTCTGTCACGATCCGCCTTCACCAAAAGGAGGGAAGGGTCAGCAGATTTCCTTGACATTAATTCTTTATGTTGAAGGTGATATAATGACCCCTGAAACCTGCCTTCAATAGGTCCCGGAGTGGTGACCAACACCATGGGTATAGAATCACCCACTAAATAGAAGAAATTACACTTTTTCTTTTAATAAGATCAGTAGATAAGATAGTAAATCCCAGAACACCAAAACTAAAAATGCAAGTACATATGAAATTAATCCATTTTCATATGAATGTTAAATGTTATAAAATACAAATCACAAAAATCCAATGGTAAAAGATACCAAGAAAAGGAAAACAACAACAACAGCTTCCCCAAAGGTCCAAGCTAGTTCGGTCCCGCACGATCCCGGAAGTCCTCCTAGAAACCTGAAAACAGTTTTATATATGTAGGTTGAGCATACAAGTATACTCAGTAGGGAAAACCAAGGACTCTCGTGCACAAGTGAGAAGACATTCTAATTTCCCGTGGAAAAAAAGATAACCAAACACCCAACAAGGAAAAACTATCCAACCTAATCTCACTAAGGAACACTCCCCAAATAACGCAAGACAAGTAAATTATAGTAATAGCACATCGATATCTAGGTACCCTACACCACTTTACCACTGGTTATTGAAGACATCATTCACATCGAATCAATCCCTCCATTCTCACCGTAGTCCCACTGCCAAACCCCGTACGCAAACACATGGGCCATATCCTCACACAGTCCCACTACCAAACCCCGCCCGCACACACCTGGGCGACAACCACAAATTCCAACCGCAGACACCTGGGCCACAACCACCATGCATAACCATACATGCAAACCCATGGGTCAGAACAACCACTGCCACGCCTGAAGACACATGGGCCTCATCCCGAAGACACATGGGAAACATCATGCCCGAAAACACCTAGGAAAATCACCAAAACTACCCCGCCAAAATACTCTTGGGAGAATAATGGAATTCAGGCCATCACAGCCTACCTAAAGAGTCTTGGCCTATTCGGGAAAGGGTGCAGAAAAGGAGCTAATAACCAGCCACTCATGGGAGTGCTGGGAAAAACACCCTTACCCATGAAATGGGAGTGTTTGGCACAACATTTCTAAAATTTGGTGGTGCGTGAATAAGAAACATAAAAACTAAATGTATATACATAAATAAATAAGCACTCAACCCAACCTAGGGTTCTGAAACTGGCCTAAGCACAAACACCGCATCACTATTCTTTCTTGAAATGTATACTACCCACAACCAAGTCACAATCCATCCCAAAACCAATTCCCCTTTTATATCGTTCATGTTATAATGTTCATGTTATCCCATTTAGGTGAATTCTACACTACAGGGAATGTAACAGTCGTAATCCACATTCCAACAGAAAAAGAACCAGCCAAACATCAATTTAAGCATTCACACTTGGTTCTCTCGTAATGTCACAACAACAAAGGGATAAGTGAGATCCCTTGAAGTACTGGAACCTAATAAAACCCTGATATATAACCCCATGTCCAAAAAATATTGGAGCCAATAGTTTCTCGAAAATAGAGGATTCCACCCCAATTCGTGATGTAAGCAGTATAACCAAAAAGCCTCAAATTCACAACCATAGAATGTATAAAAACAATGGATCCCATCCCCACCCATATAACCAATCAATCGGTCCATGAAGGAAATGACCAAACCACTACCACCAACACAAGGCCGACCCAAGTCGGTATTTTCAGATTTAAATGATTTGACACACTACATGGTTTCAACTCCACTGTACTTTAACCGGGGTTATCACATAAGAGGGTTGACCTTGGTGGTTTTAGTTTATTCAACCGAGTATATGTAATTCACCAATTCCACGTCGCGGTTATTTAAACATCCAATAGCACCTAGGATCATTACCGTGCAAAGAAAGACCACCAACGACCATGATTTTCAGTGAGCGTAGGCCCGTACAATTGACAACACATATCGACATAAAAAGAGTATAGAAGAACATCAGTCACACCCCATTTCATTCTTTAAGGGTCTGTTCATTATTTTCATTAAGTTTAGTTTCCTCGATTTCCACAGATGAAAAAGCATACCCACCACTCGTGATTCACAAAATGGATAGAGGAAGAAGATAATCCCTACCTGATTGATCAACGATCGAAGTTCCTACTCCTCATTAGGAACATGGTATGCGAGACTTGTAGGGCTCCGGAACAGGTGCTCCACTTGCCTCGGGAACAAAGGACTTCAAACGCACAACGAAGAGGAGACTAGACAGGAGGAAGGAGAAGAAAATCCATCGTGATAAAATGGTGAGATCCCAATGTTATGGGATATGAAATTTGAAGGCCTTGGAAGTCGGATCGTGGTTCTTCCACGCGGTTGGGTTGTTACACACGACAATATTAATTTTTACTTAGTAGGGGGTTTCTCTAGATTTTTATATATTAATTATTGATTTAAAATGTCCTTGAAATGCCTTAAAAAGTCAAAAAGTCATATAAGAGGGGTTACTGGTGAGGATGTAGAAGAATAGCCTGCCAGGGCAGGGGGGACCGATCGGTCCCAACGATCGGTCTAACCGAAAACTGAAAAATGAAGAGGTAATGAGGGTCTGGGCCATTACAAATATATCCATGTAATTCGTAGTGGTATTGATGAAGACACCTCGAGGTAATTATGAAATCTGTATTGTTGTTGATCGCTTGACTAAATATTCTCATTTCCTTGCTAAACATGATACTTTTTCTCTAGATCAACCTTCTCGTTTGTATCTTAATGAGATAGTCTGGTTACATGGAGTTCCCATATACATTGTTTCTGACCGTAATCCCAGTTTACTTCTAAATTTTTGAAAGGCCATCAGAAGTTGTTGGGTACTGAAATAAATTTTAGTACAACTTTTCATCTTCAATCAGATGGACAGTTTGAACAAACAATTCTGACATTAGAGGACATTCTATGTGATTGTTCAATGGATAATCAGGGAATTTGGGACCAACATCTTTCTTTGGTTGAGTTTTCTTATAATAACAGTTTTCATTCCAGCTTATATATGGCTCTGTTTAAAGCATTATATGGTAAACGGTGTCGAAATCCATCTTTTTGGGATGAAGTGGGTGAAAGGAAGTTGATGGGACCAAAATTGGTAGAAGATTTGGTAGAAAAAGATCAACTAATATAGAAACAAATTAAATCATCTCAGAGAAGGCATAAAACTTTTGCAGTCAACAAGAGGAAGGATCTCTTTTTTGAGGTAGTTGATCATGAATTCCTCAATGTTTCACCATGGAAAAGTGTGATGTGATTTTGTATGAAAGGATAGCTGAGTCCAAGGTTCATTGGACCATGTGAAATTCTGGAGAGAGTTGGATCAGTTGCATACCGAGTGGATTTACCTCCGAGTTTATCTCAGGTACACAATGTTTTTCATGTTTCAATGTTAAGGAAGTACATGCCAGAGACATCTCATGTTTTGAGTCCAGAGATAGTTCACCTGAAAGATAATCTATCTTATGAGGAACAACTGGTCCAGATTATTGACGATAGGGAGAAGGTATTACGAAATACGGTGATTCATAATGTATTGTTTTTTTTTGGAAAAAGCACATGATTGACAAGGCAACATGAGAATCCAAAAATGTAATGGGGGATAAATACCCCCACTTATTCAATAAGTAAATAAATTACGGTGACACAATTTTCTAATAAGGGGAAGGATGTAACATCCCAAGTAAGTAATGAATTATTTATTTTCAAATCTATGCCTATTTATGAATTAGATAGTTTTTTAGAGGCTTAAATGAGAATTAATCGATTCTTAAGCATATAATACTCTAATATTTTTTTAAAAGATCGTTTTACCGCTATTTGATGGGAAACCTTTTTTAAATAAACCATTTGGACATTTTATAAGATCTATTTTTCAAAATAAACTTATTATTTAGGATTGGGACATTGAAATATACTTTGGATATTTTTTTTGTATTTTTCTGACAATGTTCATATTTTTAATGAATAGTGAAAAATACGGCATTTCACTTCAAAACTACTTTTTCATCTAATTTAATTATATGGATAGATTATCTATTAAATTGATTTTAAGTTTTATTTAAAATATATTTTTATCATTTAATCCAATTTTTTTCATTTTAATTAATTTCCCTTTTTAATTGGTCATAAACAAGTTCCAAAGTTTTGATAGATATTGTTTCAAAAAAAACCTGCTATATGTTTTTACAACGGGAATCATTTTTAAATTAATTACTGAAATTTCGGTGTTTCTAATTTGATAAAATGGATTCCATATTTGGGATCAGAAGGTCCAAATTATGTAATTAAGACTCTTTTGTTTGTGGACATTATGAATAGTAATGATGGTAATTATCTTTAATTATCGTATTTAATTAGCAATCGGGTACATAAGGGTAATAAAATAATATCATAATAATTTATAATGACCCCAAAATGTGTCCCAATGCTACTATTTAGTTCATGTACGACCATGGGATGAGTTGTGAGAAACTTTGGGACCCCATGGAATCACTTTTGTGTGATAGTGACATTTTATCATTTTATTTATAAAGAAATAAAAATATAACTAAAGTATGTAACAACTAAGTAAAACAATTTTAATTTTGTCTAAATGAATGATCTATTAAAATATAAATTTTCATTTGAAATATAAAATTATTTCATACATCATAGTATATATTTTATATTTTTTAGACATTAAATAAATAAATTTATCTATGACACCATGATGATGTAGTGCTTACCTCATTAACGAATGATTTCACTAAAATGAAATTATAATGTATAGTATAAGATTTACACTCATAAAAAACCAATTGTGTGGATTTAGAACCCTTATCACCTTATCCTCGAAATATATCATTGTGGGACCTTCAAAATCCGAATATCTTTTTATAATAAAGTAACATTTAAAGAATTTCCAAGAGTGCCCCTCCTTCCTCTAATAAAAGGCCCCCACCTCTACCCCCTTACCAACACCACCCAAGCCATTGGCACAACCAAAATATTTTAATTTTTCCTCTCCACGTCCCTCTTTTCATAATAGAAGCCTTACCTTAGGCAGAAAGCTCTTCAAAAATCCCTTTTTGGTTCAAACCAATGGTAGTTACCCGATTTAAAGGTAATGTGTTCTCTTATGTTCTTTTGTTTTATTCTTATTCTCTAACCCCCAAAACTCCTTTTATTCATGTATTTTTTAATAGAAACACTATATTCAATATACTAGGATGTTTTTATGAGAATTATTTGATTTACACTTACACACACCTCCGTCGAATGGTTAAAGAACATATTGTTTCTGTGGGTGGCGAATTACTGCCTCATGAAATGATGATTGTTAAATCATCTTTTAACACATTTCATGGAGTCCATTAAGATGTCACTATATTTAGATATGATATATATATTATTATTATGTTTTTTTCTTATGTATCATTCATTTATGGCATACCTTTATGGTTTCCATTATGGTTTAACGCGATAATTTCATTTTAGGTAGTGAAGACTACCTCCCCCTCAATGTTATTTGATTCGTTAATGCCATATGTGGGACGTATAAATGATGGAGTTAATGATATTATATGTGATATCATACATTAATTCTAACATACCTTTATATCATTATTATTTCATTCCATTAAATATGAAATATAAATGAAAGTAGCGTGCATGCGTACGTACGGCTTACCATCTCCATGAACTGTGCATTTCATTTCATATCTCTAAAGGTAATGTAATATTATAAATGCATGTATATACTTGATATATAAGATGTATATAATATCTAAATCATGAATATAATTCTGGATATAATTTATATTTTACCACATGAACAACTTGAAATTTTAAGAAGTTTATTTTTTACTCAAGTACCAGGGATCGACAAAATGACCATTATTAACATAAATGATTAAATAATGTTCATAACCTGGTAAAAAGCGATATAAAAGAATAATGAAGTTGAAAATGTTCTCAAGAAAGAATAAATTAACTCATGATTATTATTCAGGAGATTAAAGAATGATAGAGTCAAATTAGAAATGAGTTAAGGGACTTCATCTCAATCTCCTTTCATTGAGGAATATTTTGTTTTATACACATCTTTCTTTTATATGGTGTATAATCCCATTTTACTTTTACTCAAATGGAATTTTTTATACGAAGAGTTTAACTGAATGAAAAAAGGGAATGTTTTTGTCTTAAGTATGTTGTGACAATGAATTCTCCACCATCGTGACCATTATTTGACATTCAGCTTCCTCTAAAAGACATAAATTTTTTTAAAGGAAAAATAAATACCATGTTTTAAAATTTTTTTATTTTGGTACTGACAATTGTTCTGATAATGTTTTGATTATATCAATTTGTTTTTTATATATTGTGATTGAAATGTGGAAATGTTATGTTTCCTTTAAGAATGTTTTATGTGATATGATTATGGTATTGTTCATGGGAATTGTTTATGAAGATGGGTGGTTATATGATAAAATAAGGTCGGGTGAGCTTGTGATAGCTCTACAATGCATTGGGTAATGTGAAGGAGTTAAACGCTAAGGTTTCTCTGAAGAGATTTATGGAATATATGGTGTTGGGTATTCCAAACGTAATCATGAGGGTTACTCCCAACAAAATAATTTTATGAATTCCTCATGTTACATTTATGTATTATGTTTTCTATGATTTATTCATAAATCATATGATTTCATGATGTATGTTAAGGTACTTATGTTTTATGAGTAAATTATGATTTCATTAATTCTTATGTATACATGGAGTAATGTTTTATTTCCATATTTTTATATCCCTTACTGAGATTTTTATGCTCATCCCATGTTTTAGAAATGTTTTTCATAGGTCAAGGGAAAAGTACATGATGTGATGATGGTGTCGAGAAAGTGTAAAGAAAGAATCCATGTTTTATTTTAAATATGTCTCCTCTGATGGGAGAAATTAATATTGTCTTTTATGAAACCACATTGTTTAAATGTGGAATTGGTTGCGCCCAAATTTACCCTACGGGTAAAAGCGATCGATGTAGTACATGTAGTGGTCGAGTCCACAGGGACCGAAGAAGTAACCTTGAGATGCTATGATTTGGTGAAGGATGGGCTATGAAGTAGCCAACTTTGGTTTTGATTTTGGATTGTTTAAATAACACTAAGACACCTACGTGAATTCAATTTAATGAAAATGGGTTGATCTAGGATTATGCTCGGGGTGGATTGAATGAATTTTACTTCTTTAAACAATTTTGGTTTAATAATTCATGATGAATCCATTCTTCAAAAATAACACTACCTTCATCATTTTCTGGTTTGGTGCTTACTAAACACAATTACTAATCCCCTATACACTTAGAGAACCAAATTCATGATCTCTACGAGGTATATGGTCATTTAGTAATTGAATTTATTTTTCTCAAACACAGTAAAGATGAAGAGTAGAAATAACTGAAGAATGGATGTCTTAAATTAATTATCCATTTAACAACAATTCGTTCATAAAATAACATTCAATCCAGCCTTTGCATCCTCCTAATATAAACCCATTAAGGGTTTAGCCCTCCATTGATGGTATAATCTCAATGGTGGGCGGAAGATGGCTAACAAGAATTAGATTGAAGAAATTAAAACCGCGGAAATAACGAGCACTCCTCCGTGTGTGTGAATGAAATTCACACCTATGTGTGAACGAATTCACAACAACACAGAGATATCACTGTGCTTTGTGATTATAAAGTTTTAATAAATTAAATGGAAAATATATAAGAGAAGAAGTTGATTAAGAACATAATGATACAAAAAAAAACTAACATGGAAATGGAAAACATTACAAAGGAAATTTGGAAGCAAAACATTACAATGAAACAAAGCATCCAAGATGATAAGATAATTTTCCACCCCCATTACCTTCGCCACAAGCTCATTATATAGGCATATTAGGAGCCTTAGGTACATCCCCCAACAATTAATTCACCCCCCAAAAATTAATAGAGTCAAATGGAGGGTGAATAATCAAAAGGAAATTGATGTTTTGAATTTGACCCGGAAAACTGTCCAGATTCGTCCACCACATTGACCTGTGAATTCGAAATTGAAGAAGGCCGAATCCGGAGGGGATGTAGAAGAGAAATATCTTCATCAATCTGTCCTCTATGAGCTGTAAATATTTCAGGAAATTTAGCTCATCCGTTTTGATGTTATAGTCGAAATGGTGGGACAGATATTTGAGCATTAATGTCATGTCCACCATTTAAATCTCAACTTCAGATCCATTTATCATCATGATAACTTCAGAATTAGCTCCATCCACAGTTGAATAAAATGATACTCATATTTGTATATTTCTACTGTATAAATTTGAGCTTCATTGGGCTTGGTTTCTGGGCCCCTCATTTGTTTGATGGGCCTTAGGCCCATTATGCTTTTTCCAGCATGTTTCTGCCTTCAGGCGAAAAATTATCCATCTTCCTTTGGGATTCATCCATCAGACCTAAAAGATAAAATGTTCCAAACAAAGTGGTCAATAATATCCCAAAAGTTCAAATTAAAATGATGAATATTGTAATTTACACAAGAAAAATATTGAGTGGGCCAAAATTGACATTTTAATCATGAATTACACAATGATGGGAAATGAAGTTCAATTTTTGAATTGGACTAAAATTGATGTTTATGAACATTTAAACACATTAATATTAAGAACTTATCAATGAATATTAGCCACATTCAGTGACTAATCACACCCCCCAACTTAAGTTTTGCTAGTCCCGAGCAAAATAAATTACAAATATGAAATCCAAATCCCCTTTTCCAAAAACATTTAAATACACATTGGTCACTCAAAAGATCTCATACCAAAAAAAATTATGGAACCCATCAAAATCATTTAAAACAAGCTAGGTCCATAAGCATATCCCAATCCCAAGCCCATTCCTTTGTTCAAATTCATTGCCACATTTCATCCAATTCCAATTAAGCATGATAAAGTGTTGTGCATCATAAAAGATATGGGGCCCATTTTATTGTTCAAGGGGAAAAAATGGAAGCGCTAGGTGGGAATCACATTAAACCTTAAGATGAGTATCCATTTTTTTTAACCACAATAGATATGAAAAGACTAACTCTGGGCAAGACAAATATGGAGTCACGATCCCCAACTGTCGGACGCCACACATATTGTCAATTTCATGCTCTACAATAGAGATATAAAGCCTAACTCTGGGCAAGACAACTATGGAGTCACGATCCCCAAGTGCCGGACACCACACATTTGGACAAACCATTTCTTTATGTGGTCATTTTTTTTGTTTTTTTTTTTGTTTTTGTTTTTTGTGTTTTTTTTGGATACTCAAATTAAACTAAAAGTGACCCCAGAACCCTATGCTATTATGAAAGGGACCCAAGAACTAAAATTTACACCCACAATCCTAAAGATGTGCATTGTGGCATTTTTATTAAGGGGATGAAAATGTAAACTTTGAAAAATCACATCGGACAACCGCACTTTCCAAAAACTATGCTCATGAACTTAATCGTGCATTAAAATCAGAATCAAGGCATGAAAAATTTATTTGATATCCAATTTTAGAGTTTGCAATGTGTCTTTATCATGTTTATGGTTAATGGAATTTTTTTTCATGCATGTTCTTATTCAAAATAAAAAACATTTTTTATCCCCCCCCCAACTTAGAATAACACTGTCCCCAGTGTTGAATGAAAAAAAAGTTAGAAGGGGGTAGGCGAGGAGTTCAAAGATAAAATTGAGAATGAAAAACATGGATCAAATTCACCTGGTTTTTAAAGTTGAGGTTTATGATGCTCCAAATTACTCCTTTGATCTCTTTGGGGATGTAGGCCCCTCCTTGATTGAACATGTATCACCCAAAATAGTTCCTGAACCATAAAAAGAAGGACAAAGCAGACAAAACAAACAACACAATGATTTATTTAATTCCAAGTACCATCATTTTCATGGTTTTTTTAATCAAACTAATGATACATTGTCTTATTTTAAATTTCGGGGTAAGGTATTACTCAGGGATCACACCGCATGACACGGATGAATACGGTGCTCCCCTTTCATACCCATCCATACTCATAAAAGAAGAACAGGTCAAGAGTCTAATACTTTTTTTTAAACCTACAAAAACATAAATAAAATAAACTGATGATACATTGTCTTCTTTAAATTTTTGGGTAAGGTTTTACTCAGGGATCACACCGCGTGACACAGATGAACACAGTGCTCCCTTTTCATACCCATCCTTACTCATAAAAGAAGAACATGTCAATAGTCTATATAAAAGAAAGTAACAAAATAAAGCAGAAGGAAAAAAAGATGATTCCCAGTGATTGGAAACATGAAAACCACAGGTTGCCTCCCGTGCAGTGCTTTTGTTTAACGTCGTTTGCCCGACTTGTACCCTAAATCTATCAATTTTTCTCTGGTTCATATGTTGGCTTAGTTAACTCCTCCTTGGTTTCTTGTTTATTGAATGATTCAATGAATGGTTTTAACCTATGAAAATTGACTTTGAATACATGACCACTTGAGGGATCCTGAATCCCTATTGCCCCATGAGGGTACACATGATGCACTAGGTATGGACCAGACCATCTGGAATTTAGCTTTCCTGGGTGTAGATGAAGTTTTGAACTATACAAGAGCACAAATTTTCCCAGTTCAAAGTGTATGACTTTGAGATTCCAAGATTGGTAGGCTTGAACTTTAGAGTTATTGATCCTTGAATTTTCATAAGCTTCCATCCTAAGTTCCTCGAGTTAATTAAGATCTAATTTCCTTTTTGTTTCAGCCAAAGAAATGTCAAAGTTCATTTTTTTATTGCCCAAAAGGCCTTATGCTCAATTTCAACAGGTAAATGACATGCTTTTCCATAAACCAATCTATACGGTGACATGCCTAGGATAGTTTTGAAAGCAGTTCGATATGCCGAAAGGGCATCTAAGAGTTTCTCGGTCCAATCATTCCTAGAGGGATTGACAGTTTTTTCACGAATTTGTTTAATTTATCTATTTTTCCAACTCAGCTTCACCGTTGGTTTGAGGATGGTATGCAGTGGAAACTTTATGAGTAATACCATACTTAGACATGAGTGAAGAGAATGGGCGGTTGCAGAAATGGGTTCCACGATCACTGATTATAGCCCTAGGAATTCCAAATCGAGAAAATATATGCTCTTTTAGAAATCGGATCACAACATGGTGGTCATTAGACTTGGTGGGAATGGCTTCATCCCATTTTGAGACATAATTAATAGCTAAGAGGATGTAGAGGTATCCCTTAGAGTTTGGATAATGCCCCATGAAATCAATTCCCCAACAATCAAAGATTTCAACGACTAGAATGGGAGTGAGGGGCACTTGATTCCTTTTGGTAATGGATCCTAATTTATGACACTGAGGACAACTTTTACAGAATTGGAAGGAATCCTTAGTATGGTTCGGCCAGTAGACACCACTTTGTAGGACCTTTGCAGTGGTTTTATTTGTTGAAAAGTGGCCTCCACATTCCTCTCCATGACAAAATTTTAGAATGGACTCTTGCTCAGACTCAGGAATACATCTCCTGATGATTTGATCTGGAAAGAACTTTAAGAGGTAAGGATCATCAAAAACATAGTGTTTTACATCAGAAAGGAATTTCCTCTTAGCTTGGGTCCCCATGAATTCTGGAATGTCACCCATCACCAAATGGTTTGTTATGTCAGCATACCAAGGGCAATCACTCACTGAATAGAGGTGCTCATCGGGAAATGAATCAGACACAGAGAGGTGGTGTGAGTTGTCTTTGAATTCCATCCTAGAGAGGTGATCAACTACAATATTTTCAACACCCTTTTTATCCTTAATGGTTAAATAGAACTCTTGAAGAAGAAGGACCCACCTAATCAATCTAGCCTTGGCATCTTGTTTTTGAAAAAGGTATTTTAGGGCTGAATGATTAGTGAAGACAATGATGGGTGATCCTAAGAGATAAGACCTGAATTTCTCTAAGGCACAGACAACAGCAAGAAACTCTTTCTCAGCGGTGGTGTAGTTTATTTGTGCATCATTTAAAGATTTTCTTGCATAAGAAATGACATGTGGAGTTTTCTCACACCGTTGTCCTAAGACTGCTCCTATAGCGAAATCACTTGCATCACACATGAGCTCAAAAGGAAGTTTCCAATTTGGAGATTGCATGATAGGTGGAGATATAAGAGTTGACTTGAGTGTAAGGAATGATTCCTCACAGTTTTCTGTCCATAAAAATGGAGCATCTTTTACCAATAGAGCACAAAGTGGTCGAGAAATAGAGCTGAAATTCCTAATGAACCTTCTATAAAAACCAGCATGTCCTAAGAAGGACCTCACTTCCTTAACAGTTTTAGGAGAGGGAAGGTGACTAATGATGTCAACCTTAGATTTATCAACTTCAATCCCTCTACCAGATACCAGATGACCTAGAACAAGTCCTTCCCTTACCATGAAATGGCATTTTTCCCAATTTAGTATGAGATTCTTATCCTCGCACCTTGACAAAACCTTTTCAACATTTATAAGGCATCCCTCAAAAGTATCCCCAAATATGGATAAGTCATCCATGAATAACTCTAAAAAATCCCCCACCATATCCGAGAATATTCCCATCATGCACCGCTGGAAGGTACTAGGGGCATTACATAACCCAAAGGGCATGCGTTTGAAGGCAAAAGTGCCAAATGGACAAGTGAAGGTTGTTTTTCCTTGATCGTCTAAGGATACTTCGATTTGATTATACCCTGGGAATCCATCTAGGAAGAAATAGAATTGATGACCCGCCACTCGCTTGAGGACTTGATCAATAAAGGGTAAGGGGAAATGGTCTTTCTTGGTACAAGAGTTGAGCTTCCTATAGTAAATACAAACTCTCCATCCACTACTGACTCTTGTTGGAAGCATCTCTCCATCCTTGTTGGTTATTACTGTGATTCCAGCCTTCTTTGGAACCACATGGATTGGGATAACCCACTCACTCTCAGCTATAGGATAGATGATATCAGCTTTTAACAATTTCAAAAGTTCTTTTCTCACTTCTTCCATGAGATTAGGGTTGAGTCGCCTCTGAGGTTGATGACATGGCTTTGACTCAGATTCAAGAATAATTCTATGAGTCCCGATAAGTGGTCTAATCCCAGGGATATCAGATAGGGTCTATCCAATGGCTTTTTGTGTCTCCTAAGAACATATAGAAGCATCCTCTCATGATTGGATTCAAGGGAGGAATAAATGACAATAGGAAAGGATTGATTGTCCTCTAAGAAAGCATATTTTAGTGATGAAGGTAAGACTTTAAATTCAAGATCAGATTGGTCATGACTTTCCAAGAATGGATGAGACTTTGTATTGAACTTAGTTTCTTTGTTCAGATTTCTTGACAAAATTGGTTCCTTGTGAACAAAATTTTCATCCACTAAATTTTCCAGAGTAGTGTCATCAATGGCTATGGACTCAATGTTATTGATTTCAACCATGGTATCACTGATTGGTGATTCTAGAAATTCATCAATAGAGCTGTCTGAAATAGATTCAATCCAAGGAGGCAAATTTCCCTCATGTGAATAAAGAAAATCAATCTCTTCTTGACTTAACCATCCTTCGGTAACTCCTTGATGTTCATTGAGTTCATTATCAACACTACCAATCCAATTAACCTCATGGATCTCTTCATCATCCCCAATTTGAGAGTTTTCATTATAGATGTTCAAGTCTAAGCTCATGTTCCCAATGGTGATGGTCATGTTCCCATTTCGGACTCGGATTACAGAGTTGATTGTTGCAAGGAAGGGACGACCAAGTATGATTGGGGTTTGCTCCCTAGGACCTAAGCTTGGGTTAATGTCCAAAACAATGAAGTCATCTGGGTAAATGAAATATTCAACTTTCACCAAAACATCTTTTATGATCCCCGTTGGAACTCGAATACTTCGATCAGCAGGTTGAAGAGTGACAGATGTGTGTTGGAGTTCTTCGAGCCCTAACTGACAGTACGTGGCATATGGAATGAGGTTCACACTAGCACCTAGATCACACAAGGCTTTGACAACTTTGTTCTATCCTAGTTCAACATTTATGTAAGGGCATCCTGGGTCTTTCATCTTAGGAGCAATGGTCCCTTGAATGGTGGTACTCACATTAGCAGCCAAAAGGACTTGGTTTTTATGTGAAATTTTTCTTTAAAAAGTGCACAAGTCCTTATGGTATTTTGAGTAGGAAGGTATGGTTTGGATGGCATCGAGAAGGGGAATGTTCAACTTGACTTGTGAGAAGATTTCCCTCAATGATTCACTCAATTCAGGCTTAGTTTTCCCCCTCACGCGTTGAGGAAATGGTGCAGATTGTGGAGTTGTTTGTTGAAGTGTTGTTTCATTCACATTATTATCAGTTTCTTCAGTTTTATCTTGTAGTTCATTTGAATTTTCATTAGAGTTTGAAGCTTCACATGGTTTCTGACTTATCTATTCAGGTTTTTCAATTGATTTCCCACTTCTTAAAACTGTCACAACCTTTAGTTGTTCGTGAGTTGTTTGAGTGAAACTTGTCTCTCCCCTTGATGTTTGTTGTGGAATGGACTATGTGGGCATGGGTGCCTTTCCAGTTTTTATGGTTTGAAGTTCTTGTTTAATAGATGAGAATTCTGAGTTCATTTTGTCCATTTGTTTGCATAGTTGTTCTAGTAAGCTTTGTGGAACATTTTGGGTTGGTGATTGAGCTTGTGGGTTTATTCCAGGAGGATACTTTGGTTGCTGGATAGGTTGTTGAATGGGTTGTTGGATATGTTTTTGATATTGGACATGAGGATGTTGGAATTGGACCGGTTGTGGTTGGAACTGATTATGAGTTTGAAAGTTTTGTTGAGGGTATGGGTTGATACATTGTTGTTGTGTTGGTTGTTGATTGTCCTTCCAACGAAAGCCTGGATGGTCGTTATACCTTGGATTGATGGTGTTCGTGAATTGTGGCTTTTGAAAGTTCATTGCATTAACTACTTCTGGTGGTCCTCCTAAAATAACATCCTTGATGGAAGGAATGGTTGGGCAATTATCAGTCTTATTGTCATTCTTGTCACAAATTGTACAAACAAGCTCAACAGTTTGGGTTTTCTGGACCTTCCTAAGATCAATCTCCTCAACTTTCCTCGTGAGTGTAGCAAGTTTTTCTATAAGGTTTTCTTCTTCTCCAATATTGTACATTCCACCAGATTTTGGTGGCTTCTCATAGTATGGTGATGTTCCCCATGTTTGGATTTGTTCAGCAAGATTTTCTAGATACTTGTAAACATCATTTGGGGCTTTGTTTTTTAAGGTTCCATTACACATCATATCAATGAATTGTTTGTTTCCGGGACCCAACCCTTCATAGAAAATTATCACTTGTTCTGGGATTAAGAAACCAAGGTGCGGTACCATGTTTAATGTTTCCTTGAACCTTTCCCATGTTTCATAGAATGTTTCTCCCTCTCTTTCAAAAAAGTTTTGTATGCTCTTTTTAAGTGCAATTGTTTTGTGATGGGGGAAGTATTTTTTATAAAATTCTCGTTGAAGTTGGTCCCAAGAGTGAATGGATGCTGGTCTCAAATTGTTTAACCAATTCTTTGCTCGGTCCTTAAGGGAAAAAGGGAAAAGTCTCATTTTAGCAGATTCAATTTGATTTGGTGGGCACATGGTTTCGACAATGTCATTAAATTCATTAACATGAAGGTAAGGCATCTCAGACTCCATCCCATGAAGGGTTGGAAGGTGGTTCAGGACATGGGGTTTGAAAACATATTGGGAATATCCTATGTTATCATTCCTAATGTATGAGGGTGCATTGGCCCAGGTTGGTGTGAGGTAGTCATTCATGGTCGGGTCTGGAACAATTCCCAAGATAGGGTCCTGCCTGTTATTTTGGTTCCCTCCCCAGTTTATGATTTGGTTTTGTGGGATATTCTCCATTGTATCAAACTCAACGTCTGAATTTGGAGTATTAGGAAGATTTGGATCTAAAGGAAATAGACCTCTTTTAGTGCTTGACTCCCCAGCCCTAGGAGTATCCACCCTAACTAATCTGTTTGAGTTATCGCGGGTGTAGGCGGACATGCGCCAAAAGAAAAAAAAAAGTGAGAAAGGGAAAAGATAAGATAATTGGGATGAGAATAGAAGAATTGGGGTAAGAAAAGAGGGTTTTGGTCTAAGGAACTTACTTGGTCCCCGGAAATGGCGCCAAAATTTGGTTGCGCCCAAATTTACCCTACGGGTAAAAGCGATCGATGTAGTACATGTAGGGGTCGAGTCCACAGGGACCGAAGAAGTAACCTTGAGACGCTATGATTTGGTGAAGGATGGGCTATGAAGTAGCCAACTTTGGTTTTGATTTTGGATGGTTTAAATAACACTAAGACACCTACGTGAATTCAATTTAATGAAAATGGGTTGATCTAAGATTATACTCGGGGTGGATTGAATGAATTTTACTTCTTTAAAAAATTTTGGTTTTATTAATTCTTGATGAATCCATTCTTCAAAAATAACACTACCTTCATCATTTTCTGGTTTGGTGCTTACTAAACATAATTACTAATCCCCTATACACTTAGAGAACCAAATTCATGATCTCTCCGAGGTATATGGTCATTTAGTAATTGAATTTATTTTTCTCAAACACAGTAAAGATGAAGAGTAGAAATAACTGAAGAATGGATGTCTTAAATTAATTATCCATTTAACAACAATTCGTTCATAAAATAACATTCAATCCAGCCTTTTCATACTCCTAAGATAAACCCATTAAGGTTTTATCCCTCCATTGATGGTATAATCTCAATTGTGGGTGGAAGATGGCTAACAAGAATTAGATTGAAAAAATTAAAACCGCGGAAATAACGAGCACTCCTCCGTGTGTGTGGATGAAATTCACACCTATGTGTGAACTAATTCACAACAACATAGATATATCACTGTGATTTGTGATTATAAAGTTTTAATAAATGAAATGGAAAATATATAAGAGAATAAGTTGATTAAGAACATAAAGATACAAAAAAAACTTACATGGAAATGGAAAACATTACAAAGGAAATTTGGACGGAAAACATTACAATGAAACAAAGCATCCAAGATGATAAGAAAATTTTCCACCCCCATTCCATTCACCACTAGCTCCATATATAGGCATATTAGGAGCCTTAGGTACATCCTTCAACAATTAATTCACCCCCCAACAATTAATAGAGTCAAATGGAGGGTGAATAATCAACAGGAAATTGATGTTTTGAATTTGACCTGGAAAACTGTCCAGATTCTTCCACCACATTGACGTGTGAATTCAAAATTGCAGAAGGTCGAATACGGAGGGGATGTAGAAGAGAAATATCTTCATCAATATGTCCTCTATGAGCTGTAAGAATTTCAGGAACTTTTTCTCAGCCGTTTGGATGTTATAGTAGGAATGGTGGGACGGCTTTTTGAGCATTAATGTCATGTCCACCATTTAAATCTCAACTTCAGATCCATTTATCATAATGATAACTTCAGAATTAGCTCCAGCCACAGTTGAATAAAATGATTCTCATATTTTTATCTTTCTACTGTATAAATTTTAGCTTCATTGGGCATGGTGTCTGGGCCCCACATTTGTTTGATGGGCCTTAGGCCCATTATACTTTTTCCCTCATGTTTCTGCCTTCAGGCGCAAAATTCTCCATCTTCCTTTGGATTCATCCATCGGACTTAAAAGATAAAATGTTCCAAACAAAGTTATCAATCATATCCCAAAATATCAAATTAAAATTATGAATATTGTAATTTCCACAAGCAAATTATTGAGTGGGCCCAAATTGACATTTTAAGCATGAATTGCACAATGATGGGAAATGAAGGTCAATTTTTGAATTGGACTAAAATTGATGTTTATGAACTTTTTAACACATTAATATTAAGAACTTAAAAATGAATATTAGCCACTTTCAGTGACTAATCAGGAATGTAATGCATGATTTATGATCTAATTTCTAAAACTCTAAACCTGAAAAGATCATCAATGTGTAGTCTTGAAATAACTCAAGATTAAGTAATGATTAAGGCTGGGAATGTATTCCATCTCAAATAGAAGGTGATCAACTATTTCAGAAAGTAAATTTTAAGGACACTACTTTTTCTAGTGCTTTTTTGAATAACCTTATAGAAACTAACATGAAAAAGATATTAGTTTTTTTAATTACCATACAATGTTTTTTTATTATCAGATATTTTCATTATGTTATTCATTTCGGAAAAATGAATATGATGGTTTCATTGGAATGTTAGAAATATTTCTCTGGTAATAAAATGATGAAATTACATCTATTTTAGACACTGTTAACATGGGAATATGGGATGATTTGGAACCCATGATGGGTGAAAAAAAGTAATAATCTTCCTATAACTACTAAAATTTATTCCACCCATGAGTGATACTAATTTTGCATCATCCTAAATGATGTAAAATTTCATGAGTTTTATTAATCGAATACAATGTATATCCCATAAATTAATATTTTAACCCTAAATGTTATAAATTTAGAAACTTTTCATGTTTTCATGTATGATCTAATTCATTTAACTTTTTTCATTGTTCCCATGAAATTGTTTCAATCATTATCCAATTTCTATATGATTTTCAAACAGTTATGTAGTAATTTTATTGACATAGTTATATTTATGAAAATAAAAAATGAAATTCTAATCATATTATGGGAACTAGAAATGCTCTTCCTATCATTATAACATGATATAATGTTTCACAGGGAAAGGGTGATTCAACTATTTGGTCAAACACATTATAAATTGATGTACTTCATTTAATATTATAAGGTTGTTTTGAAACCCTGTATCAAAAATCAAATTCATCTAGAGGGTTATATTGTATAGTGTTATATTGATGAAATAGATTGTAAATTATCAACAAAATACATGTCTAGTTGGAATATAATTCTATTTACAAAATACCATCAAAATATGTGGCTTTTGGGTGAAGCATTTTCTTGAATAGATAAGGTTGAAGTCGGTACTATAGATCTGTGGTCGGCTCACCACTACATTTTCATTACATTTTAGTGGTTTCCCCATATATTGAAACCCACAAGTAAATTATTAGACATTTTATTTCATAAAGTGATGGAATCTAAATATCAAGTACACATAATAAATAGTTCATAGGATTGTTTCGAGGCCATATTTTTATTGAGTTGGAAAAAAATCCGGGTTCAACTTTTGAACGACTTCGATGGCTAGCTAGAGGACCAAGTTTGTATGATTTTATTATATTGGTTATATATATAATAGTTATACATCAAAAAATGGATATGTTGAATGAAACATTATGAAAAATATAGTATTTAAACTTATGGATGAGGTGATGCATTTATCTTGTACCAATGATATAAATCATTTTTCAAAAAATATGTCATTCATTTTCAACATGAAATAAATATGTCAGTAGTATTATTCAACATTACATGTGCCAATTTTTCATTTCAAGTGGGTAGATAACAAGAGTGTTATTAAAATATGTGAATTTTGGATTTAGGGAAATGGATTTTTATAAGGAATGGTACATTGCAGATTGATTTATAATGGAATTAATGTTTGTACATGTATTTTATGATCCAAATCCCAAATACTGAAATTGTTCAATTGTTCAACTATCAAAAAAACCCACATAAGGTTTAGATGGAATTTTTTTTGGGATACACCGTTCAATGTGACATGGAAATCATCTATCTATGGATCCAATCTTGATGGGGTTTTGTTTATCATAAGATACATTAGTGAAGGTATTTATATAATAGATATAAGTGTGAATTTACATTAATAAATTTTAAAGAAATGATATACCAATAATGAGGTTATATAATTTTGTTGTGAATATACACAAAATTATATAATATTATAATATGATTAGTACTAAATTTCTGAAATATAAATTAAATGTTCAACCACGTATATAAATAATATCATCTGTACAAGCTGATAAACAAAATCCTTAAAAAATGAATTCTCAACATTATGTTTCTCCCAATGTAGAGGAGGAACATCCTTCTGCACATGGAGATAATACCACTCTAGTGGAACAACATATTTTTTATGATTAACCTACATAAATGTTATAATATGAAAATCTGGTGACATAGATAAAAAGGTGAATCATTGGATGATAGTGACTGTAAACATTATTAAGATGAGAAACAAAGGAATAAAATTCTAGATTTGATATAACTCATGTGGCGAGGAAATTAACAGAAACAAGTACTTGATCATTTGTTTCAATGGGATAACCACTTTCCTTCAGGTGTTAATTTCTATAGATTACTAGAAAAATATTTGTACCCATACTTGATACACAGATACTGGTAATGATTATGGTTTATTTATTATATACAGTATAAATTTTTCTAAAAAAACAATGAATCGTTGACTTAATCTTCATTATCCCTTGTATGGATTTAATGTTGATGACTACAAAGTGTTGTTTTTATTAATTCATGTTATCAATCCTCATTCAGCCTTCCACATAATTCTTTTGATGTTTAATCTCCATGATGTTAAAGGGAAAAAAATCACCCACCCCATATGTATGAACACTTTATTAGAAATGAATTTTCCGATGTGTTTACTATGCGACGTGAGGTGACATTTTTTCAAGTAGATAGTGGTTGGAAATAATTTTTTTCTAAATAAGTTTATTAATCAAATTAATTAGTAATATCAAATTTTATTAAAATTTGACCATGTTATTAAAAAAGGAAATGAGAAAAAACAAAAAACAAACCCCTTCCATAATGTAAGGATGTTGTATGTTTTATTTAAAAAACAGTACATATTTTAAAAGTATTATAATTAATTTATGTGACATGAAACAACCAAATAATTATGTTCCTAAATTTAGATGTAGATTGATGAATCCAATTCCAGAGAACTTCTATCCCACATAATTTTCTAGGAATGAATTACTTTTTAATAAATATGGAATTCTTATTCATGAAAACAGACAAACATTTTGTGAAGAATGTCTAAAAATGACATAAAAAATATTATTTTTAAATATTTGTTATATAACATTAATTACCTAAAATGAATATTTATTTAATTTTTGATATTTTTTTAAAATTTATTTTAGAAGATATATTTAATAGATTAATATAGTATAATATTTTATTAATTTTTTTATTTTAGGTATTATATTTGTGGATCTTTGTTTATTATTATTAATAGGTTGGTAATGTAAACATTTTTTATGGTTTAGTTTGTAATTTCTTTGTGTTATTTTAATTAAAGGGATATTTTCATTCATGTTATATCATTATATTATGTATATATATATATATATATTTTATAATTTCATAAAATATGATAGTAAATTAATTAGTGATTTTGTAATTAACAAAATATTACACAGTATAATATACTTTTTAATATAATATATCTTTTTAATTAATATAGTAATATATATTAATATAACATTACAATAATTGAAAAATATATTATTAATATATTAATGTATCATAATTAATTTATATACTGTTTCATTTGATAAAATTATTTTATTATTTAATTAACTATAAATTTTGTAGTTAATATATTCTTTATTTCAATAATAGTATAAATTATTATTTTCATTACATGATAATATTTGACCATATTGAAATTTTCATTTCATATATTTAATTTTATTTTTATAGTATTTATATATTTATATTGGATCATTGGAGAAGATAAACATAGCCCTATATATTAATATAATATTACATTGTAAATAAAATATTATTATATTTTAGTTAATATATTAATATATCATTTTGTTATACGTTATGACAATACATCATTTCAATAATATTCTTTTACTCTCTAGTTCTTATAATAATTTTAATGGAAATAATAATTTATATAGATTGGTGGTTTCAAAAAAAAATTGATGAACTGTCAGTGTATATATTTAACCTATAATTTTATTCGATTAACAGTTTTGAAAACATGTTCAAATAGTCATTTGAGTTTGTAAGTCATAATGGATAAATATTATATGATGACTACGATATGTTGTATATTGGTGGACCTGTACGATAACAAAATCATTATCGATGTGAAATTATGAATACAATTAAGAGTAAAACTCATGATCCATTATATCTTATTGATAATCAGGGTATGTAGCATTTCATTTATAGATTTCATCAATCTCGAGATAATATATATTACACTAGTAATCATTTGGAGGATAATAAGGATTCAAGGATTTCATTTGATACATATAATTAGCATTGAAGACATAGTTTCATTGGAATGTATTTTAATGTTAGCAAAATTGAAGATTGAACCAAAAGAAAACCTAACAAACGAAACTACATTGGATATTCCAAGGGGCATATGATTACATCGGAGAAGGGTGTTCATGGTGGAATATGTGTATATAATAAATGCAGAGTAGAGAGATTATATTATATTTCATTACATATAGTCGTTCCTACAACATCTATGGTTCTATGTGATCCATATATGGTTGTAATTGATGATTCTTATGAAGATCATTTTGTGGATAAAGAATTATCTAAAATTTATTATGAGATGATGTTATAAAATGAACAAAAATATATTATGCATGGCTAGTAAAATCATCACGTGATATTACACCAGTGGTTCTTGTTTTTTATTAGGATGTAGTCACACCAATTACCATCTTCGCAGGTATATTAGAACAATGAAATTTTTTAAGAGTTAAAGGTTAATTGTCTATTGGAAAATAATTTTTTAGAAAAGTGGAATTACAAACTATTATAAAACATTTCCTGAAAAGGTTAATTATATTTAACGTGTAGAAGAACTAATGAAATAGAAATATTCTATAAAATTTATTCAGTTTGGTGATTCATAAAAGATGTGATTGTGATATACCATTGTAAGAAATTCAAATTGTTAAAAAATTAATAAAATTCCAAGACCAAATTATTCTTTTAATTGATCTATGACTAATGATCATAGTCAAATTAACTAACCATTCATATAATATGTTATTATTTGGGTGATTAGGGTTAATCATACAGTTTTTTTCATGTTAATAAATGAATACAAGGAGAGTGAGTTTGGATATAAAATCTCATAAAATAAGTCGTTCCTTACAAAGAAGAAACATTTTTAGATGGATTATAGAAATTTGGAAACATCATTTTAGGTGTTATCATTTTGAATTGAGATAATAGTTTTAATTTTTCATGTCGTTCATCCATTTGAACTAGTTGTGCATGTGGTGAACAATCATTTCAATATAGAAAAATTCTAATTTCATAGGTTATTCTAGAAATTAAACTATTCCCTTACTTTAAAAAATTCATACAAGTGGACAAAACTATTATAAATGGAATTAATAATGGATTTATCACAATTTTATCCAATTTGGTATAAATAGATTTCCAATTACCCCATCATATTAAATTTTAGAGAATAAAAACCTAGACTCTGGGAGTTAGTTTATTTCTTTTTTCCATGTTCTTATCACTAATTGACACTTTTTTGACTTATTAAATATCACCATAACTCAATAAAATAAGCATCGAATATGGATCATGTTTTTTTTTCTACATCCTTTCCTTCCATCGGTATTTCATGAATCCTATTTTCGGCATTGTACGGAATAATTATCTTGATGCAAACATGAAAAAGAAATAATCAAATTGGATATTAGATCAAAATTTCTAAAATGTCTACAAATATTCCTATTTATATATATGGTAACATCAAAAAAAATTATTAAATCCGAGTTTAGAATTAAAACCAAGGAAACAAGTATTTTTTCAATGACTATAAGAAATATGTTCAAAAAATCAGGATGTATGTAAGTACATGATGTGCTTCCCAAATAAGAAAAGTTCCTTGGATAATTATAGAAGAAATATATTAGGGGAAACAACTGCAATCATTATTTAATTCATCAATAGTGTCTTCAAGGGGGTTATAAAATTACGAATCATGATATTTTTTCCCAAACATTTCAATGAAGAACCATCATTTTTGTTGAATGATCTAAGGATGTTGAGAAAAACTAATTTTGGGTCATTTAAACTCAAAATGTTATTTAATAGAGCTTATAGTTAATCAAAATCAAGCCACAACTTATAAGGAACACTATTTTAATAGGACAAGAAGTCAAGATTATTTTGAAAAATGTCAGGATCCACTGACTATTGTTTCTTCTCAGGTGATGACATATCTTAATGAGATAGTCACTAATGAATGTGGTTTCATCCATGTTTATAAGATTCATTTATTACATGTACTTATATCATATTCTCATTTTAACCTATCATTGGAGATATATTTAGATCCAATGTATATACATGATGAGTTGTGAAACTTCTCCAATGAGAAGTGGTACCCAATTGGAGATGTATCCAAATTAATTACCCCTCTATGTATTCTACTTGTTTTTCTCAAACCATCATGTTTTTGTTGAGAAGATCATATGAAATATACATGAATGAATGTAAAAAAATATATTTATCTTAAGAGAAAGAGATGCGACATTGATGTGGCTAGTATAGGGAAGAGGGACATTGTCGTAGACAATTTCCTCATAGTGATAACATTGAATGATCAAAATTATTCCCTAGATTATATTTTTTTACCATGGGATGATTATTGTAATTATTATATGTTTGATTTATAAAATATTATCCAATGTAGGACTAATTTTCTCAATTAAATTCCTATAAATAGATATATCATATAAAATTTTTAGGTTTTTACAATTTCATTATCCATTTATATGGATATAATCTACAAATCTACATCCATCCCCAAGGGATCCATCACTTCTCACTACAAATATTTAGGGCATATCAAAATATTTATGGGATACTAATGAAGAGTAGATTTTGAATTTCCACAGGGCCCATAAATTCAACAATAATATCCACCCAGAGCGTAACATTCCTTATTTTCATCTATATGGTTGATGTGGGTTGAGAATATATCAATATATTCCCATTTATTGTTTACTCATTTCTTCTTCAAGTGAGAATTGGAGTCCCATGATACATAAATATAATATGCCACAGGGGGATATGATTATTATATTAGTATATGTCTCTTTATTTTTAGGAATATCTATCAATGACGATGTTTTTTAAGTTTTAATGATATACAACTCAGATTAAATGTTATACAAATATATAAATTTTTTACTACAAGACACATTGTGGACCCTTAGAGGTGGTATGTAACAGATTCCCTATATGGACCCCATTTAATATCCATTGATCATGTTGAAAATGAGGTGACGTTTAAGATATGTGTATGAAAATATAATATGATGTTGATTTATATTTATATCACTCTATATCATTTTCTCATCTAATGAGACTACCATTGCATAGATAATTTTAGGGTGCTAGTGGTATTATTGGGGATCGTCTTCTCATGAACATTTATGTATAGATATGTAAAGGGCATTATGAATGATGTGCAGGGTGTTGGTAATTTTTTATTATTATTACATTTTTGGGAATTTATACGATTCCATGCACTTTTACCTCAGTTAGTATGTGATTTACTATTTGATGCATTATGTGTGCATCCTTTTTCTCACATATAGTTTAATGGACTAATACAAATTATTAATCCAGTTTAATATGCTAATTATAAAATTTCTGGAATTTTATTATTTTCAATTCAGACGGTGATCCACTCAAATACATATTTATATCGCCCAAAAAATTCCATTTCATATTAATATTTTTTGTTCTAATATATATTCTTTTACAATGTATGGAAAAATATCAATTGATATAATTTTGTGTTCCTTGTTTAATTATTGATAAATATTATTTTCCTATGTGTAGATTTATTATATTCCATATATAGATGAGTAAATGGTACATCATCAAAATAGATGTACGATTAGGTTATATAATGTTATTGTTGTTGTTCTGATGATGAATTTTTAGATTATTGATTGGCACAACAATATAGGGTAATGAGGCAGTTAAAATATCAAAAGCCGATTTTGGGGCCTTTGAGATAGGTTGTAGAGGTGCATGGTATTTGACATATCATGAAAAAATTTACAGATTAGAATTTTTACAAAATACATTATTATCTATGTAGGATTCATGTGAGTCGTATTGTGTCACTGTATATGTTTGAAGGTATCTTAATCATCTCTCCCACACTAAGTATGTGATCTGGTATATGCAAGTGACCATGCAATTTTTCACTCCACATGGAGGGTTATATTTAATAGTGGTAAATTAATTTTATCACACATAATGATTAATTATTATTAATTTTTTTTATTAATTTTTGTTTATTTGGGGGTGATACGATCGAATAGAATTGTGATATGATCACACCACATTTTCACACTCCAAGTGTTCATATATTTCAAAAATAAATATATTCTTTCTTAAAGAAGATCTAATATAAATAAGAGATCATTCAGTTGTTTTCTACTACGTACCACATGTTTTAGACACATTCATTTTTCATGAAATCCTTATTTAGATAGTTTGAGCACATCACTTCTCAGATTGATGCCTCATAAACTCACACAAGTCACAAATTAATATAAATAATATTTCACATTAATTAGAAAAATCATTCTTGGGATTTAACTTTCAAAAATAATTATTAGTCTTTTTAACTAATTATTGTTATTTTTATCCAACTCCAAAAAATGCATCGTTAAGAAATGCATTATATTCTTATATTTATAAAATCAGTATATAGTTATTGCCATATGATTTCACAAGAATCCAATATAATTTTTTTTCATTCAGTCTATGTAACTGGTTTTTATAGACACTTATTTTTTATGAACTTCTTATTTATTTTGATTGAGCACACAACATTTTTCATTGACACACCATCTACATAGAAATGTCAACAATATTTATAAGACTGTTTTCAGAATTTTTAACGTCAATTATATATCATTTTCAATCTATTAACCATCCAACAATTGATTTAGTTTATTAAATTACTAAAGAAATCTATTTCATCTCATGAAAATGACACCTTGTTTTGATACGTCGCCAGTTCCATTATTTTATGAAAATTTACATATCGTTGTTAGATTGTAATTTCCTATTATTTCAATCTCATTTGGTTATTTATTACAAAGTGAAATGCATTTTTAGTGACAATTAATATCTCAGAACTCAATATTTCATCAATATGATCAAATCTTATGTATGATTGATTTTTTTTCATCACATACACGTGATTATAATTCAGGCTATATGTCATAATATTACAGGTCAATTTGAGATTTTTTATATATTTTTTACAGTCATGCATACATATAATTGTTTTAAATTACTTAAATTTTTCAATGGTCCTTTATTAACAAAATCCCTCACTTCGACATTTCTTCAATTATTATATTTTTAAAATCAATACACAGTTCTTTTCAAACAATGTCAAAGAAATGTGATTTCATTTGGAGAGTTTTTACTTTGTGGTAGAAAGTTGTGATGACCACCATTTTCTATGACCACCTTATTCTGTGATTTCTTGCACATCACATATTTATTACCACTACGTCTACTCATACAAGAAAAAATAATTGAATGATATCTTCAAAAGATTTCACATCAATTGTTATTTTTTTTGATGCCCCAACTCTTGAAGCCCATATCTGGTGCATTATTTTAATACATTGTCATTATTATAAGGAATCAATTCCCAAAAGAACGATCAGTTTTGCAGTCATGACAAAATTATTACATACATGAATGTTACATTACACATTAAACAATAATACAAAACACAAATAATACATTGATAAAGACATTATTATCATTTCATAACCCTACGTATCACACATAATACAATTCTTGGAATCCTGGGAAAACAAAACACAAGGAAGGTGTGAACTCATTCACTCGGAAAGGGTAAATAATTTAACATAGGCAATAAAATTTTTATCCAAGATGTCTAATAAAAACTACATCCTTTTAAATATAAATATGAATATAATATGGAGAAAACAAATCAAAAATTACCATATATATATGCACATGGATATTCTAATAGTGTAATAATCACATGTAATATTTATTTTTATAATGTGGGAATGCCTAATGCTTGACATCATTACAACATTGTCAAGGTCTCAGACCAAGAATACAAATAAAATTTCTATCAAGGCTTTGTGTGAAGACACTAATTCATCTCATGAGTCCTACTGAACCATTGATGGCCTATAGCGGGACACACCCGTCACTTACTAAGTCCACCGCATTCCTCATATGAAAATGTTGAAATATAACCGTAACATTCGTATTAAAACTACCATACAAAATGTCAATAAATCAACCATAAACCATGAAGGAAATAAAAATAGAACATCCATTGTCTAAAATATCATAACAAATTCAACAAAATATTTATTATTGAATTATAATAAATCTACCTTAATCAAGAATAATATTCAGTAAACATTTTGATATAGTGGAAATTGATATGTAAAACATTTTGAGTGGAATATCCATTTTATTGAAATCATTTAAAATTATAAAAAATATAAAGGATGTAATTTGAAATAGATTTTTTAATCAATGTGTCTCATACCACTTTGAATAAATGGAAAGGAATAAACATTTTAAAACAATCACGTCCATATAAATAAATCCTATAACCCATTTTTAATTCAAGGAAATTAATGAGAATGATTTAGTAGAATTAATATTAAAAACATTTAAAATGATTTTTTTGTTAAAAATTATCTTAAAATAATAATTTTGAAATGTATTTTATGAAACATTTACTTGGATAATAACAATTTCATTGAAAAAACTAACACATAAACAATCTCGGATAATAATGTGATTGAAGAACTAACCCTTACCATATACATTCTTTTGGTCGAGTGTACATTTAACATCTAGTATAATGATCGTAGTATGTCATTAAATTATACCGAAACCATATTCGCATTTATTATATCATACATGATTCATTTATGACATCATAATACCCATTTAATAATTATTTCCATGTTTAATTAACATTTTGTGTAACAATCACTTTCTTTATCATATGTATTTTAACTTGTTGTTCTTGATATTATCATTTAGATCATTATATTAATAAATCATGAATATAAAACATGATTTATATACCATATATATTTATAATATAAATATTTATAATAGAAAGATATATGAAATGAAAGACACTGTTTATGGAGACAGTAGGTCGTACGTACGCATAAACGCTGCTTTCATTTTCATATCGTATTGAACAGATGTAAGTGAATATGATATATGTAAGTACATACATACAAATATATATATTTAAATTATATTTATTATGTCATATATTACATAATTATTAATAGTATATATTTTTATAATCATCGTTTAATGGTGAATGTGGAAATGAATCTCAACGCGTCGTGGAGACGGTAAGTCGTGCGTATGCACGAGTGATGATATAATTCTATTGATGGTGAAATAATATGTAATTGGATGAAATATTATATTAAAGAATAATTGACATGTTATTTTTATTATTTACATCAATTATACACATTATTATACACATTGAAATAATGACGTGTTGAATAACAAACTTTACCACGACGTGGAGACAATAATCTGTACGTACATACCTATAGTGACGTTGTCATTAATATAATGGATTGAATTATTAATATTGTTGTATAATATTTATAATAACATCACAATATGTATAAGGTATGTGATTTATTATTTTGTTATGTAAATAACAAAGAAAAAGGATGTGGAAGAAGAAAAGAACTTTGAAAGAGATGATTAAATAGTTACCTCCTATTTGGGTGTTTCCTATTGAGTTTGACCAAAATGATCCAAAGGTTGGATTTATGCTCTATTTAAGGAATATATGTTGAAGTTAAGGATGTTGTGATTATATTTGGGCATAGTTTTTCCAATACAATTATCATTGGATGTGTGATTTTGAGAGAAGTGGAGTTCTGTTTTGTAAGAGATGTGAGGGCACTTTAAGAAAAGCATGAAATATTAATTTATTCTAAAATTATTTTTGGTGTCTAATATATCCAAATGGATTAATATTGACCTTATGGTGGGTATGGGTCGAAATATTTTCAACTAATAGCTTTTAGAAAGGTTTAGTTCACCATATTAACCTTATCATTTAGATTTAACTCTTATTTAAATAATTCTACTTTTACCATGTCCTCTTGTATTTTTATATTAAATGGTTAATAAAAAAACTATAAAATGCATTGATAACCTCAATTGTTTCATTAATGGAATAAAAATCATCAAATAAGTCATCTGGGATATCAATAGATTTTTTGAACTATTATGTAATTTAATAAAATTGAATTTGTTTTAAAAACATATTTATGTAAATTTTTACACTATTTAGTATTTGTTTTTTGTCAATGTCATAACAACTGTATTAAATAGAAAAAAATACATTGTATCGACCCTAATATTTCATATTAAAATATAAAATTTGTGGATGTCATCGTAAAAATTGAAATTGTAATCATTTAAATAAATAAAATACAATTTATTTGATTCTTTCAATAATAAGGTAATTACATAATCATCATTGTGTCATAAATAAATTTAATTATGTTATGTATTAAAATTATAAATAAAATTCCATTATATAGGAAACCTTTTTAGGTTTATATTGAATATTTAATGTCGAATTTATCATATTTATAACCCTATATTAAAAATGTTATTGTTATTACAATTGTAATTTTACACTTTTAACTCTTCTTGAAATAAAAATATAATAAATGTCATTTTCTAATCCAAGATGATTAAAAATGTTCATAATTTATTCCCAAGATGATTTTGGTTGAAATAAAATTATCCGATTGAAATAGGACATGTGTTAAGGTAATTATAATACCATTTTTTCCATTAATTACACTATTTACTTATGACTGTGGTAAAGAAAATTCAAAAGACACTATTTAACAAAAAATAATATCAAAATATTGAACTAAATTTTACTTGGTGATTTCAACCATGTCTTTATGATTTTTGAAATTAAATTCCAATATGTGGTAAAATTATGTTTTATGCATATTAGGAAATGTTCCTAGAAGGTGGGTAAAGGACTGTAAAAAGTTCAATAAATTTTTATACATATAATATTATTATAAAATGGCTCCAATGAATTAAATTGATATTATATAGGAATTATGTATGTATTTTGACTTAAAATAAATATATAAAAAATAAATATTTTTTTAAACAAAAATTCGGTTTTAAATAATTATGTATTATTTTCACTACTCAAAAAAATGGATATTCTCAGAAAAATTCCAATAATTCACCCTAAAATAATGTTGATATTCCGAATTCAAAAAAGATTTATATTTTACACAGTTGAAAAAAATTTGTTTTATTTATTAATTTCAAATTAATTGATGTTGTCAAAACCCAAAAGTGGATTTTTTAAAAGTAAAAACTATCAAAATATTATCATTTATTTATGTACAATTTAAATGTGATGTTACTTATAATGAGATAAATGGTATTAAATAAGAGTAATATAATCAAATTATACATAAAACCCATTCAAATGTATAATTTAACACTATTAATTATTTTGATTAAAAATCAAGTTTTCAAATAATATTTTTCATCATTCACTATTCGTGAAAATATAAATGTTATCATGAAAACAAAAAATATATCCAAACTAATTTTTTCTTTCCCGATTCTCAATAAGAAAATTATTTTGTCACATTTAACATTTAAGTGTTAAAAATTGCATTTAAATATGTTTCACCATTAATAAATGGCTAAATTTATTTTTTTTGAAAAATACTTCTTTTATCTGAAAAATTAATAATTCCATTTTATGTATGTATAATAAAAACAAAATATGAATTTTAATATTATATAAGATATATATAAAATTCAAATTGTGTCTAATAATCTTCACAACCACTTTTTAAACGGCTATTTTGATTGTTCACGATGTGCTTGAACTCAGGTTGTGTAGAGCACAAGCTATTGAATTAATTTAAAGATATATGTTACTATGAAATCATATGATTTTACATTCTCCCCTACTTCAATAAATTTAATCATTGCAATTTGAAATTGGTCCTCGAAAATAAAATGTTGAAAATCGAAAATAATGTTTTTCAAAACCCACATCGAAAATAGGGTTAATAAAATATATTCTTGATAATGGGGAAAGGGAAAAGAAAAATTCACCACCAAATCAAGGATTCAAATAAGATAAAATTGGTGGAAATTATAGACACGTAATTGGAGGAAAATGTAAATGTTTATATGGTGTGATTGAGTTCATCAATCACAACAATGTGTAATAATGAGGGCCTCAAAGGCATCAATCTGTGATGATTTAAAATATCACCTGTTTAATAATACATGAGG
Organism: Viscum album; assembly: GCA_963277665.1. NCBI lineage: Eukaryota > Viridiplantae > Streptophyta > Magnoliopsida > Santalales > Viscaceae > Viscum > Viscum album. The sequence goes on from OY728164.1 coordinate 1,882,205,311, forward strand.
TACTAGGATTACATATTTTTTATTTTTAATATCCATTCCCTAATTATTAATAATTTATGTCTTCATATATTAAGCAGAAAAAATATATAGTTGACAAGAAGAGTTTCATCTTTTAACTCATTTCTACCAAAAACATAACTTTCACTACAAAATATAATAGAATTCAGAAATATTCTATTTTCCTTAATTGTATTGGTTTCCAAAGAATATGAATTTATAATTCAATTTTGGGACTATTTAAAAAAAATACATTATAAAAACTGAGGCATCATGTAGGACAGTGGTAGGGGATTCATTCTTGTTGCTCTTTGGTTGGGGGTTTAAGTATCGCGACCTTACTAGACATGAAGAGTTATCATCCGACCTCGAGGTTTTATTTTTTATTACAATGAAAAAATAATATTATGAAAATCATTATCCCTTATAAATTGTATCCAATGTCCAACATAATTCATTCTAACCTTTACATTTATCGAAAATACATTTTTCCAAACACAAATTCCAAAATTTATACAGAATGTAACCATAATGAAGATCTCTTTTTCCGCGTAATAAAATGTGAATACCGTCATCATGGATTCCATTAAATCATTTTAAGACCATGAATTAAAATAAAACCTTATTGAATACGTTCATGCTCCCTTATTCCTAATAGAATATTCGATATACTCATTAATGAAAACATATCTTAGTACATTACTTATATATTTTATAATTCATATAATGTACACTCAAATGACACAATTATTTAATAAAAAATTAAGAACACTAATCATTCCTCCCCATATTTTGTTGTATCAAAAGATGATTATTATCCTATAGCATCATTTGGGGTATACTATGATGATTGGAACATTGATTTGTGTAGTGTCCCAAGTCATTGAAGATGAAGCATTGTACATTTGAAACATTTTTATTAACCTTGTGATCATTAACTCAGTGTCCTTTATATCCATAATTATAAAAAAACTCACATTCCTTTCATGAACTTCCCAGAGTTGTCTTTTCCACAGCTAGTACACATGGGAAAATCTTTCCTTCCCTTCTTCCCTAAATCCATCTTTCTCTCTACCATCGTTTTCTTATGTGGCGTCTCATCAATACAACAGGTCTCAAGGAATTTTTTAATTATCTTATTAAAAAAATGATATTATTTATTCATATGATGAGAATACATGGAAGAATATTTCCTTTATAAATGTTTCCTTAATACCATGAATGATTTGATCCTTCTTACTCTATGGATCATGTGTATTGAGGGAGTTCTCATTCCTTCAACTGGGCACCATTTCTAAAAAGTGGTGTAAAATAGGTTAGTTTATGTATCCCAGTGCATAATTCCAAACATGTAAAATACCTAACATAAATTGAATAGTTTATGCATATAATCCATAATAATAAATAAATTTTTATTGAAAAAGTATTTTCTCATAAATCCATTATAATTGTTAGTAAATATAATGTAATTTTATCCTAACCATATACACCAGGAATGTCATATCAATGATTGCAGAAAGGCTCATTCTCATGTAATAGGATACCCCGAGTCAAGCCAAAAACTACATGTGCGAGTTTTCACTCTTATGTACCACTAACTACTAATATCCATACAAAGATGTATGTCTTGTTATATTCACAAAATTTCCATATTACAAAAAAATAAAGTTCTTTATTCGATACTAAATATAAATATTTATATTAGGGTAATGTTCTATAATCATAGATTATATAAATCAATTTTACATCAATTGTACTAAATCTTCTCCAATTCCAACTGTAATGCCCCGACACCAGAAGACTGTAGTAGATGTATTATTTTAATACATTGTCTTGATTACAAATAATCAAGTCCCGAATTAATTATATGTTTAGCAATCATGGAAAACATATTACATACATGAACATTATATTACACATTCAAACATAATACACAACATACATAATATTTTTAGAATTCCCTTATTCCCATAGTATAACCTTGTATATCAAACATAATAATGATCTTCTATTCCTGGGAAAACAAATCCTAAGAAAGGGTTGGGCTCAAATTATCAGTAAGGGTAAATAATTTAGTGGAAGCTATAAACATGGAAGGCTTGATTTCCCATAAAAACAACATCCTTTGAAACAAATAATTAACATAATATGGAGAAAATAAATCAAACATTACTATATAAACACGTACAAGGATGTTCTACTAGTCGAATAATCATAAATAATAATTAATTTCCTGATGATGTAATGCCTAATGATGGGGATCATCCCATATAGTCAAGGACTTTTGTGAAGAGTACATATAAATTTTTTTTATGGCCTTGTTCCAAGACACTAATTTCACTAATTATATCTATTTATTCATCAAGGGGATCTAGAAAGCCCCACCCATCACTTACTAAGTCCACTACATTCCTCATTTTATACTTTTGAAATATAATATAATCATTCGTATTTAAACTAGCATATGAAAGGTTAATAATTCAACCATAAATAATGAAGGTTATAAAAATAGAGAATCCATAATAAAAAATATTATTACTCATTAAATAAAATATGGAAGATTGTATTATAATAAATCAACCATAATCCTGAATAATATCAAGTAATGGATGTTGACGTAACTGAAAATGATTATTAACATTTCTTAAGAGGAATATTCCCTTTTTGTGAATTCAATTCAATGTCACACATTTATAAATGAAGACATTTAAAATATATTTTTAAATCAAAGTGTCCCATAAAACTTTTAACCTTCTTAAAATATTTAACATTTTAAAACATTCATGTCCATATAAATAAATCCTTAAAACCATTTTGAAAACAAGGATATTAATGAGAGTGATTTAAAAGAATAGAATTTAAAAAAATTTAAAATGGTGTTTTATTTAAATCCTACCAAAAAAGATTAATTTTGATATTTATTTTATGATACATGGACATGGATATAAAATATGTTCTATAAAATACATACACATAAACAATCTTGAATAATAATGACATTGAGGAATTAACCCTTACCATGAACTTTCCTTTGGACGAGGGTATGTTTATCATCATTTATATTTACCATATAATGTTATTAAATTATACCAAATCCATATTCACATTTATTATATCATACATGATTCATTTATGACATTGTAATAACCATTTAAAAATTATTCCCATGTTAAATTAACATTTCATATAATAGTCACTTCATTTATAGTACATGTTTTAACTTTTTATTCATCATTATATAACATAGATAATAATTTAAATACAACCAGAATATAAAACATGATTTATATATCATGTATATTTACAATATAAATATCTATAATAGATAGATATATATAATTGACAACACCATTTATGGGGACGGTGGAACTTATGTACCCATAAACGTTGTTTTTGTTATCATATCTTATTGTTCAGAAGTCAGTGAATAAGATATATGCTAGTAGATACATAAATATATATCTATCTATATATATATCCAGTAGAATTATTAATTAATATATTAAATACTTATTAATAATATGTGTTTTTATAAACGTCATTTAATGGTGAATGTGGATTTTAATATCCTCGCGTTATGGATACAGTATGTCGTACATACATACGAGTGATGATTTCATTCTCCTGATGGTGAAATTGTATGCAATGGTTTTTATATTATATATAAAGAATAATGGAAATGTATTATTTATTATTTAAATCTATTATACACATTATTATACCCGTCCAAATAATGACATGTTGAATTCCATACATCACCACGACGTGGGGATAGTAATTCGTACACAAACATGTATGTTGACTTTGTCATTCATTGAATGGATATAATAATTAATATGGTTTTATCGTATTTATAATAACATCACAACATGTATAAGGTACTAGTTTTATTATCTGGGTATGGAAACAACGATGAAAGATGAACTGAAAGAAGAAAATAACATTGCAAGAGGTGATGAAACAATTACCTCTTCTTCGAGTGTTTCCTTTTGATTTGAACAAAATGCTACATAAGATGGCATTATACACAAGAGAAGGCCTATATGTTGAAATGATAGAATATGGGAGGATATTTAGGTGGTGTTTGACCATTCCAATAGGCTTTGGAAGTGTTATTTTGAGTGAAGGGGATGTACCCTTTTATAAGAGAGGTGAGAGGCACTTTCAGAAAAGAATGAAATATAAATTTATTTTTAAATAATTTTTGGTTACAAATAGCTAAAAATGTATTTATATCGAGTCTATGGTGTGGATGGGTCGAAAAACACACAACCAATAGGTTTTAGACATTTTTAGTTCACCATATTAACCTCATCTTTTAAATTTAACTCTTCGTTAAATAGTTTAACATTTATAATTTCCTCATATATTTATATATTAAATGGTTAATTAAATTACTATAAAATTCATAAGAACCTCAAGTGGTTCATTACTGGCATATATGTATCATAATGTTAGTCATTTTTTCAAACCATTGATTTTTAATACTATTATATAATTTAATAAAATAGTATTTATTTTACAAACTCATTAATGACAATTTTGACACAATTTAGTATTTGGTTTTTTAGAAGGTCATAAATAATTGATTACATAGAATAAGATACATTGAATCAACCCTAACATATCCTATTGACAAAGAAAATTCGTTTATGTCATCAAAACGTTGAAATTATATTTATTTTAATATTTATATTACAATTTATTAGATTCATTCATTAATAATGTTGAAATAAAATTATCCAATAGAATTAAGAAATGTTTTAGGGTAGTTGTATTATCATTTTTACCTTTAATTACCCTATTTACTTTTAACCATGGTAAAAAAATGCAGATGTTACTATTCAAAAAAATATTCATCTTATTGAACCACATATTACTTACTGGTGTCATATGTGTCTCAATGATTTTTTAAATTCATATTACCGAAGCGATGAAATTACATCTTATGAAAATTTGAAAATGGGCCTAGACGGTGGGTGAAAACAAAAAATACTTCTATAAAAATTTATAATGCTAATATTGAAATAAAATGTCTCAAATTAATTACGTTGAAATTATATAGGTATTAAGTATATATTTTGACATAAAATAAATTTAAATAAAACAATTAATTATTTAAATAAAATTCCGGTTTTAAATAAGAACAGGTGTTTTCTCAATTTACAAAAAATTGTGATTTGTTCATAAAAATACCAAAAAATCACCAAAAGATAATTTTGATATTTCAAATTCAAAAATGAAGTCTATTTTACCAAATTATAAACATATATTTTGTATGTACTAATTTATAATCAATTCTTGTTGTCGAAACCAACAAGCGTGTTTCTTAAAAGTAAAAACTATCCAAAGATTGACAATTGATTATGTATAGTTTAAAAGAAATCATTACTTATAATGACCTATATTGTATGAAATGATAAAAATATTATCTATTTATACTTCAAATCCATTCGAATTTATAATTTATCAATATAAATTATTTTGATTAAAAAATTTGTTTTCTATTAATATTTAGTATCTTACATTATTCTTCAAAATATGAATGTAATTAGAAAAACACCAAAAATTTATCCAAACTAAATTTTTAGGTACCATTTCTAAATAAATTTTTTTTTTGTAAAATTTAATATAATAGTGTTAAATATTTCATTTCAAAAGGTTTCACCATTCATAGTCTGTAATATTAAATTTTTTTATGAAAAATACATCTTTTATCTAATAAATATTATTTTCCCTTATATTATGTCTATGAAACACAAAATATTAATGTTAAAATTATATTATATATATATATATAATTCAAAATTTTTTTAGTAATATTCAGAATAAATTTTTAAATGGATTTTTTGATAGGTCATGATTCTCTAGAAATTGTTGTTGCGTGTAGTGCAAGCTATTGAATTACATTAAAGAGATAACGTACAATGAAATCATGGAGTGTTACGTTTTGTATATGGTTTTAACTTTGAAAGGCATGTTTCTCTATCTTAAATTATAAAAAAAGTGATTGGGTATTATTTTCTATTGTTTTAAATATCAAATTCTTTTAATGTAGACTTAAATTATTAAAAAAGTTATTTTGGTCATCTCGAGAAAACAACTCTACAGTTTGACAAGCAGTCAGATTCTATAATTCAAATATAAATATTATTTCATATAAGTCGAAGAAAATTTATTTTATTTCACTATGTGTTTCATGTTTTTAAATATCCTGATTTTAATAAATTATTTATTTATTTAGTTTGAGAAAATTGCATGTATGATTTATAGGTTTTGCAATCGTACACATAAAAAATAATTATAAGAAAGATTTTAAAAGAGTTCCAAACCATTAGATAATATTTTATATTATTTTCATGATAATATTCACATTTTAGTTTTTAAAATCAATAATAATGTGTTTTTAGTCATCTCAACAAAATGACACATTGGTTTGAAACTTTGTCTCTTAATATATTTAAAATATATATATATAGTCTTCTTCCTACCATTACACATCGATCATAGATGATCAGATATGTTTTCACTCATTCGATCTTGTTTTTAATGTATTACATTTTTTAATAGAATCTTATTTAATTATTTTGATCACATTGTATTTCAGATTTTCAGGTCGTCTTCTCACACACATAAAATATAATATTTCAAATTTCATAAGATTTCGCATAAATTAGAGATTGTTTTCAGGTTTTTACTAAGTGGTGGAATGTTTTAGTGTTTTAAGTTACCATAAAATTAATTTCCATTATTTAATGGAAATGAAACATTATATTGATAGGTTTATAATTCTATATATCAAAAATAAATATATTGGTATGTTTTTATGATTTCATAGTAATACAAGATCATTGGGTTGTTATCACTCTATGGTGCATGTTTTTAAAGACCGTCAATTTTTATAACTCATTATTAAGTATGTTTGAGTAAAACACATATCAAATTCAGGTGTTCACTTCTTAAAAAACTCAAGAATAATTATATAATATTTTTCAAAGTATTTATATTCAATTGTAAATTGTTCTCTATGGTTTTAGACTTCAAAAATATGTTTTATTATTGTGAATTACTAAAAATGAATTTTGAATCATCTCAAGAAAATTGAACCCTAGTTTTCCATTATATTAGATGTTATATTTAAAAAATTAATATATCATTTTTTACCAGTTTATCACCAATATCGGAGTTCTGGGGATAGAGGAAAGTGATTACCAGTGAAAAAAATCAAACAGAACAAGATGTGGAAATAAAATACATTAACACGAAACAAATGGAGATGGTTAGCGACCCAGAAACTAATTTGCAGAAAAATAAAGGTTGACAGAGCATAAAATTACATAGAATCCCCAAAAATTGAAAATTGATGGGACCTATACCCAAAAGAGGGATCAACTAATATCTATAGGGACATTATTGAGACTCTACAATAGTAGATGGAATATAAAATGAAATACTCTAGAATAATAATAGTGAATCATATATGGAGATTATGAATAATGATCATGGATCAAAGGCGATAACCAAATGGTATTTTTTATTATTATTGTTGGTGTGTTCAAAACACATACTGCTGCCTCCTTATATAAGGAAAATTTATTTCTAAAAAAGGGTATCCATCTCAAACATATGTCCATGTGAATATCAAACACTTGTAAAACAAAACATTATTTTTTTTAAAAATCGTATTATAAAAGCATGTCCTCATTTTGTGAAGGTTCCAAACAAACTCCCCCATCGCCTCATATGGGGATCACCACCAAACCTGCAATTAGTCAGCATGTCTCTAATTTTACTATTGGTAAACTATTTCCCATCATGTATGACTCGTTTTAATCAATGTTGATTTTATGAAGCTATAACTATCTCGAATCTTGGTTGTTGAGGATCCAGTGATATCTAACATCAATATGCTTCGAACATCAATGAAAATTAAAATTGATTCTCAAAAACATAGAACTCTGATTTTCCCAACATGAAACATTCCTTTCCTGATTAAAATTATGATATCAAATAAAATTACACATACACAAATATTATTTGAATTCCATTGTAGTTTCAGTGAACTCAAACACATTGGTATATTAAGCAACACATCATTGTAATATAGACTACTAATATAAAACTCACCCATGAAATGTGATCAAATTGACTAATGTATTCATCCTCAAATGGATATCTCATACCATATTTGAATCAATAAATCAACAAATAAAGGGTTTCCCATTTCTAAAACATAAAATCAGATCATGAATACCAGGAAGATATGGATAAAAATATATCACTACACTCTAGAGATCTTTACCTAGATTTGATAGAAAACAACAGATCATATAAACTACATTAGTTATATCATGTCGAGTACATATTATCAAATAAATCAAGCAACCAATGACATATGGATAAGGAATGTGCATTATCTCCTCTCTCTCTCTCTCTTCATCATTAAAAGGTGACTAACATGTAGTAACGTAAAATTTAATGAAATTGGACTACCGACCACATTCACTCTACCCATAGAAATTATCTAAAGAACATTATCAATGTATCTCTACTAATATAACCAAAATTTCATTTCCTTCCTGTCACTAGAGATCGACTTTCCATGAATCCATGGTACTAGCCTCAATTCATTCATTGCAAATGAATGAAAATGATCCATATTCAATCTATAAATTCTAGATGCATCAATACCAATAATGATAATGGAAAAAACCTAAAGCAACAATATAATAAAATCATCCTCAATAAATAATTGAACAAAAAAAATGATCCTATGATCTCCTTATAAAACCGTAAGGAAAAATTGTATATTCAAACATATTATACCACTTATTCAGAGATTGTATCGTGGAACATAACTAAATTCCTCATTATTAATCTGATAAATAAACCGAATATTTAATTCTCATATCCATGTTGGAAAATTCCCCAGTTAATAAGTAAGATTTTCATTAAATGTTTTCATATTTTTATACATTGCCTCAACCCATATAACCTTATGTTTAGATTCCATCACATCATCTATAGATTTTGGTACTCCACATTCCTCAAAGAGAACATTATAATCATGTGAATATTGATTGAAGATGGTACGAGGTTGTGATGTCCTCTGGAGTGGAGATGTTGGTTCGTTAATAACCCTTGGAACTGGATCTTCTGAAACAAAAGGTGCATCAAAAACATAAACATAAACTATTTCACCCTTTGCATCATTTAGTACATCAATATGATCATCAGAATAAACCGTATGATGTAAATTCGAATCTGAAACTAGAACAAGACTGAAAATGCCATCAGAAGATGGGGAATTATATTTTTCTTTGTTATCAATGTTTGAAATATTTTTATTCTCATTAAACACTTCATAATAACATCGAAAAAATTTATTCAATTCAAAATCATTGATCCCATAGCCAAACACATCATCTCTATTACCCAAAAATACACTAGAATGTCATACTATCCAATTTGATCTCTCATAAATAGGAATATTAAAAAAATCATTGCAACCAAAAACACATAATGGATCATAACATGTCTCTTTTCTATAGAAAAAATTATTGGGAGTGTCTATCTATAAAGGAACTGTTTGTGATAAATGAATAATATTTGTAACAATAAGTAATGCTTCACCCAAAAAATGACTAGGAAGAATTCTTCCATAATCAAACAATAAACTCTTTCCAACAATGTCATGTTCATCCTCTCAGTTACAACATTCCAATAAGGTGTCTTGGGTGGAATCAATTTATGTCGAATACCTTTTTGCATGATATACTGATCAAATTCATCACATTACTTTCCCCCATTATCTGTGAAAAAAAAAATCAATTTATTTTCTAATACTCTTCCAACATAAACATGAAATTTAAAAAAAACTAAGCACTGGACTTTTGGAATTCCAGAAAAAAAGCTCAATGATTATTTGATTAGTCAACAATATATGTCACAAAATAAAGTCCCCCCTAATGTAATTAGATTTAAAGGGCCTCAACCATTAGAATTTACTAATTAAAGTACATGTGACTTCTTCTGCTAAGGATGACTACCTTAACTCACTCTACATTGTTTTCCATCCTTATTGCGACCACATGAGTCCAATTTGTCACTATTTCAATATAGAATAATATTACTATTTCCAAACAAATAATCTCTTTCTTAGAAATGTGATTGAACCATTTATTCCATAACATAGAAGAAATATTTCACATAATAATGAATGTAATATCACATTAAATATAATCTCTAGTCATATAAAATCCTAACATATTCTTCCCTTAATTCATAATCAATGATCCATTTAAATGATGACTACAACATCATTATTATTTAGTAGTAGTTTACTAAAATCCCCATCTAAACCTTTTTTTTTGAAATACCTAACACTTCTCCCTCTAACACCCCTACAACATTAAACCCCATGACCACTTGAATCCCTGAAGCCTTAGGTTTCCTGATCCACACCTCCATTATTATTGTTTATGACCCTCACCGCTTCTTGATGTGTCTCTCTACCCCTCACCGCACCTCGCTACCCATCGCCATTGTTCAATACATTTTCTACCCTCAAAGCTTGTCTCTTTACCATTGTGGTGTCGTTGAGGTATGGTATTTTGTTTGTTTCTCTAATTTGGGATGAATATTTGTTATTTATTTACATTCTTTCTAGTTATGTTATGATCATGCATTTATAGGTTCCCATTTTGATACATTTCTCTCTTTCCACAAGATTTTTTATATCACCAAGCATGCATTAGGTGATTACATAAATTATAATTATTAAAAGAACATATTATTCTTGATGTGATTATTAAATTGGTTTTAATAATTCATTTAATTGAGTGAAATATGTTTTCAATGGGTTATGAGGTGCGTATGGGTTGAATTATTATTATTTAAATGAAAATGGTTTGGTCTCATGTCTATGTTCTTTTTTATGGTTTCACAATTTCTTCCACGAATTGGGTAGATATTAGTACTTATAGTTAGATTCATGAGTATAAAATTATTGATATTGGGTTATATCAGGATATTACGTAATGAGGTATTCTCCACTATGATATAGAAATCAAGTGTTAATGAACACACCCTTACCACACTTTTAATGCCACACTCCTAGGGTTATTAGGTTTTTACTGTTAATATTTATGTGTAACAATTTTTGTCACACCACATGACTTGATAATACGTCATATCATTAAATTAATTCCATATCTTGCACTATATGCAACACTGAGTTCGAGTGCACCAAGGCTTACCAAACAAGTCGTTCAATAAATGGTTATGAATAGTATCAGAAACATTTTGAATTTCATATATATCATATATAATTTCAATATTAAACTTTTTTGTTTCTTATACATAATATAAGGACAAATTCAATTTTTTAGATAAACGATACATTTTAAAAAAAATGTTGTTATTCCGCATTTTAATGGAAAACTATTTTTAAAGCCAATATTGCAAAATTTTATATATTAGAATTAGTTAAATTAAATTCATCTTTAGAATAGGGACCAATAAATTTATTTTGTATAATTTTTGGGTACTTTTCTCAAAATTTTCATATTTTACTGAATAGTGAAAAATACAAATTATTAATTGAGAGAATCATTTTTAATTGCAATATTTTATACTAATAAATTATGTTTTTTGTGGTTTTAAGATATATTTATATTATATTTTTTTCATTTTATATAATATTTGTCATTAGAAGTAATATCACATTTAAAATGGACTTAAACACATGTCAATCATTTGATAGGTTTTACTTGTTTTATAAATTCAACATTCTGGTTTTGACACAAGAATTAATTTTAAATTAATTAATATAACATATATGTTTTCAATTTGTTAAAATAGACAACATTTTGGATTCAAAATATCAAATTTACCATAGAGTAAATTTTTGGTATATTTTTTAAAACCTTCAATTTTTTTTGAATAGTGAAAAACACTAAGTTATTGTTTAAAACCGACTTTTTAATTTAAATATTTATTTATTTTATTTAAAATAATTATATGTCATATTAGATAAATAATAACTATATATATTCAATTGAATTCGTTGGGGTCATTTTATAATAAAATTAGATAACTAAATTTTTATTTAACTTTTTAACATCTTTTACACACAATCTAGGAACATTTGCAAATTTGAATAAAATGTAGTTTTTCTGGTTATGTGAATTTAATTTCATAAATATGAATGACACAGTTGAAATCAGTATGTAAATTTTGTTCAATATGATAAAAATATTTTTTGGTGAATAATAACTTTTCAATTTTATTTAACACGGTTAAAAGTAAATATGTTAATTAAAGGTAAAAAAGATATAATAATTTCCCTAAAACATGTCCTAATTATATTGGAGAAATTTATTTCGACCATAATAATCCTTAATAATAATATATGATCATTTTGGTTCAGTTGGATTATATTAGTAAATTTATTATTATTTAATTTAATGAAGAGTTAAAAGTATAAAATTCAATGTACAATAACTAAACAATTTTTAATATAGTCATATACATAATGTAAAATCTACTATAAAAAGTCCTTATATACATAAAGACATTTCCTACATCATGGAATTTTATTAATAATTTTTAGACGTTAAATAATGAAATTTATTTATGATATAATGATGATGTAGTAATTTCTTTATTAATGATAGATTAATATAACTAATGTTATGAATAACAAAATATATGTAAATTGATACATTTGATGCATTCCAATAATATTATTGATAAATATAACATGTTAGGAATGATTTAGGGATTCTTTTTTGAATTAATAACGATTTTATGACTGTCACAAAAACCAAATACTTAATAGTGTCAAAATGGACATAAATGAGTTTTTAAAACAAAAACTATATTACTAAATGATATAATATTATAAAAATATATTGTTTGGAAAAAATACATATATAATGATAAGAATCTATTTAATGAACCACTTGAGGTTCTATTTTCTTTTTATTGTATGTTTATTAACCATTTATTGTAATAATACAAGAGGACTAGGTAAAAGTAAAACAATTTAACTAATAGTTAAATATAAAAGATATGGTTAATATGGTTACCTAAACTTGTGAAAATCCAATTTTCTGAGAGTATTTATATTAATCTCCACCTTAGGCTCTATATAAATTTATTTGGATCCATTATAAATCTTAAATAAGTTTATAATAATATAATATTTCAATATTTTCCTAAGGTGACCCTCACCTCCCTTATGAAATGGTTCATTCCCTTCTTTCAAAATCTCACCTGCAATGTCATTTGGATCGACCAAACCCTAGAAAACTCACCTACCAACTTTTATTAAATCACCCTAGAGGCCTTCCATTGAGCATAATTCCACCATAATGATCCCTTTTGTTCAAATAAAAAGAAATCACTCCAAGAAGAGGTAATAATTTCATCACCCTGTTCAAGGTTCTTTTCTACATATACTTCCTCTTTCATTATTGCTTCCATTTCAAAATTATAATTCAATTACATTATACATAAAATGGTGTTATTATAAATATAATACAACCATATTCTGTATTTTATACATCCTATTAATTACAATGTTACCATACATACGTAAGTACGGCTTACAGACTCCACGTCATGGTCTTTTTTGTTATTCAAAACTTTTTATATGGAAGGTATTAATAATGAGTATAATTGTTTTAAATAATGAATATAAAATTTTCATTAACATTTATATATAATATATCATCCAATTAAAAATGATTTCCCAGTAAATAAAATGATATATTCGCTCGTGCGTACCTACAACTTACCGTCTCCAATACGCGATGAGATCCATTCCCATGGTCACCATTCAACAATGATTATAAAAAAATTTATTACTAATAAGTATGTAAAATATGACATAATAATTCTAATGAAAATATATATACATATATATAAATATATATATATATTTGTGTATGTGCATTTACATATATCTCATTCACTTACATCTGTTCAATACGATATGAAAAAGGAGACAATGTTTATGCGTACATACGACCTTCCATCTCCATAATCATTGTTTTCTATTTCATAATTTCTAAAATATAAGAATTTATATTTTGAATATATATGATTCATAAATATTTTTTTATATTTTGGAAAAAATTAAATAATGAGATATGTCATATTATCAACAATAACAAGTTAAACATGTGATATAACGAAAGCGATTATTACCTAAATTGTTAAATTAACATGGAAATTATTATTAAATGCGTAGTATAATGTCATAAATGAAACATGTATGATATCATAAATATGAATATAATTCTGGTGTAATTTAATAACACACTATTTCCAAAATACAGAAAGCTAAAATGTACCCTCGACCAATGGAATGTTCAAGGTAAGGGTAAATTCTTCAATATCATTTTTTCCAAAGATTGTTTATGTGTATGTATTTACAATGATATATATATAATTCATGTAAATGATTGATAAATAAGTTTTCAATAGTATTTTTTAAGAGATTCTTTTACCAAAAAATCATTTTCAAATGTTATAAATATTTATTCTTCTAATTCATTCTCATTAATTTCCATGATTTCAAATAGGTATTAATGATTTTATTATATGGACATGAATGTTTTAAAATGCTAATTACTTTTAAATGTTTCAAATTGGTATGTGAAACATAGACTTAGAAATATAATTTAAAATACTTCCTTTATAAATCTGTGACTTTTAAATGATTTCATGAAAAAAGGGTATTTCTCTAAAGAGTTTTACTGATCATTCTCAAAGATTTTTACGGATATTTTTCAACTTTTATTATAATACAATATTCAATTTTGTATTGAATGTGATGTGAAATGTTTTTCTATGGATGTGATATATTTTTACCCTTCATGGTTTATGGTTGACTTATTGACATTTCGTATTCAAGTTTTCATAGGAATGATTATGTTATGTTTCAATATTTTCATATGAGGAATGATGTGGACATATTAGGTGATAGATGGGGCCCGCTATATCCCCTCGATGCATCTGTAGGTCAAATGATAAAAACTATTGTCTTGTCACTTGGTCATGAAAAAAAATATTATTTGTAGTCTTTCCACGAGGCCATGACTATGTGAAAATGATGTCGGGTGTTAGGAATTCTCTCATTATGAAATTAATTATTAAATGTGGTTATTATACTAGTATAATATCCATGTGCATGTATATATGGTTATGTTTGATTTATTATCTACATATTATATTCATGTTAATGTTTACGATTCTTTTGTTTTAATTTGACATCTTCCCTTAAATGTTTATATATCTCGCTAAATTATTTACCTTTACTGAGCATATGAGCTCAACCCTTTCTTATGTTTTGTATTCCAAGGATTCCAAGAAGTGTTTTATGTTTGATATGTCAGGTTTATATAGGTGAATAATGGCATTCTTAATGGATTATTTATGTGATGTATTATGTTTGAATATAACGACCCATACTTTACGTACATTGTTATTACTTTATAATTAAAGAATACTTATTACAACATATAAAAACACCATGGTAGGACTGTATAGATATAGTGTATTTAGAAACTGGGAAACATAAACAACTAGTTCATAAGGAATCTACATTGTCTCCCGTTTATTTCATCATATCAGGTGTCCCTTTTGGCATATCCTTCTTAATACATTTCTTCTTGAACTGGGGAAAAGAAAACATACGAAAGGGTGAGAACAAATGGTCAGTAAGGGTATACAAAGGAAATATCAATCATAAAATATTCATAATAACATAACATTTTGAAAATCATAACCTGCAATAGAGATCATAATATCATAACATGCGATAAATCATAGTAGAGAAATGTAATCCCAATAATCATAACATAAAAAAACAAACATTGTGGCATACACTAATTGTCATAGAAAAACAATTTTTATTAGTCAAGACTCATTGCGAAGACTATCATAGTAAAAAATGTCCATTTTATAACTGAGTTCACCCCTCATTCCTGTCTTTTATCACTAAACAGAATTATCTTTCCATTCCATCCATGTCTATCTCATGAGATATAATTCATTACCCAATGCATTGGAGGGAGATATAGGTCCCAACAATCTCTTAATGAAACCATTATTATGAGTTCCACCAAATTACAAATCATATTGCATAACCCATGTAATAAAAATGGGATTATTAAACATCATGCCATCATAACATTAACCATATAAGATAAAAGGACTTCATAAAAATAATCCCATCATAACATAATCAAATAAATTTAAAAATAGGGATAGAAACAGAAGCCTAATTTATCATAGATGGAAAATAATTTTGATAAAACCCTTGAACTAGATTCTTGAGGAAAATATCCTTTCTACTTCAAAAACATTTTTCCTTTCAAAACATGCCATATAATTTAAAACTAAAAGAAGTTAATTAAAAAAAAATATGAAATATTGTAATGTATGCTTCATGGAAATAAAGTTTTATGAAATCATAAAAATCCATTAATGCCTTATATGTTAACAAAAACATTCTTCTCATACATTGTCCAGAAATGTCAAGAAGTATCACGTACTGAAAACGAAAAAATATTCCTTTCATATATTTTACAAAAGATTCACCAATAGGTAAAATTGAATTTAAATAATTGTAGGAGAATATAAATAATGTTAAAAATTGAGTAAAAATGGATTTGGATGATAAATATGGCCTAGTAAATACTGAAGTATAAACAATCTCAGATAAAGATTTAGATTGTGATATTTTACCTTACCGTAGGTCTGATATGCTTCATACGTATCTGAACCTCCAGTATAATTATTTAAATAATGTAATTGAATAATTACAGAATAATATTTATTTTTATGATATCATATATGGTCATATCCTTATCTTTTTATTGGCAACATTTCATTATTACTCGTTATTCGGGTGTTCACTTCTTTATGTTCTTATGCGTGTTTTGTCAAATAAATTCTAATTCATATTTTCAGTTTATAGCTATATCATATAAAGAATGGTATTAGTATAATATGTCTCATATTTATTCATTCAATACATTTATATAATCATTATTCAATGATGATCATGTCGAACGAGTCACATCACATCATGGAGACAGTTGGCCGTACGTACGCACGAGCGATGATATCATTCCCATGATTGTGGAATTGTATTTAAGTGTATGTATAATGTTTCAGAATCAATATAACTTTAAAATAATAATATATAGTTATTTATTTACACCATTATACCCATCCAAGTAATGTTGTGGTGGAAAATAGATTACACAACTACGGGGAGACGATATTCCGTACGTATGCACGCGCGGTGATTTAGTTTTTTGAAGGATGGATAGAAAATTAAATGGGGTTGATTAATATTTATAATAAAATATCAGTATATGAGTGATACTGATTTTATTAATTTTTTATGAACCAAGAAGATAATAATAAGTAGAATAAGATATAAATTTGAACAGATTGGTAAAGGATATTACCTATTCTTTGATGCGCCTCTTCTAAACCTCCTATTAGGGCACTAATGTTTGTCATTGAAGAAGACCAGGACCTCTAGAATATTACTAGGGAAGTTTATAATATTAATGGTCAGGATTTGGATGATCTTGAAGGCTCAATTTTTTGTAAAGAGGTTAGGGATGAGGTTCCCTTTTATAAGGGATGAGAGGGGCACCATTGGAATTATGAGATATATTAATTTATAATAAATTCTATCCCCTATTAAAAACCTTTAAAAATGACTCAAATCAGAAGTGTATATGATATAGGGTTGTAATATAATCAACCAATAAAATTTAGACATGTTGGAAATTTATTTTAAACATTATCAACTTCATTTATCATTTTTTAATCTATTTAATTTTATTTGTTGTAATAAGATTCTAAATTTTAAATTATTATAAATAATTACTTATCTGTTTCGAATTTTCTATATTTGTATAATTTATGACATTTTAGTCAATATAAATTTTAATATATAATTTTAAAAGACTTTTGTGATTTTTTAACAATTTTATATTATGATATTTTTATAAAATAACATTAGTGTAAATTTTGTCACAATTTATTTATTTGAATTTAAATAAAATACACACAAAATATATGATTGAAATAAAAGATTTAATAGATTAATAACATGTCATATTTATCTATAAAATTAGTTTATCACATTAAATAGTTCATATAATATTAATTTTAATATTTTTAAAACCATTTATTTCATATTTTAATTAATAAAATAATTTCAACATCATTAATGTGTCACCTTTAATGATAATTGTTTAATCCCTAAAAATTATAAATAAATTCACATGATGTAGATAATTTTATTATCTTTCTGGATACTACTCATGATCTATGTCCCATGAAGCTTATCACTAAATTAGAATTATTATAATTATAATATTTAAGAGAGTGACATATTATCACTTTCTATGGTTTTAATAATAATTAAATTTTTTTGAAGGCCAAAAGTCGATAAAATGAATTTATTCTAACCCTTAGCTTATAATAGTCGACATTTAGTCATCCCATATAATTTTTTCAAGTGATTGGGTAATTTTATAAAATTTTTTTTTCCCTTAATTACCTGATTTATCTTTAACTGTGCTAAATAAAAATTATCGTAGTTACTATTCATAATATCACAAAAAAAAGCAACCTATTAAAAAAATCTGGACCGACCTAATTAAAATATGGAATACATTTGTAAAAATTTAAAACATAGAATTTTTAGTAATTAATTTAAAATTAATCTCATTGTTATGAAAATGAGTTTTAAAAGTTATAACATTGTCAAAGATTGAAATGTTTTTAACTATGAATTAAATGAAAAATTAAAGGTAATGACATTAATTATATTAAATGGTAAAAATATATTATATTTGTTCTTTAAAATTATTCAATATTATATTTTAACTATATAAATTATTGTGATGAAAAAAGTTGTTTTTAATTATAATATTGCGTGTTTTTATTATTCATTAATAAATGAAAGTTATCAGAATAATATGAAAAATTTATCCAGAAAAAATTTATATATCCTAAATCCAAATAAGAAATTTACTTTTTCAAATTGAATATTTAAACATGTAAAAAAATGATTAAATTGGGTATGCCATCAAAAGGCGTAAAACTTCATTTTTTTTAAATACTAATTTTACCCAAAAATATAATTTTGTTCTAATACCATATTCTATAAAATGTGTTAGATGAATAATAATGTTATAAAATAAAAAATTTAGTTAATACTATTCATAACTTCTAGTCCATATTAATATTATACCAATATATCAATGTTTAGTGAAACCCGGTATTGCGTACTACACACGCTATCGAGGAAGGTCGTGATTGCATTTAATGAAAGACATGTCAGTGTTGTGTGTAGTGAAACATTCTTTTGGTGTTGTATAAAAAAAATATTTGTCATAAAATATCAGGGTGTTACATTCAACCCCCCTTAAAAAGAGTTTCTCCCTTGAGTTTTGTCACTTCGAAACAAACAAAGGAGTATACCTCTTCCTAATGATATCCTCATGTTCCATTGTAGCTTCTTCTTATTGGTTGTTTCTCCATAAAACATTAACAAACCGAGTGGTTTGGTTTTGTAGAACTTTTTCGCTACGATCCAGAATCTCTATCGGTTGTTCTTCATAAGAATGATCTTTCTCCAGCTATACAACTTCTGAGCATAGTACATATGAATGATCTGGTATGTACTTTTTCAGGAGAGATACATGGAATACATCATGAACTTGAGAGAGATTCAGTGGAAGCTCCAATCGTAAAGCTACCTTCCCAACACGATCCCATATTTCGAAAAGACCGATATACCCAGGGATCAGTATTCCCTTCATTCAAAATCTCTTTACTCTATTCCAAGGAAATCATTGTAAGAACACTTTATCATCCAATTAAAACTCTAGGTCTTTTATTCAGTTGTGGGCATAACTTTTTTGTTGACTCTGAGATGATCTTATGTGTTGTGGAATAGATATGACCTTTTATGTAATCTCATCAACAAGATCAGGTCCTAATTGCTTCCTTTCCCCAACTTCATCCCAGAAAGTTATAGTTTTTCATTTCATTCCATAGAGAACTGCATGAAGAGGCATCTAAATACTGGAGTGAAAGTTATTATTAAATGAATAATCAACCAAAGGTAGGTTTTGATCCCAACCACCTTTGAAATCCATAGAGAAAATTCTCAACATGACTTCTAGAGTTTGAATTGTAATCTCAGATTGACTATCGGTCTGAGGATGATAAGAATTGTTGAAACTCAACTTTTTATCTAGTGTATGCTGAAGACTTCTACAAAACCTCAAGGTAATCCTCAGATCCCAATCAGATAATATAAAAATTGGTACACCATGCAATATTACCACTTTCTTCACATATACCATGGAAAACTGATCAAGAGAGATATCTTCTCTAATACCAATGAAGTGTGATGACTTCTTAAGATGGTAAACTATAACCCAAATTGCATTATTGCCTTTGGATGTTTTAGGAAGTCCACTGACAATGTCCATAGTGATTTTTTCCAATTTCCATTCTGGTATGGGTAATGGTTGTAACATCCCCTTAGACATCTTTCTCTCAACATTAACATGCTGATAAACCAAGCATCGATTGATATATTCAACAACATCTCTTTTCATTCCATCCAACCAGAAGTACTCAATCAGGTCCCTATTCATCATCTTGATTCAAGGGTGAATAATGAATGAGGAACTATGTGCTTCATCCAATATTTCCTTATATAATTCTGGGATGGGAGGAACACAATCCTGATTCTTGAACCTTATTATTTCATCATAATCAATGTGGAATTCAGGAACATTTCTCACCTTCTTTTGTAATTCTATATCTCTTTTTTGTGCGTCTTTAATCATCACATGTATATATGGTTGAAAATTCATTTGAAAAAGATAATATTTTCTCCTTCCATTATAATTCCTTGATCCATCCTTTGTAAATCCATAAATATTGGATCTTTTTTATCCTCATCATGTATAAGCAATCTTGGTCTTGTCGACTTAATGCATCTTCCACCATGTTTTCTTTCCCAGGGTGATAATGAATAGAGCAGTTGTAATCCTTAATCAGCTCCAACCATCTTCTTTGACTCATATTTAGCTCCTTTTGTGTGAAAATATACTTTAAACATTTATTTTCAGTATAAATATCACACCTTTCACCATAAATATAATTCCTCCAAATCATTAATGAAAATATTACCATAGATAACTCCAAATCATGAGTTGGGCTATTTTTCTCATGAATTTTCATATATCGTGAGGCATAAGCTACCACCATATCATTTTTCATGACTACACACCCTAGTCCCTTCTTGGATGAATCACTATAGATTACAAACCTATCTCCACTATAAGGCAGTGTGAGCACATGTGCACTGGACAACCTTCTTTTTAACTCCTGAAAATTCATTTCACACTCCTCTGTCCACACAAACTTAACTCCTTTTCGAGTCAACATGGTGAGTGGATTAGATAATCTTGAAAAATATTTCAAAAACATCGATAATATCCAGAAAAACCTTGAAAACTTCATATCTCAGTTACTTTTGTTGGTCTCAACCATATTTCGATACCCACTATTTTTTCTAGATCCATAGATATCCCCTCTTTAGAGATTATATGACCCAAAAATGAAACTTTTTTAAACCAATATTCACACTTGGTAAATTTGGCATAAATCTTCTCATTTCTTAGGGTCTATAATACAATTCTCAAGTGATCTTCATGTTCTTCTTTTACCATTAAATAGACAAGAATATCTTATATAATGACAACCACAAACAGATCATGTTAGTCTCCAAACACTGTATTCCTTAGATCTGTGAATATATCTAGGGAATTAGTAATACCAAATGGCGTCAGTACACATTCACAGTTTCCATACCTTGTATGGAAAGTCATATTTGGTATATCCACCTTTTTGACCCTTAATTGATTATACCCTGAATGAATGTATATCATGGAAATGTATTGATCTCCAGATAGTTGGTTAAATAAGTCATCAATGCATGGGGGATGATATTTGTTGTTGATATAGATATTGTTAAGTTATCAACAATCAATGTAGAGTCTCATTGGTCCATCTTTCTTCTTAACAACAGAACAGGTGATCCCCAAGGTGATTCACTAGGGAGTATGAATCCCTTATCAAGATTATCTTGGAGTTTCTTCTTCAATTCCTGCAACTCATTTACGACCAGTCTATATGGTGTATTTGAAATGGGCGTAGAACCCGGTATGAGTTCTATTGAAAACTCATCTTCATGATTTGGTGGAAGACCTAAAAATTCATCTGGAAAGACATCATCAAACTCTCATACAATTGTCATATTCGTAATCGTGATATTCACTCAAACCGTTTCAGATAAATAACATTCATTTATTGGAATCAAGACACATAAGATGGAAGAAATTACCACTGGAAGGTTATATTAATCTATGCATCAATATATGATCATAGGTTGATCTTGAATATGAAATATGACTTCCCTTCCTTGGAAATTGATATGATATCCATATAATGAAATCCAATCCATGGAAAGAATCACATCAAATTCCACTATAAGAATGATAAAAAGGTTTGTAGGAAGCACTTTCCCACAAACATCATTCAGAGAATAATCATAAACTTTTGATGTGACTATTGTGCCATTAGGAGTTGTCACAACTTACTCAACATCAAATAATTGGGGTAGTATAGGGATACCCTTATAAAATTCTTCAGAAATAGTAGATTGGGTGGATTAAGAACAAAATAAAACATTTTCTACTATAGACTGGATGGTATGTGTACCTTTCACAACTTCATTATCATACTCCACATCACCGACAGAAATTTCATGTGAATTTCTTTTTAGTTTGGCCTTAAGATCTTGATGACGTCGATCATCATCATCAACCCATGGATTAGGGCATTGATTTTCATAATTCCCCACTTCCTTGCACTTGAAACATTGACGTGTTAAAGGTTCATTCTATGTAGCCTTTTCTTTTTTTTTCATCACTAGACATCTTTTTCCCATCATTACCACATTCTAATGCCCGATGACCTTCTTTCCAAAATTTGAAACATTTTGTAATCCCTTTAGGTCAATTCCATCCATGTTTCTTTCCACACGTTGAGCATATCAGAAAACTCATCTTTTTTTCAGTGTGGTCTTTAGATTTCCATTTGAATTCCAATTTCCTCTTCTTACCAAACCCCTACGATTGATCGGTTACTCTAATCTTTATATAATCATTGAGAGAACATCAAACAATTTCCTCATAGCTATTGAAGTCCCTTATTTCTAACGCCCTTAGAAGACTTGTTTTTAAGACAATAAAGAATCGATCGATCTTACTCTTAGGTTGGATAATAATTGTGGAATTATACCTTGAATGTCTTGAAAACTTTTCTTCATTTGTACCGAAAAATTCATCATACTTTTGTTTCAGTACTAGAAATTCTTTCTCCATCTTTGTTCGCTGAATACGAGGTAGGTACTTATTGAAAAATACATTCTTGAACTCGTCCTATTCTTTGGACTCAATTTCATCTCTTTGCATCGCATTCTTGATATTATTCCACCGTTTATAAGATTCACCCTCCAAATGATATAATTCTAAGATGAAATTATCATGATTAAAACCTTGATGAACTGAAAATATATTTTTCGTGGTATTGAGCCACTTTTCAGAAACTAATGGATCAGTAGACCTTCTGAATGAGGGTGGACGCTGCCGCCTAAAGGATTCAATAGAATGTTGCTCCTGTTACTCGTTAGGAAGCCCTTAAAGATTCATATCTTGAGAATGTTATGTGAGCATGGATAAAATATTTTTCATTCATGCTGCCATAAAATTTGGTTTCTCAAGAGGACAATAATCTCATTGCCCCTCGCATTCAGCATTAACATGAGTCATTCGAGTTCCATTCATTGACTGAAACCAATAAGCATAGTGGGAGAAACACTAATAATACTAGGAAAACCACTTAATGAAGAATAAAATTTCACCCTTATGGTATTATAATAGCTTATTCATGGAAATTTATAAAACAATAATATTGTGTTTTATTGTTAGACATATCCTTTGGGTTCATACTAAGGATTTCATATTCATGTTTCCAATTGGTGACTATACATTTCCTCTGATACCAACTATGCCAACCCATACTTTACATAAATTTTTAATACTTCAGAATTGAAGCATACTTATTACAACATATAACAAATCAATGGTAGGACCATATATGTATAGTGTCTTTAGAAACAGGGAATCATAAAAAACTGGAAAATAAAGCATCTACATTGTCTCCCATTTATTTCATCATATCTGGAGCCCCTTTTGGCATATCCTACTTAATACCATTCTTCCTTACCTCGGGAAAAAATACAAAATGGTGAGCTCAAATGCTCATTAAGGTTAAAAAAATGAAATATCAATCATATCATATTAATAAGGACATAACATTTTGAAAATCTTAACCTACAAAAGTGATCATAATATCATAAAATGGGATAAATCATAGTAGTGAAATGTAATCCCAATAATCATAACAGAAAATATGAATCATTGTGTCATACACACATAATCATAGATAATAAATTATTCTTAGTCAATACTCATTTCCAAGACTATCATAGTGGACAAAGTCCATCTATGAACCGAGTTCACTCCTTGTTCCAGTCATGTATCAGTGAACTAAATAAACATTTCGTTCTAGCCAGGTCTATCTCATGAGATATAAATCATTACCCATTTCATTGTATGGAGATATATGTCCCACCCATATCATAATGAAACCATTATTATGTGTGCCACAAAATCATAAATCATATAGCATAACCCAAGTAATAAAAATGGGATTATTAAATATCATGCCATCATAACATTAACCATATAAGATAAAAAGACTTTATAAAAAAAATCCATCATAAAATAATAAAATAAATGTAAAAATAGGGATAGAAAAAGAACATTAATTTATGTTAGATGGAAAATAAATTTGATAAAACAATTGAACTCCATTCTTGAGGAAAATATCCTTTCTACTTCAAAAACATTTCCCCTTTCTTATCATGCCATACAATGTTAAACTAAAAGAAGTGAATTAATAATAAACATGAAATATTGTAAAGGATTCTTCATGAAAAATAATGTTCTATGAAATCATAGAAATCCATTCATACCATATATGTTAAAAAAAACATTTGTCTCAAACTTTGGTAGGAAAAGTCAAAATGTATCTCATACTGAAAATGACAAAAGATTCCTTTCATATATTTTACTTAAAATTCACCAATAGGTAAAATTTGATTTAAAAAAAATGTAGGAGGATAGAAATAATGCGTCATATTGAGGAAACATGGATGTGGATGATAAATACGACCCAACAAAAACCGAAGTATAAACAATCTCAGATAAAGATTGAGATTGGGAGATTTTCCCTTACCATAGGTCTGATGTGATTCGTATGTATCCAAACCTACTGTATAATGATTTAAATAATTTCATTAACTTATTACAGAATGATATTAATTTTTATAATATCTTATATGGTCATATCCTTATCTTCTTATTGGTAATATTTCATTGTTACTCGTTATTCAGGTGTTCACTGCTTTATGTTCTAATGAGTGTTTTGTCGAATAAATTATTATTCTTATTCATAGGTTATAGATATATCATTTACATATTTTTTTATTATAATATATATCATATTTACTCATTCAATTCATTTATGTAATCATTATTCAGTGAAGATCATGACGAACTAGTCGCATCACATCGTGGAGACTGTAGGCCATACATACGCACGAGTGATGATATCATTCCCATGGTCATGGAATTGTATTGAAGTGTATGTATAATATTTAATAATGAAAATCACATTACAATAATCAAATAAAGTTTTTTATTTACACCATTATACCCATCCAAGTTAGGTGGTGGAGGAGGACAGATTACACAATGGCGTGGAGACGGTATTCCGTACGTACGCACGCATGGTGATTTCATTTTCCATAGGATGGATAGAAGATAAAATGGGGTTTTTTCATATTTAAAATAACATATCATTATATGGGTTGTTCTGATTTTCTTAAATTACAATAAATGAATAAGAGAATAAGATGTTGAAGAAGAAATAAAGATGAATGGATTGGAAAAGGAAATTACCTCTTCTTTGACGCGCCTATTCCAACCCTCTTATTAGGGCACTAATTTTTTTCTATGAAGAAGATCATGAACAATATAATATTATTAGGGAAGTTTAGGATAGTAATCGGCATGGGTTGGAGGAGCATGACAGATCAATGTTGTGTAAAGAGGAGAGGGAGGAGGTGCCCTTTTTTAAGGGAGGAGAGGGATACCTTTGGAATTATAAGAAATATTAATTTATAATAAATTCAAACACCAATTAAGAACCAAAAAAAATGACTCAAATACTAATCATAGATTCTATAGTATTGTAATATCATCAACCAATAAAATTTAGACTTGTTGGGAATTTATTTTACTCATTATCAACTTGATTTATCCTTACTAAATCTATTTAATTTTATTTGAGGTAATAAAATTACAAATTATAAATTATTATAAATAATTACATATGTGTTGTGAATTATCCATAATTGGATAATTTATTACATTTTAGACCACAGAAATTTTAATATAAAAGTATTAAATATTTTTCTGATTTTCTAAACAATTTTATATTATGTTATTATTATAAAATAACAATACTGTCACTTTTGACACTATTCATTTATTTAAATTTAAATAAAATCCACACATAAGATATTTTCGAATTAAAAAATTTAATAGATTAATAACATGTCATATTTGTGTATAAAATTAGTGGAACCCATGAAATAGTTCATATAATATTAATTTTAATATTTTTAAAACCATTTATTTGATATATCAATCAATAAAATAATTTCAACATCACTATTATGTCACCATTAATTATAATTAATTAATCTATAAAAATTATAATTAAATTCACATGATTTAGATAATTTTATTAGATTTCTGAACACTATTCATTATCTATGTTTTATGAAGTTTATCTCAAAATTAAACTTATTATACTTATAAAATTTAAGAGAGTTACATATTGTCACTTTCATTGGTTTTAATAATAATTTAATTATTTTCATGGCCCAAAGTCTATAGAATAAATTTCTTCTGACCCTTAGAAGATAAGGGTACACATTTATTCATCCAATAAAATTTTTTATGATGTTAGGGTAATTTTATAATCTTCTTTTTACCATTAATTACCTGATTTACCTTTAACTACTGTAATTAAAAATTACCGTAATTACAATTAATAATATCAAAAAAAGTTACCTATTAACATAATTTGGACCCACTAAATTAAAATATGGAATTAATTTTTAAAAATTCAAAACATAGAGGTTGCATTAATTAATTTAAAATTAATCTCGCTGTTAAGAATACAAGTATTAAAAATTAATACATTTCCAAAGAGTGAGATGTTTTTACCTATGAATTCAATGTAAAATTAATGGTACTGAAATTTTTTATATTAAATTGTAAAAATATATTCAATTTATACATTAAAATTATTCAATATTATAATTTAACCATATAAATTATTGTGATGAAAAAAGTTGTTTTTAATCAATAGATAACAAGTTTTTACTATTCAGTAAAATTTGAAAGTTATCAGAATAATATGAAAAATGTATCAAAAAAAAATTTTTATATCATGATTCCAAATAAAAATTTTATTTTCTAAAATTGAACTTATAAAAATTTCAAAAATTATATTTAAATTGGTTGCACCATCAAAAGGTTGAAAAACTACATTTTTTTAGAATTACTTATTTTACCCTAAAAAATTATTTCGTTCTAATACCATGTTCTATAAAATGTGTAAGATGTATAATAATGTTATAAAATTAAAAATTTATTTAATACTATTCATAACTGTTAGTCTATAATAATATTATAACAATATATATTTGCTTAGTGAAACCAGGTATTGCGTACTACACACGCTATCAAGGAAGGTCATGATTGTGTGTAACGCAATCCATGCCAGTATTATGTGTATTGAAAGATTCCTTTGGTGTTGCAAAAAAAATATTTCTCATAAAATCTTAGGGTGTTACATTGAATGCGTAACGTAACGTTGGACTATGTAATCTCTTTTCCAAGACTGCTAAATTGATCAACCATTCACGAAATGGATCCTTGTAATCATGCCAATGTATTAAAATAATGCACCAGCACCGGGCTTTTGGGATCGAGGCGTTATAATATGTATTAGAGGATATTTATTACAATCCATGGAAACTAGATTATGAAATATTCTGATTATATAACATTACCTTAAGATAGACATTGAGGATTAGTATACAAGAACATCCTAGAATTAGGGTAATGTGGAGATTTAGTGAGTTTTACAAGAAATACATCCCTATCTGGATATGATCCGTTAGAGGCAGCTTTGGCATAGATGTACCTATGACTGAAAACTCTTACAAGGAGTTTCAGGAATGACTTGGGGTATCCTGGTACACGACAATAGGCCTTGCTACACTCTTGGTTACGAGACTCTCATGGAATATGCTTAGGATAAATTTACATTTTCTTAACAAACCATTTCAGATGAATTATGATTAAATATATCCTCAAATAAACCATTTTTATGATTAGGGATTATATAAATAAAATGTTCAATTTATGCTTGGAATTTTACAAATATGGAATTATGATTTGATATTCATAAACTATCATAGTGTACGCCATTGTTTAGAAATGGGGCCCTGTAGAAGAAATGAAACTCCATCAAAATACAAGATCCAATTAGTAAGAAGGATCATATCATTAATGGTATTAACCCAACCATTAGAAATGAAATAGTCCTCCATGTATTCTTATCATATGATGAAATATTATCATGATTTAATAAGAAAAGTAAATAATTATATTAGTATGATGGATTTGAAGGTTATCTAGTGATGAAAATGATCATAGAGAGAAAGATGGATAATGGGGAGAGAGGAAAAAGTATTTTACCATATGAGATATTTGTGGAATGAATCACCTTCAGAAATTCATGATGGTAATGGGTGTTTATTATAAGTTTTGAGATAAAGGACACGAATTACATGACTGCAAAGGTAAGAAAAATGATTCAAATATTCAAGGCTTCATCTACAAGGGGTTGGGACACTATGTGAGTCAATGTACAAATCCTTAGAGTATGTATCCAATGATGGTTTTTCATAATAGTAAAGTTATGATACTACAGCAGATGAAGAGGAATTACATTTATTCTTATGTTTTTATTAAATAATTATTTCTTTTGAGTGTTTTATCAACTATGTAATGTTAAAATGAAAAATGGAAATAAAAAAGGATTGTACTGCAGTACTATTTAATTGATTATTTGAGAGTATATGGTTCTAAGAAAAGTGACTCAATAGAAAGTTAAACTTTTTGAAAAATACACGGATGACTGAAAGAAAAACCATATCATGGTTATGATAATTAGGTAGTTATTTTGGAATAAGATTTGAATTATTTGGATAAATAATTTTCAATATTCATTAATACATTGAAACTGATTAATTGTTTGTTTATTACTTCATTGTTGGAGTTTACAAAAATTTTGGATATAATAAGTATATGAAATATTATATAAGGAATAATGGAGAGATAATGTGATCAATATGATTTATAGTAATTCAAGGTGTTAAAATATTTTAAGATAATACATGATGAAGTTATTCACATGTTATAATGTAGAAATAAATTGCAGCAATATGTTAGCCTTCCTTTTAAATTTTGGACTTTGAGTTTAGAAATAAGTATTTTGGATAAATCTAATGGTTTTAATGAATTAAGTTAGACATTTTATACTATTTTTATGGTTAAATTATTTCATAATTTTATTTATATATTGTATATTTTAGCTTTTATAAAATAGTCTGATAAATGAAATATAAATTCATTATTTTCTCAAAACTATACAATTAGGATAAATACTATATTTTTTTATTTCAATTAATATTTGGAGTGAAAGATGAGTTTGTGGTAGAAATTTGGTGAAGGATGAAACTATACTTGTCATGTATATTTTTTACCTTATTCTATGAAGAAATTAATTCATAATCATTAGAGAAGTGTTCATAAAACCATAAATGTGTTATCCCAATATCATATGATTTGTTGTACCCATGATATATTAAATCTTCATATATGGAAGGTTGTGATGCCCTCAATTTTACACTAGTTTTTGATTGATGACCTCAATCACTCTATATAAATATTTACGTTTTCCCTCCAATTACGTGTCTATAATTTCCACTAATAATATCACATTCGAAACCCTTTTTTGGTGGCGTGTTTTTCATTTCCCTTTCCCTCTTATTTAGACTATATTTTATGAACCCTATTTCCAATGTCGTTTTTCAGCATTGGTATTTTCTATTTTCAAACCTCTATTTTAGAAGAACAATTACAAATTGTGAGGATTCAATTTATTGATGTAGGGGAGAATGTAACACCAACAGATTTCATAGTACATTATCTCTTTAAAATAATCTAATATCTTGCACTACAAGCAACACCGAGTTCGAGCGCACCACGAATTACCAAACAAGTCATTCAAAAAGAGTTTATGAAGAGTATTATCCACATTGTAAATTTTATATATATCCATTAAAA
Organism: Viscum album; assembly: GCA_963277665.1. Lineage (NCBI taxonomy): Eukaryota > Viridiplantae > Streptophyta > Magnoliopsida > Santalales > Viscaceae > Viscum > Viscum album. The sequence continues at coordinate 1,882,236,051 of OY728164.1, forward strand.
TTTTAAATTTTGTATTTTGTGTTTCTATGGCATAATATAAGGACAAATGCAATTTTTCAAATAAATGAACAATTTCTATGAAAATTCAGTTTTTTCGACTTTTAATGGAAAACCATTATTAAATCCTATATTTGAAACGTTTATATATTCAATTTAGTGATATATAAAATTTAGAATCACTAATGTAAACGGAGCGCCAAACCAAACAACAAAGTAACAAATGTGGACACAAATTTTAATGTGGAAAAACCCTCCTTTCGACAGATTAAATACCATAGGGAAACTCCGAGAAAATTCACTATGAATTAGAAAGTAAAAAAATACAAGTTAAACCCAAAACATGAATCGCAATTACAACATAAAAACATGTGCAAAAAATCACACACTGATATGCCTCTGTCACCTCTCTAATAATAGTCTGTGACAATACGTCACCCTTTGGAGATCAAAATCAAACTAGTGGCATCATTGCAACACCTCGTTGCACAACCTGATTTTCCACTGCTCGCTGCTGGACACACCCTAGAAAATAGTCACCCAAGTATCTCCTCTCCTTGGGTTTTCACGCACCACCCAATTGTCTTTTTCCTTGATTCGCTGCTTCCCCTTTAATACCTGAGATATTACCTGAATCTCATGATGGCAGATACACAGTGGAAAAATCTTGAATTTCTAAAAAATAAATATTCAAATCTAAAATATATATCATATCTAAAATAATGGAAACAACCATGTGTGGGATAAACCCCCACAACCTCCCCCTTCAGCCCATCGAAGAAGGAGACCGCAACTAACAAACTGAGTTGGAAAGAAAACCGGTTGGTATCACACCAACCATCATCCTCTGCAGAAAATATGAAATCCCGCTTTTGCATCTCTGACAGAAACCTAAAATCTTCACCTGAAAAAGAAATCCAAATGTCGAAGTCTTCTTCATACTTATGTCTGCACCACTAATACCAGAATCAACAATATCTGGCTCCCCCATAATTGTGATCGCCATATAATCTGGAGAACCTACATTAATTACATGCTCCATCTTCTCAACATCATTCGATCAGTAAAAAACACTCAGCGCATCACCTCGATCATTGATTTCCATTCTTTCTTCAATAGTGGCACTCTCTGAAGAAAAATAATTAGTTGTATGATCTGAAACACATTCCATTACAAGATTCGACTTACAAACCTTCTTCAACACAGTCGACGGTATTTGTCTCATGCACGACGATTTCCACTGCCACAAATCTGAAGATGTTCTCTTCACAACTAGATTCGTCACATCACCTCATGCCTTTACATCTTTTATGTAAAGCATGTCATCCATTTTTACACGCGCATAAACCATCGATCCTATGGAAAAAGTCCCTCTTACACAGCCAAACGAACTCCTGAATCTATCAGTATCAAGAGAACTAGTAGATAAAAATTTATGGCGAATACCTGGCACATGTCACACATCCTTCAATGCCAGTGTACAGCCTACATTCGTAGTGATAAAAAATATCACCAACACCAATGACATCAGCAGAATCTCCATTTCCCATCTTCAATATACCAAAGTTACCTTTTTCATATGAATAAAATAGTCCCTTATTTGGTGAAATATGTTATGATGCTGCCAAATCATCCACCCATTCGGTGTACAAATCTGACATGCGAAGATTAATGCCAACTGAAAGTTAAAAACCCTCACCCTGAACAAGACTTACGTCGGTATCATCAGAATCGGTGTCGTGAACCTTCTTTTCCTTCTTATGCTTTTTCAATTCATAGTAGAGTCTCTGCACATGACCCTTCTTCTTGCAAAAGTAGCACTTCACCTTTCTTATTGTCTTTGACCGACCTCTCTGACTATCGCGTCCATCTGCCACAGCCAGACTACCACCATAACCTGAAGATTCACCATTATTGGTCTTCCTTCGAGTCTTGTTCATCAACAATGATGAAATAACCTCATCTAACATCATTGTATCATTCCTGAACAACAGTGTGGTGTCGATTTTATCATATGAATCAGGCAACAAACCCAAAAGAAGAAAATCCTTGTCTTCTTCTTCCATTTCAATAGGTACCATGTTACCTTTATCATCAATCTTGACTGCCACCAGGGATAGCTCCGTCAGAAGTTTGGTAAACACGTCCAGATGGTTACCTAAATCTCCATTCTCTAGCATTCGCAAACAATACAACTGTTTCATCAAATATAAACGATTTGTGAGGGATTTGGATTTATAACTACTTTCAATCTTCGCCCAGATCTCCTCCGGATCTATCAGATTTATCACTTCCTGCAGTGTATTATCAACCAAATACATCTGAATCGTGTTTGTCGCCAACTCTCGCATATCCTTCCAATCATCGTCACACACCGTCTCCGGTTTCACTGATTTTTTCTTCAACGCCTTCGCTGTCTTCTCACGAACCAAAATATTTTTAACTCTTTGCTGCCAAATAGTAAAATTGTTTTTCCCATTGAACAGTTCAATGTGAGAAGAAATCCCAAGGCATGAATCCCCCATATTAATCAGTAATAAAACATGGATAACCTCCTCTAATACCAGATGTTGGGGAGAATCCCGAATCTGGGCCGAAAATTGCTTGCCAAAAAATATCGTGAGAAACCCGTCGAAATATGGAATCAATATAAGCAGAATGAAGAAATCAAAACACATGATTTTTTAACGTGGAAAAACCCTCCCATGTGGAGGATTAAAAATCCAGGGGGCAATTCCCAAAATATCCACTATGAATCAGAGAGTACAAAGAATCCAAGTAATTACCGAACTTGAATTACAAATGAGAGAGCATAGAAAACCTGTGTGAAAACCACACCCCGATACACCTCTACATTCTCTCGGATAAACATCCCGCTAACGCCATGTATCCAAGATCAATTTGTGAAAAAATATCACCCTTCTGTCGTTGAAACATCGCTACCTCAAAGATCATCACCCGAACATGCGTCAATCTCGCCCCAGCTTGCGACACTCAAATGATCTCGCCATCATGATTTACCGACAATATATAATCGGGACACGACACCTGATCACCACTATCAGGAAGACTTTCGATATGTGGCCTCTATCATCAATTGTGTTGCCACCACAAACACGGTAACCCCTTCCTGGATCTCCCATGTCGGCTACATCTTGCAGGCACACCCTTCTCTCTTCAAAATATGTTTCCACATCCTCCTTATATAGAAACCATGTCCATAATAATCAATTAATTGAGTCAACATCCATTATTCCATCCATTAATATTGACAATTAAATATCCATTTAATGTTGGGATAAAAACCTCAACTAATGGTGATATAAATCTCCCCATTAATAATTTTTCTCTATCATCAATAAATGTGATGAATCCCTCCCTTAATAATTTTCATCTCTCATCACATTTATTGATGAGAGAAGAAAATTATTAATGGAAGGATTCATCACATTTATTGATGAGAGAGGAAAATTATTAATGGGGAGATTTATATCACCATTAGTTGAGGATTTCTCCCAACATTAATGGATATTTAAATCTCAATATTAATGGATGGAATAATGGATGTTGACTACTTTAATTGTTGATTATGAACATCGTGTCTATATAAGGAGGATGTAGAAAAATATTTTGAAGTACAAGTGTGTGCCAGCAAGATGTAGCTAGCAAGGAAGACCCAGGAAGGGGTTTCTGCATTTGCGGTGGCCCGTGTGGCACGATGACAATGACTTAATTATCATGGATGTGTGGAAATGTTCTTGGTAGGGTGTTCAAGATGCATTCCACAATGAGAAAGAAGGGGGATGTCGTGTCAGCAGTAGCATGTGCGGCGCGTCGGCATTTGACAGGTGCAGAGCAACGACTACAGAATTTATGATCATGACCACGTATCGACAGTCTTCCTGATATCGGTGAATAGGTGGCATGTCCCGATTGGATATCGGTGGTACATCATAATGGAGAGATCATTAGGTTGTCACAGGCTGGTGCAAGGTTGACATATGTTCGAGTGAAGATCTCTGAGGTAGTGATGTTTCGTCGATAGAAGGGTGATATTTTTTCATAGATTGATCATCTGATACAAGGCGTCTGTGGGATGTTTATCAGAGAGAATAAAGAGGAGTATCAGGATGTGGTTTTCACATAGGTTATCTATGATCTCTTATTTGTATTTCAATTTCGTGTATTACATGGATTCTTATATTCTCAGATTCATAGTGGTTTTTTTGGGAACTGCCCTATGGTTTTTTAATCCTCTGCATGTGAGGTTTTTTCCACGTTAAAAATCATGAGTGTTGGTTTCTTCATTCTACTTATATCGCTTCCATATTTCGACGGGTTTCTCACGATATTTTTGGCAAGATATTTTCGGTCCAGAATTAGGATTCTCCCCAATAAGTGGTATCAGAAGAGGTTGGTTTTTTCTTGAAGATTAACGTGAAGATTTTGGAAGCTTCGAATAGGATCACAGATGAGTACATGGAACAGAATAATGTTTGGAAATTAATTCAGGTTAAGAGATCTGATACACATGTCCTCTAATAGGATGTTGAGTAGGGGGAGCATTTTATTCTTTCTGGTGCTCTAGATTATGTGTAAATCACTATTGTTGGGGAGCCAGATCATTCTGGTTTTTTACCTGTTCAGAACGATGAAGAGGATGGTGCATATACAAATGTGATGAGGATTTCGGCATTTGAATTTTGTTTTTTAGGGGGAGTTGATTTTTTTCATAAATTCAAAAGGACGTCGTCATACTTTTTGTAGTTGATGATGGTTGGTGTGATACCGACATATTTTCTTTCCAATTGGGTTTGTTGGATGGTTCCATTCATTAATGTGATGAAGGGGGAGATTGTTCAGAATCATCACATTTATTGATGAGAGATGAAAATTATTAATGGAGGGATTCATCACATTTATTGATGAGAGAGGAAATGTATTAATGGGGAGATTTATATCACCATTAGTTGAGGATTTTCTCCCAACATTAATGGAAATTTAATTCATAATATTAACGGATGGAATAATGGATGTTGACTGCATTAATTGATGATTATGGACTTGGTGTCTATATAAGGAGGATGCAGAAACGCATTTTGAAGTAAAAGGGGGTGCCAACAAGATGTAGCCGGCACGGGAGACCTAGGAAGGGGTTGTCACGTTTGCGGTGGCCCGTGTGGCACGACGACGACGTTATAATTATCTTGGATGTGTGGCAATGTTCTTCGCAGGGTGTTCAAGATGCAGTCCACCTGGAGCAAGAAGGGGGCTGCTGTGTCAGCGGTAGCATGTGCGGCACGTCAGCATTTGATAGGTGCAGAGTAGCGACTACAGAATTGATGATCATGACCACGTATCGATAGTCTTTCTGATACCAGTGAACAGGTGGTGTGTCCCGATTGGAGATCGGCGGTACATCATAATGGAGAGATCATTCGGATGTCACAAGATGGTGCGAGGTTGACGTATGTTCGGGTGAATATCTCTGAGGTAGTGACATTTCATTGACAGAAGGGTGACATTTTTTCACAGATTGATCTTCTGATGCATGGCATCCGCAGGATGCCTATCAGACAGAAGGAAGAGGCATATCGTGGTGTGGTTTTCACACAGGTTTTCTAGGCTCTCTAATTTGTAATTAAAATTATGGTATTACCAGGATTCTTGTATTCACTGATTCATAGTGGATATTTTTGTAACTGCCCCATGGTCACTGTAATCCGTACGTACGCATGACCGAAAATATCATTTTTTGATATTAAAAAATTATATAATTCGATGTTGTATCATATATACAGAATCATTATCAGTTAATATTTATTATTTACATCAAATGATAATTATTATTTAATTGATAGGATGGGGAATGAACCTCATTGTGTTCATGGATATGGTAATCTGGACGTATGCACAAGCAACAATATCATTCTTTGGATATTAAAAAATTATCTAATTGGATGTTGTATCATATATATAGAATCATTATCATTTAATATTTATTATTTACATCAATTACACGTAATTATTATAACCATCAAAATAATAATGTATTGAATAAAAATTATATTGGGAAAGATGGCAAGCGATGAATGTGCAAACAGCAAAAACACGAATGCGCAGCAGAGAAATCTTTCCCAAAAACAGCGGATGAATTGTGACAAAAAAGAGGTGATGAAAATAAAATTGACACCAGAAAATTTTATGTGGAAAATTAAAAATGGGAAAACCACAAGGCCTAGTCCATAAATAGGGGTCCAGTAAAAATAGATAAGTACACAGTATAGACTCCCCAAAAATGTCAGGGATCTCAAAAGTAATACTTAGAAAAATATTGGATCAAAGTCGGAGTATAGATGCAGTCTGAATGAATCCTGAAATGAAGAAAACAACATGCTAAAGAAACCCAAATAGATCTGACCATGAAAGCAGAAGATTGATGTCCGAACAGAAGTGCCGATGAAAAACACCGGGATCGGATAAAAACCCACCGCAGATGAAAGCCGATCAAATCAGAGTAGTTCCACCAGTTGTAGATCTGAAAACCGCTCCGTGAAAATGCAACTGCACTGCCTCCAACCACTGCTGATAGAAGTGCCGCACATCTCATATAAATAGAATATGATATCTCATGTATCTACTAAAAGATATATCATATCTGATTAATGATATTAAATATATCTCATCAAATATATAAAATATATCTTCTCAAAGATATCAGATATATCTTTTCAAAGATATAAAATATCTTTTTTAAAGATATCAGATATAAAAAAAATATTTATCAGGGCCAGATGAGGAGGTGTCCCATCAAACCCCCCCCCCCCACCGACTCAACTGGGGATCATCGCCAACCCTGGAATCAGTAGGAATGTCACAAATTTTCCTCTGGGTAAACTCTTGGTCAACATGTCTGACCCATTGTCATCAGTATGAGTCTTCTCAATCTCTAACTTTCTCGAATCAAGAACATTACAGATCCAATGATACCGAACATCGATATGTTTCGACCTGCCATGAAAAGTGAAATTCATTCCCAAACAAATAGAACTTTTACTATCACAAAATAAAACATATCTGTCTTGATTAAAATTGATCTCTCGAATAAAAGTTTTCATCCACAACAATTCTTTGCACGCCTATGTAGCTGCAATAAACTCTAATCCTGTGGTAGTTAAGCAACACATCTCTGCAACCTAAACTGCCAAGATACAGCTCCCCCTGCAAAAGTGATCAAATAGCCTGAAGTAGACTTCCTCGAATCGATATATCCTACCATATATAAATTTTTAATGACACAAAGCACATGTTCCCCTTTTCCAATACCCAATCTCAGATCAGAAGTACCACGAAGATAACTAAAATTGTACTTCACTGCCCTCCGATGATGTATTCCTGGATTCGATAGATAACGACTGACCACACCAACTGCATGAGATATATCAGGTCTAGTACATACCATAGAATATATCAAATAGCCAATGGTAGTTGAGTATGGTATGTGTTGCATCTCCTCTCTCTCTTCATCAGTAGAAGGTGACTGACCGGTGATGAGCTTAAAGTGCAATGCAAGAGGAGTACTAACCACTTTATCTCTATCCATAGAAAATCTTTGAAGAACATTCTCAATGTATCTCTTATTAGATAACCACAATTTCATGGCCTTCCTGTCATGGGAGATCGTCATGCCAAGAATCGGTCGTGCTGGCCCCAAGTCTTTCATCGCAAAAGACTTGCAATGATCCTTCTTCAATCTGGCAATTCTAGAAGCATCATGGAAAACAATGAGCATATCATCAACATAAAGAAACAGTATAATAAAATCATCATCAGTAAATCTCTGAAAAAACACACAATGATCAGAATATGTCTTCCTGAAACCCTGATGAGAAATGAACGATTCAATCTTTTTATACCACTGTCTCGGAGCTTGCTTCAAACCATAGAAACTCTTCTTCAATATGAAGACATGATTCTCCTTACCCATTTCAACAAAACCCTATGGTTGCTCCATATAAATCTCCTCCTCTAAATCACCATGGAGGAAAGTTGTCTTCATATACATCTGCTCAATCTATAGATCCAAACTAGTAGACAAACCAAGAAAAACCCGAATAGAAGACATTTTGACAACAGGTGAAAGAATCTCATCAAAATCAATACATTTCTTCTGATGGATGCCTTTAACAACTATCCATTCCTTATATCGGGGAACAAAACTTGATACTTCATTCTTAATCCGATATATCCACCAATTTTTCAAAGCTCACTTACATGTCGGTAACTTCACCAGCTCAAAAGTGTGGTTTTCGTGCAATAATGTTATCTTGTCATCCATTACTGCAACACATCTGTCCTTCTGTTCACTTTCCATCGCCTCATCAAAAGATTCTGGTTCTCCCCCTTCAGCGAGGAGCACATACTTATCAGGTGAATACTGAGTAGAAATGGTACGATGCCGAGATGACCTCCGAAGTGGAACTCCGGGTTCATTGATAACCCCAGGAACCGGATCATCAGAAACAAAAGGTGGATCGGGAATATAAACTCCAACTTGTTCACCATGAGCATCATTATTCACATCAATGTGATCATAAGAATCAATAATATGAGTTATATGTGAATCAGAACATGTCTCAAGACTAACAAAGCCATGAGAAGTTGGAGAAGTGGAATTTTCTCCCTAATCAATATCTGCAATAGTCTGGTCTTCTTTAAACACTGCATCTCGGCTTCTGACAAGTTTCATCAAATAAAGATCATAAAAACTGTACCCAAACTCATCGTGTCCATAGCCAATAAAAATACACAGTCATGACTTATAATCCATCTTGGATCTCTCACCTCTAGGCACATGAACAAAAGTCTTACAACCAAAAAAATTCAAGTGATCGTACCTGATACTTTTTCCATACCAAAACTTAGCAGGAGTGTCTGTCTGAATAGCAATTTAATGTGATAAATTGATAATATAAGCAGCAGTAAGTAAACCCTCACCCCCAAAGTGTCCAGGAAGCTTTGCTTCTGAAATCAAACAACGAACTATTTCCAACAAAGTCATGTTCATCCCCTCAGCTACACCATTTAGCTGTGGTGTCTTGGGAGGTGTCTTCTGATGCCGAATACCTTCCTTCCAGCAATACTGATCAAACGGACCACAATACTCTCCCCCATTGTCTGTGAAAATACATTTCAATTTCTTTCCTGATTCCCTCTCATCAGAAACATGAAATTCCTTAAAAACACTAAGCACCTGACTTTTGGCATTCAAAACATATTCCAAAAGCTTTCGTGAGTAGTCATTAATAAATGTCACAAAATAAAGAATGTCACTAAAGGCCTTATATTTCAAAGGACCACAAATGCCTGAATGTACTAATTCATGTACCTATGACTTCGTGTGTGGAGGATGACTACTGAAACTCACTCTACTCTGTTTTCCAGCCATGAAATGATCACATGTGTCCAATTTGACACTCTTAAAATCTGGAATTATATTTCACTTGTCCAAAAAACCAAGCCCTTTATCACTGATGTGACTGAGCCTCTTGTTCCACAACATGGATGAACCACTGCACTCAACAACGCAAGCAGTATCACATGAAATAGACGCTCTAGTTCAGTAAAAACCTGACTGCTTCGTCCCTCATGCCACATTCAAAGAGACATTGGAAAGCTTCCATTGACAATCACCAAATTATATGATAAACCCTTTCATCATCAATAACGCTGGTAGAAATAAGATTCAAGAAAACCTCTGGTGCATGTCGAACATTCTTCAAAATCAGCTAACTTCCAGTACTGGTCTCTTAACAAACAGTCCTGATAGCTATGACATCAACATGACCATCATATCCCATCTTCAAAATCCCAAAATTACCTGGGTTATAAGATGTAATGAACTCCTTCTTTGATGACACATGAAAACAGGCACCACTGTCAACAACCCAGCAAGAATGATCCAAAGCAATATTAATGGAGTCATAAACAATAACAAGATCACCCATGTAGCGGTAGCGACATGATAATCTCCATCGACATTCTTATTTGGATGATTTTCCTTCATTCATTTTTCTCTTTTCAGCTGATAAAAAAACTTCATAACGTGCCCCTTCTTACCACAATGATGACATTCAAAATCTCTCTGCATTGATCTAGATTTGCTTCTGCTTTTATACTTTCCTCGACTGCTCTGTCCCTGATTCTTTTCTTGGCTTCTCCTCCTATTCTCTGTGACTAAAATCACTGAAGATTTCCCTTGAGTACGTCTCCTGACTTCTTCATTCAAAATTACAGACTTTACAAAACAGAATGTCACAACACCATTAGGAACAGAACCTGTTAGAGTAACACGTAAATTCTACCAAGAATCATGAAACGTGTGAAGTAATAAAAGTGCTAAAACCTCATCATCAAAATTAATACCTATGCCAGAAAACTGGTCAAAAAATCCCTGATATTCATTTAAATAATCATAAAAAGACATACCTTCTCTGTACCTCAAATTCTTCATTTGTTTGAGAAGAAACAATTTATTGTTTCCAGTCTTAGAATCATAGGTAGTATCGAGCTTATCCCACAATGTTCTGGTGTGAGAGATGTAGACAATGTGATTCCTCACATTGTCTTTGGCCCATTGATGAATGAAGCCACAAACCATATCATGCTCAAACGCCCATTCTTCATCTGACATCTTTTCTGGCTTCTAGGTACTAAACTCTGGAAGATTCATTCTCTTAACATAAAGCAGATCCTTTATTTTATGTCGCCACATATGATAATTGGTACCATTGAATAAAATCATATTTCTATAATTATATTCCATAATGAGTATTAAATAAAAACCAAACCCTCTAATACCAGATATTGGGAAAGATGGAAAGAGATGAACGCACAAACAACAAAAACACGAATACAGAGTGGAGAAATAGTTCCCTCAAATAGTGGATGTGTAGTGAAAAAAATAGGTGCAGAAAATAAAATTGTCACCAGAAATTTTTACGTGGAAACCCCAAAAGGGAAAAACCACGGGACCTAGTCCAGAAAGAGGGATCCTCTAAAAATAGATAACTACACGGTAGAGACCCCCCAAAATGACACGGATATCAAAAGTAATACTTAGAAAAATAGTGGATTAAAGTCGGAGTATAGATGCAGTCTGAATGAAGCCTGAAATGAAGATAAAGTCCTGCTAAAGAAACCCAAATTGATCTTACTGTGAAAGCAGAAGATTGATGTATGACCAAAAGTGCAGATGAAAACACTTGGATCAGATCAAAAACCACTGTAGAAGAAAGCCGATCAAATCACAGTAGTTCCACCAGTTGCAGATCTGAAAACCGCTCCTTGATAATGCAACTGCACTGCCTCCAACCACTGTCGAGAGAAGAGCCACACATCTCATATAAATAGTAGATGATATCTCATGTATCACCTAAATGATATCTCATATCTGATTAAAGATATTAAATATATATCATCAAAGATATAAAATATATCTTCTCAATGATATCATATATATCTTTTCAAAGATATAAAATATCTTTTTTAAAGATATCAGATATAAAAAAAATATTTATCGGGGCCAGATGAGGAGGCGCCCCAACCAATTATACCATGACGTGGAGACGGTAAGCCGTATGTATGCACGTATGGTGACATGTCATTCAAGGGATCCATAGAATAATGAATTTTGTTGTTCCATATTAATAATGACATCATAGTATATATTACATACTGGAGTTATTTTTTTATAATGGAAACATCAAAGAAAAAGGAGGTGGAAGAAGAAAGAAACTTCAATGACGTGGTGATATTTTTACCTCTTCTTCAGGTTCTCCCTTTTTATTTGATCTAAATGGCTCTTTAGGATGGATTTCTAACTAATAAAGGTTCTCTATGATTAATTGATTAAAGTTGATAGGTTGTTTGGGAAGGGGTTGTCCGAACCAAAAGTATTTGATGGTATGAATTTGAGCCAGGGTTGAGTTCCCTTTTATAAGAGCAGTGAGGGTCACCATAGAAAAAACATAAAATATTGTTTTATAATAAATTCATATTTGGATTATAATGGCTAAAAAGTTACATATTTCAAGTATAATGTGGGGATGTGTCTAAATCATTCAACCAATATATTTTACACAGGTTTGGGTCACTATAGTTTCCTTATCATTTTTATTTAAATGGTAGTTAAATAGTTCTACATTTACCATGTATTTATGTATTTTTATATTATATGGTTAATAAACATACTAAAATAAGACAAACAAACCTCTAGTGGTTAATTATTAATATATGTAACCTTATCTAATTCATTTGGCCAGACCATTTATTTTTAGTAATTTAATATCAATTAATAATATAAAATAATTTTTAAATACTCCTTTATCTCAATCATGACACTATTTAATAATTGATATTTTTAAAAGTCCTAAAAAATTTATTAATTGGAAATAAATTAATTTAATCAATCCTATTATGTCATATTAACCAATAATATTAGTTTATGTCATCCAAACTTTCAAATTATATTTATTTAAACATTTATAATACCATTTATTTGATACTTTCATTAATAAGGAAAATGCAGCATCATCATTGTATCATAAATAAATTTAATTATTCAATGATTAAAAATTATAAATAAAATATAATTATGTTTGAAATCTCTTTATATTAATACTGAATATATATAGTCTAAGAGATAACATATATAACCCTATGTAAAAATTCTTTTACTAAAAGATATATGCTTATGTCATTTTTGTATTTACTTTAATTTAATAAATATAATGTGTCATTATCACATACAATTTGCTCCATGAGGTCCTAAAATTGACACAAGGATGCCCACGATCAGACATGCATCATCCATTAGGGATAGGTCACTGGTTATGGTAATTTAATATTATTATAATATTATTTTTTTAACCTTATTTACTGGATTTACGCTTTAGCCATGGTAAATAAAATATGTAACGAAGTAATTATTCAAAATGTCTAAAAATAAAAGTTTCCTATTTATACAGTATGGAACTTATGATTCTAAATATGAAATCAATTTTTCTAAAATCAAAACCCATTAGTGGAATAAATTAATATAAAATTAATACTCATTGTTGAAATAAAAAGAGTGTTTTTAAGAAATAATAACTATCAAAAGTTCGACACTTGTTTAGGTCTAGTTTAAATGTAAAAATACGTCCAATGGAAAGAATTGGATTAAATGGTAAAAATATATTATAATTATACTTTAAAACTACTCAATATTATAGTTTTGGACTATATATTATTTTTATTAAAATATTTGGTTTAACTAAATTTAAGTATTTTTCACTATTCATAAAAAATTGGTAGTTCTCAGAATAATACCAAAAATTCATTCTCGGATAATTTCGATATTCCAAATCTGAAAATGAAGTCTATTTTGAAAGATAAAATATATATAATTTCAATAATTGCGTATTTCTATTCATAACGTCTAGTTTGATTGGTTGTGGTGTGTTAGAACTCGAAGTTGCGTGCAACACATGCAATTGTATTATTCAAAGGGAATCATAATGTGGAAGCTTGGGGTATTACTTTATCCCATCATTCAAATAATTTCGTCCTTGAAATATCTAGAATACTACCGAACAAAATGATTCAGGTGTTTCTTCATCATATGTTCATCGGGTTCCCACGTTTCCTCTTCCATCTTATGGTTTCTCGAAAGATCATTTACCAGACGAGTCGTCTAGTTTCTCAGCACTTGTTATCTTGTATCAAGAATCCTGATGGGCTCTTCGCAAAAAGACAGAGCAGGTTCCAATTATAATTCCTCATAGATGAGTACATTCATTGGGTCGGGCATGTATTTTCTCAACAGAGATTCGTGGAACACATCGTGAACTTTGGAGAGACTTGGCGGCAGTGCCAAATGGTAACCTTTAGCCTTAAGTCGTTATATAATTTTGAATGGTCCTATATACATGGGAATAAATTTACATATCTTACCGAAATGTATAACTCCCTTCCATGGAGATACCATCAAGAAAACATGATCACTGACTAGAAATTCTAAATCCTTCCTTCGATTATCAGCAGAAATATTCTACCTAATTTGAGCTGATTTGATGTGGGTTTGGATTACCTTCATATTTTCCATTGTTTCCTCCACATGTTCTGGGCCTACTATTTTTCATTCACCAACATTATCCCAACAAGTATGTGTGCGACATCTCTTTCCATATAACACTTCATATGTGCCATCTGAATACTTGGATGGAAGCTATTTTATAGTAAAATTCTACCATAGGTAAATATTGATGCAACATACCTTTAATGTCATGTGAACTTGATCTCAACATGTCTTTTATTGTTTGAATAGTCCGTTTTGATTGTCCATCTATTTGGGGGTGGTAGACAGTGCTCAAATGAAGTTCAATATCTAGGGATTTCTGATGAAATTTCCAGAATCGTGAAGAAAAACGAGGATCATGATCATAAACAATCAATAGGGGTACTCCATGAAGTCTCACAAATTCATTAATATAAAGTCTTAGAAAACATTCAAGTGGTAAATCTTCCCTTATAGCCATAAAATGTCCTGACTTTCTTAGAGGATCAACAATGACCCATATTGCATCATTCCTTCTTGGAGTCTTTGGTAGTCCCATGAGAATGTCTATCATAATATTATCCCATTTCCACTCAGGTATGGGAAGAGGTTGTATGACTCCTCCTGGTTTTTTCCTTCTAGCATTCACATGTTGAAAAACCATACATCTTGACACAAAATCAACAATCTCTCACTTCATGTTGTCCCGCAAAAAATGTTCCTTGAAATTTCTATTCATTTTAGTGCTCCCAGGGTGTATAGATAAATTGGAACTATGAGCATCATCCAACAATTTTCTTCATAGAAAAAGAATATCGGGAACACAATGTCTCTTCCCAAATTTCAAAATTCCATCTTCATACACAAATTCACTCAATCTCCCATCATTCACAGCATTAATCTTCTTTTGAAAGTCTTCATCATCATTCTGAGAAATCTTTATCCTTTCTAGTAAAGATGGTTTGGAAACCATTAGAAAAAGTATCGATGTTTCACCTTCCCTAGTTATTCCCATATCCAACATTACTACTTCCATGTAAATTGGATCCCTTTCAACTCTCATTTTTTTCAAATCTCCATGATCATTTCTTCTCAAATCATCTTCCACCATAATTGGTTTCTCCATAAGGTAGTTTATAGTGCAATCATTATCTTTGAGTAGTTCAAGACATCTCATTTTCCTCATGTTGAGTTCTTTTTCTGATAAAATATACTTCATACTCTTGTGATCGGTATATATCTCACATTTTTCACCATAGTGATAATGTCTACGTATCTTCAAAGAAAATATTACAGCTGATAAATCAAGATCAAGAGTATTATAGTTTTGCTAATGAATTTTTAGCTATTGTGATGCATTGGGAATAACGTTATCATTTTGCATAAGGAAAAAACCAAGTCCTATCATTGAGGAATTACTATAAATAACAAACCCATAATTCCCCGATGGAAGATTCAATATAGGATAATTGTATAATCACCTATTCATTTCTTCAAAAAATTATTCACACAAAATATTCCAAACAAATTTAACCCCATTTCGTCTGAGATTTGTTAATGGGTTAGCCAACCGGGCAAAATTATGGACGAAACCTTGATAATAACCTACTAAACCAATAAAATTGCATACCTCGGTTATACTCATTGGTGCTGGACATTCTTGGATTTCTCTTGTCTTATTAGGATCAACAGATATTCTATCCTTAGAGATAATATGATAAAGAAATTATATCTCATGAAGCCATAATTCACCTTTTCTAAAATTACTATATAATTGATGTCTTCTAGGAGTATTTAGAATAATTTCCAAGTGATTTTCATGATCCTCATAGATTTTGGAATATACCATGATATCATCAATAAATACCACTAAAAAGTCATCAAGATATTCCTTGAAAACTCTGTTCATTAGATCATTGATAACAGAGGGTGAATTAGTCATCCAAAAAGGCATTACTGTAAACACATAATGCCCATACCTAGTTCGAAATGCTGCCTTTGGAATGTCTTCCATCTTCACACACAACTTATGATATCCAGATGGAAGATCAATCTTTGATAAGTTTTGTGCATCTGGAAGTTGGTAGAATAAATCATCAATGCGAGGTAGGGGGTACATGTTCTTTATTGTAATAGAATTGATCTTTCATTAGTCAATGAAAAACCTCATAGATCCATCATTATTTTTAACAAAAGGAACAAAGGATCCCAAGGATAAAAACATGGGATAATAAACCTCTTTTTACTCAATTCTTCTAGTTGTTTCTTTAGTTCCACTAATTCAACAGTGGCCATTCTATAAGGGGTATTCGATATGGGCCTTGATACAGGAATAAAATCAATGGAAATATCAATTTATCATTCTGGAGGATGTCCAGGTAAATCTTCTAGAAACACATCATATTATTTATTCATAATAGGTTTATCATCTATTTGAAAATTCCATTCCTCCCCCATAGTTATTTCATTCTCTTCCTCCCTAATAATTGAATTTTGTTGAGCTACTAGGGGTGGATCTAGATAAGAATTATGTGGTGAATATTCTTCTCTAATGGTAACATGTTCTTTATCATCATCATAAAAAATTGTAACATGCATATTCATACAATAAATCTTCATATCGTGGTTCAAAAGCCAATCTATACTGAGGATTATATCAAATTAAATCATGGGTATGAAGATGATATTAGAAGATAAAGAACATTTATATTCTATAATGGGGACTGTTTCACAAAACATTGTTGCGATGATACTTTCATTAGGAGTTTTAACTAACAAATATCTTGTAAAATCATATTGGAAATTTCAAATTTTCTTTGAAATATGGTAAGATATGAAACAATGTGATGATCTAGACTCAAAAAAATAATTCCCTAATCCTGAGGAAACAGTTAATTACCTGCCACCATAACATTAGGAGCTTCAACATCAACAATAGTGATAGCATAAGCTTGTCCATGATCCCTTGGATTTTTCTGAGGTATGATTCCCCGACACTTAGTAAATTCATTTGTACAATGTCCCATCTCCCTGCAATTGTATCATTGAACTTCAGTTGATCCTTCCGTCCCCTTTAAATGACGGGCATGGTGGAATTTTTCACCACACATGTAATAGGCCCTCATTCTATTCAGGTAAGTACCAGAAATCTTCTTCCCACATTTTTTGTAGGATGGATATTCAAATTTTCCCTTATTCCTCTCATTTCCATTTCCAGAGTGATCAATAGATCTCTTCTTCGCTTTCTTTTCTTTAAAATCGTAAGACATAGAGAATTCCCACTCTTTCAGGATAGAACATGTGACAATATTATCGTATAGCGAGAAGAATTGTGAGAATAAATATTGATGGAGAATAATTTTTAACCCATCAAAGAAACGATCAATATTACTTCGTGGTTTACATATATAATCTGCAGGATGCCTTGTTAACCTTGTAACGTTAGCCTTATACTTTTTGACATTATCATCCTCATATTTCCTTAGACTCAGAAATTTCATTTACATATCTGCTCGATGGTCATGAAGAAATAATTTTTCTATGAAAATATCTTTAAACTCACTCCATTCTATATTTTATACTTCATCATCTTCTGTTGTTTTTTGAATCAATGACACCAATTTATCAGCATCTCTAGGATGGAGGTAAACCACCATGATAACTATTTTCCCTTTCACTACTCCCCAAGGCATTGAATATTTTTTACTAAGAAATTTATCCATTTCTCAGATACTAATGTATTTATACTCCCATTGAATGTCGGTGGTTTCTTCTTCATAAAGAAATCTAACATTGATCCTCCTCACTGCAGATCAGGGTGCTCTATATGGGTAAAGTTATTATTCATTACCTGATAGAGTTGTCCTTGTATGGTGATAAACCTATCAGCACCAGTTGTATCACCAGCTCCATTATATTTATCTTGAGCAGGTGGGAAATCCCTACACGTAGTGCCTGCATTGATATAGTTTCCATTCCTTCCACTAGGTTCCATTACTAAATAATGGCATAAACTAGATCAGTTTATGATTTGAAATACATATTTCCAAACTAGTAAAACACTTAACATAAATTGAACAGCTTATCGATACAATCTATAATCATACAAAATCTTATCTTTGAGGAATTATAGACTCATAAACCCTTCATAATGGTTTGTAATGAAAATGAAAATTATCCTAAGCATATAACCTAGGAGTGTCGTAACCAATAGTGCAGCAAGACCCATTGTCATGCACCAGTTCCCCTTAATGTCTAGATAAAAGTGGTGTTTTTGTGTTTTACCCTAGGTACAACTGTGCCAGAGCCTCCTCTACCTTCTCATATCCAGACATGGATGTATTGCATGTAAAACTCACAAAATGAATACAATACCAAATTTAGAGGAAGTTCTTTTATACTAATACTCAATGTCAATCTTAGGTCTAGGTGCTCTAATCAGATTTTATCTAAATCTATCTTCCAAGGTTTGTACTAAACTTCTCTCTGATACCAACTTTAACACCATGACCAGAGTTACCCAATGTCGGTTCATTATTACATAACATTGTCATGATCGCAAATGATCATGTCTTGAAAGTCCGATTAGTTTAGTATCCTTGGAAATACTGGATACATTCATAATGTTTACATTACATCATTAAATGGAAAAATACAAGAAAATTGTTTCCATAGACAACACTGAGATCCCATTGTCTATCCTTGCAGGTCAGTCAGAAATTACTTCGTCACAACCTGGAAAAAATAAAACAAAGAATGGGGAGGGCTCAGATGCCCAGTAGGGATAACAATATAGCGGAATCATTCATAAGTAAGAACAATCATTTAAGGCAATGTATAAGAATAAAACAAAATCTTTTTAAACATAAACATAATTATAATATGGAAAATAAAAATAAAAATAATTCTATTTACTTTTTCACATGGTTATTCAACTAGTCAAATAACCACATGCAATATCAATAACCACTTTCAAAATTATGGATTGCGTAATGCCAAAATATCATAACCACATAGTCAAGGCCTTGTGCCAAGACTACAATTAAGATTTTTTCAAGGCCATGTTCCACGATACTATTTTGTCTCATGAGACCTACCAACGCTTCGAGGAGCTATATAAGGTTCCACCCTTTACTTACTAAGTCCAATTCATTTCTCATATGATCATTTTTAAACAAAACATAAGCATTTATATTAAAACTAGCATAATAAATGTCAATATATTATCCATTAACCATGAATGGTATAAAAATAACACATCCACAGTAAAAAATATCAAGAAACCATCAATACAATATGGATATTTTTTATCATAATAAATCAACTTCAAATAAGCTTATAATCCATCTAATAATGTTGACTTAGATGAAATCAAAACAATTTGAGAGAAATATCATTTTGATATCATTTAAAAGTCACATAATTATAAAATAAAACTTTTACATTCAATATATTCTTATAATCTTTTAATGGAAGCTACGATGATTTTATAATGGTAGAAAATAGCCGCACCTTCCCAATAAGTTAAAAAAAACATTCATACCTTAATTTTTTTGAAATGGTTAAAAAAGGCCTTGTTTGGAAAACGATGGAAGGATTCCTTTATAAACATGTTATAAAAAGTCCAACAAGGATATAAATTACTTTTACCCATAGTCTATAAAATAATAATAATGTTTTTGAAATAAATTTTTAAGAATCATTAATGTGGACGATAAAGAGGTCCCAGTAGATATTAGCATATAAACAACCTCGGATAATGTAGAGATTTTGAAATAAAACCTTACCATGTACATTTGATTGGTAGAGGGTATTTTAACCTCATATATAATGTTTAAATAATTTTTATTAATTAATCAAGAACCATATACATTAATATGATATCATATATGATCTTCTAATAATATATTGTGAATAATATTTTAGTATTATCGTCATTTCAGGTGTTAAATGATTGGTTTTCCTTTATATGATATGTTATGCGAGTCATGATTGTTATGGATGTGAGTTATCATATTAATATCTAGAATGATATTAAGTCCTTAAAATTTATTTTTAATCATAAAATGAACATTAGTATTGAATTGATATGATGGGTAAGGAATCTCATCGCGTTCGTGGATATGGTAATCCGTACGTACGCACGAGCGACAATATCATTTTTTTGATATTAAAATAATATATAATTGGATGGTGTATCATATATACCGAATAATTATCATGTAATATTTATTATTTACATCAAATAAACATAATTATTATACCCATCCAAATAATAATGTATTAAATAATAATTATTCCACTACGTGGAGACGGTAAGTCGTATGTGCGCACGTATGGTGACATGTCATTCAAGGGATGGATTGAATAATGAACTTGGTTGTACCATATTTATAATGACATAAAATTATATAGAATATACTGGATTTATTTTTTTATAATGGAAATAGAAATGAAAAAGGATGTGGAAGTAGAAATGAACTTGAAAGAGGTGGTGAGATTTTTCCCTCTTCATCAGGGTTTTCCTTTTGATTTGATCAAAAGGGCTCCATATGTTGGATTTATGACAAGAGGTGGGATCTAGGATTAACTGAGTGAAGATTAGAGGTTATTTGGGCAGGGATTGGCTGACGCAAAAGGCTTTGATGGTATGAATTTGAGAGAAGGGGGAGTGCCCTTTTGTAAGAGGGGAGAGGGGAACCTTAGGAAAAATATAAAATATTATTTTATAATAAATTCAAATTCGGTTAATAATGGCTCTTAAGTTACTTATTTGGAGTAAAAGGTGAGGATGGGTCTAAATCCTTTCAACCAATAGATTTTAGATAGGTTTGGGTCACTATATTAACATTATCATTTATATTTAACTCTTAGTTAAAGAGTTTAACATTTACCTTGTCTATTTGTATTTTTATATTATATACTTAATAAACATACTATAACAAGACAAACGAACCCAAAGTGGTTCATTATTATTATATATAACCTTATCTAAGTCATTTGGCCAAACCTTTGATTTTAATAAGAGAATATCAATTAATAATATAATATTTAATCTAAATACTCCCTTATGTCAATTTTTTTAAAGTATTTAATAATTGATTTTTCATAAAGTTTAAAAATATTAGTGATTCGAAATAAATTAATTTAATAAATACAAACTTGTCATATTAACCTATAAAATTAGTGGATGACATGAAAACTGTAAAATTATATTTATTTTAACATTTATAATTCCATTTATTTGATTCATTCACTAATAAAGAAAATACTCAATAATCATTGTATCATAAATAAATTTAATTATTCAATGTTTAAAAATTATAAATAAAATTTAATTATGTGGAAAATATTTATATTTATTTAATGAATTTTTATATTCTAAGATATAACATATATAACCTGAGGAAAATATTTTGTTTGTAAAAGATATATGATTATGTTATTTTTGTATTTACTTTAACTTAATTAATATAAAGTGACATTTTCACATAAATATGGCTCCATGGGGTCCCAAAATCGACCTAAGGATGCCCATGGCTTGATGTGCATCATCCAATTGGGTTATCGAACGTGTTAGGGTTATTTAATATAATTATAATATTAGTTGTTACCCTTATTTACCTGATTTACCCTTCAACAATGGAAAATAAAATACTTACCGAAGTAATTATTCAAAATGTCTAAAAATAAAAGTTACATATATACAAAATTTTGACCTCATTATTCTAAATATGAAATCCATTTTTCTAAATTTAAATTACATAAGTGGTAGAAATTAATTTAAAAATAATTCTAGATGTTAAAACAAAAATCGTGTTTTTAAGAAAAAATAACTATCAAATGATTGACAGTTGTTTATGTCTAGTTAAAATGAAAAATTACGTTCAATGTCCAACGTTGGATTAAATTGTAAAAATATATTCTAATTATACATTAAAACCACTCAATAGTATAGTTTATCTCTATAAATTTTGTTTATTTAAAAATTTATTTTTAATTAACGTTTAGTATTTTTCACTATTCAAAAAAATGGAAGTTCTCAGAAAAATACAAAAAATTCATCATAGGCTAATTTCAATATTCTGAATCCAAAAACGAAGTCCGTTTAAATGATAAAATTTCTATAATTTTAAAAAGTGTGTATTAATTTTCATAACGGCTAGTTTGATTGGTTGTGGTGTGTTAGAACTCGAAGTTGCGTAAAACACATTCTATTTTATTATTCAGTGAGAAGCGTACCGTGGAAGCATGCGGTGTTACAACCTCTTACAAAGTTATTTTCTTCATCCGCATCCTATTTATTTGATGTCTACTTTCAAAAATAATAACTCTAGTACCTTCTACATAATATGATGCAAATATAAAAATATTACACCCTTATTCATTTTTTATCCATCCTATGAATGAAATAGTCACCATACATTCGTACGTATGGCTTACCATCTCCAAGTCATGGTGTAGATTGTTATTCAACACTCCATTATTTGGATGGGTATAATAATTCAAATAATTTTTTTAAATAATTAATATATCATGTTAACAATTGTTTATATATAATGTATCATCCAATAACATATGATTTCACAGTTAATAGAATGATATCGTCGCTCTAGTGTACGTTTGGCTTACCGTGTCCACGACATGATGATATTCATTTCCCAGTTCACCATTCAACGATTATGATGAAAATATATATTAATAATATTTATTTATTATATGAAATAATAATTCCACTTGAAATATATATATTTATATGTGTGTGTGTGTTTATTTACATATATCTCATTCACTTACATCTATTCAATACGATATACAAATGGAATCAACGTTTATGCGTAAGTACGACATACCGTCTCCATAAACAATGTTCTCAATTTCATTAATCTATATATTATACACAATTACATTCTGAATATATAATATACCAAAATAATTTGTTAAATTATTCAATTAATTAAATAATTAAATAAGTGATATGATCAATAAAAACAAGTTAAAACACTTACGAAAAAGTAAGGGATTATTACATGAAATGTTATTTTAACATGGATATTATTTTTAAATGGTTATCATAAAATCATAAATGAATCTAGTTTGATATCATAAATATGAATATGAATATGTTATAATTTAATAACTTGTTATGGTCATTATACAAGAGGTTAAAACATACCCTCTACCAAAGGAATGTGCAAGGTATGGGTTAATTCCTCAATCTCATTATTATTCGAGATTGTTTATATGTATGTACTTACTAGGAAATATTTATCATCCAATTCCATATTTCATTTAAGTGTTTTCCATATAATTTGTTTAATGTATCCTTTGACTAAAAAATTCATTTTTAAATATTTTAAATATTTATTATTCTGAACAATTCTAATTAATTTAGATGTTTTCAAGATGGTTTTAATGATTTATTTATATGGACATGAATGTTTTAAAATGTTAATTCCCTTAGAATGTATCAAATTGGTATGGGACCCTTTGATTCAAAAATATATTTTAAAATACATAATTTATAAATGTGTGACATTTTAATGATATTAGGAAAAATGGAAACTTCTCTAAAAGAGTTTTATTGATCATTTTAAAAAAGATTTACTGATCATTTTCAACATTTATTATAATATAATAATCAATATTTTATTGAATGTGTTTAGATATATTTTACAATGGATGTGATATTTGGATCCCATTTTTAGTATATGGTTGATGTATTGACATTTCATATGCTAGATTTAATATGAATGTTTATGTTATGTTTCAATATTTTCATATGAGGAATGCAATAGACGTAATAAGTGACTAGTGGGTCGCATTATATCCCCTCACATCAAAGGAAGCTCACATGAGACAGACCACTGTCTTGTCACAATGCCTTGAAAATTTCAGTTTTTCAGTCTTTGCATGAGGCCTAGACTATGTGGTAATTATGTCTAGCGTTAGACATACCCACATTATGAAATTAATTATTACATGTAATTATTAGAATAGTAGAATATCCATGCGCATGTTTAAATGGTAATGTTTTATTTATTTCCTCGATATTATGTTCATGTTCATTTTTTAAAGGATGATGTATTTATTACAAATCATGCCTAAAAAGTTTACAGCTTCTATTGAATTATTTACCCTTACTAAGCAGCTGAGCTAATCCCATTCTAATGTTTTGTTTTCCAAGGATTCCAAGAAGTGTATTATTATTGATATACATGGTTATTCTAGGGTAATAGTTGTGTTCAAAAAGGATTATTTGTGTTGTGTATTATGTTATAATTTTTAAATTAACGTTCATGTATCTAATCTATTTTCCAAGACAACTAATCTAACCAGTCTTACATGACTTGATTCCTTATAACCATGACAATGTATTAAAATAATGCACCGGCTCCAGGATTCTGGGTTAGGGGTGTTACAATTTTAATGCCACACTCTTAAATTCCAACATTTTGATCCATGGATCATCTTTTTTATATTATGTATTGGTAATCATACACTATAGTATATGTTTGGTCATTTGAGATTACATGTCCTTCTATCCTAACAATTTATCATCTCTCATCAATCCATGTCATTTTTAAAAATTTATCTATTCCATGATCATGTTTACAATATAATTATGATAAAACCCTTAATATTATATTGATATGGTTTTATCTTACAAAAAATATTTTCTTAACCAATTTTTATATTTTCTACTATAATATCTTTGGTTTCATAAACTCGTCCTTTCAGATTTCCTAAAGATTTAAAATATTATTGGGATGTTCAAGGAAATCCCCACTTGAAATTTATATGTTTTATACATGGTTCCTTGACCAATAGTGTTGTCACTTTACTCAATGTGTGGTTAGTTTATTCCATGTTACGTTTGGTCGGATCTTTTGTACGGTTTGTTGGTTCCTTCATGTGGTCTGTTTGATCGTTCATGTTCCTAGTAGGTTTTTTCTTGAATTTTGTTGGTTCATTTATTCAGTCATCTTATTCCTTATTATGGTTTGTTGATTTATTTTTTTATTCACTCAATCCTTTATACGGTTGGTTGGTTTCATTATATAGTCATGTATTCCTTCATTCATTCAGTTTGTTTTATCTTTTGGTTGATTGGTTCCTTCATGAAGTTGGATTATTTCTTTTTGTATCGACATTATCCTTAATATAGTTGTATTTTTGTTTCTTATAGTTTTTTAGTACCTTCATTTTGTTAATTTAATGGATCCTAGTGGTTGATCCATTTTCAGGATGGGTTCAACAGTTTCTAAAAAATTCATTTTCATCAAAATAACCATATGTTTTACAAAATTATATGAAAAATGGTATTAATGGAAAATATAAAGTTAAATTCATTAATATATATTTTAATAAGTATTTTTTGGATTGAATATTTTATTTTAATTCCTTATGAGTTTTGATTTAATAGGTTATCCCACATTCTTTAATTGAATCAAAATTAAATTGAAATTCAAAGGGTATATTGACAACCATAATTTTGTTGTGTTATTCAAGGATCTTATTTGAAAAATATAATATAAATTATTTAATTTATCTAAGGAATTTAATTTTTAGTTTGATTATGGAAAAAATACCTTAATCATAATGCAATGTTTCATCTAACATATCCATGAATCCATTCACCTAATGATTCCCAGCATGGTCTACATCTAAGTTCCCCATACATTTTATAATGTAATTAGTAAAGTATAAGGTTGTAGTTTGTTTCCATTTCATATTACTAACTTATATTAATTTATTATATTATTTATCAGTCCTTTACCTTAGTTTTATCAATGTTATTGAATCATTAGTTTTATCATCTGTTATGATGATGCTCAACATACAAAAATTTACATTGATAGGATCCTTGTTATCCACTTATTTTTATAACTTTTTAATAATAATTCAATGGTTTTATAATTAGTGTTATATATATAATAATATATGACTGTAATTGACTAGTTTAAATTTCATTAGAATGAAATTTTTGTAATTTTAAGGGTTTATAAATTTTTTCTTTTTATACGACAATTTTTTCTCAAATATTTTAACATGTTTTGATATTAATTTCGTGTCTTATATGAGTTGTAAACTATTGTTGGTGTTTGATAACCCTTCCATTGAAATTTCTTATAATCCCATAATTCATAAAATGATTAATATGAATGAAATTAAATGAATTTGATTCATGTCTTAATATTGAATCTATGTAAAAATACCAATGCATAAGAAAATCATTTAATGTGAATGATCTGTTTAAAATAATTATGTTAAAATATGTGGTTTGGAAATATATTATTGTGCGATTCTAAGTTTTTTTATTGTGGAATTTTGGTTGTGTTTGATTTTAGAAAGGAGGTCTGGGTTTTCTTAGGGGGCATTCCATTATAGATCCTTGCGCCTTAGAGCCTCCTAAGATGGCATGTGAGGAACGTGCCTTTGGCATGAATTATTGAGGTCACCTTGCCTCACTATCATTGAGGCCCTCCATCTATGTATCTCGGCCTCTCTCACCTAGTTACCCTATGGTGTGTGCCTTTAACGAAACTGGATTTAACGATGATATTTTTTGTGACGTGGGTTATGAAAAATGATATAATATAGAATGAAAATACATGATATTACATCATAAATGTAGTGTAAAACTTAAGAATATGCCTTTATCTATCTTCCTAAGGGAATATCATCTTGTTGTTCTAATAAAAATGTACTCAAGGATATCCATTAACACTTTTACGTAAATCCATTCCCCTGCAACAAGAATTTTTTTATCTTTCTTGTAGCTAAATCAATTTTTATAATATTGTTAGAAACAATGAAATTCCACCAATAACATCAATACTGATTTAATGAATTATTATACCCAAATAATCAATCCAAATTGGATCCACTAAAAAAATCAACCCCTTTGTACAATTTATATAACACTTGATTTATCACCATCAATACACCAATTTACTCAGTGAGAAAAATGTAACAAAATATATCCACTGAATAAAAAAGTGTATCACGATATAGCTTAACAGTTTTGAGAACCATCATGGTCCTATAATATATTATTTAAATTGGATTGTGATACCTTTTTAATTATTTCATAAAAGAATATTATCTTAAAATGGATTTCAACATGTATTACTCCACTTGTATTTATTAATGGTTGTAAAATAAAAAATGTAACAATAATACAATCTATATTCCTCCCAACTAGACTTTATATATTTCATTAACCCTTTTAGAATTACACATCATTTATTATATGTATTTATACAGGAAAAACACATTTAATGAATTAATATTTTTTCAACTAGTATATAGGAATCTTTTTCTATATTTAGTAATAGTATGAGTTTTAATTTTTTTTAATATTGTATAGGATCATTTTGATATACATGGATAAAATATGCATAACATTACTTACGAATATAATTTAGTATACTAAGGGATTTGAGGAGTTTTTAGATTATTCAATTTCAACTTGATCTGTTGAAGGAAGAATAATATATCCATATCCTATATGTAAATTTAGAAGATGGTCGAAGAGAGATAATTTTTATGAACACATGATATTGAATCAATTCTCTGGTAAGTATTTGTATTGGATTTGGAATGGAGAATAGGATATTTCAACAACATTTACCATTGATGTCAATCCATAGAATGATAACCCAACATCATTGTCAATTGAACGTTAAATAAAAAAACCTTGTAAATGATGAATTTAGCCTTAAAATACAACAACACCAACAACAAAACATATCAGAAAAACCATTTGTTTGTGTTGCCAATACCAAAGTGACAAGTGATGTTTTTTAAATTGTTTGAAAACCAGATCCAATTTGTAACATATCATCACATCCTCCCCTTTATTCTGTGGCGGATAATTTATGAGAAAACGTAAATGAGAATAATATGTTTCAAGTTTTATTTTATTATGGTAATCCAGAGTCCTATAAATAATTTTTTAAATATTCAAAGTATACTTTTATGTTGACGTTGTACCATATCAAATGTCGATGTGGAATAGAAAAAAAACAATGTTAATGATATTGGAATTGTTGAATGTTTCATTTCATGATTTAAAAATCATGTCACCTTTTTTTTAATATGAATAATGTTGTTAATAGGCTGGGTATTAATTAAATAACATATATCTATTCCAATGATTGTATGATTTATTGGAAAGATGACTCATATAGATAGGATTGTAAAAAATTTCTTCATCTAGATAGCAGTCAATGGGTGATGAAGGAAGTAGGAAACAACATACTACCATGAAGAAGTAGAAAAGGAACACACCTGCAATGGTTTTTCATTACATTCCTTTATATCCTCAATTTCAAATATTATTCATGTCATAAGAAACCTTTGAACACATGAAGTGTTATTCCTTATATAATAACAATATGGGTTAATGAGATATCAACAAGATTCACAACCGTGGTGGAGATTTGATTTATTACATCATGATTTATCATTTGAAACTATGAATTTTTGATTGGGATTAGTTGGTGATGGATTCAACACATTGGGGACTTTGTGTAACAGTTATAGTATTTGCCTAGTTGTTTTGATCCCTTATAATCTGCCTCTGTGGATATGTATACAACAAATATTTTTTTATCATTTTCATTATTATTCCCAGAAACAAAATGTATGTAATTGAAATTGATGTGTACTTAATGAATTTAATTGATGAAGAATACAAGTTATGGAAGAACGGTTTTGAGACATGGGATTCATCTTCTAAAAAATGTACAAAATGCATGCTTCTCTAATGTGGAAAATTAGTGACATCCCTGGACATGGGAATTTAATAGGATGCAGTAGTTACATGGGTTTGGCTTATCCTATATGCTACATTGATTTTGAGTGAAAATGGATACCTCATAATATAAAATGGTGCTTTTGTACCATCACGGATTTCTCGATACATCCCATAGATTTCTGTTGAATAGGTCAAAATTCAAGAGTTTCATTGAATTTAGACCACCTCCAATGTTTTTAAATGGTTATAAAATATTGGAAAAACATTGAAATATTGAAACATTGTTTGGGAAGGATCTTTATTTAAATGGTAGTGGGAAATGAGTTTGATGTGAATCGCCATGTGAAATCGGAATGCAGCAATGGGATAAAAGTGTATATTCATCAACATTCAGTATTGGGAATTTATTTAGTTGTGACATTGTAACACCCGAGACTTTTATGTTATATAAATCATCAAAGGAATCTTTTTCTACACAACACTTGCTTGGCTTGCTTTACACGCAATCGCGACCTTCCTCGATAGCTTGCGTCGTACGCAATACCGAGTTTCACTAAACAACAATATGCTATTAAAACTAGCCGTTATGAATAGTAATAACCACTTTTTGAAATTTTATAAATTTTATTTTTCAAAATGGACTTCATTTTTGGACTCAGAATATCGAAATTATCCTAGGGTGAAATTTTGGTATTTTTCTGAAAACTTTCAATTTTTGATGAATAGTGAAACCACTAAGTGGTAGGTTAAAAACTGAATTTTGCATAAAACTTAATTTTACCGCTTCTGTGAATGGAATTTCGAAAATCCGAGAGACACGGTTAATATCAAGGACTAAAATGTGGTTCAATGAGATGAAAATAATTTTTTGGTGAATAGTAACTTTTTACGATTTTTACCGCGGTTAATAGTAAATAGGGTAACTAAGGGTAAATATGATATTAGTATTACCCTAACACATGTCCTAATTCTATTGGACAAGTGTAATTCGACCAAAAACAAACTTAGGAATAAAATATGACCATTTAGGCCCACTTGGATTAGATTAGGACATTTATTATTAGTTTATTTAAAGAAGGGTTAAAATAGTTAAAATCAAAGTTTAATAAGTAAATCATTTTTAATATGGGGTTATACATAAGATAAATTCAATTTTAAATATTCATTAGAAAGCTAAAAAGATTTCCTACATGATGATATTTTATTTGTAATTTTTAGACATTAAATAATTTAATTTATTTATGACATAATGATGATGCAGTAATTATCTTATTAATGAAATATTGACATAATTGATGTTATAAACACCAACATAAATGTAATTTGAGAATTTTTATGAATTCCACTAATTTTCTAGGTTACTATGATATATTAGTGTTGATTTAATCAACTTGTTTCGAACATATAATTCTGTTATGACTTTCAAACAAATCATATATCAAATAGTGTCAAAATTGACACAAAATAGTTTTTAAATCAAATATTATATTATTAATTGTTATTTTATTCCTAAAAATCTAAAGTTCGTCCAAATGACTTAGATAAGGATATATATATTAATAATAAACAATTTGGGGTTCGTTTGGCATGTTATAGTAAGTGTATTAACCATATAGTGAAGGAAAACAAAAAGACACGGTAAAAGTTAAAATAATTAACTTAGAGTTAAATCTAATTGATAAGGTTAAAATAATACCCTAAACTTGTCTAAATCCTATTGGTTGATAGGATTTCGACCCTTCCCCACTTTATCTTCGAAATAGGACCCTTTGGAACCATTATAAACCGATTTTGACTTTAATATAAAATAATATTTTGAGATATTCCTAAGGTGCCCCTCTCCTCCCTTATAAAAGGGCACCTCCTCCCCCTCCTCCTCACACCAAATTGAGCACTCAATCTCGTCCAAACCCTGCCATTTTCTCCTCTCCACTTCCCTAGAATAATCCTAGAGGTCCTGGTCTTCTCCAAAGACCAATCTTAGTTCCTTAAGTGGAGGATTCAAAGAAGCGTTCCAAAGAAGAGGTAATATCCATTACCGATCTTTTCAATTTCTTTCTTCTTCAACATCTTCTTCTTTAGTTGTTTCATGATAAAGTAATAACATCAGTATTACTTACATACTGATATTTTATTATAAATATGAAACAACCCTAATTCACCTTCTATCCATCCTACGGAAAAATGAAATCACCACGCGTGCGTACGTACGGAATACCGTCTCCACGCCGTGGTGTAATATATTTTCCACCATCACCTTACAAGGATGGGTATAATGGTGTAATGAGTAACTAAATATGATTATTATGAAGTAATATTGATACTGAAATAATATATATATACTCCAATACAATTCCACGATCATAGGAACGATATCATCACTCGTGCGTACGTACGGAATACCGTCTCCACGATGTGATGCGACTCGTTCTACATGATCTTCATTTCATAATGATTATATAAATGAATTGAATAAATGAATATGGTATATACTACACTAATACCATTCTGGAAATGAATTATCTATAACCTAAAGATAAGAATAATAATTTATTCGACAAAACACGCATAAGAACAAAAAGTTATAAAGACCCGAGTAATAAGTAACAATGAAATATTAGTAACAAGAAGTTAATAATATGACCATATATGATATCATATAAATATGTATGATTCTGGAATAAGTCAATAACATTATTTAAACCATTATACAGGAGCTTCGGACACGTACAAAGCTAATCGGACCGAAGGTAAGGGAAATATCACAATCTCATTTTTATCCGAGATTGTTTATTCGTAAGTATTTACTGGGGTGTATTTTATCATCCACATCCATGTTACCTCAGTATGTAATATTGTTTCCATCCTCTTACAATAGTTTAAATCCAATTTTACCCTTCGGTGAGTTTTTAGTAAAGAATATGAACGGAATCTTTTGTCGTACGAGGTACTTTTTGACTTTTCCGACAAAAGTACGAAGAATGTTTTTTTAACTTATACGGCATGAATGTATTTTTTAAAACATTATTTCCAAGAAGCTTCCTTTACAAGTTTTCAAGTTTATTTTTAATCAACTTCTTTTATTTTAAAGTTGTATGACATGTTATGAAAGGAAAAATGTTTTTGAAGAAGAAAGGATATTTTCCTCAAGAATGGAGTTCAAGTGTTTTATCAAAATTATTTTCCATCTAAGATAATAAAGGGTTCTGTTTTTATCCCTATTATTACATTGATTTGATCATGTTGTGATGGAATTATTTTTTTTTATGAATTCCATTATCTTATATGAATTGATTTATGATGTCATGATGTTTCAATAATCCCATTTTTGTTACATGTGTTATGCGATGATGTATGTTTTATGATTATGTGGCACACATAAGAAAGGATTCATTATAAGATGGGTGAGACCTATATCTCCCTCCAATGCATTGGGTAAAGATTTTATATCTCATGAGATAGACATGGCTGGAACGGAAGGTTATTTCGGTTCAGTGATACAGGACTGAAACGAGGAGTGAACTCGGTTCATAAAGGGACTTTGTCCACTAAGATAGTCTTGGCAATGAGTCATGACTAACAAGAAATGATTTTCCATGATTATGTGTGCATGCCACAATGTTTCAATTTTTATGTTATGATTTTGGGGATCTCATTTTCACTTCTTTGATTTATTCCATGTTAAGATATTAAGATCTCTTTTGCAGGTTTTGATTTTCAAAAAGATATGATATGATTTTTATTTCCTTTATTTTCCCTTGCTGATCATTTGAGCTCACCCTTTTATGTTTTCTTTTCCCCAGGTCAGGAAGATGGATATTAAGTAGAATATGCTAAAAGGGACCCTAGATATGATGAAATAAATGGGAGACACTGTAGAAGATTTATGAACCAGTTGTTTATGTTTCCCAGTTTCTAAAGACACTATACCTATACGGTTATTTGTGGTTTTGTCATATGTTGTAATAAGTGTGCTTAAATTTTAAAGTATTAACAATGTATGTAAAGTATGGGTCATTATAGTTGGTATCAGAGGCAAAGGAGGTAGGAATGTATCCGCTCCTTGGGAACTCTCACATGTGAGCGTTGGACGAAGCATGGCTCTCCGCCCAAGGGCTTCATGAGGAAATGGCTGCCACTGGGGATGGTGGTGTGTCCCGCCCAGGGGGTGTAGCCGCCCATGGAGTGCCCTGATAGGTATCAATTGTAGTCCACTGGAAGTAATTCTAGACTGTTATAGTTGGTATCAGAGGAAAGGTATAGTCAACCTTTGGAAACTAGGATGTGAAAGCCTTAGTAAGAACCCTAAGAATAAGTCTAAGCATAGAACACAATCTTAGAAATGGCCATGAATAACCTAGGATAAGACCATAAGCATGAAAATTTTATTCTTGAATTATGTGGTTTCCTATTATAATTAGTGTTGCTCACACTATTCTTCTTGGTTTTAGTCAATGGCTGGAACCCGAAGGAACCGTGTTAATGCGGAATGCGATGGGCAATGCAATGATTGTCCCCCTGAGCAACCAAACGATATGGGAGCTGGAATGCAAAATCTTGTAGCCATGCTCACACAACTTTCTCAAGCTATGAATCATGCAAGATTTCCAAACGAGCAAAGGAGGGAGCAACATTCTGTTGAATCCTTCATGAGGCAGCGTCCACCTTCTTTCAGCGGGTCTACTGATCCATTAGTTGCTGAACAATGGATTAGTACTACTGAAAAGATATTCTCAGTTCTTCAATGTTTTGAACATGATAAATTCATCCTAGCAGTGTACCGTTTGGAAGGAGATGCTGATCAATGGTGGAATCTTGTTAAGAATACGAGGCAAAGGGATGAAATTGAGTCTATGGAATGGGACGAGTTCAAGAACTTATTTTTCAATAAGTACTTCCCTCGTATTCTCCGAACAAAGATGGAGAAATAGTTTCTTGAACTAAAGCAAAGGGATGATGAATCTGTTAGTACCTATGAAGCAAATTTTACAAGACTTTCAAGGTACGCTTCTGGTATTATTATCCAACCTGAGAGTAAGATCGATCGATTCTTTAGTGGCTTAAAACCAAGTCTTCGAAGGGCGTTAGCCATAAGGGACTTCAATAGCTACGAGGAAATCGTTCGATGTGCTCTCAAAGTCGAGATGGAGATTGGAGTAACCCATCAGTCACATGGGTTTGATAAGAAGAGGAAGATGGAATTCAAAGGAAACTCTAAAGAACACACTGAAAAGAAGATGAACATTCCATTATGCTCAAAGTGTGGAAAGAAACATGGAGGGAGTTGTCTTAAAGGGACAAGTAAATGTTTTAAATGTGGAAAGGAAGGTCATCGCGCATTTGAATGCCGTGATAATGGGAAGAAGATGTCTAATGACGCAAACAAAGGAAGGGATACACAGAATGAACCTACAACACTTCAATGTTTCAAGTGCAAGGAGATGGGGCATTATGCCAATCAATGCCCAAATCCAAGGGTTGATGATGATGGTCGACGTCAACAAACTCTTAAAGCTAAAGACAAAGGAAAGTCACATGCAATTTCTATCAGCGATGTGGAGTACGATAACGATGTGGTGAAAGGTACACTTACCATCCACTCTAAAGTAGCAAATGTTTTATTTGATTCTGGATCCACCCACTCTTTTATTTCTGAAGACTTTTCTAAGGGTATCACCGTATTACCTCAACAATTAGATGTTGAGTTAGCCGTGACAACACCTAATGGCACATCAATCGCATCAAAAGTTTATAATTCTTCTCCGATCGAAGTTTGTGGGAAAGTGCTTCCTGCAAATCTTGTGATCCTTCCTTTAGTGGAATTTGATGTGATTCTTGGCATGGATTGGCTTTCTCTACATGGAGCTCATATCAATTGCCAAAGAAGGGAAGTCACATTTCATACTCCAGATCAATCTACGATCGTATACCAATACAAGGATGAACATAACCTTCCAGTGGAAATTTCTTCCATCTTATGGGTATTGATCCCACTAAATGAAGGTTATTTATCTCAAATGGTTGGTGAGAAACTCACGATTAAGAATATGCCCATTGTAAGGGAGTTTGATGATGTCTTTCCGGAGGAATTACCGGGTCTTCCACCAAATCGTGAGGTTGAGTTTTCAATAGAACTCGTACCGGGTGCTTTGCCTATTTCAAAGACACCTTATAGAATGGCCCCAATTGAGTTGCAGGAATTGAAGAAGCAACTCCAAGAGAATCTTGATAAGGGATTCATACGCCCTAGTGCGTCACCTTGGGGAGCACCTGTTCTATTTGTTAAGAAGAAAGATGGATCAATGAGACTATGCATTGATTATCGTGAACTTAACAAGATCACTATCAAGAAAAAATATCCTCTCCCACGCATTGATGACTTATTTGACCAACTATGAGGAGCTCAATACTTTTCCAAGATTGATCTTCGTTCAGGGTATCATCAATTAAGGGTCAAAAGGGAGGATATACCAAAGACGGCTTTCCGTACAAGGTATGGACACTATGAATTTATAGTGATGCCATTTGGTCTTACTAATGCTCCTGCTATCTTCATGGATCTAATGAATAGAGTCTTTAGAGACTATCTTGATCAATTTGTGGTAGTCTTTATATAAGATATTCTTGTCTATTCAAAGAGCAAGGAAGAGCATGAAGATCACTTGAGAATTATATTGAAGACCCTGAGAAAGGAGAAGCTTTATGCCAAATTTACCAAGTGTGAATTTTGGCTTCAAAAAGTTGCATTTTTTGGGTCATATAATCTCAAAAGAGGGGATATCTGTGGATCCAGCAAAAACAGAGGTTATCGAAAGATGGTCGAGACCAACAACAGTAACTGAGATCCGAAGTTTTCTTGGTTTGGCTGGATATTATCGACGTTTTGTAAAAGATTTTTCACGATTATCTAATCCACTCACCATGTTTACTCGGAAAGGAGTTAAGTTTGTCTGGACAGAGGAATGTGAAGAGAATTTCAAGGAGTTGAAAAGAAGGTTATCCAGTGCACCTGTGCTCACACTGCCTTGTAGTGGAGAAAGGTTTGTGATCTACAGTGATGCATCCAAGAAGGGATTGGGGTGTGTTCTTATGCAAAATGATATGGTGATAGCTTATGCCTCACGACAGTTGAAAATCCATGAACAAAATTACCCAACACATGATTTGGAGTTGGCTGCGGTAATATTTGCATTAATGATTTGGAGGCATTACCTTTATGGTGAAAGGTGTGATATTTATACTGATCATAAAAGTTTAAAGTATATTTTCACACAAAAGGAGCTGAATATGCGTCAAAGAAGATGGTTGGAGCTGATTAAGGATTATGAATGCTCAATCCATTACCACCCTGGGAAAGCAAACAAGGTGGCAGATGCATTAAGTCGACAAGACCATGCTAGTTTATCCATGATGAGGATCACAAAAGATCCAATATTTATGGATTTACAAAGGATGGATCTTGGAATTATAATGGAAGGGGAAAAATCTTATCTTTCTCAAATGAATGTTCAACCATCTATACATGTGAAGATTAAAGAGGCACAGAAAGAAGATGTTGAGTTACAAAAGAAGGTGAGAAATGTTCCTGAATTCAACCTTGATTGTGATGGGATAATAAAGTTCAGGAATCGGGTTTGCGTTCCTCCCATCCCCGAATTAAAGAATGAGCTGCTGGATGAGGCTCATAGTTCATCATTCTCTATTCATCCTGGAAGCACAGAGATGTATAGGGACCTGAAAGAGTACTTCTGGTGGGATGGCATGAAAAGAGATGTTGCTGAATATGTCTCTCGATGCTTGGTTTGTCAACAAGTTAAAGCTGAGAGACCGAAGTCTAAGGGGATGTTACAACCATTACCCATACCCGAATGGAAATGGGAAAACATCACTATGGACTTTGTCACAGGACTTCCTAAAACATCCAATGGCAATAATGCTATCTGGGTCATATTTGATCGTCTCACAAAGTCTGCACACTTCATTCCTATTAGAGAGGATTTCTCTCTAGATCAGCTTGCCAGGATATATGTAAAGGAAGTGGTAAGATTTCATGGAGTACCACTTTCTATTATATCTGATCGAGATCCGAGATTTACCTCGAAGTTCTGGCGAAGTCTTCAGCATACTCTGGATACAGAGATGAGTTTCA
This sequence comes from Viscum album, assembly GCA_963277665.1. Taxonomy (NCBI): domain Eukaryota; kingdom Viridiplantae; phylum Streptophyta; class Magnoliopsida; order Santalales; family Viscaceae; genus Viscum; species Viscum album. The sequence goes on from OY728164.1 coordinate 1,882,273,059, forward strand.
GCACTGCTTATCATCCCCAGACAGACGGTCAGTCTGAGAGAACAATTCAAACCCTAGAAGATATGTTGAGAGCTTGCTATATGGATTTCAAAGGAGGTTGGGATCAACACCTACCTTTGGTGGAATTTTCTTATAATAATAGCTTTCACTCCAGTATTCAAATGGCTCCTTATGAAGCTCTCTATGGAAAGAAATGCAGGACTCCAACTTGCTGGGATGAAGTTGGGGAAAGAAAGCTATTAGGACCTGATCTCGTTGATGAAATGGAAGAAAAGGTCAGATCTATTCAACAACACATAAGAGCAGCTCAGAGTCGACAGAAAAGCTATGCCGACAACCGAAGAAAAGACCTAGAGTTTGAAGTGGGTGATAAAGTGTTCTTACGAATATCTCCCTGGAAGAGGGTTATGAGATTTGGAAAGAAGGGGAAGTTGAGCCCTAGATATATCGGTCCTTTTGAAATACTGGATCGTGTTGGGAAGGTAGCTTACCGATTGGCGCTTCCACCGAATCTCTCTCAAGTTCACGATGTGTTCCATGTATCTCTCCTGAGAAAGTACATACCAGATCCTTCACATGTACTCAGCTCAGAAGTTGTACCGCTGGAGCAAGATCTTTCTTATGAAGAACAGCCGATAGAGATTCTGGATCGTAGCGAAAAAGTCCTACGAAACAAGACCACTCGCTTGGTGAATGTTTTATGGAGGAACCACCAACTTGAAGAAGCTACATGGGAGCTTGAGGATATGATGAGGGAGAAGTATCCTCATCTGTTTGTTACAAAGTGATGAATTTCGAGGGCGAAATTCTTTTAAGGGGGGTAGAATGTAACACCCGAGACTTTTATGTTATATAAATCATCAAAATAATCTTTTTCTACACAACACTTGCTTGGCTTGCTTTACACGCAATCGCGACCTTCCTCGATAGCTTGCGTCGTACGCAATACCGAGTTTCACTAAACAACAATATGCTATTAAAACTAGCCGTTATGAATAGTAATAACCACTTTTTGAAATTTTATAAATTTTATTTTTCAAAATGGACTTCATTTTTGGACTCAGAATATCGAAATTAGCCTAGGGTGAAATTTTGGTATTTTTCTGAAAACATTCAATTTTTGATGAATAGTGAAACCACTAAGTGGTAGGTTAAAAACTGAATTTTGCATAAAACTTAATTTTACCGCTTCTGTGAATGGAATTTCTAAAATCCGAGAGACACGGTTAATATCAAGGACTAAAATGTGGTTCAATGAGATGAAAATAATTTTTTGGTGAATAGTAACTTTTTACGATTTTTACCGCGGTTAATAGTAAATAGGGTAACTAAGGGTAAATATGATATTAGTATTATCCTAACACATGTCCTAATTCTATTGGACAAGTGTAATTCGACCAAAAACAAACTTAGGAATAAAATATGACCATTTAGGCCCACTTGGATTAGATTAGGACATTTATTATTAGTTTATTTAAAGAAGGGTTAAAATAGTTAAAATCAAAGTTTAATAAGTAAATCATTTTTAATATGGGGATATACATAAGATAAATTCAATTGTAAATATTCATTAGAAAGCTAAAAAGATTTCCTACATGATGATATTTTATTTGTAATTTTTAGACATTAAATAATTTAATTTATTTATGACATAATGATGATGCAGTAATTATCTTATTAATGAAATATTGACATAATTGATGTTATAAACACCAACATAAATGTAATTTGAGACTTTTTATGAATTCCACTAATTTTATAGGTTACTATGATATATTAGTGTTGATTTAATCAACTTGTTTCGAACATATAATTCTGTTATGACTTTCAAACAAATCATATATCAAATAGTGTCAAAATTGACAAAAAATAGTTTTTAAATCAAATATTATATTATTAATTGTTATTTTATTCCTAAAAATCTAAGGTTCGGCCAAATGACTTAGATAAGGATATATATATTAATAATAAAAAATTTTGGGTTCGTTTGGCATGTTATAGTAAGTGTATTAACCATATAGTGAAGGAAAACAAAAAGACACGGTAAAAGTTAAAATAATTAACTTAGAGTTAAATCTAATTGATAAGGTTAAAATAATACCCTAAACTTGTCTAAATCCTATTGGTTGATAGGATTTTGACCCTTCCCCACTTTATCTTCGAAATAAGACCCTTTGGAACCATTATAAACCGATTTTGACTTTAATATAAAATAATATTTTGAGATATTCCTAAGGTGCCCCTCTCCTCCCTTATAAAAGGGCACCTCCTCCCCCTCCTCCTCACACCAAATTGAGCACTCAAGCTCGGCCAAACCCTGCCATTTTCTCCTCTCCACTTCCCTAGAATAATCCTAGAGGTCCTGGTCTTCTCCAAAGACCAATCTTAGTTCCTTAAGTGGAGGATTCAAAGAAGCGTTCCAAAGAAGAGGTAATATCCATTACCGATCTTTTCAATTTCATTCTTCTTCAACTTCTTCTTCTTTAGTTGTTTCATGATAAAGTAATAACATAAGTATTACTTACATACTGATATGTTATTATAAATATGAAACAACCCTAATTCACCTTCTATCCATCCTACGGAAAAATGAAATCACCACGCGTGCGTACGTACGGAATACCGTCTCCACGCCGTGGTGTAATCTATTTTCCACCATCACCTTACAAGGATGGGTATAATGGTGTAATGAGTAACTACATATTTTTATTATGAAGTAATATTTATACTGAAATAATATATATATACTCCAATACAATTCCACGATCATAGGAACGATATCATCACTCGTGCGTACGTACGGAATACCGTCTCCACGATGTGATGCGACTCGTTCTACATGATCTTCATTTCATAATGATTATATAAATGAATTGAATGAATGAATATGGTATATACTACACTAATACCATTATGGAAATGAATTATCTATAACCTAAAGATAAGAATAAGAATTTATTCGACAAAACACGCATAAGAACAAAAAGTTATAAAGACCCGAGTAACAAGTAACAATGAAATATTACTAACAAGAAGTTAATAATATGACCATATATGATATCATATAAATATGTATGATTCTGGAATAAGTCAATAACATTATTTAAACCATTATACATGAGCTTCGGACACGTACAAAGCTAATCGGACCTAAGGTAAGGGAAATATCACAATCTCATTTTTATCCGAGATTGTTTATTCGTAAGTATTTACTGGGGTGTATTTTATCATCCACATCCATGTTCCCTCAGTATGTAATATTGTTTCCATCCACTTACAATAGTTTAAATCCAATTTTACCCTTCGGTGAGTTTTTATTAAAGAATATGAACGGAATCTTTTGTCGTACGAGGTACTTTTTGACTTTTCCGACAAAAGTACGAAGAATGTTTTTTTTAACATATACGACATGAATGGATTTTTTAAAACATTATTTCCAAGAAGCCTCCTTTACAAGTTTTCAAGTTTATTTTTAATCAACTTCTTTTATTTTAAAGTTGTATGACATGTTATGAAAGGAAAAATGTTTTTGAAGAAGAAAGGATATTTTCCTCAAGAATGGAGTTCAAGTGTTTTATCAAAATTATTTTCCATCTAAGATAATAAAGGGTTCTGTTTTTATCCCTATTATTACATTGATTTGATCATGTTGTGATGGAATTTTTTTTTTTATGAATTCCATTATCTTATATGAATTGATTTATGATGTCATGATGTTTCAAGAATCCCATTTTTGTTACATGTGTTATGCGATGATGTATGTTTTATGATTATGTGGCACACATAAGAAAGGATTCATTATAAGATGGGTGGGACCTATATCTCCCTCCAATGCATTGGGTAAAGATTTTATATCTCATGAGATAGACATGGCTGGAACGGAAGGTTATTTCGGTTCAGTGATACAGGACTGAAACGAGGAGTGAACTCGGTTCAGAAAGGGACTTTGTCCACTAAGATAGTCTTGGCAATGAGTCATGACTAACAAGAAATGATTTTCCATGATTATGTGTGCATGCCACAAAGTTTCAAGTTTTATGTTATGATTTTGGGGATCTCATTTTCACTTCTATGATTTATTCCATGTTAAGATATTATGATCTCTTTTGCAGGTTTTGATTTTCAAAAAGATATGATATGATTTTTATATCCTTTATTTTCCCTTACTGAGCATTTGAGCTCACCCTTTTATGTTTTCTTTTCCCCAGGTCAGGAAGATGGATATTAAGTAGAATATGCTAAAAGGGACCCTAGATATGATGAAATAAATGGAAGACACTGTAGAAGATTTATGAACCAGTTGTTTAAGTTTCCCAGTTTCTAAAGACACTATACCTATACGGTCCTTTGTGGTTTTGTCATATGTTGTAATAAGTGTGCTTAAATTTTGAAGTATTAACAATGTATGTAAAGTATGGGTCGTTATAGACATAATCTTGATGAGATACATATTAAGAATCATTTTTGTGACAATTTTATTTTTACATTTCTTAATGAGCATGGAATGTGAAAGGATCACCTCAATGCTCGGAAAATCTTATAAGAAATGATCATAAAACCTGATCTATAGCCATATGAGAATGAAAAGTATGAATCAAAAGAAATTTCTATGTAATATAAATGTAAGGATACATTCATTCCAATTTTAAATCATGTGATGTTTTCTGATTTTAATTCCGATAAAATCTCATGGTGTGTTGACTTAATGTATAGTAGCTTAGATGGATTGATATGTCATGATTCACATATTTTGTTACTATTGTTACTACCTTTTCCATTGAAATCATTTTTACCTGGAAACAATACACCTGTTGTAATCCAATTCTAATTTTTTTAGACAAATACATGATAAATCAATCTATAAATTTCTACTTCACAACATTCATGATAGATTTGTGTTTACACTTTCTACAATGGAGTTGATCTTTCCACCATTTTCATTTAATTTCATGATGCATTTAACTATGAATTTATTTCAGGAAGCTAAATTAAGATTCCATGTACTTTGTCGATGGTTGTATCCAATTTAAAGGTGCATTATTTATATGTTTTTATGGTAGGTAAACAATTTTTTTCACTTAATTAAATACAAAATTATGTTTATTATTTTATTTCACAGATATGTTGGGAATATGAAATCAAACATGAGAAATAATTTTCAACCATAAATCACTATTTCATAAGGTTTTTGATAGTGTATGTTCTTAGATATTGTTTTAGATATATCGATGATATTGAGACATGATTTAATCGAGTTGGATGTGATTACGAAATATCGAAATAATCTCAATTACATGGGAAACCAAAGAAAAATCCCACAATTGGACGATCAGTTTGGAGGACCTAAAATGTTACACAAATAGAAATTGAATTATTACATGCACATAGATATGTATCACATAATTGAGAAATTGTAGATCCATTTATTGAAAATTTGGGGATACACTAAAAGGGATGATTGAGTGGCAAGACGCAAAATGAGAATGATATAATGAAAGATGATAATAATGTTCTTTGAGAATGTTTTACATGAGGTGTAAGTAAATATATATTGAAATAAATATGAATATTACATTGAAACATATTTCTTTTAAATAAAATAAAATATTTTTATTTTTTTAGATCAATAATAATGACACTTGAGTAGATTTTTCAGAATATTTGGTGTTTCTTGCTCAAGGTCCTCTAAAAAAAGTTAAAATGTTCGTTGCTGACATGATGAATGGAATAAGATTTCGTACAGTCAAACGAGAAGAGGGTTTGAAGAAATAGAATAATGGTATATTTATATATTATAATGTGGGATACTATAGAATTTTTAAAAAATTTATTGAATTAAAATACCACATTCATTTCTTTGTTTTTTTATTCCAATGTAATTTGATCTATATTTTCAAAGGTCTCAAAAAAGATTCCTTACAATATACTTATCTGAAATTCTCTAGCTTGGTGGATATTGGGGATTGTGAACTGAATGATCTTTATATCTTATCATCATAACTAAAAATGGTATATTATGTCAATGATATTGTGGTTTAAGTTTGCATTATAGTTTCTCACATAATAAAAAGTGATTGATGCTGATATGAGACTTGAAGTTCCATAATGGTTGTGGGTGGTCGTATTGCTCACATTGTTGATGATGTTATGGATGATTGTTGTGACAATCAAATTAATAAAAACATGGATGTCGTTAATACTGGGATATCAACTAAGGTTACCAAAAAGTGTCCGACATGGACTGCTCTTTCTGAATAAGTCTATAGATATATTAATTCCCATTATCCTTCTCACTTAACCACATCCTATAACAAATTAGAATTTCCATAATATAAAGATGATGTTTACCTTCCTAGAGATTTCATTGAACTCATTATGGGATATTCTAATGTTCATGATGATTCATTGGGATTTAATGGTATCACAAAATAAATTAATCGTTTTACTTTATTTGTATGATATTTGAATGCATGTAGGACACAATCTATTGTGGTGGATCATATGTATGATCTTGTGGAAGACTCCACATTTCATCCAGACTCAACTATGTAAACAAAACTAATGTCCCATATGTTATTGGAAATCATTGATAATGATGATGAGGCAACAGATACTCAATCCATTGATCTAGATCTTGTGCACCAATCTGTTGATCAATAAGTTGATAATGAATATATGATTATGGCATGTTCATTCCAAGGTAAATAAATAATTGAAGAAGCACTGATTTATAAGAATAATCCAATTATGGGGACTTCGGCCATCAGTAATCAGACATCGAAAAAACATTAGTGTTCATCTATAGTTGACATGAATTTATTTACCAAATATTTCCATCAACATGGAATAATAATGATAAATTTCATGATTATTTCACCACCCAATGTTTTTGTAGATCAACTAAATGAAGGGATTCTTATTATATAATATTCATTTGATGATCTTTATTTTCACAATGATAGTGCAGGGTATGTAGTTAGATACAATGATACTATTAAACCACCTTATGGGGGTAGAGGTGGATGTTGTAGGATCAACTGAAACCCATTGGTGATATTGACTAGCATTCAGGATGATTCATATTATAGGGCGACGACTCCAATGGATAAGAACAACTGTTTAGCAGAAGAGGATGTCATGGTGGGAACATGGAAACAAAATAACTCATAGATACATGGTCTTCATCTAAAATTGGTAGATGGGGACACGATCGTTCTGTTTGGGCTGCAATGAAGGAGGATATAGAATCAAATGATCCTAACTCGAATGAAATTTTCATTCCCAAAATATATATGGTCTTTTGAACTTAATATTCAATCCAACAAAACCCAATCATCAATAAAAATTTTATTTTCGACTTCCCTAAATTTATGCAATGTATGTTTTGACTGAGGAATCAATCACTGCAAGACAGTAGTAGTGGAAACATCCATCTTCCACACCCATAGAAATATAAAATTTTATTTGACAATTAATATTATAATTTGTCTATATAAATCTATTTTAAAATTTCAATGCATAATTTGTTAAAAAGTTATTTTTTAAAAATGATTGTATCAATCTATACATGTTTTATGGATATGTGTCTCATGTATTGTTTTCTATGGATGTGAAATTTAAAAAAATCTCATCTGTTATGTAACTCAATTAAAAATAAATTTAATTAATATAAAAATCATAATGGAAAATTCAAAAATATATTTTGAGGTCAAGGAGTGTGGAATGAGATTTGAAATTAAAGAACCTTACATCCAAAATCATCTAGTGAAGACCATAGAGGGGAGTTGTATCTGTGAAGACCATGTGTTTGTCAAATCATCCTTATGTGAGAAATGAAGCAACATGTAAAACCCGATTAAGAGCATCCATGGACAACGAACTCTAGGAAATGTCGGTGGAACTCTAGAGAATCACACAAAAACCATTCATCCCCATACTATTTATTAGCATTTGTAATTTTTTTATATTATAATAAATTTAATCATATTTTGTCAATAACTATATTATTAATAATTTTTAATAATTTTTTTAGTAAACTCATGTTTATTTACTATTTATTTCATTAATTTATTTTATATAGAAAATTATCAGTGCTAAGAAATCACCAAAAAAGGATTCGTTTATGAGAGATATGAAAATTGATGATAAAGAGTACTATTTATTAGAGGTATAAAAGTACCAATAAAAATTAACTTTTATCATATCTTGTTTTAGTGAAGTTAAATGGAAATTTTATCAGGGATTTTTCCTAGTGCTAATAAAGGACAATGATGTTAAAGACCTGTATTTAGTAGGGATATCACTTGTACATGTAATTGTTTTTGAAATTAAAATCATTCTATAAATTAATTTATTTTTTTATTATTTATTGATATTTATTATATTTTGAATTAAATTTTAATTATTCAAAAAAATTTAAAATTTTATTTATATTTAATTAATATTATATTTTCAGCATCTAATTGTTTTGAAGTGAAAATATAATGTTTCCAATTAAATTAAATTTTTCCCTAAAATTTTTTTTTTTAATATTTTTAAGAAATTATTCTTATTTTCAACTCATTTTTATATTTTCAGTCTATGATTTATTTTTAATTTTAATATTACTTTTAGTTTATATTTTAGAGGAATCCAAAATTATATACAAGATTCATAAACAGTTTGTTGTGTTTCATGTGAGCGACTGTGAAAACATATAAATAATGATCTATATGTACACTCATAAATATATTAAAAATATTATAATAAAATAAAAAATTATAAAATATAAAAATGTTTTCATCAAAATTATAATCATACGATTATATAAATGTTATAAAATATTGTTTTTTCAAAATAAATGGGGTTAAAGTTGGATAGTTTAATACCCATGAGAGGATTATGATAATGGTATCCTCTCTCTCCATATATTTTAATTCTTATCGATGATGTGTTATCTCACATACTTTCAATATTTTGTAGGGCATTGCGTCATCCATGGTTCTCAGTTGTGTCGCAATGGCCCTCTTATATTTCATGTTTTCTTTAAATAAGACTTCATTCACTTTTCATGGGCTACTTTTATCGAGTATCATTCAATCATTATGATTATAATCATTCATGCAATAAATTCAGGTAAACATATTAATTCATTGAGACCTGAACTATCATACAACAATATTATTCCACAATTAAGGTGGCAGTAGATTTATAGAATATGTGGGGTTCCTAGGGTTAAGAAGAATAAAAAATACTATGTAGTCCCAACATTAATAATATTATAAAATATACATGTTTTCACGTCAATCATTGAAAAAGTTCATAATTTTATTAGGCTATGGTTTAGACGGAAAATATCATAATCATAGAATCATGTGTTGGTAGAATCTACAACCAATGTTATCCCCTATTATACAATGTCATTGTTAAAATTCCTAGTTAATCATGTTGATGAGATTTATTATCGGGTGGAAACAATCTATTGTGGATAATCACATTCCCGATTGTTCTGAGGTAGGAAGATGTAGGAGTTTTTGATCTCATTGATTATTCAGTAGAGTCATGGGATCAAGATATAGTATTTTTATGCTTTATCAAGATTGATCAACATCTTATATTTACCATTATTTGTATGAGGGGAGTGGGGGTGACCAAAATCATTGGTCAAGGGAAGATTCGGGGAGGTATCATGTTAGGTCCTTGTATATTATGATGATTCAACGATTTTTCCAGGCTCATCTAGGTAACGTGTGGAAGAATCTATTATAACATGTCTCCCCCATGATAGTAATTTTTTTTATGGTGGCATGGTTTCAAGGGTGTCCTTCCAACGATCGACCATCTGATCAAATTAAATAAGGTGGATGAAGATGAATTTCCATTGATCATCAAACAAACTAAAACTCATATCAATGTTGTTCTTCTCTATTTGGGAGTGGAGGGAGTGATTAATGAATGGACCCTGGTATTTAAGGACTCTATGTGTACATCTATGGTGTTGTTCTATGTTTTCAATGATTAGTTTCCCTCTCTAGAACCAAAGGTTGTGGGAATGTTTTGAACTATTTATTTGTTTTTTGGTTGTGTTTTAATTATTAGGAATTGTAGGATATGTCTAAACATTGTCGGATTTGGAGGGATATGACCTCAGAATGGATGAATGGGTTTTTTTCAAATACAGAGGTTCTCCTGTTCTTTAGTAGTGATGAGATCCAACTTGCTAGATTCCCCACCTATAGGATTCCTTAAAATTAACACGGATGTTTCTGTCTCAACATCATCTCAAATTGGGTTGGGGTCATTTCCCAAAAGTGGAATGGCTAGGTGGTTGAATCATGGTGCATGGATTTTCATGGATGGTGGAGCACAATTGTTGTGGAAGAATTCGAAATTATTCACGGGATCCTCATTTCCCATACTAATGGATGGAATCAAGTCGTTTTATTGTCTAATTCCCTTGAATTTATTAATAATAGTTTAAATAATGGGGGGGATTCACAGTTGTTTGGCATTATTCTGAGGAAAATCTAGTATCTTTCTTATTCCTCCTCCTCATGCAACATGTCCTTCATCTTGAATGGGGATAATCATGAATCCCATTAGCTGGAGAGGTATAAGATGTATTGGCGTAACCATTTCTTATTGGATCATTTCCCAGATTAAATTTGTATGTTTCGATCCGTTGATCAATAATATATCATGGTTTTTCAAAATTAATTGTATATATTTCATTTTTAATTTAATAAAAATTAATAATATTATAAATTTATAAACAAATAAAATATAATGAAATTTAAAATGTCATACTTAATAATTATTTTGTGTATATATTTTTATGAGTAATAAAAATGATAATTCACTTACTAATAATAAGTAATATTATTATCCAAACATTATTATAGTAAATTTATTATCATGAATTTATTAGTCTCACTATATTATTCATAGAAAGGATTCATGTATTTTAATATTTGAGTAAATATATAAAATGAGGGATGGGGTGAGACATATTTAAGGTGGTCATGAATAACCATTTACTCCTCATGAGCCCGTTATGTTTGCCAACTATTACTCTCCAGATCCACCTTACAAAAATCATTATCCTTGAACTCACCCATGGGCTATCTTGCCTTACCATACTCCTGGTCATGCCTAATAGCCAAAAAAGTCCCATACATGTATCCAAGTAGGTTATGTATGAGAGGTGGATTGGGGTGCTTTGTCAGAGATATCTAGTAGACGTTGAAATGGATGATTGGTATCAAATATTCGAAATAAAAATGGAGTTCATCGAGGAATTCAACAATGTTGGGGACTCTCTTACCAAGTGGCTTCCAGCCACATTACTGACCTCACTGATGGCAATATTGGGCAATCCAACCTCGGTTGTGTCCCATTGTCATCTCTCTATTATCTTATGACCTATTCGGTGGTGGATTACAATACTAGAACTGATAACATACATGAAAATGTCGATTAGAGGAAAAATAACAATGTCATACCTATAAATGATCAGCACGCCTTCAGATGTTGTTGGTTATTTTCTTTAATGGTTGCCTAGGAATGTACTAACAAAATCAAAACCCGTGAGATATGGTCAATCTCAAGATCACAATTCATCAACTACATGTTTGAAAATTTTAACTACAAATGTGGCACCATGGTACATACATTAGACAATGTTTCTGAAAACTAGGGAAGCAGTAGAGAAGATGATTACCCATACCGATCCATGGACAAAACCAAAAAATTCTGCTGCAATCCTCTACGGCCACCATGAGAGTCTTGCAGTAACTGTCGGCCAACCATGATACATCCTTATTGGATCTAACTACATGATGATGATGATGGTCTTGAATGAGACAACGTAAGATGACGGGATAATTTGACTCTTAAATAACGCGTGGGGGATATATGGTTTTATGATGGATTGATGATTTTGAGGCTGGAGGTGGTTAAACCACAGAGGCTATGTTGCGTGGCAATGTTTGCAGTTCGTATGGGTCATCCATGTCCCCTACACAACTTCATGTATTGAAAAACCTCAATATCTCTACCTTTGAGTTCATTATGAACCAATATTTGATGTCTTCCTGTACCAGACCATCACCACTGTGGGGGTCATATTCGTGGATGAGTTTCCCTTGAAGCTAAAACAGCTGTAGTACCTGTATTCAAGCCCAGTCATGTCAATCCCTACAGATAGAGGCTTCCGGCAGAAGTATTCTTGCATGGATGCCACATTTTTTTTCCGGGATGGACTGGAACCCGGCGATGGTGGCCACAATTGAACCATACTGGCCATTACATTAGTCATATCTTGCCGGATATGTTTAATAATCCTCTTCGGTGATGCACTGGTGTTGGATGAAATAGTGGAAAGCCTTTACCATGAAATTTCCATTTCAACAGACCTTTTAGGATGTGTAGTTGATGAGATACAACTCTATGAATTTCCTTATCTAACCTGTTTGGATTTTGGTGATCCCTTCCAGAGATACCAGAATAAAAAATTCCAAAGCTAAATCAATAGGCTTGTTGATCCTTTATGTTAGAGACAACACCATCTTCACTGTCATCGAAATATTCTTATAGAATTCCATAAATTGTAATAGCAACCATATCTGGATAGCCGACAAGGTGATGGAGAGATGGGGACTGGATGTTGAGTAGGTTGGATTCCATGAACTCATCATTTATGCCACAAAAATGTGTTTTCACATCTTCACCCTTTAACATCGCTAAAAAAATCACTGATATATGGGGTACATTACTTACCACTGAAAAAAGAACTGCTAAAGGGTACATTTAATAGTGTTAAAAAAACTATTAATATTACTCCCTTATCAAGTAGTTTTTAGTGGTCATATAGATATTCACTTTTTCAGTGCATTTTTTTATAATGTTAATGGGACCCCCTTTATTAGTGATTTTTGTAGCGCTTATAAATGGGGGTCGTTATGTTGTGAAAAAGGATCATAAAATATTTTTTAAATATTAATAATTTTTAATTTACAAATTATTATAGACTAATAATCATTTAATAAATATTTGAAGAATCAAAAAGTAAAAAATTAATAAAATATCTAAAATATGTTTAAAATGTAACTAAAACCTGAAACAACCTTAACGGTTGATCCAGGTGTCTGATCGAGCAGTACCACATTTCAAATTGACGTATGTGACATGATATACACCTTCTATGGCACAAGAAAAATATTGTAACATTGTTTAAGGCCAAAAAAGTTCCCATATACCTCTAATGTTGACTTTTTTTGGGTAACCCATTTTTTAAAATTCAAAGTATTAACAGTTGTGTTTAAGGGGATGTTTTTCCATTTTTTGTTGGGTAATGAATCTACGCTCTGGTCTTACATTTATATTGAAAATATGGATTTGAAATTTTTTCATTTTCACAATGTACAATTTTTTATAATCGAATATATAATGATATATTCATATTTTTTAAACATTTACTCATGAAAATTTAATTTTATTAACAAATAAGTAAAAATATTTATATATAATATATATTTTCCAATATATAATACTAAAATAAATAAATTTTATTATAAATTTTATTTAAAATGAAAATGTATGAATAATTATATACCTATATAATATTTCTGTGTGTCTATGTATTAACCAACTGATATATATTATCTATATATTCTATGATATTAATATTAGTAATAATAAAAATAATATATATATAAATTAATATATATAATTATACACATAAATACACACATATTTAATATATATGCATGTCTATGCATGTTGTATATATATATATATATTTAGTTCATTATTAATAAAAACAAAAAAATATTTTATAAATATATTTAGAACCAATTGTATAAATATATTATAAAATTTGAATATATATATACAGATAAAAACGTATAACTATATATATAAATAAATAGATATAAATATTTAATAATATATTAATATATATAAATATATATTCATATATATAACTATATATATTAATATAAATTTATATTTGTATGAAAATAAATTTTACTATATATATATATATCATTAAATATAGAACAGAACAAGATGGGAGATTGGTAATGGTAATTTTGTGCAATGGATATTCAAAGAAAACACATCCATATGGGACCATGACAATTTATAAAATTTCTACGATAATAAGAATTTAACGATAATTTACTCATTATAATGAATTCATTATAATAAAATCATGATATTGAAGTGATTAAAATAAAAACAATGATATTATTTATGATTAATAATAATAAAATAATTATTAATAATTATCTATATAATCATGATATTATTAAATAAAATTAATTATTAGTAATTTTATTATTATTATTATTGTATCATATATTGTTATTAATACTTATTATTTTCTATTTTTTATGAATTCATTTTTATATTCACTTAATTAATATGTCTTATGTTCATGACATAAAATTCATATATATTATATATATAATATATATTTTATAATATTTTAAAGTAACATTGTACTTTTAATGACAAAATATTATGTTTCTAAACTACAGTATTTTGTATCATCAATATAATTTTCTGTTATTTATGTTGATGAGGTTTTTATGTATTTTTACAATTTTAGGGGATTAGTCAACGTTTTTAATTACTTTTTGATTGTACATATAGTTCATTTTTTATATTTTTTCAAACTCACTAACTTGAAACACAAAAATCCTATTATGATTCTAGTTGGTAATTATGGAATCCTATAAAATATAAGTTTTAGTTAAAATAAAAATTAAATATAAAAAACATATTGAAATAGAATAAATTTATTGAAAATAAAAATTATATCCAAGATATAATAAACAAAAATTAATGTACACTGTACAAAATTTAATGATTAAAATCATAAAATTTTCACTTCATAAAATTTATTCACGCAAAATATATTGCAAATAGAATCAATCAAATTTATCATTGATTACACAAATAATATTAAACTGAAATTTAAATTAATGAAAAAAATTAACAAATAAAATAATTTATAGAGACATGTTATCTTCAAAAAAATCCAATTACAAATGATATCACAACTAGAAAAAGGAAATCATATAATGATATGTGTGAATGAGATGGAGAACTGAAGGGAGAAGGATGAAAACCCTAAATTGGATGATTTGGGCTTGCCAACTGATGACACAGATCGAATGAATGTTCGTGGACTGGAAGATGATTGCTTTGTCCATAAGGAGCTCTTTAGTCACTGTGCTAAAAACCCCTCTGAGAATTGTCGAAATGATGGATCTAAAAAGAGCTTTTTGGACGCTGTCAAAGGTACGGGCAGTGCATCCTTCCCTGAATGTTAATCGGCCTCTGATGGAAGAAGTATTCGAAAAGGGAGATTTGCGCATGTCTCGGAAAATCAGAATGTTGTTGAAGAAAGAATACAAATGTGTAAGTTCTCAATAATTTCTCAGTTTGTCCTACCGAATGGGGTGAAGCCATGGAAATTCATTGAGATTACAGCTAGGATTGCTGAGATCTGGGGCTTCGATGAATAGAAGATTATGGTGATGGGTCATGGGTTCTATCACATTATATTTCCCTCAGATGAGTGTTAGCGACGTGCTTGGAATTTTGGATCTGTATCGATTAAACCTGGAATCTTACGGATTCATGAACGTGATAGGACTTTTGATCCCAATTCTGTTAAGAATACATTTGCACAAACATGGATACAGATTCGAAATCTGAATTGGGTGTATTGGCATCCTGATATTATTTGGGGCATTGTCACATCGGTTGGGAATCCGATTAGGCTGGATAGACAGAATAAAAACACTACATTCAGCCATTTTGCTAGAATCCTTGTAGAAGTGGATTTGTCTTCTACACTAGTGGAAGAGGTGGTTCTAACAACAAAGGATGAAAGGATCACCCTCAGAATTCATTATGAAGGAATGCATAAGTTATGCCTGAATTGCCATTTTTTTGGACACGTTGCCTCAGATTGCAACATGAACAGATTATGCAACCACTATAAAATCTGCGGTCATGATGAAGAGAATTATAGGAGAGGTAATGGAGAGAAGACAGATCCACCTATTACCTCAGTGCCTTCATGCTCTAAGGAAATTCACAATGCCCCTGACACTGAGGTTGGGGGAAATAATGGGAATTCAATCGCTGCAGGGACTACTCATGCAGTGCAGGAGATCAATGATGCAGGTCAATCCAGTGTTAACACTATTGATGTCAAATATATTGAGACTACTGAGTTCTTAAAAGTGGAGAAGATTGTAAAAAAGGGGTTTTCCTACTAGCCTTCTTGCTGCCCCAATTGAATCTGGAAACAGGTTCTCCCTGCTCACCAGTGATGAGCCCACTGAAGAGGGGGATGACCCTGCATCGGATGGCCACATGTCTGGCAGTTCTATTGACTGTGATGCTGTCACCCCTGCTATAGATATGGTGCACCGAAATGATGGGCCTAGCATTAGGGTCTGATCAAAAAAATTAATATTATGTACTGGAATTGTCAAGGGATTGGGAATCCTCCCATGGTCAGATCCCATATACACTTTATTATGGCCAACAAGACATTATTAATCGGCGTTGCTGAACCAAGGATGATGTTTGGAAACTATAATTCCTTCAAATGGGCAAATCTGGGATACTCCTTTGTTGAAAACAATCAAATTGATAGCAGCTCTGAAACCGTATGGGTGTTCAAGCATGAATTTATCTCTATTAATTTGATAATAACTGATCTGCAATCGATTACACTCACATGTTGTTTTGGTGATATGCCAGTTTCTGTGACTTTTGTGTGTGCTTTAAATTTATACACTAGAAGATGTGTCTTGTGGAGAAACCTAATTGATAATTCAGAGAATATGTCAAATTGTTGGATCTTACTTGGTGATTTCAATATTGTCCTGAAGCCTGATGAAAAAATTGGTGATGCCTTCTGTCGTGTTGTAGCTGCTAACTTTTCTTCTTGTATTGATAAGTGTGGTCTCTCTGAGGTACCCATTTCTGGAGCCGAGTTCACGTGGAGTCGTTTCACTATTAATGGGAGGCAGGTAAGTAAATTTGACAGATGTTTTGTTCAAATTGATGATAGGAATGCCGAAATTGATGTTTCTGGGATAGCTCTTCCGAGATTACATTATGATCATAATCTGAATCGTATTGAGCTTTGCTTCGGCTCTGCAAGGGCAGTGCCTCTCCACATTAAATTAAATAATGCTTGAATTGTTATTCCAGGTCATAGAGAAGTTATTCTGGAGGCCTAAAAAATTTAGTGCATGTGAAGCCCCTCTCATATTATTTCTTTGAAATTAAAAATCGTCAAGGAAAGGATGAAAAAGTATAGTAAAGATTCCTTTTCATCCATTGAAAATGACATCAAAGAGGCTGAAATTATTTTATCAAATTGTTAGAAAAATAATATGCATCATAATTTTCCAGCACATGACGAGATTCAGGCTGCATCAAATCAGGATAAACTTTTGGATCTGAAGGAAAACCTGGCACGAAATCAGTTTAATATCAGATGGCTGAAAGATGGGCTCGAGAACTCGTGAATTTTTCATTGTATGAATAGACAGAAAAGGTCCATGAGAAGTCTTCATGTCCTGCGTATTGGGGATAAAATCTTTTCATCTGAAAATGATATTGAAAATGCTTCCATAAATTACTTTTAGAAGATTTATTCAGATCATGATGAGGACTACACTGAAAGAATCATTCATTGTTTTGATCCATCAATTCTGGATGATCAATACAAAAAGCTTGTTGACATTCCCATGGCAAAAGAGATACATGATGCCTTATTCTCATTAAACATTGATAGTGTTGCAGGCCCGGATGGTTTCACAAATAAATTTTTCATGTTCTACTGGGATATTATGCATATTGAGGTAACAAATGCTATAACTTAATTTTTTAGATCATCTTACATGCCTTTTGGTATGAAATTGAATTTTGTTTCTTTGATTCCTAAGAAAGATAATTCCATTGATATCAATGATTTCATACCTCTTGCTATTGGTAACACCATACCAATGATGATTATTAAGATCATGACTTATCAGTTGGATTGTATTGCAAAGGACCTCATTTCAAAAAATCATTATGGTTTTGTCCAAGGACGGAATATTCAGAGTTGTCTTTTCACTGCCTATGAGTGTGTCAATGACATGAAAAGAAGGGTGATGGATGGTAACATGGCTCTGAAGATTGATATATCCAAATCTTTTGACACTATCCGCTAGAAATTTATTTTTACCATTCTTAAAATGCTTGAGTTCTCACAAAGAGTTGTTGTTCTAATTGGATCCATTCATTCCAGTGCTAGACTTTCAATTCTCATTAATGGATCTCCCAGGGGATTCTTTCAATGCTCAATAGGGGTCAGGCAACGTGACCCTCTATCTGGGTTTCTTTTTGATTTTGAAGAGGACTTCTTAAGCAGGTGCCTTACAGATGTTTCACACTTTGGATGGTATCAAAGGATGACAGTAAGACGACTATATGCCCCCTCCCACCTTATCATACTGACGGCATTTTTATTTTTGGAAAATCTAATAAAGGAACCATATCTTCAATAAATGGAATTTTTTCACATTATGAAGAGGTTGATGGATAGGTAATTATTTGGGGAAAGACCTTAGTTATGTTTGGTGGAGGAATCACTGCCTCCAAGAAAAATAGAGTTTCCTTGAAACTGGGTGTCAAAAGGAATACTATTCCTTTTATTTATCTTAGGGTGCCTCTCTTTGGGGGCAGGGTTTAAAGATGTTATCTGGAAAACATTGCTCTGAAAATCACAAATCAATTAGCAATCTGGATGGGGAAAAATATGTCCTTGGTAGGGAGGATTTTTTCGGTTAATTCTGTGATTACATCGATGTTTGTCTATTTCTTTTACTTCTATCGATGGCCTCATTCCCTTATTGAGGAGCATAACTGTAAAGTCAGAAACATTATTTGGACTGGCTCGATTCATGAGAGGAATATGGACACTGTTGCGTAGAAAGATTGTGGGAATCCAATTCAAATGTTCGGACTAGGTGTTAAAGATATGAGGGTGTTCAATGACACTTTGATTAGTATGTATACATGGAATTTAATCTCAATGTCATTTGACTGAATGGAATTTCTTAAAGCTCAATTTGTCGAGAAGATCCTAAATGGATACTCCAATTATATTTTCTCATCTGTTTGGCCTGCTTTAAGGTAGGCTTACACTGGGTTGATGGAAAGTTCGAAATGGATTTTTTGTAAGAATTCCCTGCTAAACTTCTGGACTACCCCTTGGATGACCTGACCAATATGTGATGTTGTGGTAATTCCTCCTCTCCTACAGCGGATGACTATTGTTGACTTCAACAACCCATCAAGTTGTTAAGTCGTTCCTAGTCATATTGCCACTGAAATCTTGATGTACTGTTATAGTGATTGTGACTCGTTGGCTTGGATGAGGAACTTGAGTTATTTCTTCAATACGAAGGAGTATTACAGGTCTATATGTGGTTCCCCTTTGGAACCTCCGGCCTGGGTAAGAGATTTTAAAAAAGATTCCATTCCCCCAGCATCTTCGGTGCTGATTTGGAGAATCTGGAAAGGGAGGCTCCTGCTGCAGGCCATGTTGCAACGCGCTAGTTTTCACCTAGCATTTGATTGTGTTTTTTTGTGTGGAGGCGGACAAAATAGCCTCCCATCTATTTGTCTCCTACAAATTTTCTTGAAAAATATGGGAATACATACAAGGAATCTTCCACTACTGCCTTGACTTTACTTCGGTTGGGGATCTGCTACTCTCCATCTGCAAGGCAAAGTACAGTGAAAAGGTTCATGGCCTGTTATTGGCAGACTCGGCCTTCTTGATTTCCTTCTTATGGAAGGATATAAATTCCTTGATAATCAGCAACACTCCAACCTCGTCTCATGGTGGTGTTATGTTCATTCATCGTGCGGTCAACAAATCCTCCAGAATACACACTGGAACTATAAATGATGATGTTTTTGATCATGTGTTGTTGCGATCTCTTGGTGTTATTGGTAGGGAAAGGAATTTGTTGATGATGAAGTATTTTCGATGGATTCCGCCCATTTCGTCAAAAGATGCTTTTTCCACTTCATTGGAAATAGATTTTCAATAGAGGAGGAGATTTGGGATACGATAAAGGCAATTAAATATGTTGTTCCATATGGCTGGCATGATTTATGGCTTGAATCAGATTCGTCAGTTTCAGTTTTGATCTGTGCCCTGGAAGATGTTATCGGCTTAGGTTGACTGCCTTCGACTTGCAGAGACGCTTTCCCTTGAATTTATATATGTCTATCGTGAGGCTAATCAAGTTACGGATTCTCTATCTAAGAGGGAAATTGCAGAGGTGAGTTCGAGTTGTTCTTTCATATCACCTTCATTTTGTAGTAGCCTTATTCAGGCTGATTATTGTGGCGAGTGATATACTCGTCTCTGTATATCATCTATTTCACTCTCTTTGTACTCTTTAATTTTTAATTGATTTTTCTCGGATCAGGCTAGCCTGAATCCTGATCGTTTTGGTATACAACTAGAAAAATATTCTTTAATAGTTTTATCAAAAAACAACTAACAAAGCCTCCCTTTATTAGATCTAAAATAAACATTGATAATGGGTACCCTTTTTCTGTGTATTTACGACTTATAAATGGTACCTTTTATCGGCTCTTTTTTTAGTGCACGTAACGGGATCCATCATCAGAGATTTTTTAACAATGATAATGGTCCGAATAAAATTAAATACTGAATAAAATAAAAAAATTTAATTAGTGTTTGTTAAAAAATGAAAATTTTAATTAGTTAAATAATTTTTTATAAAAACGAATAATTGATTATAAAATATATAAATTATAATGACATTAAATTTTATGTTGATGATGGTTTTGCAGGAGAAGCTATTGAGTTTCACCGATGGTGCATAGCGTCCATAATCTATGGTGGCTTCTAATAGAGGGGTGCATGAAACTTCCATGATCACTCAAGGCATATTCTAATCACTTTAGGGGAACCCTGACACTATGACCCTTCTTTGTCTTGGGTTGAGTATTTCAGATGGGGGTCATTATTTTCCAAAGCTTCCACCCCACCTCCTCAAGGAACCTTGACAAATAATTTTTACCATTTGATGTAGCTGTCATAAAATCACTCGTAGGTGCTAATATATCACAATAATGAAAGAAGATACGAGGATTAATAGTTATGGATTTCCTAGGTAATAGATAGCAATTATGATCATATCTTTTCATGAGGTAATTCAACACACAATCGGGTCAATTTGAATTTTCTTCTCGATAGGTTTCAAATAAGGGAATTCTTGATTATTGGTTGGGTGTTGTTTCTAATTGGTCAGAAACCATGGAAAGAAGATGAAATGGATAAAAGGACCATTAATGTCAGGGGATTTTGTGATAGGAAATGTAACCCAATTTGGATGGGTCATTTCCACATCATTTCCCTCTATTATGTGCTCCAGCGCAAGGAATGGGTTTTTGGCTATAAATCCCCCATGCCATGGACTTCTGAATCCAATATTGGCATCCTCATTTTAATAAAATTTTATTCAATAATACATGAAATCAGGTTTGGGACTTTATTGGTGGATTGGATTGGATTTCAGGGAATCCATATATATTATTTGAAATTGGTTCTCAATTGGTAATCTGTTAAAAAAATTACTCAGCTACTAAGTAAGCACGTTTTGGAATTTTTTGTGCTTCCTAGGAGAGGTGGATTCCAAATCATTGACCATGTAATTTTTATCCTTATCTAAAATAGACAAAAAAATTTGAACTTTCAATATGGTAAAACAATATACCCATGTTTTGGAGTGCCTATTAGTCCATTAGGCACGTTAAAACGAATTTACAAAGAGATTTCAGTTTTCCTATCTATAATATGAGAAGTCATTAATTTAATTGATATATAAATATGAGACATAAAAATATATAATGGCTTCATGTTCTCATGCAGCTCGCACTACTGTTGAGGCTACGATTATTTGTTGTGACAAAATGATTACTAAAAGTAGGGAGGTGGTTTATTCTGGGACTTCTGTGGCAGGTTTTTATATGAGTAGGATTTGGACTAATATTGTTGAAGAATACTCTATGGATATTGATGCTCATGATCTCTCTGAATTAACCCCTTCCTATAACACTTTGGAACTACCATCATATAGGATTGCTGTCGAAACATTTAGATATTTATGTAAACTCATTATGGGAGACGGTTATGATGGTGGTGAAGCATTGGGATATAATGGTAACAAAAAAAATTTATGGTGTTACATATTTGGGAGACAATATCTATGAAATTGGTTCATTTTATATAGCATTTTATCCTATGCAGGATCTCTTTATTAACTCTAAATTGATGCTAAAGTGAAATAATCAAACTGAACTCATTTCGCCAATGTCAAGGGAAATCACTAATAATAAAGATAAGGTAGAAGATACACCATCCATTGATGAAGATGAAATGAAATTTTTTTGATGACTATGATGATAATGAACAAAGGATTTTGGAATGTTAATACAAGGGTAGATTAAAAATGGATGAAGCACTTATTTTGTAGGTTGAAACTTTTATGGGGTCTTATGATGATAAATTATGCTTCAATTAAATATTTTAAATTATCAATGATAAATTAATGAAATTATTCTGATATGATTTATTTTTAATTATTTTAGATTATTTTAAACAATTATCTTCAAAAACTATCATGTAATAATTTCATTAAATTAATCATTGGCCTAAATTATATTAATATATAGAAAAAATTTCAATGTTTTATGCACTTAATAATGCTGTCAAATTATTCATCTATAAAACATTACAATAAAAAATTAAATATTTTATCAATAACTATTTATAAATGAAGTTAATTTTTTTGATAATTTATTACAAAATTACCTTTCGATAAACAACAAACAAAACTCTTTGAAAATTTATATGTTTTCATCAATTGATTTTTTTAATTTCAGTTCTCTTTTGTAATACTATATTTATACCTCTTAAAAATGTACACAGAGAATAATGGGAGATTAAAATTTAAAAATTAACATAAAATAAAAAAAATAAGAAGAAACTCATCATGTTCATTATGAACAAATAGTCTGTAAGGATGGGGGATGCAACTCAGTGATATTCTAGAGTAAGGTTTTTTTTCTCTTGAAACCAGGCAATCATCTGAAGTTATTCTACTGGTTGGGTTGTTGAGATTATATATTGGTATTCTGATGTGTGGGGTTGGAAAATATATCCCTAAATACCATCTCCATCTTGAAAAATAAATACTCGTTTAAAACCATGAATCCTTCCAAAAATCATTACAGACTCATTTATTATCACCAATTAATAAATATTCAATTTTTTATTTAGTAGTAATGGACTAATTTGATGCTTTTGGTAAACATCCTTTTTCTCCCATGGAGATAAATAGTGGTGCCTCATGGTGGGGAGAGAAGGTAGATAAATATTGTTTTCTATATTAAATTAAATTAATATATCTAATGGTTTAGTTCAACTATATGAATAAAAACATGTTATGGGGCCATAAATCCCCATCTTGATGCATTTTCGTTAAATTGGGAGTCAATCAAGATAGGATTTTTGAAGGAGAAATCTCTAATGGTGATATGATGATCCTTAATACAATTATGATTATGTAATTGTTAGTGGTTCTAAGGAATGTTTAGTCAATGATCATAGATATTCATATTTAATGACATGGTTTTGATTTTTTGGATGTTGACATAAAATATTAATGTGTGGAATTTAATTTTGAACCACATTGTGTGAGATATTTTATTTAACACCACATCAAATGTGAATGGATATTGACCGCATTAATTGTAAATTAAATGAACTGTATAATGGATATATGAACAAATATTTCTGAGAGGATAGGTGCAATGTTAGGAAATATGTTGCTGGAAGGGGAGATCCATGAAGTTGTTTCCTCATTTGCAGTAACTCATGCAAATATATGATAAAGATAATAATGTGTGATGATAGAGATAGATTTGTCGATGAAGACATAAAAATATATTCATAATGGTGACATGTATCAATATACCTCTTGGTAGTGGAGATCAAGAGGTACTTCCCGAATGTGGTGATCAGAGGTACATCAAAATGGTGTGTTTATGGGTTTCAGTGTGATGTATAATAATAATTAAATATGTGGTGTTAATCTACCTTTGGGGAGTTTTTCAAAATTCATTCAGCTAGATGAATACATTTGGGTCTATGTAAAATTCTTTTGGGTGATAAAAGGCCTTCATGTAAATTTTCTGTGTGTTTTGAAACTACTTCAGTTATGGCGTTATTCTCAACCACAAAATTTGTTGGCTCGGAAAAAAATTACAATGATATAAAAAACATTCAAGAGGACTTAAATTTTAGAGAAGTAACTGAAATGGATAAGGAAAACACTAAAGAAAGTGGTTGAGCAGGAGGGAATTTCCAAAAATCTAAATAATTGAATGATGGTCATCATCCAAAAGTTCGTGGACGAGGACACAGTCGTGTTATATAGGCTTCTAAAAAGCAGGAGACTTAATCAGATTATTTTGACTTAGATGACCATAACATTTCTCAAGTCTCTAAGGTCTATTGTTTATAATTTCCAACCCAAGACCTCTTTTCCCTTCATATCTTTTTGATTTCCAGTTTATGTATAGTTCATAAAGATATGTTTGGATTGAGGCATCCATTACAACATGTCAGTGTCTACGACAATAGCCATATTCTTCCACCATTGACCTATACTATTTTAAATAACAATTGATATTAATTATTTTCCATATAGTTTTACTTTTAAATTTTATTTCTTATAATATAAAAAAATAATATTATGAAAATATAATAATTGATCTAGTAATGTTTTTTGGAAAATCCGCTTCTATATAAATTTTTATGGATGGGTATTTAAAAAAAACACCCTCCATATAACACATAATTAGAAATAAATTTACATACAAAAAATTATGAATTTCACAATAAAAGAGATATTTGATAGTCAAGGAGGGGGTGAAAGCATTTGAGCGAATGACCTCGAATATGGAATCATCGAGTGATGTCCAAGGAGGGGTGTCGTATCAGCAACGCCCTTATGTTGGTATAATCTACCATTAATGGGAAATTATGTAGCAAGCAAATAAAAATTAATAGAAACCATGTACGACGAACCATAGGCACCATTGGTGGAACTCTATAGTATCAACCACAAACCATTCATCATAATACTCTTTATTAGTATTGATGATTTATATATAGAATAATCAATTTATTCAATTTTGAAAAATTATTATTTAAATATTAATTTTTTAATATATTTTTTAAAAATAATATTTAATTTTTGTTTATTAAATTATTTCATTTTATTCATAAATTTATATTCTTTAAAAAGCTCTAATAAATGATCCCTTTATGGGTACTAAAAATATCTCTAATAATGGGTACCATTTATAAGCAGTAAAAAGAGTGTTGGTTAATGGTACCATTTATCATTTCATGTTTTAGTGGAGATAAATGGAACTTATATCAATGCTTATTTCAATATCTAATAAAATATAGTGCTATAAAATATCCTTTTTAATGTAGTAATAAAATATATTTTTTTAAATAATTTTCAAATTACATTTTTCAATAAATTAATTTTTTATTTTTATTATTATTATTTTGGCATTAATTTTATTATGACTTAATTTTTATTGGTAAAATACTATTTTAAAATATTATTTAAATTATATCTATATTTTATTTTATTTGTTTAATTTTTTTGATGTGAAAATGTTATGTTTTTAATAATTTAATATTTTGCCATTTGAATTACTATTGATTTTTTATATATATGAATTTATATTTATTTTCAACTATTTTTTATATTTTCAGTCTATGATTTATCCTTATTTTTTATTGTAATAATAGTTTATATTATATCGGCTCCCAACATTACATACTTGGGATATAATATGTTTGTTGAGTTTCATGTGAGAATCTTTGAATAATTATCAAAATTGAACAACATGTACAATCAAAAATCAACTAAATACATTGATTAAACCAATAAAAACAATTTTAAAAAATAAAAAAATAATCAAAAAATAAACATACATTAATATAAATGATTAAAATAAATGTTGTTGAAAAACCTAATATTTAAAAGTTAAGGGAACTAGGTAACTTCATAAGAATAAAAAATATTCATAATATTAATATTTTAATGAAATATATGACATGAAAAAAACATATTAATTAATTGAATATAAAAATTAGTTCACAGAAAGAATAAATAGAAAATTTTTAGATTGAGAAATAGTATATGACCAGATAATAATAATAAATGTAATCATAATAATAGTAATAATAAAATTATTATGAATTAAAATTATTTAATAATATTATTATTATATAGATCATTATTAATAATGATATTATTATTATCTATAAATAAAATAATTATTATAAATTTCTTCACAATATTATCAGGAATTTATTATAGATATGTCATTTTAATTCATTAATTTTAATGATATAATTATTACAATTTTTTTATCCTGACTATATTATCATAAAATTAATATTTGTTTTAAAGTTCCCGATGAATAATTTTTTTTATTAGTGGGTATGTAACCCTATTTAATTAAAAATAATTATAATATTTTTATTCATAATTAAATAATAAAAAAATTATTGATTAGTTAACTATTACTATATATAATTTTTTATATTATAAAAAATAGATAATATAATGAAATTCAAAATAAATAAATAAATAAATAAATAAAAAACCCATATTTTTGTGCATAATGTTTTAGGAATAATAATAATAATAATAATCCACTTACTAAAAATTAATATCATTTTTATAATGAAATTATTATAGTAAA
Source organism: Viscum album (assembly GCA_963277665.1). Lineage (NCBI taxonomy): Eukaryota > Viridiplantae > Streptophyta > Magnoliopsida > Santalales > Viscaceae > Viscum > Viscum album. The sequence goes on from OY728164.1 coordinate 1,882,299,960, forward strand.
ATTATTATTATGAATTTATTATTCTGACTCTATTATTTATTGTAATGATGCATGCATTTTTCTTTTATCCGAGTGAAAATTTAAAAGGTGGTCTTGGATGTGAATTATTTAAGGGATAAATTAACAACTAATGGATCCTCAAAAGCTCCTAAAGATAGAAAGAATGCTTCTTTATATCCCCATGAAAAACATCACTGTCCTGGAACTCGCCTTGGTGTTGGCTAGACCATCTATTTCAGCAGTCATTCCCGATAACCATAGCTTGCCCGATATTGTATCCATGCAGGTGAAGCATGAGAGGTGGATGGTAGTGCATAATTGGAGCTACATGGGAAACAATTAAAATGAGGCATTGATGAAAATTTTTAAATGAAATATGAAGGTTTTCAATTATTTCAAATGCGGTGGTAACTACTCCTACAATGAGGAAACCAATAACATCGTTGTCCTCAAAGTTGACATGTTTGGGGCCTCCTACCCTGGAAATTACTTATCTCCATCACTTCACTACCCTGATCTTTACTCGGAGGTGGATGACACTACCAACAACAAAAATGTGCCTAAAAATGGAAATTGGAGGGAACATGGAACTCTCACCTCCATAAAGATCAACAAAGCAAAGGATGTTGCTGGGAATATTCTGTAGTGCCGGCATAGTAAGGGAACAATAAAATTAAAATAGATCAGGCATGGTCAGTTTTCGACCATCAACTTGACGATTGCACTCCCGAAAAATGATGAATGCAAATGCAGAACCATGGTCTGTTCTTTAGACTATGTCTTCCAATACCAAGGAAACAATATAGAGTATGATTACCCATTCTAGTCCAGGGACACAACCAATAACGACCAGCAGGTGTCCTCTACAGCAACCATCAACAGCTACCAATCCAAGCCAACAAACTACGAGGCATCAAAACTGGAAGTTGTGTCATGACAACCTGTGTCGGTGGTGACCGAAATTAGTAGGTATGAATTCAGGTATGACAATGTAGACACTTTCAACAAAGACCAGCCCAGCAATTTTACCCATGCGGAGTTGATGGTTGGGTAAAAGAAGGTGGAGGATTACAAGAACTATTAGTTGATAGACAACTCCTGGTGGAGAGATGTGGTGATGGCATATACAACATACCATGCTAGTAAGTGGATTTCCCATGAAGGATATATGGTGTGTCCATGTTTTTTGCCATCGTGGATCATCCACGTCCCACCACAGCCTCATGTATTGACAATCACCCAATATATCCTCCACAAGATCATTATCAGCCGATATATCCTTCCATCAATTGTCGTCTTTTTCCCTACTAGCATCACCATGTGGGTTTTATTTGTGGAGCTGTCATCATCGATGGTGCCACCTATGCAGCACCTAAATTCTCACCATCTCAAGTCTATCACCTTATACACAAGCTTATAAGACACTAATAACTTCATGGATGCCACGTTGTTGGATGCCACCAATGGTGGCCGTAGATGACAACTTATAGTCATTACAAGTGTTTCCCATGGCTTGGAAAGGATTATAATCCCCATTGGTGGTTCTTCATGGTTGTAATACTATATTTAAAGCTTGTAACATGGCTTCACTTTTGCAACCATCATTTTCAAATGTGTTGTGGATGATATTCTCCTTAGAGTGTGACCCTATCTAGATATTTTTTATTTTGATGATCACTTCCGGGGCTGCCACTAGAGAAAATTCCCAGCAACATCAATTGGCGTGTTGATCATCTAAGAGAGTGGTAATTACGTTTTCCCTCCAATATACATTTTTCGGCATGCAACCATCGAGGGTAATGGTCGCCACCTCTAGATAATGGGAAGAGTGATAAAGAGATGGCGACCAGAAGTAGCCCAGGTAATAGGCCCCGAAATCAATGCATGTGCCACACACATGTGTTTTCACATTTCCACCCTTAAAGATCTATAATATGTGATGATATAGGGGGAACCCATTTTTGCCCTAAAAAGAGCTGATAACGTGTTCATTTACAAGCCATAAAAATCACAGCTTAGTGTACCTGATTATCAGCAAAATTGTAGTTCTCATAATGTTAACCCCTTTATCATTTCTTTTTTAGCTTTTTTAAATTGACCCCCTTTATCGGTATATTATTTTCTAGAACTGATAAATGATGGTATTATTAACAATTATTTTAGTAGAACTCATAAAGGGTATAATTTAAAAAACCCCAAAAATTGTATATTAATATATTATAGGTAAATATGTTATATTGATATATATACATATAATATTTTAAATAAGTTATATATATATATATTCATAGACCATTACAATTAATATATAAGAAATTTAGGGAAAATTGATTATAAGATAGTTTAAAAAATATTTATTATCATTAATTTAATAATTATTATCAAGTAATAATCATGTAATAACAATTTAAAGACACAAAAAATAAAAAATTACTAAAATATATAAATGATGTTGAAAACGTAACTCAAAATTCAATTGACCATATCCATTGATCTGGGTGATCGTTATTGCCCTACCTCATATCAAATACAAGCTTTCAATAAGATCTACAATCTTAGTGACCCTGGTAATCCATTTTCACTTTTTTTATGCCTCAAAAGGCCTATAATTCCTCTAAAACTTTGTTTTCTATTTGGAGACACCGTATTTTTAACATTCGATGAATTTCTAGCCTTTTTTATTGGGCCATTTTTCCCTTTTTTCAGTTCTGACAGAATATATTGGCATATCTTATATTTATATTGATACTATGGAATTGAAATATTATCATTTATCACAATGTACATTTTTTATAAACAAATATATAAAAATATATATAAAAATATATTTTTATATATTCACAAATAATAATTTAATATTATAAATAAACATGTAAACAATTTTATTTATAAAATATATTTCATATTATAAAATTCATATCCAAATAAAAACTAATATCCATTCTATTTTAAATTCAAATATATGAATATTTGTATACATATATAATGTGTGTGTGTGAGTATAAAAAAGGATATATATTATCTACATAATCTAATGTATAAATATACATATTTATAAATAATATATTTAAATATATATAAATATATAAAATTATTTATAATTATATTTATAGATACACATATATTTAAAATATGATTATGTGTATATACGTTGTACATTTGAATTTATATAGTAGCTTATTTATAAATAGAGAAAAACATATTTTAAAAATGTATTTAAAATTAATGTTATAAATATAAATTAATATTTGAATAAATATTATGTAAAATAATATAACTAAATAAATATATATATTAATATATATTAATATATATAATAATACATGTATATATATAATATAAATATTAATATATATTAATATACAAATAAATATAAATAATATATATTTCTGAAGTAATAAACATATAATTAAATGGACAATGAAACAATATTGGTGTGTGGTAAAGGTGAGGACTTTTAAGGGAGATGTCTTGGTTTCGAATCCAAGAGGAGGTAGTGGTGTATGTGTTGGTGCTTGGTGGGCTAACAGTTCAGCGAGAAGTGGGGTGTGCCTAGCACTATTTATGGGGTGGTGGTTGGACACCTGGGTGGGGCTTCCAAGTGTTGTAGAAAGGATGTGGAAGCACTTTCAAATGAGGGTCCCTCCAATTTTCAGAATTTTTATTCAAAAATTATCATCTTTTTTCATTACATCTAAAAATGGCTGATGAATTGGGGCTTTATCCTTTCTTTTTAGCACTGTTATAGAAGACTCTCCTTTTAATATCTCCTTGATTATCAGTCCACTTTTTAGTGATAATAGATGATTTTTTAGTACTGATAGACACATGTATTGTAGTCTTGTGGTGCAGTTAAAGTGCTTAGATACCATGTGGGTAGTTCAGTCACCACCGCGATTGAAAGCCTCGCTGAAATCTGTGTTGCTTTTGAAAAATTGGATAAAAACATCTTTCACATCATTTTACAGGATGCTCTAACAATGCATCTCCAACCACCTCTCATGATTTACCATCATGGAGACTTTATCAGCCATGTTGTGGCTGCTGGACACATCCACAAGGATAGTCTGGCTATCCAACACTAGGGAAAGTTCCATGATAATAATTTTTGTCTAGGGGATCCTGAGTTACATAGTATGTAATCTTAAGGGGATTTTGAGGAGTGGTCATTTGTTCCCACTGTCCTTAAATAAGTATTACCCATGCCTGCTTATTATATATATTCACACGGATAAACAGAAAATACATGTGTTTTGACTATGAATTATAGATCCTGACTAATAAATTCATGAATATAGATTAATTATATTAATTTCAAGAATTAATATTAATAAATATTAGAATGGGAAATATTATTTTTATTATATTTAGTCTTATTCATACAAATTTATGCACACAAATATTTATCAATATCACATTATTGATTTCATTATTGTTGTATTTGTTTAGAATTTCATAATACTTTATATTTATTATCATATAAAAACTAATTATATTAATATTTTAAATAATCAATATTGTATGTGTTATGTAAATTAATTATTATTTAATATATATATTAATTACAATAGAGACCCGAAGCTTGACGTACATAGATATTAGATTACTTTTTCGGAATACATAATAAATAACAAAAACAGTCACACAAGGACCGTAATAGATTAGTGTCTTTGGAAACTGGGAACGTAATCTTCTAATCATGGTGAAAGATCTTCAACATATCCCATAAAGATCTTCTACTTATTGTTTCCTTACCCAAAACCGATCTATTAATCCTAGGTAAAATAAAACATAAAAATGGTGAGCTCAAATTCTCATTAAGGGTAAGCATGGATAAAAAAACATACCATATACATTTGAACATAGAAATATGAACATAATGTTTAAACATCAAAATCATGAGCAACGACATAAAACATGGAAGTACATAAGGCATAGATCATCATGGAACATAAATCATTATAAAATAGAATGGGAATAAAACATGTAATTGTGGAATCCATTAAGCACATTTAATGATTTTCATAATAGCAAAGGCATTACTGCCAAGTCAATCTTAGTGGACAATGTAACTTTCTGAATCGTGTTCACTCCTTGTTCCAGTCCTGTAATACTGAACCAGAATAACATACCGTTCCAGCCATGTCTATCTCTAGAGATTTAAATATTTACCCAATGCATTGGAGGGAGATATAGGTCTTACCCATCTCATAATAAAATCTTTTTTACATGTGCCACAAAATAAACATACATCATTCATAAACTCCCAATAAATAAAATGGGTTTCATAATCATCATGCCATCATCACATAATCCATATAAAAGAAATGAATGTCATTTCATAATAAGAAAAGTGAAACCATGTAAATCATAGAGAAATTATACTTGAAACATACACATATGAAATAATGTCATCTTAGATGGAAAATGTTTTTGATAAAACACTTGAAATGATTTCTTGAGGAAAATATCATTTTTTTTCAAAATTATTTGCTTTTCACAAAATGTCGTACAATTTTAAAAGAAAAGGATTTTGTCGAAAATATTCATGACGTATTTTGGAGGAAGATTCATGAAAATAAGGATTTATAAAACCGTAAAAATCTTTTCATACTGTATACGTTAAAAAAACATTCTTCTCATACTTTTGTCGGAAAAGTCAAAAAGTACCTTGTTGGGTAAATAAAAGAAATATTATTTCCATACCATGGGTTAAAAGTCAAAATGTGTAAAAAGGACTTTAAACATACATGAATACACTTTTAAAAAACATCGACATGGAATATAGAAATAACCCCAGTAAATACTTACGAATAAACAATCTCGGATAAGAACGAGATTGGAATAGTTATCCCATACCTTAGGTCTGATATGCATTGTATGGATCCGAAACTCCTGTATAATTATTTATATAATGTCTTTGACTTATTAAATAATCATATTCATTGTTTTGATAACATATATGTTTCACTTATGACTTTATATTACCCGTTCTTTTGTAAATTCCATGTTAATGTAGCGTTTTGGGTACAATAATTTCATTTATCGTATGTGTTTCAACTTTTCGTTCTTGATATTATTACATATATCCTGATTTACATAACTCCAGAGGGTAAAACATGATTTATATATAATATATATTCATCATATACATATATATTATAGATCTATAGAAATAATGGAAATACACCGTTCATGGAGACGGTTGGTCGTACGTAAGCATGAACGTTGTTTTCGTTTCCTTATTGAATTGAATGAAATTAAATATATGACATAAATATATATATACATAAATAATGTAGATTTATTATGTCATATATTTCATTATTATTCATTATATATACTTTATAATCATTTTTGAATGGTTAATCATGGAAAATGAATCTCATCACATTCGTGGAGACGGTAGTCCGTACGTACGCACGAGCGATGATATCATTCCCATGATCGTGGAATTGTATTAAATTGTATGTATAATATTATATATTCAAATCAGTTTACAATAATCATATATATTCATTACTTTCACCATTATACCCATCCAAGTAAGGTGGTGGTGGAAATTAGATTACACCACGACGTGGAGACGGTATTCTGTACGTACGCACACGCGGTGATTTCGTTTTCCGTAGGATGGATAGATGGTGAAATATGGTTTTTTTCATACATATAATAACATATCAGTATATGAGTGATACTGATGTTATTACTTAATAATCAAAAAAATAAATAAGAATAAGTGGAAGAAGAAATAATATTGAATGAATCGGTAACAGACATTACCTCTTCTTTGAAGCGCCTCTTTGAGACCTCCTCTTAGGGAACTAAATTTGGTCTTTGAAGAAGACCAGGACCTCTAGGATGTTTCTAGGGAAGTGGAGAAGGTAATTTGGCAGGGTTTGGCCAAGCTTGAAGGATCAAATTGGTGTGAGGAAGAGATGGAGTCAGTGCCCTTTTATAAGGGAGGAGAGGGGCACCTTTGGAATAACAAAAATTATTATTTTATTATAAAGTCATATTCGGTTATTAATAGCTCCAAATTGAGTTATTTCGAAGATAAGGTTTGGATGGGTCTAAATACTATAATCCAATAGAATTTAGACAAGTTTATGTTTCTATTTTAACCTTATAATTTAGATTTAACTTTAAGTTAGATAATTTAACTTTTACCATGTCTTCTTGTTTTCTTAAACTTTAAGGTTAATAAACATATTATAACAGGACAAAAGAACACCAACTTGATTATTATTAATATATATAACTTTATATAAGTCATTTGGACAGACATTAGTTTTTTAGAAATAAAATAACAATTAATAATATAATATTTGTTTAAAAAACTATTTTATGTCAATTTTGACACTATTTGGTAATTATTTTTTGTAAAAATTATAACAAAATGATTAGTTGGAAAAAAGTTAATTACATAAATACTAACATGTCATATTAACATACAATATTATTTTAATTCATAAAAAGTCTCAAATTAAATTTATTTGGGTATTTGTAACATTATTTATGTCAATATTTCATTAATAAGGTAATTACTACATCATCATTGTGTCATATATAAATTAACTTTTTTAATGAATAAAAATTATAAATAAAATACCATTATGAGATCTTTTTATCTTTATAATTAATATTTGTATTCTAATTTATCTTATGTATAACCCTATATTAAAAATGATTTACTTATTATGCTTTGATTTTAACTATTTTAACCCCCTTTTAAATAAATTAATATTAAATGTCCTAATCTAATCCATGTGGGCCTAAATGGTCATATTTTATTCCTAAGATTGTTTTTGGTCGAATTAAACTTATCCAATAGAATTACGGCATTTGTTATGGTAATAATAATATCATTTATACCCTTAATTATCCTATTTAATTTTAACCGCGGTAAATAAAAGTAAAAAGTTACTAATCACCAAAAAATATTTTCATCTCATTGAACCACATTTTAGTCCTTGATATTAACCGTGTCTCTCAGATTTTCGAAATTCCACTCACAGAAGCGGTAAAATGAAGATTTATGAAAAATTGAGTTTTTTAACTACCACATAGTGGTTTCACTATTCATCAAAAAATGAAAGTTTCCAGAAAAATAAAAAAAATTAGGCCTAATATATATTTGATTTTATGAATTCAAAAATTATGTCTATTTTACCAAATAGAAAACATATCAGTTGCATTAAATAATTTAAAAATTAACTCCCGTCGTCAAAACCAATAATGTGTCTTTAAGAGATAATAAACTATCAAAAGATTGACACATGTTTATGTTTGGTTTAAATGTGAAATTACATCAAATGACCAACATTGTATTAAATGGTAAAAATATATTCTAAATATACTATAAAACCACTCAAATTAATAATTTATTACTATTAATTATTTCGATTAAAAACGTTTTTTTAATTAAAATTTAGTAATTTTCCCTATTCATCAGAATATGAAAGTTATCTGAAAAGTAACAAAATTTCACCCTAAGCTAATTTCGATATTCCGAATCCAAAAATGAAGTCCATTTTGAAAGATAAAATTTATATAATTTAAAAAATTGTGTATTATTATTCATAACAGCTAGTTCATAATAATATTATAATAATATCTCGTTTATTGAAACTCGGTATTGCGTACTACACATGCTATCGAGGAAGGTCTTTATTGCGTGTAATGCAAGACAAGTCAGGGATGTGTTTAGTGAAATCTCTGTTTGGTGTTGCGTATAACATAATCATAACTTATTTCTTTTATATATTAAACAAAATCTATACATAATGTTGCATAGAATAGGTTCTACAAAACGAACTTGAAATTGTGTGTAACGCGAGAAAAGAATAGTGTTGCATATACTGCAAGCAAATACGGTGTTGAGAATATCACAAGCTAATTTTGATGTTTCTTACTACACAAGAAATTAAAAATAATATTTTTCATAAAATCTCGAGGGGCCACAATTACAATATAATTATTTTTATTAATTAAATATGGTTACATTCCAAAATAGATACCAATAAAATACAAGCATCTGAGAACTTGACAACAAATAATAATTCTAGGATAATAATTTCAGAAAAACAAAAATTTAATGATAATTAACACATTATTATTAAGTTGTTATAATGAAGACATTACAAATAATTCCTGGTAATAATATGATGAAAATAATAATTATGTTATTATTTATGAGTACTGATAATCATAATATAATTATTAATAGTGACCTCTGTAATCATATTATTATTAAATATTAATAATTATTAATAGTTTTATTATTATAACTATTATGAAGCCATAATTTGTTATTAATACATTTAATTTTCAATATATTATTTTTATGAAATAATTTTTATATTCAGATAATTATTATGATTTCTTTTGAAGTCATAAATTTCATTTCAGATATAAATATAATTTATCTTTTAAATATGTTGGAGTTACCTAGTTCTTTTAATTTATAAATCTCATGTTTCGAAACAACACTGTTTTTATATCATCTATATTAATGACAGTTTATTATTATGAAGAAAATATTATTATTTTTATATTTTTAGGTGGGTTTAGTCAATGGTTTTAATTACTTTTCAATTGTACATATTTTTCATTTTTTATATGTTTTATTACTCGCAAAATTGAAATACAACAAACTTATTATGTTTCGTGATGGTAAGACTGGAAGCCTATAAAATATAAACTATCAATGCAACAAAAATGAAACATAATAAATATAATAATAATATACATAATATTTTAAAATTAAAATAACTTTATATATTTAATAAACCAAAATAAATATACTAGGCACAATAATTAATGATTAGAAACATAACATTTTCAATTCTAAATTTTTTTAAACATATTATATTGAATAAATAAAATGTTTATAAAATTTTAAAATTCATTATTCAAATAAAAAGTAACATATAATAAAATTAATGAATAAAATATATTTTAAAATTAATAATTTACATAAAAAATTTATCTAAAAAAATGACTTTAAAAATATTATCTATACAAGAAATTTGGTCTTTAAATGCACATCCCTTATCAGTGCTAAGAAAGAGAACGGATAATTGTACCATTTATAAGGGTAAAGCAAACAGAAATAAAGGATACATTTTATCAATATTTTTTACCACTTATAATTGGCACACTTTACTTATGATTTTTTGTTCCCATAAAGGGATATGTTATCAATAAATTTTTATCATTGATAATGGTACAATTAAAATGGTATAATTAAATAAATAATATAATAACAAGTATACTAATCAAATATTAAAATTTTTATTAATTAAATAATTATTGATAAAAATTAATAAATTTTATATACTATATATATATTATAAATAATAATAATTAGTTTGGAGATGATGGTTTTTCAGGATATTCCATTGTCTTCCACCGATGGTGCGAGGGTTGACATCTATAGCAGCTCCTAATCGGGCTATGCTTGCTACTTCCTTTTTTCACTCAACATAGATTCGACTCATTCAAGGGAATAACTAATAATGCACCACTCCTTGGTATTTGGTCATGTATTTACGATGATATTTTGTTGGATTACAATTCGTTCTCCCCCACCTTTGATAACAATGATGATTATGGATTAACATTTGGTAAACCCAGCCTCAACTGAATCACATGTACTCGAATATCACATAAAGAAGTCAGATATAGGGATTAAAAGTCTTTCTTTTCGTAGAGAATTTATTGCATTAACAAGTATATCATTTGATTAGGTAATTCTACTCACATTATGGATAGTAATTATTTGCTTCTGTAATGGTTATAAATTTTAAAATTTGCAATTGTTGTATATCTGGTGTTTCTAATTAGTAAAAAAATCATTTTAGGGTAGTGGACATGGAAGAGAGGATCATTTTTGTTTGGGTATTTCCAGATAATAAATGTAACCCCATTTTGAGGGGTCCTTTCAACATCCCTTTCCCACTAGAAGAGCTGCAGTGCAGATCATGAGGGTTTATGAAGATCTCCCCAAATGAGGGACCTTGTGTATCTAGGATTGGGGACCTAGTTTCGTTAAATTTTTAATAAGAAACACAACAACTAATGTTTGGGTAAGAATTTATGGATTGATTAGGATTTTATGGAATTCATAGTTATTTTTTGACATTTCTTCGTCAGTTTTTATTTTGAAAAAATATGATCCATCTATTTAGGAGGAATGTTTTTTGATTTTCTAAATGCTTCCTCATTGATGTGGATCTCAAATTGAATCCCATATTATTTTTGACTCAATATACAAATGAAGCATGAGATTGTGGGTTATATATTAAAATTAAATTTAAAAAAATTTCATGAAACCATGACTATGTATCTTATACATCTAATTTATGATTATATTATTTAACATCCAAAGAAACAAATACATGGGCATAGGAAAATTCATCATCCATGATATTTGATATTTTTAAAAGGCTCTTTTAGATTACTCTATTATACTTGTATGGATTCAAGGGTATAATTTCACTAGTGGTGATCTACTTGTGCTCCAATGGTGTCCAAACAACACCACTCCTTTTCTAGGTGTTAGCACTATGAATCGAATGTCTGGAATTGTTCCTTCTTGATCACTCATTTTTCAGTCTTGAATAAATTCCCTCTGGGGGTTCACATTTTTGATATGGACAAAGGATGAGTAGTTGGGAGTGAATTCATTGTATACAATAATTATTTCTTCGAAAAATTGATTTGTATTCGAATAAATTACACAATAGATGTAGTTATATAATTATAGAACAAATTTAATTTCATAACAACAATTAATGAAATACTATGCCATGTAATAAAAATAATAATGTTTTTATAGTTTTTTCTATGCTAACTTATGTAATGTGGATAAAAAATATTTAACACCACATAAATAAATATTTTATCATCGGACACAGTCTTGGTCTGTTTGAACTCATCCAGTATTTATTGAACACTCGCATATATATTTTATGTTTTTTAATAAATTATTATTTTAAAACCATTTAATAATTCTTTATTAAATATTCCTCAAAATATATAAATATATTTTATTCAGAGACTAGTGAATATGTATTTATTTTATTTATGCAACCAATATCAGTTAAATAAAATTATTCCTTAGTTGTGAGAATAATTTTAATTCCATTGATGAAATTAAAATAGAATTTAATAATGACCACTAGAAAAAACATAATATGCTACCGTCTAGGATTCATTATCATTATCATTAGGAGGACCCACCTATAATCCAATACAACTATGTAGCAACAGGTTAAGAAACCAAAGAAAATGAAATTATTGTCGCAATGGAGAAAACTACTTACAGACACTCATTGTGTAATATAATACTTTAGTCACATAATCTGTAAAAAGGATTCACAGTATTGTCAACAACCTATATTCAGGATATATCATTCTTAGAATATATGAAATAATCTCATTGTTTTTCCATTTACATTGAATTTAGGGTGATAGTTTTATTTCATTCAATGGGCCAAGATATTAGCTTCCATAAATATGGATGGAACAAAACCTTTCATAACGTATCCATAATAACATGTTATTTGTGACACAACCAGTATAACCACCACCCGCCAATATATGGCATGAAAATTTTATTAAGAAAATCATAGTGCCTGTGTGGTGACATGAATAAATTTTAATCATATTTTATATAGACCATTACACATGCTTTGAGATATGAATATCTGATAACACCAAAACATGAAGAATTCATACTGGTGAGTTTGTTCTCATTATATCCCATCATTAAAAATACCAAGTATGAACATCATGAGAATATGAATCATATGATTATGAGTCCTCACATCTGAATGTCTATGTATTATGTATCCTATCATAAAATTTTATCCAACAACAAAGGTATATTAAGAATTTTGACATAGAACATCACATTTTTCATCTTGGAGGGGAAATACTATATCCTTATCAATGAGACAAATAATCTAGGACATTATTACATTATGTTAATACATAACATTGAATAATTTGTAATAAGATGTACAATTTAATATTTATCACATCAAATATTCTAGTTCTTATTTTACAAACAGTTGTCTCCTTAACAGAAAATATAAAAAACTCCAACATTGACTTGAGATAACTACATATGACATTCAGTCCACTATAACACACATGATAACAATGTTTCGAATAATCCACGGCTTTATTGAATGGTTCCACCATGTTCTCATCTATAGAAATAATTCTCACTGCAGATTTACCTCTCTGAGAAAAATCCCTCACTATATGAAATATTCGAATTATGTGATTCATCCACCAATATGACTATGGCTCATTTTTTTGGAGCCCAAAATTCATTATTATCATAATATCATATTATCGGATCTTTATTTCTAGTGACCACTTAACTCTCTTGGTTTAAATTTTTCTTCCAATCCAATTCATCAGCTTCCTCATAAGCTGAAATATATTTATACGATTTTGTACAAGCTGCAACCACAACCAACATTGAGCCATTTATACTCAAAACACATCCATTTACAGTGAATATGTATCCCATTTTTTTACATCATGTACTCGTGGAATGTATGGTAACAGGCATCTAAAGATCTTCTGTAGACTAGTTCATCATCTTCTCTATAAACTAAGAACATATCATTAGTACACCTAATATACTTAAGGATAGTCTTAACTACCTTCCAATAGTGGATAACAAGATCAAAAATTACTAACACAGTCCCTGATGAGTATGAAACCCTTGCCATTATATTTCATTCCTCAGGGGACCAAGGATAAATTTTCATGGAGTGATGAATTCCTTGTGACACCATTAACATGATCATCGATACAAAAAAAAGTAGTCAATTCATCGATGTGATGAGTTGTATAATTTCATGTCTAAAAATATTCGATTGATAATTGGAATTTAAGATAATGTTGTTTGTTGTCTATCTACTTCCACTATGATGTCGGGCTTGATACCCCAAACAACAGTGATGGCAGCATTGATGACGACCACTCTAGCAATTTGACCCACATGGTGGTGATGGTTAGGAATATGGAGGTGAAGGAAAATGGAAAATATTTGATGATATATAACTCGTGGTGGGATGGATGTGGTGATGAAAAATACATGATATTTTGGCGTTATGTGGATGACCCATGGAGGTTTCATGGAATACTGATGGACACATCCCCCATGGGTCTTCCACATCCCAGAGCATCTTCATGTATCAGTCATCCCCTAATATCCCACCCCTAATTACTTTACAACCTAATATTTCATTCCACCATCTGTCTTCCCGTACCCAACCATCGTCACCGCATAAGTCAGATTGGTAAATTAGTCGCCGTTAAAGGTGGCACTGTAGTAGTACTTGAATTAATGTCTGATCATGCCTATCATTATAGACACATGCTGTCGAGACACATATTCCGATTGGAATGCCTCATTGATGGTCAGAACAGATTGAAACCCAAAAAAGGTTTCCACCGAGGACCCCTCCTGGTCATCACCAGTGTGGTCCATGGCCGGATAAGGGTAATAAACCACTCTAGAGATTCCCTGCTGATGGATGACATAATGTAATGCCTATATTATGACTCTGACATTTCATCCATCATTTTCGGACATGAAATCGTTGAGCAGTTTCTCCGAGATAGACCATATCTGGCCGATTTTTGATTTTGGTGATCCCTTCTAGGGCATCAACTCTAGAAAATTCCTTGCAACATCCAAAGTTGTGTCGATCATTTATGTGGGTAACAATTCAAGGTTACCTTCAATTTACATTTATCGACATTCATTCATCAATTGTAATGGCTTCCAGCTCGGTATAGTTGACAGGTTGACAGAGGGATGGTGATTGGATGTAGTCTAGATAGGATGCATTGAACTCATCGTGTGCGAAACAAAATTAAGATATCGTAGTGCCACCATTCAATAGTGCTAAAAAGAGAATATAATATGTGTACCTTTTTCATTTCTATAAAAAGCACTTATTTTTGGGTCTTTTTACAGTGTTGTTTTTTTAATATACCCCTTTATCAATTTTTTAGCTTTCAAAAATATAACCCCTTTTCACATTTCTTTTGATAGAATTGTTAAAGGGACCCCCTATATCAGCACATTATTTACTAGCACTGATAAAGTGTATATTTCAAAAAAATAATTGAAAATGATATATTGATATATAAATATATTTATATTTATAAAATTATAATATATATATTTAAATACGTTTTATATAACTATAAATAGACATTTGCAATTAATATATATGATATTTAGTGAAAATGTGTTATCAAATATTCGAAAAATTAATATCAATTTTCAATTTTATAATTAATGTCAAGTAATAAAACTTTTATAAAAATTTTCAGACACATAAAATATAAAAATTAATATAAGATCAAAAATAAATTGAAAAAGTAATTCAAGCATTAAATGGCCAAAATTTTTGATCGGAGTGTCTATTGAAGAATTTACACATATCAAGTCATAGTCTATGATGATATCTATGCCCTCAATGACACATGTAAACCTTTTAAAAAGATTAAATGTCTAAAGAGTCCCTATAGGTCTCCAAAACTGAATATATTTTTGTGGTACCATAATTTTTAAAAATTTGATGTATTTTTATCGTTGTTTAAGGGGGACTTTTTTCCTTTTTTGGTGGGGACTAAATTTATTCTTAGATATTACATTCATATTGATATTATGGCTTTGAAATTTTATTGTTTTTCACAATGTATTGTTATTTTTTATAAAATATATAAATTTATATTCATTTTTTCTATATTCGCAAAGAAAATTTATAATTTATAAATAAATAATTATACAAACAAACAAATAAAATATATTTCTCTATATATAAGCCTTTCTTAAATATAAATGAATATCCATTTTATTAAAATTAATAATATATTTATATTTATATTTCTATGTAACATGTGTACATGTGTGTGTATTAATGTGTGTATGCATTAACAAACAGAAATATATTATATATATATTCTAACATTTAAATATAAATATTAATATATAATATATGTATACATATACATATATATATATATACTCACATATACACACATATAAAAATTAAATAGATTTCAATCATTGTTGTATATATGTTTTTATTTATTTACTAATTTATAAACAATGACAAAAAACATATTTTATAAATGAATTTTAATACGATCTTATATTTGTATATATATTAGTATATAAAATAAATATACGATTAACAAATATTTCTAAATATATATATAAGTAAATAGACATATTTTTATATTAATATACGAATATATATATATATATTAATATAAATATATATATATATTAAAATAATTACATAATAATATAAAAATATATATAACTAAATATATATATATCCTTAAATAGAGAACCAAACTAATAGGCGAGTCGTAAAGGTGCATCCGAACAAGGGAGATGTCTCAGGTTCGAATCCATGTAGATGATATGGTGTGCACGAGGGGGTAGGGGGATATTGTTGATAAATGGTGGGGGGTGTGCCAAGTACTGTTAAAGTTGTGGCAGGCATGTGCATGGGTGTGGCCTTATAGTGCCCTTGGAAAGTGGGTCATGCTCCATTCAAATGGGGTTCTTTCTATTAAATTTTTATTAAAAAATTAAATTTTTTTCTCTATTATCCATAGTTTTAAAAAAGTAATTATTAAAGGGGTCAATAGGATCACTTTTTAAGAATATATAAACAGGACCAACATTTTAATAGTGCCTCGATTATCAAAGTTGTTTCATAACTAATAAGGGATTTTTGTGCAGATAAAACGATGTTTTGTAGTGTTGTGAAGTCATTGAAGTTGTAGGATATCTTGCAATATGAACAATCACCACCGCGTTTGAAATCCTAAAAGTACACAAAGTGTCTTTAGAATATTTTAAACCACACATTCTTCTCATTATTACTCAAGAGGAATCGATGGTGTGCCACCATCCACCTATCATTCTTCACCTACATGGAAGCTTTATCCGGCCGGCTATGGCTGCCAAACCTAGCCATCAGGATGGTCGGGCTGCCCAACACTAGGGTGACTGCCAGGATAATGATGTTTCTCAGGGTGATCTGGAGAGGGATGACATGTAATATTAAGGGGATTCTTAGGAGTTATCTATTTTTCATCCCCCACAAAAATTAAGTTTCACCCATTGTAATAATTTATATCTTCACTCAATTTCCTAGAAAATACATGAATCATGACTGTGAATAATAGAAAAGACTAATAAATTCATGATAATAATGAAATTATTTTAAAATCATGACATTAATATTATTAATTATTTGTAATTGAATTATTATTGTTAATAATATTATTATTAGTGTTCATTTATATTTTGACACAGAATTATTAAAAAGTATCACATTATTGATTTCATTACTGCTGTAGTTGTTTATATTTTCATAATTTTAATTATCTGTTATTATATGAAAAAATAAATATATTTATATTTAACTAATGATTAATGTTTTTGTTATGTAGCTTAATTTTTATTTATTATATTAATGAATCAAAATATGATTATTTTAAATAATTAAATAGTGTTGTTACCCACATAGATAAAGAGAAAATACATGCATCTGGGATCTTGACAAATGATAATAAATCCAGGAAATTAATAATTTAATGATAATTAAAAACTTATAATGAAGTGATTATAATTAAGAGATTATAATAACTTCTTCATATTAAAGTGATTTAAATATTTATAATGTAATTATTTATGAATAAAAATAATAATTATTTAATTATTGACAATGATCTATATAATCATATTGTTATTAAATATTATTAATTATTAATAATTGTGTTATTATTATTGTTAATTCATATATTGTTATTAATACATTTTATTTTCCATTAATGTATTTTTATGAAAATGTATTAATATTTAGATGATTAATATGTTTTATGTTCATTTCATAAATTTCAATCAAAATAGAAATATAATTTATATGTTATAATCACAGGAGTTACCTTGTTATTTTATGTTGTAAATATTTTTTTAATCAAATTTGTTTTGAATCATCTATATTATTTTCTGTAAATTATTTTGATTAGAATTTTTGTATTTTTAATATTTTTAAGGGTTTTTGCAATATTTTTAATTTCTTTTGGATTGTTTGTACATATAATATTTTATATGTTTTCAAAATATCTCAGTTAAAAAAACTGTATTATGTTTCGCGTAGGTAAATATGGAATAGAATAAAATATAATCTACAACTACAATCAAAATGAAACATAAAACATTGACTGAAAATATAAAAAATAGATGAAAATAAATATAATTATATAAATATATTTATCAACAATTAATTTACATTGCAAAATCATTATGTATTAAAAAAAATAACATTTTCACTTCAAACAAATAATATGCATAAAATATAGTATTAATAAAATAAAAATTAAATATTAAATATTCATTATACAAATAAAAAATAATTGAAAATAAATTTATCTACAAGAAATTACAAAAAACATAATTATAGAAAAATGTTATCAGAAAATAAAATTACAAGAAAAAATGTTATCACTACTTCAAAAATGTTCATTAACAGCGCTAACCATTATCAACACTAGTAAAAACCGCTTATAACATTTCCACATATCAGCATTAAAACAAACATAGATAAAGGGGGCCTCTTATCAGTGTTTTTTAAACTCTTATAAATGTTACACTTCACCAGTGATTTTGTATTTCAAATAATGGGATCCATTATCAGAACATTTTTGTGTATATAATGGTTCAATTAAAGTGAATTAACTTAATAAATATAAATTGAATTGTGTTTATTAAAATAAATATTAAAAATTTCACTAATTCAATATTTATTGAAAAAAATTAATAAATATATTATACTATACATATATTATAAATTTTAATAAATAGTATCTAGATAATGGGTTTTCAAGATTATGTACATATGTTCCACCAATTGTAACTACAGTTTTTCGTTGTTGATGGTTCATAATCAGGTATTCTTGTTTCTTCCTCTCTGATTGAAGGCTAATTTGACTAACAAAAGGGAATATCCAATACTATGCCCCTTTTTGGCCTTCACTCAAGGATGAAAAATGAGAGGTTTTTTTATTTCAGAGCTTCTGAATATCTTCCCACAAACCTATAATGGAGATTGTTTATCATTTAACGAAGCTGGACCCAAATGTATCATAAGTACAAGAATATCACTGTCATGAATTCCGATATAGGGATTCAATTTTGTGCTTTTTCTTAGCGAAATGATGTTGTTGGTGAGCATATGTTTTGATGAGATAATATTGTGCTCATTTGGTTAGAAAATATTTTCTTACGAAATGGTTTCTTATTTAAAAATTATGTATTATTAAAAGAGTGGTGTTTCTAATTGGTAAAAAACCATGGAGGTAAGAGGACATTGAATAAAGTCTTATTGTTGATTGTGGATTTCATTAAAGGAAATGTGACCCCATTTGGTGGGGTCATTTTCCTATCCTTTTCCCATATAAAGATCTCCAGCGCAAGGTATGGTTGTTTAGATAGATCTCCCTCATGAAAGGGACCACATTCAACATAGATTGGGACCCTCATTTCAATCCATTTGTTGTCTACAAGTCAATAACTCATATTTTGGTCCGAATTTACGAATTGAAATAGATTTTATGGAATCTGTAGATATAGTATGACATTATTTCATCAGTTGATTTTATGATAAAACATGATCGTGTTTCTGAGGAGGGATATATTAGAAATTTTTGTTATTCATGGAATATTGGGATCTCTTATCAATACCCATAGAATATTGGACTCTATGTACAATGGATTTCAAATTTGAACTAACTATAATGTACAAAAAACTACCCATGTTCTGTAGATAATTCTAGTCCATTTGTCATATCACCAGTATTTTACAAAGTGGTTTGTTTTTTTCCTATATATAATATAAATGTTCATGATTTTGGTTGATTAGTATAGAGGACATCAGGGTCCATAATGTGTGTGGGTGATCCTCCTTATTTTGGGTTCCAGGTGTAGCAGAAGCATGTGGTGGTAGGAGATATATGAAAATTTCATTTAATAATTTTTACCAAAAACTAGTATTGAAGTTCTTCCACATCAAAATTATACAAAATTTATTTGATATATGAATAATTGATTACAAGGCTGTAGAAAAAATCATTATTGTTGATTGTTGATCATTCAAAAAAGTCATTCGGCATTACAATAATTTCACATATGTGGATCCAATGGTATAATACCTCTAGTAGTGATTGAAACATGCTTCAATTGTATGAAAACAACACCACACATTATCCAGGTGCTAGTGTGGATAATTAAATAACTTGTTTTTTTCGTTCATGATCACTCATTCTTGAATATTGAAGAAATTATCTCTTGGGATTATCATTCATTAGAGAGATAGGGGATGAGGAGTTGAGAGAGAATTTGATATGCAAAAAAATATTTATTCCCAAACATGTAATTGGTTTTGAATAAATTAATCAATAGATGTTGTTGTCTATTTGTATAGGTGGGATTTATGGTAAAAAATTGAATTTAATAACAGTCATTAAATATAAAGAAAACCATCAGTAAAATACCATGCCAAAAAAATAATATTAGTATTCTTATTTTATAGCGTAGATACATCTGAAAAATGGTTAAATAATATTTACAGTCTTGTTAAAATTATTTTTATCACAAGGAACATTATTTATCCATTCGAACTCGACATGTATTTATTGATCATATGAAAAAATTTATTCAATTAAATAAATATATTATTCAAAAAATAGTAAATAAATATTTATTAAAAATTCATCAAAATAAATAAGTATATTTTATTCACAGTTTTGTGAATAAATAACTATTTAATTAATGTGATCAATATAACAGAAATAAAATTATTTCTCTCTCTTGAGATATAATATTTATTCAATTAATTAAATTAAAATATAATTTAATTGAGACCACCAGAATCACGTATTGTGCGAGACTCTAGGATTAATTCTCATTGGCACTAGGTGGGATTGACTAAATTCCAATATTTTGGTATAGAAACAGGTCATGACACCCCTTATAATGGACTTAATTTCAAAAAGACGTCAACAATATAATAACTCTCATTGTGTTATATAAACCCTCTTCACATAATCTCTTCATGCATATTGGATTATGCTGTCATCACCATAGCAGCTTGATACATCATTCCTTGACTATCTGAAATAAACTCTATGTTAGACAATGACCATGGAATTTGTGGTGAATGATGTATTTCAATAAAAGGGTTGAGATATCAAAATCCATAAAAATTGATCAGAAAACACATTATTTACATATTTATTAATAACATGTAATTCTTGAAGAACCCAACAGACCATACTTCCCGCCAAAATTTAGCGTTGTGGTTTTTGTCAGAAAATCCAAGTGCATGTGTCATGACATGCATTACAGTTAATCATAATGTCTACGGTAAATTAAAAATGCTCTCATATAAGACTATCTGATGACACCAAAACATGAAGAATTCCTAATAGTGGTTCAGTTTTCATAATCTCTTATCATTAAGATTACCATGTGTGAACATCACGAGAGGATGTATCAGGTTCTTATGATTACTCAAAAAAGATGGTCTATATACTATGGATCTCATTATATTATGTTATCCTACCTCTTAACAATATTAAAAATATTTTCATAGCACTTCAATGTTCTCATCATTCCAGGGAACTACTATAACCTAAATAATGTATGTTATTATCTCGGGAATTTTTATATTGTGGTCATGTAGAACAATGAAAATTTGTAGTAAGATAATTAATTTAATATTTAATACATCAAATATTCATGTAATGAATGGTAAAATACTGGGTTCTATGTCACTAATTCAAAAAAATCCTACTTGGACTTGATCCAACATCGTATGACTTTTAGTCTTCTAAATGTCACATTATAATCATGTTTTTGCTGAGTCATGAAATAAGTGAAAGGGTCCACCATGTTATCTTCTGTGGAAATACTACTCCCTACGACTTCACTTATCTGAGAAAAATATCTCAAGATATGATACATATAAATTATGTTCATAATCTGCTGATGTGACCTTGGATCGTTTGTGAGAGCCACTTGTACAATATTATCATAATTGAATGTGTTTAGATCTTTACTTCTAGGTACCACATCATGATCTTGGATGAAAATTCACATCCAAAATACTTTTTTTGTTTCCATGGATGTTTCAATATACTCAAAAATTACTATATAATCTATAAATATAGCCTTCTTAGAGCTCTTCCAGCTCACAACACCACTATTCAATGTGAATATGTATCCCAGTTTTTATATCAGGGCATCTTGATCATTCCTAAAACTAGAATCCACATATCCTATGATGACTAGTTCTTAAAATCCTCTATAAACCAAGAATATATCCTTATAACTCCTCATATTATTATTGAGAGTCTTGACTACCATCCACTAGAGGTCATCTTGATCTTCTTGATATCTCCCTACCACACATAATGAGTAGGCGACATATAATATTGTATATTGAACAACATACATGACTGACCCAATATATATTGTATATGGAAACATTGTAATTATATTTATTTCCTCATGCGTCTCAGGACACACATTCATGGAATGATGAAAGCCATGTGACACTAGAAACAATCGCTTTTTGGATTCTCCCATATTGAATATCATCAGTATATTGTCAACATATGTATTTTGACATAGTATTATAAACCAGTTGGAAATATTGTTATTGATACTGATCCAAAGAGTATACATTTCATCACCCATGTGTTACATGGAAATGAATTTATTCAACTCTTTCCTAATAGATAATATAAATAGTATTTCATTTCCTATAAATAATGGGTCATCAATATATAATATTCAGAAAAAAACATCACTCCAACTAAACGTTTTGTAGAAACAAGGCTTACATTAAATCTGTATAAAACACAATTTCTATTATGTAAGCCTCAAGAATAATTTCTCATGTTTGTATGCCTACATAAATCCATAAATATATATTTTTCAAGAATAATATTTTATTGGAATTCATTGGAGTCAGAAATAGTTTAGGTTTTGTCATGTTGACATCTACCTTAAGGATCTCGTTAAGGAAGGATATTTTGACATCCATTTTCCAAATCACATAATCAGGGTATCATGTAATGGAATGTATAATTAAAATTGACTATATCAATGAAAATGGAGAAAATTATTCCTCATAGTGAATACCTTGACACTGTTTACACCCTTTTTCAACCTGTCACACATTATAGGTACTAACTTGTCTGTCTATGTCTAGTTTGTTAATAAATATTTAGTTTCAACCAACAAGATTTTAATCCAATGTAGAATCTACCAAAATAATTAAATTGTGTTGGTACATGGAATACATATTTTAATTCATCGATTCTTGACACTGGGAAATATTTTTTCCACTTACCACATCCTTTTACGACTGAGGATCATTATTAACTGTGAATAATGAGCCACCTTCTTCAATTACTAGAAAGAATATTGTAGTAGTTCTCTAACCACTAATCTACACTTATAAATTCATGTGTATTTCCAACAATTTTTTTTCTTCTAGAGAGATTTTTGGAATCTAATCCTATAAGAATTGATCAGTTCCTTGAGCCTCGACTTCACCGATGATTATCTATCTCTTTATATCTCTTTTAGAAACGTGCTTCCTCTCAGGGAATATGGAATGTATTTCAACTATAATAATTTCGTGTGATATTTTGTGTACATTATATCCATGTGTTTACTTGGGGTATCCTAAAAATGTACAAGTTGTGCCTTTTTGTGGATGTTTGATACATGGAGAGTCCTTGAAAATGATACAATTCCATACACATGTAAATTCAAAAACATTGGGTTTCTACTACTCCATGATTCTTATGAAATTCTATTTATAAATTTAGTTGGTACGTGGTTTAGTATGTGTTCCACTATTAGTAATTCATATACCCAAATGGATAATAGATGATTTGCAAGACACATCATTGATCTCACCAAGTCCAAAAAGGTACAGTTCCTCTATTCACCAACACTATTCAACTAAGGCATTTAAGAAGGAGTAAGATGGGATACGATCCCAAACTCCAATATGTCCTCAATAAAGTATTGATTAAGTTAATCTTCACCTCGGTATGAGAATGGATTCCTAATCATCCTAACAAGATGGTTTTCCACTTTCTTCTTGTATTCCAAGAATTTATCAAAAGAATTTGACATATATCTCATTATGTGAACATATCCATATCTTATAAAATAATCAGAAAGATTTATGAATTATATGTACCCACCCATTACATTAATAAGAATTGGTCCACCCTTATCAGTATGAACTGATTCATGAATATCATTAGACCATTCACCATTCTCGCTAAACGGCGATTTGGTCATTATTACTAGTAAACATGCTTCAGAAAAACCAAATGAATTTTATATGATATAATCTAAATACCCATTTTGATATAATATTTCATGTGTGTTAAATTTACATGACCTTTCTTTTTATTGCAATGTTCGCTGTGGTATGTGTTTTTTTAGGAATGTTCTTTATTGATTTCCATTATTTAGTTCATGTAATTCAACACTCATAGACTATTATGTAAATGTGTCTTTCCATAACCAACAATATCTATAAAAGAAGAATGATTGATTGAAAATCATTAAGATGAATCCATCTATATCTTGTATAAATAAATAAAAAAAATTATTGGTAAATTGTGGATCATAATAATAACTATTTAAAAAAAATATTTTTCCGTCAAAAATGTGAGCTTGTAGGCCTTTAGAGCTAAAACAACAAGTTTAGCTCCATTGGGTACTCATAGATCTACCTCCCATAGAAAAAGTTTCCTGAATATACTTGGATATTTTAATTAAAAACATATTCAAGCACCAAAATATTTATATAATACCCGATTCTTACAAATATATTAATTGAAATGATAAAAAATTGAACGAAAATCATTCCGTTGATTCATTAGCTCAATGTAGATTTCCCTCCAGTTTCCCTACTTACTATATGATAAACACACCATATCCTATTTTATTTCATCCATGTTGATCTTATACATTTTAGGTGGGAATATAGAATCATTAGGTTACATCGTTTTTCGTTTTCTATCAATTGGTTCACCATATGGATCGATAGATTTTCATGATTTATATCATTATCTACATGGATAAAGAAGATAAGTGGACCTAGAAAACACATGTAAATGTTATTCATATTTAAATTCATAACAGATCTTGATAGATTTTGAGGTAGTGATTCCATAATGTGATCGATTACTAGATCTTTGTGTACATTAAACCGTTGAATCACTTGGCACACAATGTATCCAATTAGTTTGACTATGTGAGGGAAAGTTGGGGAAAACTCTCCAGCATTAATCTTAAATAGTTATTTGGAATTCTCAACCCATTCTTATATAACTCATACTTAGTAAAGACCATATAGGTGATCAAGCATTCTTTACAAATCCATGTTTTTGTGAGATTATAAAGTATGATTAACATAGATGAAATCATCACATATTGAACATTGAATGCATTGATCATATTTTTCTTACATACTAGGAACACTTCATCACTCACCTCTTCAGTTAGAAGATTGGACATTAAGGATTCTATCCTGAATGATTTCTATTTAGGGCTTAGAAAATTGTGAAGGAATCTAAACCACACGTAGAAGTTAATTATAGTGATTTGATTTCCATTGTCAGATATTGATCATAGGGATAATGACATTATCATTTTATTCTAAAATTATAAGAGAATATTACTATTACATTTTCTGATAATATATTTTGTGAGATATAGTTTATTTATATTATTAAATAACACATTATTTAATGATTTCCCAATATCCAACATTATTGATCTTGTAATATATAATCTATAGGAAACTGTTGTGGAATGGATCCATAATCTCCAATTCAATACCCCATCATGGTTTTGTCAACTACATTGAAGGTATTTTGGAAGGCATTCCTTTGACAAAATCGAGCTTCCTGCTCCTTAATCCGTGGAGTGGATACCCCAATCCAAAAATCCTAACATTAATTTTATCAACACCCTGCTATAAATCACACCATGTCTAGAATTTGATACTCCTCTTTAGGTAAATTGGTTATGTCTATCTGAAACTTTCATAAGAACTCCCATTAAAAAATGAATGTGTGTAATCATGGTTCGCTCAAACACATAGTTCTATTAATTTTTTTTCTAATCATGTTACTGAAGTAATAGTCTAACATAATATTAGAATGAACGATTTTCATTTATAATGCATAACTTTTTGTCCCAGTTTAACCTTAACAGGACTTATTAATATATTAATGGGTGTAAAATTAACTATTTATACATTTATAGAGAAATCATTAACGTAGAATAAATCTGATCTAAATTACCTATTTTTAAAATTAATTCATTCATTTATGTGATCATGGCCATGAATCAATAATTATAATTTTAATGCATTAGTTAGAAATAAATAATTAATGAGATGACTCTCTCATGTGCTTATCTAATGGTATGTTTATTTTTAATAAATTAAATAAACAACTGTCCTTGGGGAAATAACTCCTTGTGCCGAATTTGGAATGATATACAACATTATTACATGTCCACCTATGTATCACCGAGTTGGAATCATTATGGTTCATTCTTGAACTATCCCCACGCACATTGGGAGGATCCCTTAATTTAAAATATATATTACTCAGATGCAAGTGATGGGAAATAAATGATTGGTCAAAGGGAATTACAAAAATATACCTAGACACACAAACCTACATAATAATAGAGATATGTAAGACTCCTTAGCCATTTTTAATTTATTATAAAATTAATGGGAAACAATGAAATAAATTTAATTAAATAAATTCCAACACATAGAGAGGTCCTATTCAATCTCATGAATAGTCAAAAAATTAGTGAATACACTAAAGTAAATGGATAAAATTCATTTATTAATTGTTATGTAATTTAAGGTAAACATAAATTCAATAATTAATTAATTAAATTAATTAATTATTATCACTTCTACTAAATTAAAATACAATCATGGTCAGAGCTACTATGAATTAATAGAAATCATGGAAAATAAACAATAGAAATGATAATAACATATTAATTACAATATATTAACTGAGCATTATAAAATTATTTAAAACCATTATTAAACTTCCAAATAAACTATGTTGTACTAATCCACAAAATAAATTAATAATGTTTCAATTAATAATTTAATATTACAGCCCTGCATTTTTTAAAAACATAAACATGATTTATTATATAAACATCACTATATTCAACATAGATGTTTGATAGGTCTAGTGTCTTTGGGTCTTAGAATCATTACATAATCACTTAAATCACGAAATACTACATCTTAATTGAAAGCATCTTTTACGTGACCACTACATTCCCTAGTACATAACATCGCATGGGATAACTTGAGGACATGCATAAGAAAAGGGTGATCTATAAAGCCCAATATGTGAATGAATATAGAATAACAAGAGGAATACAATACATGTTAGAAAATAGGAATATCAATGGATAAAACAAATATGAAAATATTGTATTGATAAATCATGATAATTATAACAAGTCAATGTGCCAGTAACACATAACATGGAATTAGCATGAACGATGGCTCATTGCACATGGAGCTTGAGCAAACACCCATTGAACAGGATTCATGAGTAAACCATTGTTTAACATGAATTAGAATGATTCAAAACTCATTTTACATGAAATATCATGATATTATACATTATCAAATGCATTGGAGTGCTATAATGGTGCACCTTACTTAATCATTTCATTTTATGCAAAAGTGTGCCACATGGATCATATTATATATAATCAATCAATATCATAAGTTATTCCACAATTAATTAATGTGTAATAAATAAATGAATTTATCTTTAAATAATTATATGTTCATAAAGGTGAATACCCTTTATAGAGACTAGGATATATTATTCACAACCAAATGATCTAGGCTTGGAAAAACGCGATGCAATTTCGGTAGCATAATAGGGTGACATAAGGACTACTGAAAATGGTTAATTAGAGTGAAATGGGTGTCTTATCATATGTACTAGAAATGGACAGTAAGGGGGTCATATATAAACTTCACCAACGTCGATTTTAGATGCATAATAAAAAAGTATTAATTGGGGGTAAAAAAGAGAGAGAAATTCCTCATTGAATTTTGGAATGGAAACTACTATAAATGGGAGGAATTAATGAGAGAAAAAGGATTTCCCATTATCCAAACATAATGATGGAAGAATTTGGGAGTGGTGTAGTCATACCCCTTCTTTTATAATTGATAACAAAAGGGCTTAACAAATTGAAAAAATATTAAAAATATATAATGGATGAAATCCACTATTAGGAAGTGTGATCCCAAAAGCCTGAGAGATGCTTGAGAATGGCTTTTGGGATATTGGGGCACCATGGAAGGATTTTAGAGTTAGGAGGGTAGGATTTGGTTAAACTCCAATGGATTTGGGTGAACATAATGTGGGAGCATGGATGGGTCTATATAATAAAGTTTACGGAAATCTTTATTATTTAGGTTTGGGACACAACACATTAAAATAATTAAATCAGAAACGATCCCATGGTTTTTCCCATTTTTTTCCAAACAATAGTGGAAAATAATATTTTATGAGGACAATGTCCTAACTTATTCATAAAATATTGCTGATTATCTAGAGGTGAGTCCCAATTTTGAAGAAAACAATTTTAAAATGAAAAAGGTTTTATAATCCATGAAGGGTCCACTAAAAATTATAAAATAAATCAAACAAATAAAAAATCACATTATTTTAAAGTTAAAAAATATATTTTCTTAACATAATGTTTATAGTATTTTATTATATCACTATCTGGTCGTTATGAGGTCATAAAATTTATTATATATTTAAGCAGTATTTAATTTTTCCACAAAAATTATTCTATCATAGAAACTTATGAAAATTTCAACATTATATATTTCTAATTACCTTATTCCAATAAAATATTCATTTTATAAAAATATTACTCTAAATATGTGAATTTATTAAAAATAAAAACAGTTATTTATCAAAAAATCAGGGGTTTTGACAAAAACAACTTTCAAACCATAAAAAATAATAATTTCATTCATAAAATTATATATTAATTATTATTAAAAAAAATTATTCAATAAGAATAAAAATATTTTATTAATGTATTATTTAATTCAAAAATCCAAGATTTCATAAAAATATATTTCTTAGTCGAATATTAAATAAAAATCATATTTGTGATTTAAATGTTTTTTTACAAAGTAACAATAATAAAATGAATGAACATTCACTATACGGAAATAATGTACATAGTCATAGTGCATGGTTATTGTTACATAACCCCTTATATGACCTGCCTATGACCGATGTGGAAGGAGTGTGATGGTGACAAATTCTTAGGGTGGCTCAGATAACATCACTCGGGTGGTAATCTCTATTAACATCCACATCCCCCATAGTCTGTTCGGATCACGCTTTACGTGTTTAAGATCAGCTTGGTCATGTCCATGAGTGAATCCCAATGACTTCCCCTCCATTCCGAGCTCTAAAAAATGGGAATCTTATGGGGAAAGTCCACTGGATGAGTCCATCGCTTCCTTTCTCTGAGTAAATTGGATTTTTTAAAGCCCTATATATATACTAATCATTTGATCACTATTCAATTACTATATTAGAAATAGTCATAATTCATAACGGTATTATAAAACATTGAAACATAAAACCAATGATGTTTACATTTTATATTATCATAATAGTAAATTTTATTAGATCATGCATAATTTCCATTAAGGAATGTTTGGGTCGTTACAATGTTCCCCCCTTATGAAATTGCTCTGTCAAAATATCTTTTTCCCACTCTAAAAAAAATGTTTCTACTTTTTCTTCATCACTTCATCCCATTCCAACGTCATTTCTTCCCAATTGTGGTATTTCCACAACACTATGATGAGGTGAATTATCTTATTTTGTTGAACTTTTTATCTATGATCTATGATCTACACATGTTTCTCCTCATAAGAAATATATTCCTCTCGATGTACTACCTATGAAAAGATCACATGTTAAGTGTCTGGAATGTACATCCTTATGAGGGATACATGAATGACATTATGTACTATGGACATGGTAGGTTAAAGTGCTAGTCGATAGGCCACGACCCCCCCCCCCCCCCGCACGATCAAGAATATCAAAGGGGTAGATGTACCTTGGACTTAACTTCCATTTCTTTCCAAACCTCATGACCTTCTTCCATGGAGATTTTCATAGAAATACCATGTCTCCATATTTAAACTCATGTTATCATCAATTATTATCTTCATAACTCTATTGTCGACTCTAGGCTACCTTGATATGCTATTGAATGGTTTTCACCTTCTCCACCATTTCTTTGACCATTTCTGGACATAGAATCTTACGCGCACTAACATCATCCCTAAAAGTTGGTGTTCTTCATCTCATCCCATATTGGGCTTAATAAGTTTCCATTCATATGCTCGTGTGGAAAATTTTATTGTAGGATAATTCAAGCAGGGGAAGATTTTGATCCCATCATCCTTTAAATTCCATTGAACATTATCTTAAAATATCATCATGTGTCTGAATAGTTCACTTATATTGGATATCTGTTTGATGAAGATAGGTTGTACTGAATTTTAGTTCAATATCCAGAGCATGTTGAATACTCTTCAAAAACATAGAGTAGAATATTTGATCTCGGTTAGATACAATAGATATTTGCACACCATGCATATTACCACTTCCCTGATGTATATCTGTGCCAGATAATCAAATTAGAAATCCTTCCGAATTGCAATGATATTTTCAGAAATTGTATGATAATCCACCACAACCCTGATTACATTATATCCTTTTGATGTATTCAGAATTCTGGTGAAAATTTCCATGTTGTTGATCTAACATTTCCATACTGGTATGGTTAATGGTTGCATCATCCCCTTAGACTTCTGTCTCTCAGCCTTCACTTTTTGAAACAACAGCCACATTGATGTAAATACTATGTTCTACTCTTTCATGTTATCCCACCAATAATTCTATCAGATACATTGATACATCATTTTGTTTCTTGGGTGAATAGAGAAATATGAACTATGTGCATCATCAAAAAGATCCTTCTTCAGCTTTGAACTGGATGGAACACATATTCATTTCCTAAATATTACAATTCCTTCTTCATTAAAATTGATATCTGAGGATTTCCTTCTTCTAAAAGCTTCCATATTCTTCTGAATTTCCAAATCATCCTTTTGGTCATCCTTTATTCATTCCAAATGAGACGGTTGAGCAATAATTTGTGAAAGGATTTATGATGTTCCATTCTTTATGATTCTCATGCCCATATTCATCAAATATAAGTAGATTGGATCCTTCTCAATTATATTCAGTTATAGAATCTTTTGGTCTATTCTATATAGAGTATCTCACACCTTGTTTGCTTTCCCAGGGTAGTAATGGATTGGGCAGTCATAGTTGTTGATCAGCTCGAACCATCTTCATTGTCACATGTTCAACTCTTTATTTGTGAATATATACATAAGGCTTCTGTGCTCCGTATATAATTCATAACTCTCACCAAATATATAATTCCACCATACATATAAATTGAACATCATTGCAGCCAAATCCAAATTTTTTGTTTGATAATTATTCTCATGAACTTTCAATCTCCTTGAAGCATAGGAAATAACTTCTTCATTTTGTATCAACACATAGCCTATGCCCTTTTACAATGCACCACTAAATACCACAAAATATTCTTTACTTGTGGTTATTTTTAGCACAATCATGTTGATAGGCCTGTTTTTTCACCCTATGAAGCTTTATTTTCATTCATCATTCCATTAAAAATTTACTCCCTTCTAAGTTATCGTTGTAAGAGGGTTGGAAAATCATGAGAAATTTCTCACTAATCGTCGAAAATATCTAGCTTACCCCAAGAAGATACAGATATCCACTAATGATTTTTTCCTTGGTCATCCCTCAATTACACCCTTTTTTAGGAATCCATAGATTTCCCATTTCTTGGGATGCTATGGCCCAAGAATGAGACCTCCTTAAACCAGAACACAAACTTCCTATACATTGAATAAAGATTCTCCTTTCCCAAGGTCTCTAGTACAGTTCATAGATGATCCTTGTGATCCTCCTTGGTTTTGAAGTATATCAGAATATCATATATAAATAATAATTCAAATTTGTCGAGGTAATCCCTAAATACTCTATTCATCATGTCCATGAATATTAATGGAGTAGTTTTTGTTCGAAATTCATTACTCTGAATTCATAGTTCCCTTATCTTGTATGAAAAGTAGTTTTGGGGATATCTTCTTTCTTCACTCTTACATGCTAATATCCAGACCACAAATCCACCATGGTGACGTATTTTTCTACATGAAACTGATCGCAGAAGTCATCGATTCATGGGAGATGATACTTGTTCTTTATCATGATTTTGTTATGCTCACGACAGTCGATGCAAAGGAGCATTTACCCATCATTATTCATGACAAAGAGGACTGGTTCATCCCATGGTGATTCACATGGGCGCATAAACCCTTTATCCATATTCTCCTCTAGATATTCATTATCTCTTAATGCTTTACAACATCCATTATATACAGACTTTGGGATTTTGGTAATACCCTAGGTATAAGATCATTTGATAATTCAAGATCTCTTCTAGGATTAAGACCATGAAATTCGTCATGAAACACTTCAGCAAATTTCCTCACAATATGAAAGTCTTCAAGGATAGTTTCCTCCTTATACTCAATCATGTGATCCAAATATGTGTGCTCATAGGGTAGTAATATCCACACATGATATGATAGATATATAGAAGATTCATCTTCCTCCTTGAACATTTATAGAATTGGGGGTTGAATCTCCACATGGAGAGTGATTTCCCTCTCATGACTATTTATGATTCCTCTATATAAAAAAAGCCAATCCATTCCAATAATTTCATCCAATTACTCTAGAGGGAGTATGATGAGGTTTGCTGGGAAATTTAATCCACATATTATGACTTGGGAGTTGTTATATTCATGGGATACAATGATTGCCCCATTTTTTGTATTCAACAACATCTTCACATCCATGATTTTTTGTGGTGTTGGGATTGTTATAATAAACATTCGGTATATAATAGAATAGGTAGAAGAAGAATAAAAAAGTATGTTCGATATTCATGAATGAATAGCTAGCATACATGTCAACACATCATTTTTGGGGTGATCTTCTATAGTGGTAATGGTTAAACTTCTCCCTTTTAGCCTTGAAGGTTTTTGGATGACTCTAAAAACACTTTTCTTATGGCCCTGATTAACCAGATATTATGGTCCTTTGCAGTTGTAGCAATGAACAATGTGTTGAGGTTCAAGAGGAGAATTCCTCTCCTTTGTTCCAGCCATAGGTTTTTCATGTTAGCAGTTAATTTCTAGGTTCCCTTATCTGCCACACCTAAATCATTTCATCGTCCCCTTCAGGAAATTGATAGGTTTCTTCTCTCTACACCTTGGGCTTGTGGGGTGATGTATCTTCTTAGCCCCGTTTTATTTCTCCATCATACCACCAACATTGAAGTCCAACATAATCTTATTATCCCCATGATACCCCTAATATTCTCTGATTTCCATTTCGACCTTGAGGGCACACCAGACAATTTCATCATAACTGTCAAAGTCATAGATCACCATCGCTATCTGTAGGCCAGGTTCCTACCCACCAATGAAGCGGTCAACATTTTCTCTAGGGGTATCAAAAAATCCAGAGGTGTATTTTGCGAGCATTGTGAAATATTCCTCATAGACTTTATAGATTAATCATTTTTTTGCATGATGGAAAGGATGTCCCTTTCCATCTTACGTTGGAGAGTGCATAGAAAATATTTATCTAAAAAATATTCCATAAATAATTTTATTCCAACACCTTGAGACCCTCTTCATGCTTCGTATTTTTTATAAATGTCCATCGTTGATCAACTTCACCCTCCATACAACATGTAGCCAGTATAACCTTCCTTTGTTAAGACCATTTAAGTACTGAGAAGATCATTTCAACGGAGTCGATCCATTGTTCCGTGATTGATGGATCAGATGATCCATAATATGTAGGAGGCCTTTCTCTTATGAAGCTCTCAATAGAAACTTTTTCATTATTAGGGGGGATGAACGTTTCTCCTGGCCCGTGTTTCTATTCAATGCTTGAGTTATCTGAGAGAGAGGCGTTACAATGTTCGCGATTCCTTCTACCATCTGATTGGGAATCTCATTAGCACAATCATCACATTGATCATTACACCAGTTTTTATCCCGAGTCGTCATATTATTGACCATTGGATAGAATAAAAATAAAGTTAGCGGTAACACATAAAGGGTAATCCAAGGAAAAATCTAATGACTTATAAATATCCTTTTTCCCTTATCTTATGAATCTATAGGCTTCAATCTATGCGATTTGTGATCTACTTTCTAAGATATATTCTTAGAGGCAATTTTTAAACTCCCATAATAAGGGTTCTAACAATGCTTGTGAATTTACCAAAGCATATCCCCCAGAATGTCGTAACCAACAATGCAGCAAGGCACATTGTTGTTCACCGATTCCCATTCGAATGTGGCTCAAAGCGGTGATTTCACATTTTACCCCTTATATACATATGTTCTTGAGCTACTTCTACCTGCTCATATGCTGATAGGGATGTATTTTCATGATAAACAATGTACTCAATACTCACCAAAACATAGGAATGTTTTTATTATATTTATTATTATCTTTCTGTATTCACTACGTTTTTCTAATCCATGTCCCAAAATAACTAAAAATATCCTTCGATAACAACTATAACATCCCATCGTTTATTAAAAAACATGATTAATTACATAAAAATCACATGATACAACATAGAAGATCAAGAGGTTTATTTTCTATGTGTTTTAAGATCATTACATAGAAACATAATCATGAAATAAAACATCTTTAATGAAATATTCCTTTACATGACCACTACATTCCCTTGAACATAGCATTGCATTGGATGACATGAGGACATGTTTTAGAAAAGGGTGAGCTATAAATCCTATTAATGGAATAAACATGGAATAACATGAATATTACAATACATGTTAGACAATAGGGACATCAATGGAGCATAATAGAAGCATGAACAAAAAAATTTGATTAAACTTGAAAATCCTAACATTGAAATGTGGCTTGAGTAATCATTAATTACACATGAAGAATAAGTAAACCGTGATTTAACTTGAATTATCACGATTCAACATTCATTGCACATGAAGTATCATGATACTATAGTTACCCAATGCATTCAAGTGATTTTAGGGCGCACCATTCTTAAACATTTAATTTCATGAATAAGTGTGCCACATGGATCATATAAGATGGAATAAATCAACATCAAAAGTTAATACACGATTAAGTAATGTTGAATAAATAAATTAAATTACCATTCATTATGTATATGTGCATAAAGGAGGATAACATTGATAGAGACATGGGTATGGTATAAACATCATAATGATCTTGTCTTGGAAAATGCATACCAATTTCATCAGCATAACAACGTGGAATAAGGATTGATGAAAATGGTTAATGAGAGGGGGAATAGTGTATCATTATATGTACATGAAATGGACAGTAAGGGGGTCATATATATACATGTCCCAACAAACGTAATATAATTTAGATTCCTAATACAAAATAGTTACATGGATGTAAAATAATAGAAAGTAATCCATCAATGAATTTCGGCATGGTATCATGTGTTCATGTAAGGAATTAATGAGAGAGAAGGGGACTCCCATATTCTAAACATAAATAGTGAAGTATTCGGAAGGTTCATAATTATAACCCAACAATATTTATAGAAAAAAAGGGAATAACAACTTAATGAAAAATGGACAAAAAGATATAGGAAGAAATCCCTTACTTGGAAGTGCAATCCCAAATGATTGTGAGAGGCTTGAGAGAGGGTTCTTGGGAGCTCGGGGCTCCTTGGAAGGATTATAGAGAGAGGAGGTCAGGGTTTGTACTTACTATATAGGGATTTTGTGAAGAATAAGTGGGATATTGCGTGGTTTTATATAGGAAAGGATATGGAATTCATTATTATTTAGGTTTGGGACACCACATATTAAACTAATCAAAACCACAATCCAGGCCATTGATTTTTCCCATGGGTTTTCTCTAAAGGGGAGTGGAAAACAATTTTGTATGTATCCAATGTCCGATAGTCGTAGAATAATATGGGTTCTTTTGCAATGGTGAGTCACACTCTCAAGGGAAAAAATTTAAAAAGATAAAAAGTTTTATAAGCCTTGAAGGGTCCACTAAAGCTGGATAAAATAAATCAAACTAATATAAAATCACATTATATAAATGGAAAAACATATATTGGCTGGAAAAAATGTCTATAAAATTTTATTACATCACTATTGGGTAATTATGATGTCATAAATCCCATAATATATTTTATGAGTATTAAATTTTTAGCCAAAAATTTGACTATGACATATAATTATGAAAAATTATCGGTTTGATAATATCGACATCTTGATTGAAAAAT
Source organism: Viscum album (assembly GCA_963277665.1). Classification (NCBI taxonomy): domain Eukaryota; kingdom Viridiplantae; phylum Streptophyta; class Magnoliopsida; order Santalales; family Viscaceae; genus Viscum; species Viscum album. The sequence continues at coordinate 1,882,336,687 of OY728164.1, forward strand.
TAATATTCATTTTATATAAATATTTTTCTAAATATTAGATTTTTTTCTATTAAAATAAAAAAATATATAATTAACAAAAATTCATGGGTTTTGAGCAAAACAGCTTTCAAACATTAAAAAAAAATTATAATTGCATTCAATAAACTATATGATTAATTATATTTAATTAAAATTAATTTAATAATAATTATTTTATATTTAAATATTATTTAATTCAAAAATCCATTAATTCATAAAAATAGATTTCTTTGTCGAATTTTAACTCAAAATAATATTTGTACATTAAAAATTATTTACAAATTAACAATAATAATATGAATTCAAATTATTTATACAAAAGAAAATGTACATAATCATAGTGCTATGGTCTTTTTATATTAACCCTTATAACACCCACATATGAACGAAGGGTAAGGTGTGTGATGGTGAAATACTCTTGTGGTGGCTTGGATAACATTTCTAGTGTGGTAATCTCTATTAACTTCCACTTCTCCCGTAGTTGGTTCCGCTCAAGCTTAATGTGTTCAGGCTCGACATGGGATTGGCCAAGAGAGAATCCCAATTATGCAAACTCCTTTTCAAGCTATGACAAATGGTCTTTTTACAGGGAAAGCCTAATGTATTAGGCCATCGTTTCCTTTGTCTCAGCAAATTGGATTTGTTAATGCCCTATATTTATATTGAACACGTGATTCCTGTTCAACGACTATATTAAAAATAGTCACAATTCATAACAGTATTCTAAAATCCAGAAATATAAATCCAATTAAGTTAACATTTTATATAACAATAACAATAAATTTAATTAGATAAAGTGGAATTTCAATTAAGGGAAATTTGGGTCGTTACATTTAATGTCATTTTAATTGTTTCCATTAATGGGAGAGTATATTGCTTTTACCTATAGGTACATGTGATGTACCTTGGCTGTTTTATATCCAAGTCACATTCAAGAGCCTTCGATATGTCTACTCATCTCAACTACATGGTTTGGTCATGCAAATTACACACCGTGTATCTGTTTTTCCGTGTCCCAAGTAGGCTTAGTCAACACATGGTGTGCAATAAAATCATAGTGTATATTTAATTAATCGGAACATCAAAATAAATTGCACATGGTAATAGAGTTTGTTCTCTGGCCGCATGTTGTGTTACCATGTTTTACTAGCCAATGATTTGGAACGTCCCAACACCACTTCCAACTATTCTTTATTTTTTCTTATCCCATTAAGAAAATGAAACACCAAATGAAAATGATTATATTGTTGATAAAAAATTAATATAAATAGCATTAAATAACTAATAACATGGAATAAAATATGAATTTTTTTTCAAATATCAACAAAAAATAGATTATTATAAAATTAAATGTTATTGATCTAATAACACTTATTAGATATAGGTGTAGTAGAAGCATGCGTTTGTGGGTGATATATTAAGATTTCCATTAATTATAATTTCCCAAAAACAAGAGAGATGATCCTTCATGTAATTATTATTATTAATTTACTTAATATATGAATAAACAAATAACTAGGCTTAAGAACATTTTTTAATAATCACTGTTGATCTTCCAAATAGGTCCTTTCGGATTTCCTTCATTGTGCTAGGGAGGTTTTAAGGGTAAAAACCTTATAGTGGTGACCCACATTTGTTTCAATTTTCTATGAACAACTCCAGTCATTCTTCGAGTGCTAGTGTGGAGAATCATATGTTTTTCATTGTTTATTATATATTTCTCGTTCTACATTATTGAACAAATTATCTCTTGTGTTTCAGGTTCTTGATATGGAGAGGGGTAGAGGAATCAAGAGGGAATTCATTGTGTGCAACAATTACCTATTCCAAAATCTGGTATTGGCTTGGAATAATTACATAATATTTGTAGAATTCTATTTATAGATCATTGGTTTTACATTCAAAATATAAATACATAATAGCCTTTAAATATAATTATAACAAATAATAATGTCACATGCCACATAATAATAAAAATAATATAACTATTTTGTGGTGTGTTATGTTGCGCAAAATTGATTATTGATATCTACCAACTTATAAATTATTATATTAACAATCGACATAGTCTTGGTCCATTCGAACTCCTCGAGAATTTATTAACACGCACACAAATATTTTATTCATTTAATTTATTATTTTATTCATAGTTTAGTGAATAGTTATATATTATATGTATTTGATCAATTTAACATAAATAGAATTTTTCTTCAGTCATAAGAATAAAATTTATTCCATTAATTAAATTAATGCAAAATTAAATCAATACCACCAGTAACACATAGTGTGTGACCTTCTATGATTCATTCTTATTTGATTCAGGCGGGATTATAATAATCCAAGAATGCTACCTAGCATGTTGTCATGGCACCAATGAGAAATAAATTCATATCACAATAATGAAAAATACACACAAACTGACACTCAGTAATTTAATATCTTTATAAAAAAATCTCATCAAGTAGGTTTCATTACAATGTCAACAATATATATGCTTGATAAATCATTATTTGACAACCCGAAATAATCATTTTCTTACACCACTGCCATGGAATTAATGGTGACAATTCAATTTCACTAAAAGGCCTGAATATCAACAACCAATAATATGAATGGATAAAAATCCTTTAATGACTTATCCATTAATAATATGTCATTTGTGACATAGCCAACATATCCTACATGATTAAAACATAAGGTTTGATGGTTTTCGATAGAAAATATAATTGTGTGTGTTTTGACATGCATTAATGATAATCCAATAGTATAAGGTCCATTCAACACACTCATGGATATGAATATTCGATAACAAAACATGAATAATTCCTTATAGCGGGTCTGTTCTCAAAATAACCCAATTTACAGATTTCTGAGGAAGAACATCCATAGATAAAGCCTTCTCTTAATACGATTACTCACACATGACGGTCTACATACTATGTGACCAATCAAAGTATGTTTTTCTACCATATAATTAAATTATGAATATTATCATATATATTCGTGGTTCTCATCATAGTGGGGACCTACTCTGACCTCACTAAGAGAAAAAATAATCTATGAAATTATTATATTATGGTCGTGCAGGACAATGAACAATATAAAACATGTTGTTTAACATAATATTGAACACATCAAATATTCATGTAAAAAAATATAAAATATTTTGTTCTACGAAACTAAATCTAATTCAACTCACAGTCTTGATGAAGCTGTTACTGACGGTTTTTACAGGAAGATTACTAAAAATAAGAATGTAATTAATGATGGGCCCTCTATGGAGGTTGCATGGAAGTGTTGGACATTGGATGATCATGACGAAGAAGGATCTATGGATGTTTATTCCCATGATCCTTCTCACATAAACCCTTCCTTTAACACTTTTAACACAACCTTCATATAGAGAATTTGTTTCAACTCTTAGAGACTTTTATAAAGTCCATAGTGGAGATGGTAATGTCATTGATGAGGATTTGGACTATAACATAATATTAAATGAAATTAATAGTGTTACGTATTTAAGGGACATCATGAATGAAATTATCATGCCATATTTAGAAGTTTATCCTTTGTGGGGTCTTATAAAAGACTCCACTTTTCATATATTATCCACTAATGAAACTAAAATAATGTTCACTATGTCAATAGAAATAATTGATAATGACTATGTGGAAGTTGATACTCAATCCATTGATGAAAATACAGTGCAACAAACTGTTGATCAACAAGTGGATCATGAACATATGGTTATGGCATGCTCATGTGAAGGAAAATTAAAAATGGATGATGCACCTATTTTAAATACTTATCCTATTATGGGGTCTTTTTATATCAATGATCATTCATTCAAGTAATTATTGAGTTCATCTAAACTCAACATGATTTAATTTACAACAAACTTCTATGCACTAGAAGAACATAAATCCAATGAAATGATGAATTCAACCCCCAAGGATTCGGTGGATCAAGTAATAAAGGTATAATGATTACTAAAAATTCTATTGGTGTGCTTGATTTTCACAATTAGAATTTAGGGAATGTAGTTGGAGACTGTGATGTTGTTGAACCACCTCATGGGGCTAAGGTGGAAGCCATTTCCACCCCAAAAAATGATGAAATTATAAAAATTATCATTTATGTTGATTCAGATGATGGGGTGATAAATCCAATAAATTAGAACAACTATAACGTACAAGAGGATGATATGTAATAAACATTGTGACAAAATAAATTATAGAAACATGGTCTTTGTCGAAAAATTCTTAGGCGGAGCCACGACCATGATTATTGGGCTGCTAATATGGAGGATCCACAATCAAGAGATCCTGAATTGGATGACACTGATATTGAATGTATATTCCTTCATGGATAACTTTTTGGAGAGAATTACACCAGGGGTCATACAGACAAACATGGTTGTAGTATTGATTGAGTGCCTTAAAAGAACAAGAATTTATGATTAAAAATATGATGACAGAGAAATCATGGTGCTTCTTGATGAGCGAAATGATGTGTTGCATAATCCCATCATATAATCATTAGGTTTCCTTTATTTTTATTTCCTTAAATTGTTCTTCAGTAAAACCATTAAAAAAATTTAAATTGAATATATTAAATATATATAAATTTTTATAATGAAAATTATACAAATACTTATTTAAAAATAAACAAATTGAGAAAAATATTAAACTTTATTTTAATTAATTAATTATTGATAACATTAAAAAACACTATACATTAAATATATATATATACGAATGAATTAAAATATAATTTACATAATACAACACATTTATTCATTTACATTAAATAGTTTGGTAATTTTTTATAATTAAAAATAAATTTGAATTTAAAATTTTAACTAATTGCATCGGGTAATTGATATAATTGAATGTCGTTTGATATTTCAATTAAACATAGATAAAACATTTTCTATATTGATTTCACATATACATAATTAATTCATTTTTATATAAAATTCATAGATACCAATATTAATATAATTGATGAAATATTATATAGAAACACTTACACCTAAAATTTATTCAATTTATTATAATTGTTGTATTCATTTTATAATTTTTTAATAAATTAATATATTTATTAAATAATTTATTTAATCATTACAAATTTTTATGTTATTACAATATGTATCAATTCATTTTTTATTTTTATAATTTTTTAGTTTTTATATTTTTCTCAATAAGCAATTTAATCAATATCAATTATTATATATATATATTTATATATATTTACTATGTATTAATATTCACAATATGAATTCATCATTATTTAAATATAAATACATATTTTTAGTAACTTATTTTTAATTAACAAATGTAATCCATTTTTTACGAACTTATTTTTAATTAATAAATGTTATCCATTTTTTCAATATATAATATTTTTTTAACATGCTTGTACATATGATTAAATATTAAATATTATTGTTAAAAATATATTTGTAATATATATATATATATATATATTAATTTTTTATAAATTTAGATTTATATAAGTCTACATTTATAGAAAAATAAATTTAATAAATAATTTCTTCATGTACTTATATAATTATAAATAAATAATAATATAAATTTAAATAATAATAAAATTATAAATAATTTATTTGAATGAACAATATATTTATGGTATTTATATTAATAGATATTTCTTTAATATATATATATATATAATTATATAAATATTATTTTTTAAAAAATATATTCATATAACTATAAACAAATAAATATATATAACAATAATTTTCAAATTAAAATAAATATTTTTAATTAAATAATTATTTAATATATTTATATTCATATATATTTATTAAATATATATATATTAATTTATAATTTCCTTTATTAATTATAATACTTATAAACCCTTAATCAGTGATTATGTAATAAGCGATGATAAGGTGAATCTTTATCAGTACCTTTTTAGAGCAGATAAAGAATATGATTTATCGATTCTAATAAAGCACTGATAAATACATAGTAAAGATAAAAGGTATCATTATCAAGATTTTTTGAAAGTGGTGATAATAGTGTCCATAAAAATGTTATAATCTATAACCATAATGAACTAGTTTACAAAATTAGATGCTATTTGTGGTATCCACCTACAACACGAACTTCTTGTTGTCAAAATATATGCAAGAATAAATGATAGAATAAAGTCTCCATATATTCCAATGAATTATTCTATGTCTCAAATGATTCAAGATTAGAACAGATCCATGGACAGAACGAAATCCAGGTTTTTCAATAACTATGAATTCTATTGGTCATCCATTGAACCTTCCCATCCCAAACCCACATATCCCAAAAAATCTTTGTGCAGTACCCTATATTAAAATAGCCCAAAAATAACTTATTATATATGTTTACATATCATCATCCCCTATATCATTTCGATCTCTTTGGGAATTTTTTTTATTTTTACATGATATATATCAAACCCATTGTCAGATCATGTTTTTGTGAGGTATAATAGGCGCTTAGTACCAATATTCTAGGACATCTTCCTCTTCCCAATCTTCAAGTTCTGAGAACTTCATCCATATAGAAGTATGTATTGTCTTTGGATTGGATTACTCCATTACAAATCACTTCAGAACCTCTTTATCATAAATTTATTGAGAAATTAATATTATATGATTTCATTTATTCACCTATTAACCAAGATAATGTTTAAATTAGTAATCATATGCATCTCAATATCCTACATCATGTGATCTAAAATAAAATTCATTTTTCTTTTTCCAATCCTCAAATATTATGTCTTCGAAATATACGAAATCCAACATCATTTGACGATTAACATTCATGATGTAGAGGATCTGATCAACAATACCACACTAAAAAAATTCATACGTATTGTTCTAACATTAAATTTCAGGCCCCCAGTCATTTCATTATCTTATTAAAATTATTATTTAACAAAAAAACCAATCTATTATTTTCATCTATAATAAACCAATCATGTTTCTAAATTTAATCCTCCTTATGATGTCCCCTATGGAACTATTATTTGACAGCAATTTGGCATACATTGAACTATATTTGGACTAATAACTCCCTGAAAATTCAAATAGATTACAATCAGGCTGTGGGAGTAAATTTACCCATGAAATTCCATTCGTTGATTTCAGATGTACATGTATTTCAATAATAATATAATCATTTTTCTTTTTCATCACCTTCAATGTCTTATTTTGAGTATTCCCCAGCCTTGGGTGCTCCCCTCATTGCTTATCAAATTGACCATTAATCCCTTTTGATGTTTTATCATTATTTTATTTATAAACATATTCCCCCTTCTAATTAGATAAAAAATACCCATTAATTAGGTCATATCGTCGTAAAAAAATATCAATACAACCTTTTAAATTGAGTATTTAAATGTCCCATTATCTTATATGATCAAATTTATACTACCCCAAAATAATTTTCTCTTTCAAAAAGAATTAAAAAAACAATCTGACCGAATATCACAAAATTGTTCAGATTGTTTTCTATACAATTTTAAAATTACAATCCTAATTTAAATCATAACACACTCATTAATACTTCTTAAAATAACATCATTTTATCCTCACACTGCTAATAAAATATTTATATATTTTACATTAATCAATCTAGAACTATACCATTCAATAAAATTTCCTTTTGGTTCCACATATATTAATATGTTATTACCATCAATGAATTTCCCAAAAAGTAGAGTCATTGCCCATTTTTGATAACATAATGGAGAGTAACTTTCATCCCCATCAACATCATCTCCCAGACATATATTATTATAGTTTGTTTCTTGATATTCATTCTTTATCTTTTTTCTTTTACTTTTAATATTTTGAGTATTAGTAATACCATACATGAACACTTCATAGGGGTTTCCATTAAGCATGGGTGCATGCCCCGATGTAATGGAGAATTATTGACCAACTACAAAATGAAATGATAATTATTTATTGTATGAGGTGATGAGGAAGAAGGTTTCATATTCCACTATTTGAGGAATAAAGATGAAAAATTCTAATATAGTGGAAGATTTCATTTCATAAATTCATTTAACCAATTTCATTAAATAAAAGAAAAATTATTTGAAACAATATAATGGTGTGTTTCTATTATTGTAATTATATATAATATTAACCTTTGATAATGGATATATTATGTTTAGTTTTTTATTTATATTATAGTATAAATATTATTTGGACCCAATAGGATGGATATGAATAAAACATGGATGCATTCTAGTCATTTAACAAAATATAAATAATATGGAGTTAAAGAGTTCAACAGATTTTCAATAGAGAACTCATACAACCCAGATCAAATCCTATATCCATGATTATATTATTTTTATTCAATTACAATATTTTATAATGAGTATGATGTACAATTTAGTTGTCATTGAATATATTATAATAATAAATTTTGGTTTAAATGTGGAAAAAATTGAACGTTCTATCTGATTAATAGGTTACAATGGTTTATGGATCATTTGATATTAGTACAAGTGTAAATGATTTTGGATATTTGAGGGAAGAATTGAAAATATAAATTGAAGATGATATTCATGATTGTACAAATTTTTTTGAGATGTTAAATAGTAATTGTAAGATACCATTATATAGCCATTGTAATAAATACACAATGTTTTCATCATTATTGAAGTTATAGTATTATAAAGCTGGTAGTTGATAGAGTGTAATCATCTTTGCATAACTACTCGGTCTCCTAAATGATATTCTACCAGAAGAATATGATCTACCTTATAAAACATATGATGCTCCAAAAAATTTACCATCAATTAGAATGATCGATAAAAAAATCACGCCATTTCCAAATGATTCCATATTGTTTCGCAAGGACCATGAATCAGTCATAAAATTCTATATGTGTGGTGTGAATTTGTAAAAGAAAAATGAATCAATTGTTTTGAATTTTGTATGGTACTTTCCTATAATATTTTTAATCAATCGTTGGATGTTAGAAAAATTTACGATAATTAACCTAAAATGTGGATAAAATAATTAATTAAAGGAACCTACATCATCAAACAGATTCTCCTCAGTGGAATAAAATTGATTACTAGTATCCCAAATATGGAAAAGTTAAATGAAACATTGTTATCTCGTTATCTAAAAAGGAAATAAAATATTTTTCTATACATTGTAGTACTCACGGTACATGGCCCATCATATTGGTAAATTATAACATTCAACAATGGTTATTAATGAAGTGAACATGTAATATGTTTTCTCGCAATATCTCTATTCCAAAACATCCCAATAATGATATTGGTGTCAATTTTTCTCCAATGATTGAATATATAATATTATCAAGGGATAATGGTGTTACAATGTCTGGTTGATGTAGAAGTAAATGACTCATATTGAGGGTTATGTTTTATGGGATGATAAATGAATTGTATTCTAATGGAAATTTATCATCATAAAACATTAATAGACTATGGGGGTGTTCCATTTGTAAAAAATACACACACTCATTTCAGTTGAAACATTCCTCAAAGGTAATGTTTTTTGGACATCAGAAAATTTTAATTCAATGACATAAATACTTATCAACGATGATATTAATCGATGGGAATATCAAACATGGTGAATACCCATCTCTAATAACAGTTGATAGACTTCTAAATAATGTAAAAGAAATTGGAACTATTTTTGATACACTGATATTTAAAATCCTTATGAAATCATGTTGGAAGAAGGGATTCATTTTGTAAAGACTAAACCCTAGTCTCTCGGGGCTGGTGCCTTATTATATTACATTATCATGATTACATGAAAGGAATTTCCAAGAGGAACAACTAATTTAGTATATTTGGAAATCCTGATATATAAACAAGTTCAACATTACAACTTGAAAAGAAAACCCACATAAAAGTTCTAGTGGGAACATCCACCACTCTATGATTATCCCAGCAACTCAATTGTAATATACCTCTTCATGTCATGGAAAAAATGGGTTAATAGCAGGGGTGGGATCATATTCTCAGTAAGTTTATGAATTATAGAAGAATGTATAATAAATATTAGACATTATGAATAATAGAAAACACATGAAATTAAAAAAAACATGAGCATTATATTGCAAGAAATGAGTTGAGTAAATATTGACATAATAAAACATAAATATTCGTATTGTAATAGTCCATTAACAACATGATCTATCATTTTCTAGCTTGATAATGAGTGTAATTCATATCCCATACATTCTGAAACATACTATCATGGCATTTCCACATAAATCTACAAATGATTTAGGCCTCTACCAAAACAAGATCTCAAAATGGTCAAGTCCTTGGCCAAGTCCATATCTATATTTCTAATGACACATGCTGATGCATCCATGATATATTAAGGGACACACCCATAACATAATAATCCCAATTCATTCATCTGGTGAACATGGATTCCCATAAACAAGATATTCATTCATATAAAAAATAACATATGAAACGTAAATAACATTCCTTTATCATTAAACATAAACAATAACCATTCAGGTTAAGTTGTCAATGGATTTAAGGAAGAACATGCCCAATAATAATAATAACAAACAATTCAATATGAAATGGTATATGATATTATTATTATTTATCCCATTAATACATAATAGTCATCGGGATTTCTGAAACAAATGAAGATACTCTAATAATATCGTCAAGTAATTCTCGTGAATAATTCAATTTTATTTTGAAAATAAGTATTCTTTTGAAAAAGTCATTGTATTTGACAAGAAGTTAATTAATATAGTATTATAATAACAAAATTAATAATTTTATAATGATAATGGTTTTTAAAATATATTTTAGAGTGCCCGTGAAAATAGGAAAGAATTTGATAAATTTCATTGAATCAGACTTGTATTATGAGTAGATTTTTTGAAAGATACTTTTCAAACATATTACTCTGCATAAAATAAGGTGTAATTTTTGTTAGTACACATATATAAAACATTTAGACAGAAATAATGTGGAGTACATATGAATCAATAAGTATTTAATTTAGGTAAGTAGATAATAAATGTAACCTGAATGAAAAATATGGTTCGGGTTGAAAACCCATACCTAATGTCCAAATGAGTTATATTGTTGATATTAAGGTCCTGGAATATCAAATTATACTTAATAATGACTTAATTAATGAAAAAATAGATAATAATTTATTTTATCAAAAATTTATTTAGTCCATTATGTCCTTATTGATTTGATATTAGACCGAATTCGGTCGTTCTAGAGTGTTCGTTTCTATTGTTTTCATGATTTTTATATTTGTATATGAGTATAGATGTTAATGATGAGTGGATATAATTACCAAAAATCGAAATAATATATTATTTATGAACTTCAAGATGTTTAAATGTGTTTATATATCATTTTTACATGTTATTATAATTAATCATTGGATGCAATATTAATGACAATCACAAAGATTATTTGGCGGTATATGGATTATTATGAACTAGGGTTTTAATAATAATTAATAATATGTACATATATGAGTTCCTGAATATTATATAGTATATAAAAAATATATTATATTATGTTTCATCCATGAAAATGGTTTCATGACTAGAAATGGTGCAGAAATTATAGAACGAAACATAATCATCCATGATGTTGTAAATTGGAACCTCACATATGCTAATTTCAATTATACGAGATATATATATTTATATATATATATATAGAGTGGGAAGATTGATAATGGTTATCAAATTAACATGGATTAATTCTAATATATAGATGAAACCAGAGATATATGTATCAATTTGATAAAACAGGTTGGGAGAGAATAAGAAAATAAGATAATTTGAAAGAAATTAAATGAAAATTAATTATGCCTTCCCTCTTCATGTAACCTCCCTAAGAACCTCTTTAAGGGAAGGGGATTCGGTCTTATGACAAGACTAAGAGCTTTTAATGATAGAGAGTGTCAAGAGAAGGGTATTTTAGAATAAAATTTATTAGCAAAAAGTCTTATTTGAATGTAGAGAAGAGGAAGTAGAGGGGTTATATGGGAGGGGAGGAGGGTTTTCCCATTATTTTACACACTATTACTATATTTTTTAAATACAACTAGTTATATTGATTCATGTGATCAATATCAGTAATATGTTCATTTTATTTTAAACCATGTGTTCATACATTATCCATGATAATATGAATAGTGAATCTAACAAATAATTGTTATATTGTGTACATTACAGTATATTATAATTCATTGAAAATATGAGTTCATCAGAAAACTCCCAAAAATTCACCCAACCCATTTATTTATATGTAGATTCCAAAACTTAATTCCATTTTACAAAAATAATTTTCTAAATATTATTATTTTAATTTTTAATTAAATTTCAAATTTACATGAAAAATGCAGTTATTAATACATTTATTCACTTATTCCAAAACATAGGTATATCATACATTGTCTTATAACCTATATATATATATATTCTATCATAAACGATGTTACTATTCATATTGTCATGTCACTATTTTTACGGGTAACCTTACTATTAATTTGGGTATGTTACTATTCACTAAATATTATGTTAGTCATATCAGTCTCTAATTAACTTGCTAATCGCAACCATGTTTGTAAGATTTTAATAATTCAAATGAAAGGGGCTGTAAAATTTCTATTTACGAGCTTGGTCATAATAATGATTTTTTGTAGAGAGTCATTGTTCTATGCATTCAATATTAAATTTATTATAAAAAACATGGTGTATTACATTATCCCCACCATATAAAAATTTTCCCTCAAAATTTCCAAAATGATACCTCACATAAATATTTTAGGTACTTCTTCATCATAAGCTCCTCATGATCCCTTATTGCATATAAGATTTTCTAATTTTTCAGAAGTATTATTACTAGTTGAGTTATACAATTTCTCCACACATTTTCATTCTTGGGAAGAATCTAGATTGGATATTCACAATAACATAAGTTAGGTTCCATTTATATACCATCAGAATGGAGGACATGCATTAGATCATCCATGTACCTTATCAGTAATGGTACATGGAACACATTTTCTACTTTAGAAAGGGTAGGTTTAATAACCAAATGAAATGATACAATTGAAATTCTCTCCAAAATATCAAAATGTCCTATGTACCTAGGGCTCAGTTTCCCTTTCTTCCCAAGTCTTATAACAACCTTCCATTGATATAAAATAAACATAACATGATCTCCCAATTGAAACTCAAAATCATTCCTTTCTTTAATTGCATTGATTTTTTTCCTTCTTTGAGCTACATTGATATGGCATTGAATAGTCTTTACCATTCATGTAGTCTCCTCCACAATAACTAGGTCCACATGTTTCCATTCTTCAACTACAACCCAAAAATTTGTTTTTAACATCTTTTTCCATAAAATGATTTATATCGTTCTGGTTGAATACATTAATGGTAACTATTATTGTATGAAAACTCCTCTAAATTTAAATACTGATCACACATACCATGAAAGTCGTGTGGGCATTATCATAACATGACTTATAAGGATTGGATCATCCATTCTGATTCCCCGTTCGTTTGTAGGTGATAAGAAGTACTCAATCATTGATTTTTATCCCAACTATTTTGAATAAATTACCCGTATTTCTTGGTAAAGTGTAGATCACTATAAAAAAATAGAAAGATGTTCTCCATGATGTCCCACAAATTCATTAATATATAGTCATTCTTGGAACACCACTGGAAAATCTTCCCTTATATAACAGGATTGTGTAGATTTTGTATGTCGATACACAATTACCCATATTTATTCTTTCATTAAAGATGTTTTTTGTAAGGTATTGAAAAATAAATGGCAATGTCATTCCTTTTCTATGTATGAATTGGTAGTGATTTCTTGACTCCTCAAGGATTTTGTTGTTTAGTCTTTACTTGTCAATAGACTAAACTTCTTGATATATAATAAAAAATTCCCCGTTTTCATCTTATCCCACCAGAAATATTCATTCACTTCATTATAGATTTCCATGATATGAGGGTGTGTAGTAAAATTTGAGTGATAAACATCATCTATGATCTCCCTTTTCAGCTCGGGTTTAGAAGGAACATGTAGCCTTTTACCAAAGTTCATAATTCCAACTCCACACACACAGTAAGACAACTACCCCTCTTTTACAGCATTAATTTCAATAAGTAGGTTATCATAATCATGTTGGGAGATTTTAATCCTTCTAATAAGAATGGATGGGAAACTAAATGAAAATGTATTTCTTTTTCACCTTCATTTAAAATTACGATATCCTTCCTCAATAGATCTATGTACAATAGAACCCTATAAATTCACATTTTGTTGTGGACTTCATGATCCCTCCTTCTCTATGAATTATATACCTTATTTTATATTCCTAGATGGTAGTGAATGGAAGAATAATAGTCCTTGAGTAGTTCGAGTCATATCCTTTTCCACATGTTGAGTTCATTCTATGAGAAGACATATTTCAGACTCTTATGATCCATATATAACTCACATTATTTCCCATAGAAATAATGTCTCTGTATCATCGGGGAAAAGATTATTGCTAATAAATCATGATCAAGAGTGTTATTGTTTTGTTTTTGAATCATTATTATCATGATGAATATGGAATATCTCTATCACTATTCATAAGGACACAAAAAATAACATTCTTTGAAGCATTTCCATAGCTCACAAACCCATCATTTCCCTATGGTAGAGTTAGGATTTTGGAATTCACTAATATCCTCTTCAATTCATCGAAGCAGTCATCACATTATTTGGTCCATATTAAAATTAATAATTTACATGAATGAATGGTCCTTGGGTTGGCTAAACAGGTGATGTTTTGATTGAAACACCATTAATAAAATGCTAATCCCATAAAATTATGTTCTTCATTTATGTTTGTTGATGTATGACATTATTTCAAAGCCTTTCTATTGAAGGATAAATATATATTAATTCCATAGAGAAAATGTATCCATGAATGGAAGCTGATTAATCCCAAAATTCACACATTCTAAACATCCCATATAATTCTTTTATTCAATGAGTCATCAGAATATTGCACTAGCGATTTTTAGTATCTTTGTAGGTTTTGGAGTATACAATGATATCATCGTTAAATACCACAACAAATTCATCAAGTTACTCCTTAAAAATTATATTAAATATATCCACAAAAATATAATTTACATTACTCATTCCAAAAGTAATAATTATAAACATGTAATGACCATAACTAGATGGATATTCATTATTCTGAATATCATTCAACATGACTTTAACTAATGATATCCAGATCAAAGATCAATCTTAAAAAATTAGTGGGCTCTATGATGTTGATCAAACAAATCCTGAAAGCGAGGTAGGGGATAGTTGTTCATTATTATTTTAGCATTGGAATCTTTATATTCATATCACAACCGCATATATCCATATTTCTTCTTATTGAAATGAATAGGGGTTCCCCATGGAGAAAATCTTGTGTAAATAAATCCATTGTCACTCAATTTTTATAGGTGTTTCTTCATTTCCACTAATAACACAGTGGTAATTCAATAAGGGTTCTTTGATATGGGCCTTGAATTGAGAATTAGGTCAATGTAAAATACAGTTTCACTCTCTAGAGGATGTCTAAGTAAATTTTATTGAAGGAAATCAAATTATTCATGCAGAAGAGGTACGTATACTATTTGAACATTCTTTTCCTTACCCATTGTTATTGCATTTATTTCCTCAGCAATTATTGAATTTTGTAGAGCTACTGAGGGAATTATGATAATAATTATTTGGTTATGTTTCTACCCTAAATATATGGAATTCCACATCGTCCTAAAAATATGTAACCACCTTTTTCATGATATTATTTTCGCATCGTGGTTCAATAGACAATCCATAGTGATTATTATATCAATGTTATATAGGGTTATGAAAATAAAATCAATACCTAAATCATGTTTATATTATATAATAGGGTATATATGAAACAATATTGTTTCTATGATACTCACCTTAAGAGATTGAACTGACAAAACCCTTATGAAATCAAATTGGAAATATTTAATTTTCATGGATAACATGGAACAGATGATAGAATGTGATGATCATTAATCAAATAATGCATTGTCTAAATTTGAGGAAATAATAAAAGTATCCACAACTATGTCATTAAAAAATTAAATTTTGGTAGATGTGATGGTATAAGCTTATCCATGCTCCAATGGACATTTTGGAGTCGTCTATCCTTGACACTTTGTACAATCCTTATAATTGTGTCCCATAAACCTAAAATTATGGCATTGAATGTTAATATACTGATTCTTCACCTTTCAAACACCAACATTGTTTCATTTATTTCCATACGTATTACCCACCCCTTTTCCTTTCATGTAGGCACCATGGTGTTTCCTTCCACAATTTTCTCTAGGTGGAAATTCACTTCTTTCTTCCTTCCACATTTACTTATTTCCATTTCTAGAGTTTTTAATTTCCCTCTTATTCTCTTACATTCTGTTATTATTTTATGATATAGAGAACTAAATTTTTATCTTTATAGCACCTGGGACTACATTTTCATAGGATGAGAATGTTTGGAAGACAGGAACATACCAGAGGAATGGGTTTAATCCATAAAATAATATATCAATCATTCTCCACAGATGATGTATATAGTCCACAACAATCATTTCTATCCTTGTGAAATTAGATTCATTCATTTTGACTTTATCATATACTTATTTATTTTAATTCAGAAATTGCCTTTCCATATATACTCACAGATCACAAGGAATGAATTTCTCTAAGAAAAGTTCATTAAAATCACCTCATTCTATATTATCTATATCTTATTCCTCATTTGTGTTTTGAATTAGTGACCACTATTGATCAGCATCTCCCAACAGACGATAAAAATACATGACAACAATATCTCTTTTGTTACTTTCCATGGTGAGAAATATCTTCTCTATCGAACTTATCCACCGCTCTACTACTAATGGGTTTCTAGTCCCATTAACTGATGGTGGTTGTTGTCTCATAAATTGATCTGACATAGATCCTCCATTTTTATGGAACATGATGCTCTATATGGGATATGATATTGTTCATAACATGAGTATGTTTTCCCTGAATAGTATTAAGTTTTCTTGCACCATACATAGCTCTAGATCCATCATCATTATCTTGAATCAGAGGAAAATCCCTACATGCCACACATGCATTTATGTGGTTTCTATTCCATCCACTAGGAACATTTTCAAAATAATGGAACACACTAGATTAGGATATGAATCATAATTTATAATCCCATTATTAAAAAATATTTATAATGAATTGCTAATATCATAATCATAAATATGGTTTCCTCGAGAAAAAAGTTATATTTAAAGATTTCATAATGGCTGGTAAGAAAAATTAGAATTATCCTAATCATATCCCCCAGGTGTGTCATTCAAAGTGCAAAATAAGGCATGTTTTCGTGTAACATAATATTTAGGGTTAATCATGATACTATATGTCTGAGTTTTTACTCATATTTACATCTTTTCAAAACCCACTTCCACTTCTAGTATCTAGATAGGGATTTATATTCCAGAAATATCTACATAATAAATTTCTTCCCAATATACTAGTATGTTTTTTCTTTTTTATCCTAAAAAACTATCTTATGGGTTTGTTCCCTAATATATTTTTTCTAAATAAATTTTCCATGTTTTACTAAAAAATTCTTAAGATACCATCTGTGAAGACCCAACCCCAGACTCCCAGTGTCGGTGAATTAATAAATTACATTGGCATCATAAAAATAATGTCATATCCTGAAGGAAAGTACTGTTTAGTTGATTTCCAAATCTTAAAACATGAACATGCTCAACATTTCAACATAAATTTAAAATAACATAAATATTCCACTGGGAACATCCACTTCTGTATGATTATCTCATTATGTCAATCATAATACACCACTTAATTTCATGGGTTAAATGTTACATAACAATGGGTGATGTCATATGCTTAGTAATGGACTTAACTACATCATAATATAACATAAATATTATACATGTTGAATAATTGAAGAAATATGTCTTTAAAAATAAACATTAACATAATATGGCTTGAAATTGGCTAAGTAATTATTTCCATAATAAAACATTACAATGGGTTTTCTACTAGTCGAATAACCACATGATCTATGAATTTACCTCTTCATAATGAGGGAAATGCATATGTCGGACAATCTAAAACATACATTCATGGCCTCGTCTAAGGAAACAGGAAATGTGTAAGGCCTTGGCCAAAACCATATCTCAAAATGGGCAAGGCCTCAGCCATAACCATATCTAATTGTATTATGAGACCTACTGTTACATTGAGTGGATATAGTGGGCCCCACACATCACATACTAACTCTAATAAATTTCTCCAATACACAAGGTTACACATGATCATAAAATAAATTCATATTCAATCTATCAAATAAATCATAAATAACATTCCCCAAACATTAAAAATAAACACTCATCATTTGTAGTAAATTAGGGAATGGTTTTAAGTTATAACATCAATAGAAAACTAATCATATACCATAAAATATGATATTCAATAGGATATCATAAATTAATAATCCAAAAAATAACTATGAAAAAATATGGGTTATGAAACAGATGAGGATGCCATTAAAAAATATTTGAGTAATTTTGGAGATAAATACTCTTTTATTGAAAGAAGTGTTCTTTGGAAAAAGCCTTTGTATAAAACCATAAGTGATGTAAGATAGTATTTTAATAATATATTTATTGATTTTATATATAAAATGGTTTCTAAAAACATATTATAGAGTGCCTATGAAAATAGGAATGAATTTGAGAATTTCCCATCAACTGGTCTTGTATTATGGGAAGAATTTTTGAAAGATACATAAAAACATATTACACAACAAAAATGAAGTTATGATTCTAGATGGTACACATATATTTATTATTGAAGAAAAAATTATGATTAGTAGTTATAAATGAATAATAATTTAACTGAGGTATGTAGATAATAAATGTAACCCGAATGGAAATAGTTGTTTGAGAAGAAAACCCTTACCTTATGTTTGAATGTGTTCATCTCTTGAACATAAGGTATGGGAATATCAATTAGAAATATTAATGTAATAATTCAAAAATTACTAAACATGTATTCAGTTAATCACAATTTTAATAAGTTCAATATATCCTTATTGATATTTTATAAGATTAAATTTCATTGTTCTGGAGTGTTCGTTTCCTTGGTTTTCATGATTTATATATTTGTTTATGAGTATATATGTTCATGTAGAAAGGATTTAATTCACCATAATTGAAATTATATATTATTTATTAGTATACATAAGTGTTAATGGTTACATATTTCATTTTTTATGTGGTATGAGGATGAATCATTGGATAAAATATTAATTACCATCACAGAGATTATTTGGATATATTTGGATTATTATGAACTACTTTTTACATCAATATTAGAACTATTTACATATAATAGATCATAAAAATAAATTCGGTTATAATAGATATATTATATTCTAATTATACCATCAAAATGGATTCATGACCAATAATAGAGGATAAATTGATGTTTGAAATATCGTCGTCCCCAAAGGTAGTATATTTGAACCTCATGAATGATGATTACATTTATAAGAGAGGTAGAGAATGATTAAGAATATTGATAATGGTTATTAAATTAACATGGAGTAATTATAGTATATAGATGATACAAAAGTTATAATGATATATTGGAATGATGTGGTAAGTTGAGAACAAGAAAATAATATAAATTTAAATAAAAATAAATGAAAAAGTAAGATGCATTACCTCTTCAAATAACCTCTTTGAGACCCTCCTTAAGCGAAGGGGTTGTTGTATTTTGGAAATACCATAATCTCCTAGTATCAAGGGTTACTAGGGAAGGGTTTTTTACAGAACATTCAGGATCATAAAGGATTAGATAAATGATGAGAAGAAGGAGGGGTTGTGGTTATAATGGAGGAGATAAGGGATTTCCCATTATTTTACTCATTATTTTAATATTATTCCAAATAGAACCAATAATGATGATTCATGTGAACTGTAATAGTAATATATGCATGTGAATTTCAACCATGTGTGCTTACATAATACATGATTCTAGGAATAGTTAATTTCACATATAATGAATATATACGATAAATTACTGTATTTTATTATTCATCCAATATTTGATTATTTAAAAGAAATCCCAAAAAAATACTCATACAATTTTTGATATATATAATCCCAAAATGAATTCCATTTTTTGAAAATAATATCATAACTATCAATAATTTAATCTTTAAATAAATTCATAATTTAATTGGAAAATATTGTTTTTAAAAAAGTTATTTTATTATTCCAAAACATATGTACTTCATATATTCAATTCAATCATATATATATATAATATAATATGTGTGGATAATATTATTAAGTGTACATAACTATTCATAATGTTAACATTACATTTCATAAATTTATGTTACTATTCCTCAAAAATTATGATTGGCGTATTAGACTCTAAATAGCTTACTGATCGTAATCGTGTAAGTCAGATTTTTGGAAATTAATATCATAGGGTTGGTAAAATTTATGTTTAATGGAAAGGTTAAAAAAAGTGTTGTTATGTAGATAATTTGTGTTTTATGAATTCATTATTAATTACTTTTGAAAAAACATGTTGTGTTACATGTTTTTATTCAAATACAGTATTGGAATTGATTAAATTATAGATATATTATTGATTTAATTTATATAGAAAAAAATATACTGGATAATGTTATTGGTACATTACTAACTGTTCATAGAAAAATTAATATTTTCATCATGGATGTTTGGAAAGTATTAACATGATAATGAGGGATATGGGGGAACTTGTGAAGGATAAAGGGAAAACTTTTCATCTTCCAGCAGATTACAGTATATGCATATATGAAAATTTTCAATTATTTATTTTCATTAATACTATAAATGTTCAGTAAGGGTATCCATAAAATATAAATAATGTTATGTTAATGAATTATTTGATGTTATAAGGAAAAAAATCACAAAAGTATCATGTCTTTATGCATGATTTTATTCTGGTATCTTTTTGTTGCATTCTGCAACAAAATATATGACACAAATTTACAAGACAATACATATTGGTTAAATCCATATGTACTAATGTTATAGTCCGAATTGAGTTTCCAATAATCAATATAGAGTTTGAAATAATATTATGTGAATTATATATTTTCATACAACCATCATTCATTTATATAATGGTATACCTCATAGTTCACTAGGATAGAGAGTCTCAACTATGTGGTCATATCCATTATAGATGAATTTTCCTCATTGAACAGATTATGAAATTATTTAAAGGGTATAACAATAATCGAAGTAGGAAATACAGTTTTATTTTATAATAATATATTGTTGAAGAAGCAATTGATTTTTATACCGATTACCTATCTACTATGAACAAAATCAATATCCCCAAGGCTCGTAAAAGAAGATTAATAATGGGATAATGTATTTTCAGATAAGATGTTGTTACAATTACCTTAACCGAGTAGGGGAAATCAAACATTCAAATTTTACATAATAGTAAACTTTTTGATCCATAAATTGAATCTCACAACAAAATTCATAGAGATTTAAATCCATCAAGGGTTGAAGGATGGATATAAAATACAATTAAACAATATTTTATAGGATGGTTCTGGTATCAAATTTTTATGGTGTTATTTGAAAATATGAATTCCATTGCTAAAGGACGCTAATAAATTTCCAAGGGATGAAATAAAAAATTTATATCTTATACATTTTTCTAATCAATGGATAATTTTTCTATAAAAATTAAAATGATAAGTGCATTATGAAAAAAGATGTGAAGAGATGAACATATCATGTTGAAGGGTTTAAATCCAATTAGCTAAAATTTTCATATTTTTTCATTACCAAACATATATATGAGTTGTACGTATGACATTTAAATTTCCAAATTTCTATGAAAAATGCATTAAAAATTTGAGTGCAGTAAATGTTGATTAAATATACTTCATGATTGTCAGTTTTAGTGTGGAAGTGAAAAAAATGAGTCATTAATAATTGTATCCCAATTAGTGAATGTATTTTTTGTCTCACAAACTGAAACGAATAATTGGTAAATTGTCCTACTAGATACTAAGTCAACTGTCAAGTAAGATGAAAAATCAATCTTAGATGACATTTTAATTGGGATATCACAATATGTTCATGTTTATACCAACGTATACATGGTCATGAATGATTGAGGGGACCATAAAAAGGGTATTCTGATTATCGATACTTGAACGAAAAACATAATTCCTTTAATATTGGAATAATAGTTAATAATAAGTTTCAGGATGAAGGAATGACTTTACCTAATTTGTTATATTAAATAATGTAGCAAAGTCAAATTACAATGATGGATTAAATAGTGAATTATATATATCACCACATGCATCTTTTTGAAGAAATTCAAGATATAAAAGATTCCACAAAGAACCAAGTGGAATTGAACTTCATAATTTCTCTCATGGAAAGGACATACACACCATGTTTTTCATCTCTAATGACATCTGTAATACACATTCAATATTTTCCACAAGTCTAATAAAATTAATCCATGAATAAAAAATATTCCATGGATCATTAAGAGAGTGACTTCTATGAATTCTAACATCGATTCATGAATTAGACTCAACCCATAATGCACACTAACAAAAATGTACAACATAACTGATAGATTTTATCATGGCCCACAACTCAGATTCAATAAAATGGTTTCTCCCCTGGATGTGATAATAAAAACCATTATAAAAAATCTATCGGTGAGAAATATTCCACCATTACCAGAAGGCTCTGGTTCACCTAATGTTTCCCCATCCACATTGATCATTATCTATTTAGTGATTGGGGGAATCCAGGTAATAGATATAGAAACCAATGGATTTTTAATCCTACCAGAAACTCTATGATATAAAAAAATAATAAGGTAATAATGTTCATTGTTCATAGTTCCAATTAGGATCATAGAATAAATCATATCAACACTATTTATTTTACTAATTGTAGCCTTCAAGGATTGGTATTTACTGTTAAAATATCAAGAATTCGACATTCTCAATGTAAATAAAATAATAGAGGTCATATCAGATAATAGTACGACTTTACCCCAGTCCATGCATCTTGTTCAGATGATGGAGAATGAAAGTTATCCAAAGATCGAGGAGGTAATTCTACAACCGAATACATGTTGAACATTTCTCCATAACCTTCATGTGAATGAGAAAAAGACAAAAACATGATCATGGGACTGATCTGCATTCATGAAAAGAATCTAGACTGACACATTTCTAATTCATCCATGCTACATAAGACTCTATACTATAAGGGGCCTTCTCCAAATACTCCATTTGAAATAAATATGTATCATGTAAAATGATGTTCATTTGATATATAGACCACTAATTGGAAATCACATAATCACTATCACATTTTAGCCTATACAAATACCATGAATTGAATTTTCCATTTAAATTGGGCTTCCAAATGAGAATGTCCATATCTGTATTTTTTATCAACAAAACTCCAACATTAGAAAATTTGGTAACATTTCATGTGCAACAACGTTGTTCTTCATTAATTAATATAATTTTTTTTAATTCATATGGATTTACACATTTTGTGATATAGGCCTTGATATCCAATAATATCTCCACAAATTTAGAGAACAGTTCTAAGAAACTATCCATTTAAAACATTGAATTATATGAGTATGTACATGCTTAATAACCGTCCATAATGACGATGGAATGTACAAAGTGTATCCATTATAAATATTATTAATAAAATTATCCACAAGAAATTCCGTAGAAGATTCATTGGATCTAAAAATATTCCTGGAGAAATTTTTAACAATTGAATCATTAAAAAACATGAGATCTTTTATTCCTATTCCTCCCATATCCACAGGATTAAAACAATCCTTCTAGGACACTATTATATGTTTTCCATCTAGAATAGAACATGTCCTTAAAATCTTCCAAATCAAAATCTTCATCTCATTAAGAAGGAATATAGGCCATCTATATAAGTAGAAATCATAAACAAACATAGATGTGATTATTGAATTAACAAGGTATACCCTATCTCATTGAGATATGTTTTTCCTTTCTAATATTGAATTTAATTACTAATCATGAATATGATATTCCCTATGTGAAATAGTCTTACTCTACCCCCAATGAGGAGGCACACCATGATATGTAATGTTAAAAAACCATCTCATTACACTATGATTTGTAGATACCCTATTTTATTTTTCAATGTGCACACCTCAACGAAAAATCATAAATGATTTATTCCATTTAATCAAATTACCAAAAAAATTATTCATAAGGACCAAAAATATCATTAATGTACGATAGAGTAAGTTTATTTGTTTTTTCAAACAATATAATAAAGTCATCATATAAAATATATGATGATACAAAGAGAGATCTACCAAACTTCATTTGATGATAGAATCCATATTTCACTAGATTATTTATTTAATTTGACATGTAGTCTATGTCAATAAAAAATTGAAGACAAAATAATGGATCCTCATGTCTCAATCCTCTAGAACACTGAAAAAACCTATATATGAGTCATTGAAGATCACAATGTTCCTATAACATTTTTAGGTGAAATTGATCGACATACAACAATCAGTGGAAAACCATGAATTACCATAACGACAAAGATAAAACCCCCCCATATTGTTTCAAAGGCCATGGAATGGTCAATAATTGGATTCATATTCTCATTCTTCAAGCTATTTATCAAGATATCGACACACTCTGATGTAGTATAGATAAAATTTCAAATATTTCATCCAGGTACAAATAAAAATTGTTTTTGGTTTTTAAGCCCTTGGAAATTCCACCCATTCTAGTAGTCGAGATATTATTAATCTTATTTTAAATATATTTTCCAATCGATATGGTGTAAAATCTATTTAATCATTAGGATTCACATTTTATGGAATCAGATAAATGAAATTAGCATTCCCACTATATGGACATAAGGAATTTTTTAAAAAAAATTAATCAAAATCATATATCTCAATGTAAATAATTCCCTCATAGAACACAAGAAAATATTTATAGAATCTATCTAGACCCTCAAAACATTAAATATTATTTGAAAATAGAGCTTCTCTAATATTATTTTCACTGAGTACTTGATTATAAAATCTATTATTATTTTCATCAAAAATATGAGTGATATTGTTACAATTTTTGGTGTATTATCGTCCTTATTATCAGTATACATATCCAAAAATTATTTTATTGCAACATTTGAAATTTCATTCTTATCATTAAATATTTCTCCATTAATTCATTAGGCAGTGAGTCCTCTTTTTCCCTTCTTCTCTATATACATGAAATGAAAAACAATTACATTATATCACCCTCATTTAACAATTTCATATTCTTCTAACATCTAGAATGATTTTAATTAAGAAATAATAGATTATGAAATTTCTAATAAGAATTAATATCCACCCTTGAACGAGAAATTTTGTTCCGATTAGACAGTTGACATTGAAGATGATTATTTTAATCATTTTTAAAATCATGATCAGTGATGGAAAATGAATATTTTCTCCATTCTATTGGGAATTCCATTAAATTATTTATTTTATATAAATTAAATGAAGAGGGATACCACTAATAGTAACCTTCTAGGAATCATCGATTATCTACCTATATCTAGGAATAACAAGCCATGCATTTTTGAAATAGAAATGTAAGGGGGATGAATAGAAATTATTTAATAAGATATCCATATGAATAAGGGTATTATCTAAATGGCACATAAGAAGGGTAATACTAGATAAATTAACAAACCCATTTATTTAATCCACATTAACAAGTAACGCTTTCAATTTTCCTTATTGTCTTAGATTAAGATTGTGTCTATAACAGGAAAATTATACTCCAACAATAAGGACCTCAACAAAGGCATATTTTTGAATTCATGAAGAAAAAGTGTGATTAGATAGCCTGTAAATGATATATCTATTCTTCTCAACATGGAATCACACAATGTTAAAATAACCATGAATAGTCTCTCATTTTACATATTTTTGGATAAATTTTCTAGACCTATCCAAAGATACATTTTTTTATATAATGATTAAAATCACATACAAAGGTAACAGAACTGTAAATTCTTTCATTCTCATTGAGATAGTTATTGACTACTGAAAATGAAAATAACATATTAGGGAAGTATTATCTTGATTTAATAGCTAAATTTATTACACATCATCTTGATTATTATTGTGAGAAACAAAATAATAACTATGTTTAGAACTCTTGATGTACATACAATTATCAGAGGGAATATTTGGTTCGACAATTCCATGAATCACAGGATTATTGGTAAATATTAAGATCCTAAGGACCATGAACCTGGGTGAATTCACAATCAATATTAAATTCGACTATTAAATCATCATTGGTGAAGAGACCTGATACTTTTCTAGTGTCCCTGTTATTGCAGATTCATTCTGTTTTTATTATGTTTACTATTTATTTTCATTCCTCAGACTGATGTGTTTGTAGAATACCCCTGATCATCCAGTTTAGAAATAAATATAGATGCTAGATCGCAATATACAAGATCCAAAATGGGTATTTTTTTAGAAAGTGTGACTACCTCATTTTGAAAGTCTTCAGTGTAATCAGACCAAAAAACACCATTCAATGGGCTGAATTTATTCACTGATTTAACGGTCTCCTCAGAAACATGGATAGTGGTCATTTTTATAGAACCTTTATAAGATGGTACATGTGATAATTAACCTTCATCGTTACAAAAAATAGAATAAACCATTAGATGAGTAATATTCCTTATAGAATCATGATGATGAGAAGATGGTGTATTGATATTTTGACCAAGAAAATATATAAGAATAACATGTTACAAAACATCAAAAACCTAAGTCTCTTGATCATCTTGATTAGAGTCCTGAACAATTTCATATGTAACAAAATCAAAAATCCTACCATCATTAGATGGAAAGGTAGAGTGATCGATATCTTCCACATATTACCTAGAACGGGCATAAAAATTTTCTTAAAAACATCCACCTTATTGCTCATAAAAATTCAGTAATGATTGTTCAATGAAAAACTCATCACTGACTAAACCAGGACAGAATATAACAATACCCTCTTAACTATTAGAAGGGGTAAATAGAGATTATTCAAAAGACATTAGTTTATCCTACTAGTATTTTCCATTGAAAAAATCATCAAATAATATTGGATAGACTATAGCATTACCATTTTAACTAGAAGAATGATTAGTAAGTAAATGTTCATATTCAATTTTCCGAACACGTTCTATTCTAGGATCACGAGCGTGAGCATCATGAGATTTCAATTTTCTCCATCTATTATAGCCTTTTTTTGAATTTGAATTGATGCAATATCTACTCAATCATAGAGGTAATTTTTACGTTTTCAATGTAAACTCATTTTTTATATAATTAATTTAACACATCATTTTTATCACAAAGTATTTCTATTTATTATTACTCACATTTAAATTTCTTTCTTATACATGTTTATTATATTATTTGAGTTGGGATGGCCTGTCCATAAATCATGCATTTATAAACATAAAAATCTATAGACTTATTCTCCATTAAATCATTTTCACCCATTATGTGTTGGAATTTGACACAATCCTTTAAGTTACCTCCATGGATCATTAATATAGGAAACCTTCATGTTTTAATATTAAAATAATTTCTATAGAATTTATTTATTTATTCATATTTATGGTTATTTTTTTATTTTTAATATTACACATAAGTTAATTATATTCTTATACAACTGTATTTTTTTATTCAATTTGTGGTGGTTTATTCAAACTACTCATAATCATGATATAATAGACTAGGTGACTATTACTATGTTAATGAAAACATGTAAATGTGTTAATATTACATACAAATGTCAAAAAATTGTGAATTACTGATACTTATTTAATTTATTTTCTCATCATATTATCAATTATTCATATACTAGCTTCCGTAAAATATCTAACAATTACACATTTTTTTCATTGGTCTTTTTGGAATTCATATTCTTCATTCAACGTTCTATAATAATACAAAAAATAGGAAAATATTTTTCTTTATTTCAATTTTAAAATGATTTCTGTTGCCTTTCATAGCAGAATTGCCAACAATTGATATTGATTCAATTATGTTAACTATAATAAAATTTTAAACTGCTGAAAAATACAATAGTAGAGGTATATAATGTTCCAATTTTGGAAAATTATCATTATATAATGGTAACTTGATCTTCATCTTCACTTCAGGATTTCATCAATGGGAAATGCGTTTCGACTATGAACATCGAGTAAATATGAATTTCTTTTAATACAAAAAATCATGGTAATTGAAATCATGGAAACATAGACACATATGAGTTTCATTAGTAAATTGAGACATTTATGAATATTCATCACCTCAATCTGACACACGTTGTGAAAAATATAACTCAATGATCCTATTTTTATTTACAATTGACTTTAATTTACTAAAAAGACAATTGATATACTCAAAACTGAGGAAAAAATATCTATGTTTTGATAATATATTAAAATTATCCACAGGTAATTATATATACTAAAATATGAAATTAATTTTTGATGTATATAAACTGGTCTCACATCAAACTGATGCATGATGTGATCGGTATGAGTCTAAGTGTGTGCTTCCAATCCAAAACAAATCAATAAAAATGAAAAGTGTCGTAATCAAAACCATGAAAACACATCTAGATTTTTTTATACATCATTAAAAATATCCATATGTCATTTAAGACATATAGAATTTAGTTTAACCATGTCCTGATGCAAGGTGTGACGGGTATGACTCTAAGTGTGTCTTTTTTTGTTTATCACATCAATTTTAGTAAAAACCACAAGTACACTACTCAAAATTGAGTGATGGCCTTTAAATGTGTTTATACATTAAGATAGTTATCCATAAGTCATTTTTGACATTTATTTATCCATATAACCTCAATATAATACATGATGTTCTTTATATGACTGAAATTGTCTTTTATCACTTTAATATCAACATTTTAGATCAAAAAGTGTCACTCACTATAATCTATGAAAAGAGGTTTTGATATTCATGATAATTTATAATAATTATTAATAATTGATTTTTCATGTTTTTTAATTATTCTTACACCATTATGATAATATATTAGAATGGTATGATTCAATGTACGTGTTTCTAGTTTTATGAGACATTTTAGTAATAAAATAAATGTCAAACACTAAAAAAATATGAAAATGAATTCATATTTTTTATAATATATTTGTAAAAAGATCCTTATTTCAATTGAGTTTTTTAATAATATGTGTCACCTAAATTTGAATCATGGTGTAACTGGTGTGACTCCAATCACATATTATTATTTAAAATTTACATCAATATTAGTAAAAAATTAATTGTCCATC
The DNA here is from genome assembly GCA_963277665.1 of Viscum album. Taxonomy (NCBI): domain Eukaryota; kingdom Viridiplantae; phylum Streptophyta; class Magnoliopsida; order Santalales; family Viscaceae; genus Viscum; species Viscum album. Next base: position 1,882,366,350 of record OY728164.1, read on the forward strand.
TCAAAACATATAATACACATCCAAATAATTTTGACACTTTATATAAATTATCTATATGTTAGTTATGATGTATAGGAATCAATTTCACCTAAATATGAAACATTATATTCTAAATATGACTCATTTTCTCTATTATGAATTTAAAATATAGGTTTTAGTTCAATATGTTTCACATACCAAAAATAAAGAAAACATGCTTTGATTGTCTTGATATTTTTAGAAAACCATTAATAAGTCATTTATTATATCTGGGAATTTGACTCACATCAAACTAATATATGATGTGAAGATTATGAGTCAATGTATGTGTTTCATAATTAAAATGGTATTTTAGTAACAATGAGATTGATGAAATCAAAATTGAGAAAGCACATTTGTATTATTTGGATACAATATCAAAAAATTTCATAATTCAATTGAGATGTGTATTAATCATTATAACCTCAATATTAGTAATGATGTGAACAATATGACTCCATGTGAATCTTATTATTAAAAATTTACATCAATTTCTTAACAAAGGACAACTGACTTTCTCAAAACCTAAGAAAATTCATTCAAATATTATGATACCTTATGGAAATGATATATATATATATATATATATATGTAAATAATTATTTTTATGAATCATACAAACCTCAATCTCATAAAATATGTTCTTTGTATGACTCAAATGATCTAAAATTAGTTTACTGTTGAGATTTTTGTTTAAAAAGTACGAATCACTGAAAACAATGAAAAAATTCTCATTTTATCTTGATAATTTTGGAAATATATTCAAATGCGATTTCAGATGATTAGGAATCAATACCTTATTAGACTAACATGTTATGTGATTGGTATGATTAAATGTCTTCGATTCCATTTAAAAATGATAGTTTATTAAAAAAGATAAACATTATACTCAAAACTAAGAAAACACTACCAGATTATTTCGATACATTAGGGAAATTATACATAAGTCATTTAATAGTTTTGGGAATTGACAGAATGTCAAATTAATGCACAATGATTCTATTATGACTCAATTTGGGTTATTTTATTTAAAATTGGAATCAATTTTGGTAAAAAAAGACAATTGACAGACTCAAAAAGGAGAAATTTTGTAAATATTGTTTTTATAATATACGAAAATGTTCCCAATTTCATTTGATATGTGTTTGAATCATTTGAAGCACAATCCATTACACAAAATTATTTGTATGAATGAAAGTGTCAGTTATCTGTTTAAATCTACAATTTTTTTCAAATATGTCACTCACTGAAATATGATACGGCATGCTTGTATGTTATGTAAAAATAATAAAATTTATTAATAAATAATTGGTGATGTTTAGAAGTTGGTATCACATCAAACCAATACACTATGTGATCATTATGGGTCATATAATGTTTTCCTAGTTTAAAATGACATTTTAATAAAAATTAAAGTGATGTACTCAAAACCAAGATACCACATTCATATTGTTTTGAAGCATTATAAATAAATACATATTTCATTTGAGATGTGTAAAAACCATCCACACCTCAATCCAAGGAATGGTGTAACCGGTATCACTATAAGTTCATCATTTCAATATATAAGTTCCATTTTAGTTTAGAACACACATCAAATCCTCAAAACATAGAAAATGAGACCAATTTTAATTCTCATCCTTTTATCAACTATTAATTAGTTAATTTTATTTTAATTTTTTATTATAATTATTTAGGTAATTTTCACATATATAATGATTGATGATTAATAAGAAATTATATTATGTGCAAGAATCAAAGGCCACTCAATCTGATACACATTCTTCCTAGATTGACTCAATGTTTATTTTAAAATTTACAAAACTATTAATTTATATATTAGTATTATTAATATCATAAGAACTATTCTCTTTTACAGGTCATTATTTTTCTTGACCAGTTTTTTTTATCAAATTAAATGTGAACATTGATGATTTTGAATGAATATAACAGTTTGAAATTATATAATTGTATAAACCTTTATTTAAAATGTTAATTATATTGTGTTTTTTGTGTACCTATCTTATATATTTAAACTCATTTATATATTATTATTGTTAATTTATTTTTCTAATATTGTGGTGTTTATGGTGAAGCACTATGCTATTACATCACACAAATTCATGCACAATTATCACAATCTCTAAAATTATGGATATAGGGTTCCTTTTTCAACATGGTTAGATTCACTAATAAACAAGAAATTTATCATTAATTGTAGAATATCTTATAAAGGGGTCCTTTATCAGTGAATTCATAAGATCTAAAATAGGAATCCTTTATCAGATTTTTTAGAATACCTATATAAATATTGTATTTTATTAGTGCTTCTAATAGAACTGATAAATACCCCATTATCAGTTCTTGTTATAGTTTTAATAATGGACCCATAAATCATTACTTTTTTTGTGATGATAAAAAATCAGGGCCCTTAATCTCGCTATAGTAGTCACTTCATCTTTAGCACTGATAAAAGAAATTTTTAGAACTATTAAAGGCCTATTTTGTAGTAGTGTATGGTTTAAAACAATAGAATTTTATTTCGTTGAAATTATTTTATATTATTTTTTTAATTTTTAATTTTCAATATTTCTGTATATGTTTAGTTAGTGAGTCACGATTAATATAATATTTATTTATACTCTATAATTTATAGGACTTCAAAATTATATTCATGAAAAATTAATATATTTTATGTAGAAGAATTTTAATGTGTATAAATTATTGGTTTTCATAACACATATAGTGATTTTGATAAAATGATTACAAGGAATGGGAATATTTCTGATGATGAGGTGAACACGAAATTTGAATATAACAATGTTAGGGATTAGAAATTCTTTCTACATGATAAACCTTCATTATCATTGAAATGTGATCCAAGGAATCTAGATGATATGATGATCAAGATTCATCAATGTTGGGTATTTGATTGTTGAAGACCAATATCAATTGGTATGATATTTTTTCATTTCTTCCCTTCTGTGTAGAAAAAAATATTTTTATGAAGCTCTATCTTGGTATATCACAAAATATTCTCCCTCATATTTCAAGAATTGGATCCACTCTATGATCTATATTTTTCTATAAGATCCTTCATTAAAGCGAGGATCTGACTCAAGGGCCTCAAATGGTTTTTTAGTACTCACAAATACTCTAGGATGTTGCCTCTGTAGTGGGGAGTAAAATTATAATTTTTAATGATGCTGATCATGAATTACATGATCATTATGAAATAATTTTTGTTTAGATAGATCTATGACATGATCTTATTGAATCATTTTTTTATTTCATTTAACATCAACCATGACATGTCAATTGATTTTTAGATGATACGTGAATTTTGTGGTAGATTTTCCCACATTGTACCCACATTGATACAATGTCTCAAGAATATAAATTGTTCTTTTTATAATAAATTTGTACACTAAATGGACCAATGTATGCTCAAGATATAGGAGAACATGTATATGGTGGTGGGGTAAAAATCCATCAATATAAGAAAAAAATTCAAGGAAGTGTAGAATGATGTACTGGATCTAGAAAATGCTAATGTTGTTAGATCCTCTTTTAATCGGTGTCCTAGCATAGGGATATTGTTCACATTTCAATAAGAATGGAAGCACATGGTGGAAATGTGGCTGCTAATCCATTGCGTGAAAGGGTGGACTAGATAAACATTTAAATGGTGTGGGAGATGCTATATAGGTATGTGGTGGGGTTGAAGTTTTAGGAGTTAGATTTACTAAATAGATTAATATTGATTTTGAAACACATGGTTGTGTTCATGGAAGAGATTAATTTTATTGTGTGGTGCATGTATGAGAATACATTATTTCCCTATATATGAAATAATGGAAATTGCATACTTCTGGGCATAGTAATGGGAAACAGAATGTTCATAAACATGTACCATCATTAAGGCACTTGAATGGATGAATAATGGAGACATACCAGGCTTATCATGTGGTTAGAGAGTTAAAGTGTAGTGTTACAATAGAACATCCATCACCCCTACTAGAGGGTTCATGGTATTTTGAAGTTTGGATTCTATGTACTGTCAATGAATTATATACATAACATATGCATCAAAGAGAAAAAAATACAAGGTATATGGGTTTTAGTGAATAATCGTCCTATGAATATACTGATCATGTACATTAGTACAACATGTTTCTATTCATAGTGATTAAGAAATTTTGGTGGATGAAGAAGTCTTCCAACTAGGCCCCCTAGGCAATCTAAGGCATACTTGTCTACAACTTAATTATATGGAAATTTCCTACATAGGAAGAGCTCCAATACATAGAAAATCCATCTAGGGGCCTATTGGTGGGAAAATAGAACAACTATTAGAGTTACCCATCAAATTTTTCCGTTGATAAGAAAAATGCATAAAACATTTTTTGTAAGGAATATGATGTGGAATGCGCCGCTACATGGGACAAAAAAATTCAAATCATTCCTCCATAGGATATTTAATTGTTACGGTCTATTAGTGTCCTTGGTAAGGATGAATTGATTAGATTTTGATGCAACATGAATCCATAAACTAGATGATGGAACTAGATGTTTTCGGATTAAATGAATTCATACATTTCCAGAAGTGGTATGAAATTAATTTAGTGTATTGATTACAAATTAACCATGTGAATGAAATTCATGTTCTCTCTTGGATGTTTAGTATTTCTTTCACCATGGATGAATACTCTAAATCATCACCAGATGAGGTTCATGTTCCCTACAACAAGCTAAGACAAGTTTGATGGGATTATACCTAAAGGGATAAGAATGTATCCTAATAATTTTTTCACTTGAAGGAATTCCATGAAGTGACTTCTTATTTTTTTTTGAAGATTACTCCTTGTTTTACCTTCTCACCTCTATGTAAATTTCATTATCTATTGATAATTATGGAGTAAGGAATCTGTACTCAGAATCCCTGAATGAGCCATTAAGATATTATATTATTAATTAAATTATTATGATGTATTATTAATTATGTTATAATTATAAAATATTAGGAATTAAATTACAAGTAAATATCAATCATATTAATTAATATACGAAATAATTACACAAATAATTATAAAAAGTAATATTAATATTATTATTATTAATGTAACTAGTAATTTTATTAATAATATGATAAAAAATAAATATTTATTAAATATTAAATATATAAAATATAACTAATAAAAATATTGTTTATATTAGAAATTTATTTCAAATTTTTTTATCACTTATAATAATAATAATAATAATAATAATATTTCACAATAACTATGTGAATAAATATTATAATTATGTTATATAATCAAATTATTTTTTTATTTATTAAAACTTAAAATAATATAACTAATAATGTAAATAATTATTAACATTTTTATATGTCATAATGTTAATAAATAGAAATTTATTTACATTAAATAATTGATAAATATTTTATTAATATTATAGACTAATGGAGAGATTAACTCTCATCAATGGAAATTATTTATCCCTTAATGTTTTACCCATATCCGAACATTGACCTCTCAATGTGGGGATAATTATAATGTAATCTATTTTTGAATGTTTTCTTCTTAAGAATCTTATACTTGAACCAATATTAGTGGTGGGTTTGGGGTGGAAATAGATAAATTACCCAACAATATGTTTTCTAGTCTAGGGTGTAAAGAGGTATTGAGGGCTATAGATGGTGGTAAAGGCATGAAAAGGTTGGACCATTTTGTTCCTTGGACACATCAGGTGACACATTCTCTTCATGAAAGGGCCTAAGAACATCGGTGACCATGAATCAGTGATGAATTGTTTTTTAAACTATAGGTTTACATGTGTTGACTGATGATGAAAACATTGGATGGGGTGATGGAGGCCAGTGAGGGATGACGTCCAACAATAGAGCCTGAAAATATAGATGTTCAATGGAATGGAAGACCTCGGATCCTAGGGGGGTGTTCCAGTCAGGTTAAGGTGATAACAGATCTATTGTAATATTCAAAGTGGAGCTGGCCGGAGAATACAGGAACGAAGCAATTTGGGATCTCATTAATGTTTTTGTGATATCTATGGGTATTTTATCATCATTGTGGGGGTCTAGCATATTTTTCGTTGGTAGAGTGCTGGTAGGCCACTAACATAGTATATTTCATTGGTCAACATCCTCACTATTCAACTCAAGGAGCATGAATAGAGGTATTGTGATATGTTTTTGGTGTTTATTGTGTCACATCCATGCAGGGTGATGTATGGGGGTTTGAGTTTCCTTGGGGTTGCAGGAGAAGACATTTTTATTATGAGTGACAACTTGAAAATGTTTTCGTCATTGAAAATGATATGGTGATGACACTGGGATTGTGAAGTCCTTGATATGTGTGTTTGTGAAGTCCTTGGGATGCTGGTTGAGGTGTGTGTTCCTTGAATGGTGAATGAATTGGATCCCAAAAAAATATTGTTGGAACCTTTTTGATATATTATTGAATTGACACAATTCAAGGTGATAATCACACATTTAATTTTGTGGATTTTCTAATTTCTGTTTTGGGTGATATTAATCTTTCCACTTTTATGTTCGTTTAGTGTCATGTGTGCCACATGTTTTATGCTAGATGTATATTAATTTTCATAAATAAAATTTTCTATGACTTATTACGATTAGTTCATGATCATTCTTGGATTTTTATTGTCATTATTATTTAATAAACATATAATAAGATATGAATTTGTATTAGATTAATAATTATTAATAATTATTTTTAAATATCAGATTAAATTTATTGTCAAGGACATTACATTAAATCTGTATCAGAAGTAAATAAAAACTATAATTTAATTACAAATTAGGTATCTAATAACCTCATATATGAATATTTTTTTATGAATTATATTTTAAAAGACAATAATATTATTTTTTGTAATCACGAGGGGTGTCAACAACCACTTCAGTGGTGGCACCACCATCGTAGGCCACGGAGAAGATGGAGAGGCATCCAACAAGGATAAAGGAACGGAAGATTAGTAGAGGCTCCATTTATGGAAATAGAGTGACGGCCCATGTTATGGAACAGAACATGGGTTTGTTGGCCTCTCATAAATAATTTTTTTGGGATAATATATTCTTCTTTGGGATTGACATGCACCACCAGACCATATTCACTATATAATTTTTGTTTTCCCAAACATTTGAAATGTTTTTATAAATAAAAAATAAATCATTCAACCATAAATATCATAAACACACTGATATTTGGATTCTGAATTGCCTCAGAAAGTGATATTTATATATATAATTAAATCTATTATAAATTTTTAATGTTTAATCTTGATTATATATTTACGATTGTTGAATAGATATAGATTATTATTTTATAACTCTCTTTTTCTGATATTCAGGATTTCGTTTTTTTGTTAATGATAATCCAAAAAAATATCTATAATGTTTCAATCATAATATAAAAATAATAATATTTCACTAATAACAATATATATATATTTCTTAATATATAGAGTAAATGTAATCTAAATTTATTTTATTTTGTTTATAATTCAACCATGATTTAAAACCTATACTTGGAAATTAATATTAACAATATATAGATCAGTTAATGGATATAATTGAGGAAAATATGATTCCAACAAGTGTCTAAATGTGTTCCGAGGAAACATAAATGCCAATATTGGTAAATGTATAGATCATCAGCTATTTGAATATTGAAATAACTACTTTAAAAAATTAGTAAACATGAAATATGGAATCCACATTATTTCAAGAACTCCAAACATAAAATCAAAAAACATTTGTTATCCAAATTTTTTTTTGACAAGTATAACTACAAAATTAGTTTTAACTATAAATGAAAATATTTCAGAGAACACTAATTATTTTTTATACAATGATTGATTAGAAAAAATCATATTTTATAATAGGTGAGAAATTGTTTCAAGAGATAAGTGAAAAGGGTCATTTTCATAAGACCATACTTATGGTAGATGAAAATCTCAAAAAAAACACAATGGAATCATTGAAGAATATTAAAATAGAGTAAAAACCAATGTTAACATATAATTTGGAAACGTTCATTGATGAACAAGACATAGGGTACCTATTTAATGAAGACTGTACTTTCATGATAAAGCTCATATTTGATGAATATATAAAGGTAAAAAGTAATGTGAGTACATGATTGCGGAATATAGATGTCAAGGTAATTTAAATAAGGAACCATGTTGAGGCTATGCCAAAATATATTAATTTTGGGATGAAAATTAATTTTTTAAATAGTAGTTTAATATCTCGAAAGATACATTATTTGTAATAATAAATGTATAATAAATTTGAATAAATAATTTTTTTGGCATTCTGAAAATCAATTTTAATGAAAAAAATATAGTTGTATAATTGGGGTCATTTTAAATATGTACAACGATATACATATTTATAATTAAAATTATTAATAGAAAATTACATACATATTGACATTTTTATTGGATAACTAAATAATGAGAGTTAAGGTTTTTTTATAGAGAGTGACATGAACTGGAAATTCAGTCCATTTCAATGGAATTTATTAAATCAAAGGGTTACAAAGAAAATTAAATGTGTAATAAACATACACCATCTCAAAGTTACATAGAAAAATTCTGATTTAACATTGAGGAATAAGATATAAAAAAGGAGATTCCAGAAGAAATCTTAGAGATCTTCCTTGCTCATCGGATAAATAGGAGAGCATGCAAGGTATCCAGGGACTCGCAGATCATGTTGGCATGTAGTTCAGCACTGCAGTCAGAATCAAATTAGAAGTACCTTCTATAATGTGGTAAATAGACTGAAGATATCTCATGGATGCTCACAGAAAAATGAAAGGCTTCAATTTTTCACAAGTTCAATGGAACCAAATAACATCTGAACTGATAAAAGTATATTCAGACGGGGAACCTCCTCACTGGAAATTTTCTCGTTATAACCTATGAGAATGCCTCCTCCACAAAAGAAACATAAAATTCCTCCATGTGATTTATTAATGTAGTGGGACTGAAGAAGGGCAGTGCTGAAAAAAATCACAAGCAGATCCAAACATTAATCTCCAGGTTAAAAGAAACCACATCTCATCATCAAGACAGAAATCAGCCAACGAATATCCAAGCAGTCAATTTCATGTGAAGGGCATTGAAAAAAGGTTCATACATAGTAGGCTACTTAAAGAAGAATAGAATTGATAATCTCCATCATATTCCCAGAAGGAAACATTAACAGAAGTAGAAGTGTTATGAAAACAAGCAAGCATGATGTAATGAAAAACAAAAAAGCTAAAAATCAGATATGGATTGATTGCATAACATATTATTCCCAAGAGATGGAATTGAATTCATAGTGAGGATCCTTTTTAAAATCTTCCACCACCTTATGAAACTATCCCTTTCTGAGTTGTAGGTAGTTATCAGAGGTCATTTCAACGTGTTTTTATGGTCAGAATGCAAGTGTATCGTCATCATCTATCCAAGATCCATGTTATTCAGACATATCCAACTTCTCTTCATGTTGCTATGCATCTCTATAAGTAGGGTCATTTTCAGGACCACTCTTATTTCTATCTTAGTCAGATGAATTTGAGGAGGATGATGAATGCTCTTATGATAGGGTTTGTAATGGGGAATTTTTCATTGTCAGGGGTAATGGAGGATCAAAATCATCATTTTTTGAGGGATTCATAGCCCTTTTAACAATAGTTATTTCCTGTTGGGAATTGTCTCAACGTTTTCTAGTTGTTCTTGGATTAGGTGTAATGAAGCTATCAATATCAACCACTGTTTTTCCACCTTTATTCTCTTGAGCTTAAATTGGCATCATGAAAATGATTAGGCTGATCATAAGCCACCGTAAAGAGTCTTCAGAATCTGAAGAATCATTTCAATCCTTATTTTTTGTATAATACACTTCAAGTTGCATATCTTGTTCCTCTATCAAAGGTGTAGGATCTATATTTGGGTTATTGGCAGTGTTTGATGCATGAATAAGTCCTGAATTGTCCTTAGTTTCAATATGGTGGCATATAGAAGTTTCAACCTTTTCCATAGGGGTTTCATCCTTATCCTCATGGTTGTGCTTAATGATATTCACCATTCCAATACAACTCTTAATCACTCTCTATGTCTTGTAGATTTCAATATGATTATAGTAAGAAACAATACCATGGATTGAATGGGATTTCATCAACATGTCTGTAGGAAAATATAATTAAATATAATTATAACAGAACAGATAAATAAAATAAATCAAACAATATACTAATAAAAATAACAATGGAAATATATTTTATGATTGTAAAATCCTATCACATTATGCAATTCAACATTTGTGCCTGCATATGTGTGAAGGGTAATGGTTAAGGATGTAGATAGACTCAATTTTCAAATGTATTTTTTCTATGATATTTTCCCCATATTTGATTTCATCCAAAAACTCTTGACTAGTTCACTCAATTAAACATACAATGTCACAATATCAATTCTAAAAATCCACAGAAAATAATGGGGAAGGGGAATTGAAAATCATACGAATAGATTAACAAAATACTGAAAATGCATACCCTCATAGTAAATTGGTATAGGTTGTATAATTAAAATATTATGTGAAGTAAAACTACATTATCATAGTAATGTGTATTTTATAAAATAAAAATAAATTGATATAATGTTCAATCACATCTAATCCATTTTTACAGCACCTGTATCACAAATTATTCAACACATGGAAAAGAAACACAACTCACAATGATCCCATGATTTCTTCCTGAATAAATATTTTCAAGTACCTACAACCAAATTTCCTTCTTTTCGACATAATAATGCATCAATAGGAACCAAATATCTCTCACCATAATATCGTTAATGAATTGTGAACATTGATTTTGTAGAAAAATGGAGAATAATTGTGGTAGTGAAAATATGTATGCAAACAACTTGAGGTGATTGTAGGAACAATATTTCACCAGCGAGAAAAAAAATTTATTTCTTTTCTATGATGAAATTATAACACTTAAAAGAAACACTATTTATAGTGATAAAAATATACACCAAAATGTATTATGGACAGAAAAAAAACCTAGAAATTCATATATTGGTTGTTGTAGGTTCTTCCCTAGAATATGAACCCAAAACATCAGGTTTCTATCATTGAATTTTCTTAGCCTCCATCATAATATTGAATGTATTTTTTGTAAATGTAAATACAGATTTATTATTCAAAAAACCCCTTAAATATTTATTACTTGTATAAAAATATCATATCTTTTAGGTTGAAAATATGTTCATATAAATTTTTTCTTTTTTCCTTCGGTTATGTTAATGGAACTAATATCCACATCTATCACTCTCCTCCACATTTTATTATTCTTATCTTCCTCGAAACTAATTTTAATTGATTACATCAAGACACAATACAAATATACAAACTCCAACATTTGTTACCCTCACTCGTATATATATATATGCAAGGATTTGAATTGTTTGGGTCTTTATATAAGAATGTTCTAGTTCAATATATTCTAATGTAGGATTATGTAGTGATAAAATCATTGCTTCTATAATTTATCTGTCCTCCCTATGTACTTCATCAATGATTTATTAACCATTTATAGTCTATAGTAACTATTTTGAATGATTATCCTGATTTCATATCCAAGAATAATTTTTATAAAAGATAACATCTCTACTATATATATATTTATTGGTTAAGGAATTATAAATGAGATATCAAATTTCTCAATCTCTATATCATATACTGAATCACATCATTCCATTTACCATTATCATTATTCATTTTTTATATGAGATTACTAACATACAAATCAAACCAAATACCCAATGAGGGCATACACATGGATTGGGAATAAACCATGCCTCATGAAATATCATTCCTTTGTGATTTGTTATTGGTATCCTATAGAGTTTATACACTATACACAAGGCCAATTCTTCCAAAAAAATGTATTGGACACTCCATTGAATTTCAGAATTATACTTTTCATGTTTATCATATTTTGATTTTTCTTTTTAGATAATAAATTGATATGAGGTGTGTATGATGATTTCAATTGGTTGTAATTTTCATGATTATTATGTAACTCATTAAAAAAATTATAGGTGTACTACCAAGATCGATTCGATCACAATGATTATATGTGATGGTTTCATTGATTTTCCGCCTACAGCATGAATTTTTTTAAAACATAAAACACATATTAATTCCCCGTGAGAATTTATATCAATTTTTTTTAACAATAACAATTATTAAATATCATAATGATCCACCATTATTTTTATTTTTTATTCTATGTATGACACACGTCATTGTGGAGTATCTACTACGTCACATCAACTTTCATTTTCCCTTATTTGGAATGATAATTTAATGGAGTTCCCTTATAATAACATACTCACATATATGATTCGGGTGACTAATGATAGGAATGATATTCACAACTATCTTAATTCCTAAAAATCAATAATATTCAATGTTTCAATGTCGAACCTATGATTCCCTATGTAGCATTTTTAATCATGTTCGGTTTTTAAACCACATGGTATGTCAGGATGGATCATAATTAGAAATATTATGTTCATAACCATTTTTACTTTTGTTACCAGCCTTACATTATCCTTTAAAATCAACATTTTTTATGTTTTAGGATTATGTGAAATTGTTTTTCAAACTATTTCGTAAGACTCTAGATGTAGGTCTTCATCATGTGTACACAGTAAATAGTGCATATGAATGTTTGATTGACCTATTTATTCTTAACCATAATTTTTATTCATCCATGTAAAAATATTTTTGAGTAATGTACCAATAAAATACCCACTCAACCACTCTCATCTAGGATAAATAAGTGTTTGTGACCTGTCTTGTGGTTTTTAAATACAAATTTCAAATACCACAATCCTTGGTAGAGTGTTAATGTATGTTTCAACAACACTAGACACTCGTCAAAAATATTTCCATCTTTTTAGTTATATTAGACAATAATTACCTTCTCTATGGTTTTTTCTGAACATTTACTTCATTAATTTCTATATGTTTGAAAATTATTGAACTAAATATTTCTTTTTTTGTTGGATATTTATTGTCAAATCATATCCATATTCATTTACCTCATTCCCATGATGTATAATTTCAATATCCATGGCCTCCTCAATTTAGTATTTTCCACATCATCTTCTCTTTGGGGAAAATTATATATTCCATGAAAACCACTACCTCGACATCATTGTAATTTCAACCTTTATCATTTTTAGGGATTTTGATATATATATCATTTATTACATGGAATGCTCAAATCTATTGGTGTAAATACGGGGATTCATCTTTAGTGTGGGTTGTTATAGATATCACACATGTTCATAAATGATAATTGTCTCTATGTCTCTTTTCTCTTTAAGAGAGACGATGATAAAATAAAATTCTATTTCAAAATATTGAATCAATTTCCCACCTACCATCATGTTAGTTATATTTTGTCATTCTATTTATTTATATTTATCCATAATCATTATAGAAGCACAATACTAGATAATGGTTTTATATAATTTCACATGTAATGATATAATTTCAACTCATAGAAATTAAATTCATATCCACTTTATTTTTTGAAACCTTTGAATTATTTGAAAATATCTCCCCATATCTCCTTTGATTATATTGATGAATTAATTATCTTATTGGTGGATTGATAAAGGACTTTAAAGATGATGGTTATCACCATGTAGTGTTACTTATATTCTAGCCAAAGTTTAGTTAATTTAACATATGGAAGAGAATCCACTACTGCTTTAGATTTTGGCTCAATTTGTCAACCCTCTCTGATTTCCAAGAAACTAAGAGTGTCGGGTAGTGCTTGAATTTTTATGCAACCAACATCATATGGTTTCCTCACAAAATTTTGTATCAAATCTTTTGAAACCCGTTCTTCTATAGAGAAAAATAATTTTTTTGGTGGGAAATTGAATATGTAGTCAATTTGTTTTCTATAGTGCACTCCTTATGTTTATCTAAAATGGAAAATTTTAATTTATTCAGAAGTAAAAAATGGTATATTATTTTTTTAAAAATGTATATAGGAATTATATTTCACGATTTATTGAATGATTTGATGCACATGAGGGGTTTGGGTATAATGTAAACATGGGTGAAATAAGTATTATGGTAATATGTTTTTCTCTACAAAAATGGAGGGGTTGGAGCTTTGGTGAGGTGGAAATGTAAATAACATGACGAATATTTTGTTAAATAGACATATATAGAGGTGGAGACGAATGGGAGTAAAATATATAAAGACATATTTCAAATTTAAATACAATTATTTATTAAAAACATGAATGATAAAATGGTTATTTTAATTATAATAAATTATTGAAATACCAAAATGGAAGGAATCAAATCAATTGTGAAAAAATAACTTTTTATCTTACTTATAGTCCTCAGAATGTTATAGTTTTATAGAAGGACTAATGGATATCTCACACAAGGAATTGGTACACCCTCAAACCATTCATACCACTACAAATGGATTTTCTAGTAAAATGGGGATATAATGATGTAGTTAAAATAATTAAGAAAACCACTAGAGGTGATTGCATGAATAAAATAACAATAGCATAAAAAAATTTATTTATTCTCTCCAATGGTATTTCAATGCCAACAACACACCATAATTATAGGTATACAATTACCCAAATAAATATATGATGGAATAGAGGAAATATAAATTTTTTTAAATTGGTTGTAGTAGGTTTTGGAAAGCATCTTTACCAAAACACATCAAGATTCCATATTCATTGAGCACAAGTGATATTCATTGAAATTATTGATTATTATTAAATAAATGGTATATAAATTTCCATATGAATATAAAAAATATAGATGATATATTGATGAAAAATAAACCATGGGTAATTTTTTGAACAAAGTGATGGAGTAATGATGAGAACTATTAACATTACGTTCAGATATCCAAAAAGAAACCATCCATCAATTTATCTAAAATAGTATTTATAAACTATAGACTATTAGTAAGATAATAAAATGGCATTTTAGTTGAGTACAATGTGTTATACTTCTATCTGTTTCATCTATCTCGATTATAAATGTTATTGTTATTTTTATAGTGATATAATCAGAATTTATACATTTTTTGATATGTTCCTTATATAGTAATTTTATTTGAGTGAGCCATGTGTGGTTGGTTTCTTATATAATTATTTATAGATCGTGAATCATAATAATGAATAGGAACCATAGTGAAGAATCACACATATTTTAATAATAACTTGGATTGCTGAATGTATATAGAAAATAGAAACTAAAATGTTATACAATATATTCACAAATATAAAATATTTCTTCCCTCACCACATATTCAATACATTAAAAACCAAATTATGTATATAATGAAAAACATAATAAATAAATGCAAACATATATTAATATATATAATAATTAATGGTTGGGGATCATTTCATTATCTATCCTAGAATCATTATTATAGACTTCATCATCACCATATGATTCCATACCATAATCTATTTCATAAACATATTCATCACCATGAATTATTTCCATAGGATCTATTTTGGAATGAAATTGTTTTCCAATATCGACAATCCAATTATTTTGGTTCTTGTAATAGCGCCCTTTTTTAAATTATTAAAAACATTTCTGGTTACTAGTTCTAGATCATGATGATATTCTAACATGAAATATTTATGTGCTTAGTAAATAATTGTGTCAATTATTTTGAAATAAATCACAATTTAGAAAATATATAAATAATTAATTTAATATTAATCCCTATAAATATGTAAAAAAATAAAAAATAAATTACAAAAAGAAAAAACTATTGGATGAAAACATAGTAATAAATAATATTAGTATGAATAACTATAAAAAATATTAATGGGGTGAAAATATAAATAAATATAAATTTGGAAAAATGTTACTGGTTTACACATAATGTCATCCTCACAATGTGGATACCAGGTATATGTGTTGGTTTTGTATAGGGGTTCAACTAGGTCAATGTCAACTAGGTTGTGGTGGTCATGGGATCCTAGATAGGTTGTGACAGATGATGAGTTCTGGCACCGTCTTGGTTGTGGTGATCATATGAAGAGGGTAGTGTTGTGCATCATCGAATTGAAGGCGAATTCAGAGTTTTAACTCAAAAGATGAATTTTTAATCAGGTTTTATGAGTTATTAGGTTAGAGAAACATAGTCCATTGATAAAAATACTGTGATGACTCTCCAAGTAACACAAAATGAGGTAAAATGGTTACCTAATTATTTTTGGACTCATTTAGGGATTAAAATCAATGGTAATGTAATGAGAAGTGTGATTAAGAAGTTAGAGACCACTTCTTCTATGATTAAAATCAATATAGTTCTCTAAATGAGTGGAGATCGAGTTTGAGGCTAATTATTCTGTGTTGATTGTTGTGAGATATGTGTCTATTTCTGGAGAAATGATTGATGTTTATTTAATAACTTTTGAGATATAGGATCATTAATGGAGGTAAAAAACACAGCTAAAAAATTCTCTCTATTATATACAAAATTCCAACCTTGATATTCGTGAGATAATTGATCTCCATTAGAGACAAATCATAGTTTCTGGGAAAAAATTTCCAGTTAGATGAACAATTTCAATATTGAGATATGGAAACGCCATAGATGTAGTTGAAAAAAAAAATATTTCATTTGAGAGATGCACTAAGAGAGTAAATGGAGGTGATTAACAAACTGTAGATTGAGTTAAATCAATGGTTATGAGAGTATCTAGAGAGTGTGTCATGTCTTTATAAAAAAATGTGGATCAAAACAAATAGATTAGAGTTGTCATTCTATAATGGAGAGGATCCATCTGGCTTGACCACAATGACAAGGTGAATTTCTTATTTTCATGAAAATCATAAGGCATAAAGTTTCCTTACTCATAGATTAGTATGTAGTACCAAATTAAGTGTTTCATTGGGAAATTAGATTATTAAAATATGGTTGCAACTTTGTTGTTACATAAAGATACACTAATGGGGAAACACTATAATAGATGTAGAATTTAATAGTTTCGGAAAGGTATTTTCAATGAAAAAAAATCATTCCCTACCTAGGCATTATACATATTTATTATGCATTATTATTTCAATAAATTAAATGATATCAGACCCCATATAAATGCTAAAAATTACTAATAAATGGGTCTTATATCAGTTTATATAGGTCGTGCTATTAATGTAGTACTTCACCACTGCATTATTTTTTAGTGCTAATAAATGAGATATTTATTATAACCGTCTCTATAAATAATAACAGAATCTATTATCATTTATATTATAGTACTACTAATGGTACCCATGGTTATAAATTTCTCTAGTTCTAATAATGGAGGCCATTATTAGTGCTTTTACTATAACATATAAAGGCCATATCGACTAATACACATCTACAATCCTATAATAGCTCGACAATAGTCCTATAAACATTTATCCTAATTAGAATACATAAACATGTATGAAAATTTACAAATAATAAAATTCTAAAACAAATATCAAATTTTAGTATCATTTTAATTCACGATTTATATAAAAAATATTTAAATTAATTTATTATTTCAAATTAAACAATAAAATTAAAACCCATATACAAAAAAAAATTTGAATAATTGTTTGGGAAAAATCCCACATGGAGATATTGAATCATTTTTGGGTTGATTGTGTTTGTTGACAATGTTGTCTTCAATATTGGGTTGTGGGGTTAAAGAGATATGTTGGAGAAACTATGTTGATAGAGATCAATAGAAAATGTAATGAATGATATCGATACTGTAAAAAGGTATCGTATACCAGGTGGCATCATTTCCTAGTTTTTTGTAAATTGTAGGCACTAATAATCGAAGAATAAAGAAAACTCTTTTTTTTGGAAAATGAAAATGGGAAGATGTGTAATGGAGTTTTGCAATGTTCTGCACCATACATGATCCAGTATTCGCAAATCAAAACATGGAAAATTAAATTAGTTCAGGAAAGATATGGATTTAAGTGAATTCTTAGTTTATAGGATAGAGAATTTCACGAATTGAACACGTACACTGAGGAAAATATTATCAAAATGCATAATGGGTTGAAAAAATGCCTATAAATTGGCCTCTAACCCCTCATTTAATAATTTTCACCACTAAGAGTATATATGAACTTGGGATCACACATGTAGTAATCACCGTGAAAGTAGAGTGTAATCATGAAATAAGCAACGAAATAATGCAATAGCGCGAAAGCAATGAGTTTGGATAAAGTAAGTAGTCGTGGACACACAATGAGTTGTTCAAAAGAATTAAGTTGAAGATAGTTAGAGATTTCTATGAAAAAAGTGATTTTCACACAAGTGTTACACATGAGAATGGGGTTTCACTTTAGAGGAGGAGTTTTATGCCATAAGGCAGTTGAACGCAATTAGTGAGTTGTGAACATGTATGACGGGACATGCAAGATAAATTTCTAGGACCATAGAATATGTTGTATATAATGAGTTAAAGAAGTTCCCAATCACTCTATGGTTACATATAATGTTTGATGATTCCAGATACATTTGTGGTAATTTGGCATTCATCAATGGGATAAATGTGGAACATCAATAGAGCATCTACACGTGATGGAGGATTCATTCATTATAGATAATTAAGGGACCCACATTTCTCTAAATTACTTGTTGATCCATTCCTTGATCAGTGAGAAAAGGAAGTGAAAGATAGTGGTCTATTCGAATGATAGTGAGATATAAAAAGAGACAAATGGAGTGACCCTTGGGAATGTAGTGAGCAGACCCAAACCCTTTTAATGGAAATGTTCCAGGGTATAGATGAGATATAGCACGAACCATCATTATTTGTAGTGAGCCTAAATGAATTTTTCATAATCATCACAACACCATTGTTTGTTCCCTAGATGTAGCCTAGTGTGGGTGGACCAAGTAAATATTTATGCATCCTTGTGATTTAATTCCAATATTGTATTCAATGCATAATCATCAGATAATAATTGAAAGTATAACATCAGTGTAATCACCTAAGTTCAAACAATATGACCCTTATAATAAAGATGCCATGATCTAGATGGGGTGGAAAAAATTTCAAATGCATATCCACACCATGGTTAACACACCTCCTAGGGTATGTTGGCCCCTTTTGTACATAATATGAACTTTTACTATAATTGAACTCAATGAAATGATTCTGACTATAATAAAACCAATTTTTTTAAATATTAAAATAAATTTAAAATTAAAAAAATCAATTATATATAATCCATACATGGAAATTTATATTGTTAATCATTACATATAGTCAAGATTTTATTATTTAAATTTGATGATGATGGCTGTGTGGTCAATTTATACACATCAAAAATAAATTAAGAACCATTTTCATAATGTTTGAAAAAAATATGAGCATGTTTTATCAATTTTGGCTTTATGAAATATATTTTAGACTGAAATTGTACTTTAATATTGAAAACAAATTCTTCGATTCATATCTTCTACAACATCAATTATATTTAAGTGTAATCAACTACTACACATTCGAAATTAATTATTGACAATTTTAATAATGTTTGAAAACAATTTGAGATCATTTTTTGTTGTTAGGGTTAATTGACTAGTGTTTTCAACTAAAATAGATATTTTATATTAACAATTAACACTTTGAGTCATATCAACATCATTTGAGTTATAATGACATAATATCAATTAAAAATCCTCGAAATTATTTTAGTGATTTTTTTATTATTGTTTGAAAAAAATTTAAGATCAATTAATTGGTTTAGGAAATGACAAGTTTTATAAACTAAAATACAAATTTTATATTTGAAACTTATTCCTTGAGACATGTTGACCACATCATGTGTAAAATTTACTTTTAGTGGATCCTTACAAATCCAAAATGAAATGTGGACCTTTTTCTTGAAGTATCAAAAAAATGGAATGCCATTGCACATTTTTTTGTAAATGACTTATGTTTATTGAATGATATTGATAGTGTTAAACTAACAACATACAAATCTAGTCATACTGGCCACATTGTGTATCTGATTGAGGTGCATTTGAATTCATATTTTTCCAAAATAAATTATATTTTTTTCTATTGTTTGAAATTGATCAAATAACATTTCCTCAGTTTTGGATACATGATGAACTTTTTAAACTAAATTAAAACATCTAAATGGAAAATAGTAACATCTATTCATATATGCCTTGTTGTTTATTGTATTAATATACAGTTGATTCATATATGTTGTAAATCAAATTTAGATCATTTTTGTAATGTATTAAAATAATTTGAGCTTGTTTTCTAGATTTTGTTTTTATGATTAGTGATTTATAAAATGCAACATTTATATTGAAAACAGGAAGTTCGAGTCATACTATAAACATCATGTGTTAGATTGGTTTCGGTTAAATTATTACACATCACAAATAAATTTAGAACCATTTTTCAAAAAATTTAAAACCACGTTTCATTTTTTCTTATTTTTCGACAATGATATCTGTTTTAGACTAAAATGATAATTTTATATACAAAAAAACTCACTTATAGTCACATGGAAACATCGACTATTTTATTAACATGACGTTGACTCCTACATGTCAGAAATGAATTATTGATTATTATTATATTGTTACAACAAAAATATGAAATTTTCTTGTCATTCTGTATTGTGATTCTTGTTAAAAAATAAAATGGAAGTGTTTTAATTAAAAAATGAACATTGAGTTATGATGGCCACATCAGGTGTCAGAATGAAAAGTGATCAGTTTCTACATATCTCAATTGAAATATGAATTGTTTTCCTAATTTTTTTTAAAAAACACCATTTTTTTTGTTTTGATTTGTGGTGTGTTGTATACTTAAAGTGCACGATTATATTAAAGATGCATTCATAGGGTCATACTAAACACATTGATAGTTGGATTTATATATGAATAATTATTTTTTGTAAAAAATTGAATAATGATCATTTTATTAAATTATTTTATCAATTTGAATGTGTTTTCTCACTTTTGAGTATCTCACATTTGTTTTGAACTTAATGGTCATTTTTTGAACATAAAAAACACTTCAGATCGTATTATCCACACAGTGTATCAGATTGAAGTTTGGTTTATTCCTACACCATAGAAATAATTTATGGATAGTTTTCCAAAATTTATAATGCCATAAAAAATTATTTTATTCATTTTGTCTATGTGATGGATGTTTTATAATAAACTGTAACTTTTATACTAAAACAAGAACATTGAATCATACTAGGAACAACATGTGTTGGATTTATGTGTGATTAATTCAAGCTTCTAACAAATGATTTATGGAGTTTTTAACAAATGATTGAAAATAATAAAATCTTCTTTTTCCATTTTTGGATAGTGACATGTGTTTTAAATAAAAATATAACTTTTAGATTAAAAAGACTCACTTCATGTCATACTATCAACATCATGTATCAAATTGTGGTGCAGTAAATTTAAAAACATCACAAATGAATTATAAAGATTTTTATAATGTCTTATATCAATCACAGATCATTTTATCAATTTTGTTTTAGTGATGTGTTTTGAAGAATAAATTGTACTTTTATATTAAAAACAAGAAAGTTGATTCATATCCATTACATAATGTTTCATATTAATGTATGAGAAATTATAACACATAAAAAGATAATAATACATAAATTTACCAATTTTTTAAAACAATACAAGATAGATTTATTGGATTTTGATATGTGATTAAATTTAAACTAAAATGACATTTTATTTTTAAAACTAAAACATTGTATCTTAATAGCCTCATCATGTGTCATAATTATGTGAGATTGATTGACACACATGAAAAATAAAATATGGACCATTTTTCTATTGTGTCAAAACAATTTAAATTTTTTTTTTCTCAAGTTAGAGTGTTTCATGTCAATTTTGAACAAAAATATAAATTTAAACCAAAAAAGAAAATATTTAGTCATATCGACCATGTAGTGTATCATATTGATGTT
Source organism: Viscum album (assembly GCA_963277665.1). Taxonomy (NCBI): domain Eukaryota; kingdom Viridiplantae; phylum Streptophyta; class Magnoliopsida; order Santalales; family Viscaceae; genus Viscum; species Viscum album. Next base: position 1,882,388,464 of record OY728164.1, read on the forward strand.
ATGTTTATTCTTATACATCATGAATAAATTATTTAACATATTCATAATGTTTAAATACAATTCGATCTCATTTAAAAAATTTGGCTTAGTGGTGTATATTTTAAACTAAACTGGATCTATCATACTGGAAACACAAACATCGAGAAAAGCAGTCTCCATAACCTGTTGGATTGAAATGTGGTTAATTCGTACCATTCACAAATGAATTATATTTAATTTTTAAATTTTTTTAAAAAATTATACCTCATTTACTAATTATTTTATAGTGACTCACATTATAAACAAAAATGCATGTTTTATATTAAAATTGTGTACTTTGAGTCCTTCCAACATCATCATATATAATATTGACCTGAAATCAATTAGTACTTGTCACATATTATTTTTTAGAGATTTTTCATATGCATTGAAAACAATTAATGCTAATTTTATAATTATTGAATAGTGACATGCCATTTAAAAAAATGATAATTTAATGTTAAATATATGCACTTCGAGTCAGAAAAACAAGATTGTGTGTAACACTAATGTGTGGAAAATTATTATAGATTACAAATAATCTACAAATAATTGGGTATGTGTTTTGAAAAAAGAGATATTATTTTTTTCATATCTTTTACTGATAAAATTTCTGAAATAAAATTTCACTCTTATATTAAAAATATTAACTTGGAAAAATTTCTAGAAAACCGTTTAACAAATTAAAGTGTGATTGATTCATTTACAACCTACAATTTCATGTTTTTCTCATAATAATGAGATCACTAATAGGTTCAAATATGAGATGATATGAAACTATCTCCATGGATATCTGTGATCTCATGGAGATATGCTTTTGTGATAACAAGACTTTAGCCATCACATCATTTTTTTTCTTCTTCATGTATTATACCTACAAAAATACACTAAATAAGTAGTAGGAAATCACCATTTTTTTAATATATGATTACATTATTTTATGATTTCCATATCACCATTATCTTAGTTGTATCCTTGATGTCCAATATCTCATGAGCACGAGTAGCATTAGACATGATACTATATCTACCATAATCTATAGTGTGTAACACTCTATTATTAATATCCATGATAAACATGTCAGGAATAAAACACATGCATTAAAATAATAAATATCCACATCCCAAAATAACATATATTATCATAACTTCTACTAGATCACAAATATGATAGGAAATAACCTAAATCTGACATTGGAAAACATTATAAAACCCTTTACACTACCCACTCATCGCTAAACAAATAAACTTATTCATTTCACATTATATATTATTATAAATATAGTTTGCAACTATGAATTTAAAAAACCAAATGACAGAAATATATTTTAATGGAAAATTTAATAATTTTCATAAATTTCATGTTCATGGATTCTAGTATATTTATGGTATACGATAACATTCATATTCATATAAATGTACTATCCAAAATCATTGTTATATATTTTTATCATACACTAAAAAAACCATATCGAAAATAAATTTTTTTTTGAAATATTCATTAATAGTTAAATCATAATATATATTCCTTAATATGTCACTATTTGAAAAAATACATAGGATTATTATATTTAATCACTGCCCTTATTCCACGAATTGGATTTTATTTATAGATCGACCTATCATGAAAAATTTCCCATTAATAAAAAAACTAAAACATATAATTCAATGTTTATATATAATATTTTCATGTTATAGAATTAAATATACACAATAATCTTCATGTCTTGTTGGTTTGTTGGAATTATAAGCATTCGATCTAAAATATAAACATTTTGGGTATCCAATTTTGATGTGATAAGAATTCAATGTATCGTAAAAAACATATTATACAACGAAAAAAAATGAAAATTTTGAATATATGATTATATAGTAAATTTATTCGCATGAATTATTATCATCAATAAGATTCTATTTCCTATTATTATATTCTCAAAATAAGTTATTAGTTTATATTTTTTCCATAAACATTTACAATTTCCAAATAATTTTCATTTTAATAAATTATACAATTATTAATGTGTCCAAATCATATATTATAGGGTTATCAATTTATATTATAGTACGATATATGCATATAGAAAATATGAATATTTATTAAATGAGATGAACATAGTAGATCATTTCTTGTTCAAACTAACTATTAAAATATACCTCATGTAGGTATTCAAAATTGAGAAACTCATCCATTCCAACATGATAATATGATTTATTATCTCCAGTCCAACCATGTCTACAATGTAATCTCAAAATTTTTCATCATCATGTGTAATATAAGAAATATTGTTGACTATTTAAATGTAGTTTCTTTACGAATTTTTAATTATAATATATGTGATAGAGGAATTAGTGGAGAGCATGTTATTTCGAAAAGCCACTATGATTAACTAGTTAATTCTCATGATTGTCATTATCTGACCATCCATTTTCCCATTGTTTAGTCTATCTATAATATCATTCTTAATTTTAGGTAATCTTTTATCAACCATTAAATTATTTTCATTTGAAATGAATTTTTATTGATATACGTCATATACTGTTATATGATTAGGCAATAGTACTATGAATGTTTAAATTACATTATTGATTATAATAATGTTCAAATCATCAAGTGGAGTATGAAACACCGTTCATGGATTATTGGATACATCAATACCTGATTTTATGTGATCTTTTGGGATTATTTTTACTGATTATGTCTCATAGGATATTAAACACTTTTTGCCTATCAACAAGGATATTCTTTGTTATTGATTGGTATAAATCAGAAACAATTTAACCCTATACAATATTACTGATATAAAACTCTTGGTATGATTCAGTTTTCTGGGATTGAACTATTCTTTAGGGAAAATTGATACTTTAAAAACAAATAGTTCAAAATTCCTTATCACCTTAATGTGTCAATCATACCTTAATGTTAATAAAATTAGGGTAATTGATGATAAAATTGGGATGAAAATTGTCCTATTTACTAAAGAGGTGGGGTTTTAAGGTGTTAATACCAATAGTTTTATAAAAAACTAATTGTGATGAAGCTTCCATGGATATTTCTTGTAGATATACAGTAGTCATAACCAAAAATAGAGGGATTATGTGTGTCATGGCATGGGAATTACACTTAAAAAAATATATATTTTTGTTGTGGAAATGATTTTGAATTTTCCTTATGGGAATATATGGATTATTAGTTGTATGCCCATTTTAGTATATTCAACTTGTTATTAACCCTGAGTATAAGATCCCTACCATGTTTTGAAGGTATACCATGGGGAAAAGAAATCTATTATAAATGGTTTAAAAGTTAAGAATGTCAGGGTGTCTATTCATGAGGGGGGTAGGAGTTAGCTTCCTATCAGGGGAAATTTTTTACATTTCTTCATCTATTTTAAGGGAATGTAATCCTTTTTAGTGTTTAATTGGGGATAATAAAAAGGTAATTTCATGAGGGGGATGGGTTATTAGGAAGACTATTTTTGGATTATATTTTTCATTTAAGACTAGTAAATGCATCAATATTATGTGTGATTTTCTCAAATAGATTGAATATGAAGTTTGAAATTTTTAGATATTAATATTTTAAACAATTAATATATCATAAAATAATCAGAAAAATTATTATTGTACTAATTTATTTTTTAAAATATTCAATTTTTTTCTAGTTATTTTATTTGTTGATCTTTATGTCTCCATGAACTATTATTTTTAATTTATTTGTCGAAATTCATTGATTTACCAAAGTTAATGTTGAAGCTTTCTCTTATTGTTTAGATTTGTGTTTAAAATCATTATAGACCTATGAAAAACCCAAAAGACACATGATCATTTTATATATTGGGTTGACTATGAAATAACCAACATGGGTTTGATTGAATTGGATTATTGAAACACAAATGACCTAAGAGAATTAAATTAATGGAAATGAGATGATACTAAATTATTTCTAAGGGTAGATTGGATGAATTTATTTTTGATGATTTTAGTTTCACTAATTCATTAATCATATAATCTATGAGATAATTCATCTCCATTATTAAAAAATTTAAATTCATCATAATTCCATTAATAATAACCCAATAACCTATAAAATCACTCTTATGATCACTCCGTGAAATATGTTCATACATGTTCCCAAAATATGTTGTCATAAAATTCAGTGATGGGGGAGAAGAATGTAGTTCACTGGATGGAACTCTCCAAATGAATTAATATTTTAGTGTTTCAAATAATATCAAATATAGACCATTGAAACAAACATCTATCTACCCATTGTAAGGTTATCCCTCTATTGATAAAAATCACTGAAATAATTATTAATGTAGAATAATAAGTACACAAATAAAAAATTGATAACAATGAAATAATATACACTCTACCATTTTGTTATAGATTTCTCACTTTGATGAATAAAAAAATGGACACCATAGTGAAACAAATTCAATTTATTTTAAAATTATATAATATGAGATGAATATTATATTATTATTATGATACTATGGTGACATAAAAATATTACATACATGAATTGTCATTTTGAAGATAATAGTATGATAATATTACAATTGAAAAAAAAACTATCATTATCTAAATTATCTATTGAGGAATTATATAGATCCTTGACCCCCCCCCCAGGAGTAAAAATCATCCATATTTATTTTTTTATTAATAGGGTTGTAGAATGTGTGGTAATTATGTATTTTCAATAGACGAACATAAATCAGATCCTCCTTACAACCACGCAACAGAGGAACAAAAATAAGAATCTTGATGACCAAATTAGAGTAGGACATAGATAAACAAAATTTTCACATGGTTTTATTATATATGGTTATAAATATTCTTCCAATTTGGATTCCTAGTGTATTTGATATGATAAAAAATGGTGGGATGTTGTTCTGGGCCATCGAATATGACCCATGGTTTTATTATCAAATTGAGATGCCTGGATCACCAAATTATTTTTTGAATTATCTCTATCAATATTGGAACGAAATATTACTCATGATTTCTTCCATACAAATTTGTAATTTAATGATCATAGAAATTTTATAATAGCTGATACATAAATTTTATTGGGTTTTATTCTACATCACATCTTCCATAATATTCATGATTCAACAGTACTAGAAAATAGGGGTTTGTCACTATTTTAGAAGAAGATCGACGTTGATGGTTTGTAATGGGGACCATTAGTGACACCCAATAGTGATATATGGAATATATTAAATGAATACATACACTATCACCTCCATCCCCAATTCACTATAACATTCCATCATGTATTCCATTTACTCTTATAGTCTCATTTGTCGTCCCTCCATCACAGACCCTCACCTGACCAATCAATATCAACACCCCTCCTTTTCTCAAACTCACCTAACTTATAACCTATTCCAAAACTAGATCATCATACACCCACTACATTCATTTCCACCCCCAATATTTCTCCCGCCCACCACATCGCACACCAAAATATCACCATGCCTATGACTATCATCACGACCACTCCTAGAGATGCTGCAAACACTAGATCCTCTTTCACCACCCCCACACTCTTACTATCATCATACCCCCTTTAGGGGACACCACTATGACATGTACTCCATCCCTTTACTCTCTATTAACATCAACACATGCTTTCTATTGCTCGCACCACGTCCTCCTATGATCTCAATAACTATTTCCACTACCTCACTACTATAGCCCTCAATTCGGCTGTTATTGCACATTTTCTCATCTTCACACCACACAATTCATTTCGTTATAAGTAAACACATATTTTATGATAACTTCCATAAACCATATAATTTAGGGACTTTATTTTGATATTAATCATATATCATCTATGCCATCTAGAGGATTTATAAAATAAATCATCATAGATATGCATTAGAATAGGGAACTATTGATAACTAATTAAACATTTAGATAGATAAACTTGTGCTTTTTGTTTTCAAATTTCATTTACAAGGTAATATATACTATTATAATCATAAACAGGTATATATTTTTTAGTTTTTAGTAGACATATCTCAACTATAATGGGACTAGTTGTGACTGAATTCCCACTTATTTTAGCTGAAAGCATTGTTTCTAGTTGTATGGACAATGATATCATATCAATACAACAATATTTCTTCTATATATAGATAAATAATTCCCAAATATTTGTTTCTTTTATTAATTTAACTTTTATCAATATTTATTATTTTATTTATTTTATTACTAGTGACCTGTAATTGGTTTGATGTGTATTCATTTATCAATTCTCTTCCTCCATATGTAATAATAGTTTATTTCTTATAATTTTTATATTTTCTTGTATATATTAATGCCTAAATTTTTAAAATTTCATGAAATTCAATATTGTACACAAATTGGAAATTAGGATGTGTTTGGGAAGCCAGAACTCCAATTTTTAAATGTAATTGGATGAAAATAAAGCTCCTTGTATACCATAACTAAAACTACACTGTCAAATAACTAGTACTCATAGAAATATCAAATCCTTAACTATTAAATATTAATAATTACCCTTATAATAAAAATCATATAATTTACTATATATTTTTTAATATAAAATAAATAATGTACAAAACATGAATTACATGTCCTAATATAAAAAATATATTTAAAAAAAATTATTTGTTTCAATTACTATTATTTATACATGTCAATGAATAACTACATTTATCTACCTATTTTTATGTTTAAATGGATTGTTTTTTACCTTAATTTAACTTTAATATATAAATATGTTTGGATTTTGTTTATTTATTACAATGAAAATTATTATACATTATGTAATAATTATTATAATACTGAAAATTTGAACACATACACATAAAAATTTATAAAAAAGATTCTGACATTTTCATATGGGAATGAGTACATAGTTTCATTAAAAATATATTTTATTAGAAAAATAGATCGATGAGGATTCGTTTCTTTTTAATTCATACATACTGGATTCCAATCACCTTATATAAATTCTCATAGCTTTGGTAAATGAACATAATCCCATACCAAGTAATAGAAAAAAATAATAAGAATAATTTTTGGAAAATTCTAGAAAAATGGTGGTATGTTTCGTTAATTTCATTATATTTTAAATAATTATTATGGTATATCATTTATTTTCATCATAAAACATTTAATCAATATATGAACCTTTTGACATGAGGTTTCATGTGAAATGTGTTCAATGTTGGGTGTTGGTCGGTAGTCTTGAGAAAATATTTTTATTTATTAGGACCGATTGATCATTTTGACATATTGGGTGATGAATGAATTATTATCCCTGAACACGACATGGATCATTTTATAGAGAGAAAGTCTCAAATTACATCAAGGGATAAAATGGTAAATTTATAATTGGGGACTACGTCTGTTTTTTATGGTTCCTACAATATTGGGGTCAAATACTTACCCATGGGCTATGTTTTGGTGGGATTCTTGGAATAGAAAATTTTATATGACATTTTATTTTTATAATTAAATAAATTATATTCTACTGATAAAATAGTCATATGAAGGTTAAACTATAATTTTGAAATAAAAATTAGAAATATGATTTTTTAAATCATAAGGATAACCAACACTTGAGTTAAAAAAATAATTTTTTAATTTATTTTTAAAATTAGTGGTATATATTAATACATTTATAATATTATGTTTAAAAAAATACCAAAAATTATCTTATTAGACCATTCTTGTAAAATTATATTTATCATTATTTAAAATATTTTTGTTTTCCTTAAAATATGTATGCGGTATGGGATCTAGATTTTTATTTCTTAAAAATTTGTCACTCACCATCAACATATTTTTCGTAACATGTAATTTAGTTTGATTATAAATATTTTTTATTTATAAAATTATTAAATAATTTTTCAAGAAAATAGATTTTAATTTCTTATATATTAATGTAAATTAATTTATGTTATATTTATATTTTTTATAAATTGGATATAAAATTTATGATTGAATAACATTAATTTTTGGAATAATTAAATATATATATAATTATTTAGTTTTCAATATGTGATACATAATTTTTTTCGAATTTTAATTGAATACTAATGAATATTTATACATTTAAATACACACTTGATGCTCCCACACACACTATATAATTTCTGAAGGTGGTGGTAAGATTATAATTTCAATTTATAAAATACTAAACATTCTAAAATGATGTAGTATAGTGATAGTTTGGGGTTGATCCCATGAGTAATGTTTCAATAGGCAAGGAACTGGGACATCAAACCCCTATGTGGAATTCCTTACTTGTTTTAATTAGTTTTGAATTTGATTAAAACTATTATTATTATATTTGGATTCAAGAAGATAATCAGGATTAGGGACAATTTATGGGTACATGTGCAAAGGTTAATCATGATTTTTACTTGAAATAGCCCTGGGGTTAGGCTGCATTGTGATGAAATGAGAACTTATTGAATTTGTTCAAACAAACTAGATCATTCAGACAGGATTATATTCCACAGTCTTGATATATATAACAAACTAGATGCATTATTCCATTGTCATATGGAAGATCATATCACATGCTAATGGTCTTAACCAACATGACTCAAATCAAGTCTAGTTCATTCATTAAAATATACCATGGTCATGTTTTCTTAAATTAATTGGATAAAAATTATTTATATGAAATTATTTATATCCATTTAGTTACCATGTTACAAATTTAGTGTTTTGTTAAGTTAATTATTACCCTAGTCTCGATCATTAACCTTAAACTATTATTCCCTCCTGATGGTAACAGTAATGTTCGATGAAATATATGTATACAAGCTATGTAGCTTATAAAAACACTTGAAGTATGATATTACACAATTGAAATTCAAAAACATAATGTATTTTGCAATAAAACTATAAATAAATCATTTGAACACATACTTGATTTAGTAAACAATAATTAACTTATGGTGAAACCACTGTCAAATGGAACTGATAATGGTAAATCGGTGTTGAAATGTTAAATGGCGATTAATATAATATTGAACATATGTCAAACAACCCACAGGGATTCTATTGAATAAAATTAGTAAAATTATTTATTTAATATTTTTATTAAAATGATTCTAATGGAGAAAAAAGTTACATAATGTGAAAAGAAATGAGAGATGGATAACTCATTCTCTATTGAATGTGTGTTGGAAGGTTAATAGTTTGTATGTTACACAACCTATAAACATCTGACATTGTGTACACTCATTCCTTGGTTTTCACTGAGGATTTTGTATATGGTGTGAATCATAACCAGAATCTTCTATATTAATATATTTGACTCATCTACCAATGTTTTACTAGTCTTCATAACCTGATTCATCTCATAACACAAGCTTTAGGCGGGATGTTGAATTCAAATATTACATGATTTGAACTGGAGATTCGAATCGTGTAAAATATTCTAGGATTTTTATTTCTTTAGGAATTTCTTTACGACTTATAAAATTCTTTAAATAATTCTTTCACATCATATAAGTAGTTTTCAAAGCGTGTGAGGATCATTTTTGGATAGTTCCCTTATATGTTCGATTCGATTCATGGAAACATATTCTTTGTAATAATCAACAAATACCTTTTGAATTATCAAATAAAACATGAAGAAACCAAATCAAAATAACTTCTATATATTTAGAAAATTTTATATTATCAAAAAAAAAATCAGATAACATAATTTTAGGTAGTATAGTGTTTTCATAATAAATTTTATAAAATAACACTTGATCATTTATTGGCACAAATGACTGGTCATTATTTTTTTTATTTTAAATTTTTTTATCATCCAATAGCTTATATGTTATTCTTGTAAAAAATTTAATTTTTACAAAATTATACTATTTAAAAATAAAAATTATAATTAATTTAATATAACATAAAATTTTATGGTCATGTCCTTGGTGAATTATATTATTTTATGGGATGATTATGAATTTAATTCAATATGAAATTAATTATTCATTATTTGAAATATAATTACGTAACTAAAATACAAAAAATTCTTTCTATATTAAGTATTTTGTAAATTTTTCTACATGTCGTACCGATGTGAATATGGATAAGAATTAGATTGATCTTCCATATTGAACATATATACAATATTTTGATGGAATTATGCAGTTTAATGATTTCACTAGCTGATTTCATATTGACTATGTTTTTTTCCATATAGAAAATATGAAAAAATATATCAATTCGCATGAGATACCATGATGGAAAACCTATTCATGAATGGGGTTTTTGGAAAATTATGAAAGTTTGAAACATCGTGGGGATTATTATATTCATTGTCATTATATAAAAATTGTTCGACACGATAATGTCGTGAGGAAAAATAATATGATACATGATGTTCTCTCTAAAATAGTACAGGGGTTGGATCATGAAGGAATTTACTTCTAGAATGTTGAGGCTACTGACATAAAACCACGCTCTAGTGCTGATTAGGGTTTTCTGATTTTTTATGAAATACAAGATGGCACCTATATTGAATTATATTCAGGGTGTACTGTTGATTGTATATTTTCATTTATCGGGGATTTATTTGAAATGAAAAAATTAAATACGTGGTCACATGCATCATTAAACTTTTTGTAGGTGTTATTGAAAAAAGTACTTTCGGATGAAGATATGATTCCTGGGTAATATTACCAGGTTCGTAAGATAACATAGAACTTATGTTTCACAGATGAATTAATAAATTCCAGTGAAAACAACAATATTATTTTAAGAAAGTAAAATTACCATTTTGATAGTGGTATAGACATTGAATCTTCTATGTTAAAAAATAATGTGGGAATCAGAATTATTTATGCTATATTGTGAAATATGGGATAATTATTATTGTCCTGAAAATGAATTACTTTACATAGAAGATGTAGTTGAAAAAATTATTTTTTTCATCTAATGTTTTTATATTAATGATCTTTCTGGGTGGATAAAATAAGAAATGTAAAATTTTAACCCACGTCAAAGACACTCATTCTCGGAAGGATTTCAACTATAGAGTCATGAACATTTAAAAATATATTCACAATGTCTGAGTGTTGTTTGGAACAATCGGTTTCAATCCATCTAGGTCAATTGTTGGTTCAACTCAAAAAACATGTCCCATAGTATTGGTTCCATATAATATTCTTCCATGTACTTGTATAAAACAATAATTTCAGTTACTTTTAACTTAAATTGATTGATAGTGATGTTTAGTTAATAATATTGATGTCTACCTTCGTCTATTGATTATGTAGGTTTATGTAACTTATGGTGATAATGTGATGAATAATTACTACTAAATGAATAATATTATCAAACTATATGATTATTATTGTTTAAAATCAATGACTTCATGGGATACGAATATTAAAAAAGTTGGGGTAAAAATGATTTTTTTTTATTTTAGATATAAAAAGTAAAAATAATATGTGGGAAAAACAATATATAAATATCCATACATTTGTAAATGATGATTTCTTCCACCACAACACCGGTTCATAATAGAGATCATGAATATTTATGGATTTATGTAGTTTAACCATTCACCAATCAGTATACATGGAATAGAAATATTATCAGTGATTGAGGAATAAAACATCAAAATCATATATGAATTTCAATATATTTTTGATTTACCATTACCCTATATTCAGGGTGCGAGTTGAAAACACATTCAAAATTAGATGATGAATTTTTTGAATATCCCTTAATTGAAAATTATCTTGATGAGTTGCAATATGGTTTTCATTCACATTGAAAAAATGTTTTTGAAAATATATTTTAGACTATTTTTGTGTCATTGGAATATAAAAGGTCCATGTCAATGTATGATTTCATTTAGAAGAAATAGGTTTGGAAAAATAATTTCACTAAGAATTGGGAGAGAGAAACAAATTATATATTCCTTCTATAGAATTTACGATATGTAAAAAAATTTAAAAAGACATTTATTTCCATTTTTAAGATGATCAAGGATTTTAGTGGATACAATTTCAATATTTACACGAGTGTTAATGTGAATAGTAGGATATGTAAAGGGCTGATAATTCTGGGAAATCAGATAATACATTAGTAGTTGACTTTAATTACAGTTTTTTATTTATTTTTGTCCAATTTTTCTCAACTGTTGATTGAGATAAGTGAAATTTTATGAATATTTTTTTATGAAATAAATTAATGGATGATTTAAAAATAATATAGCAATGATTATACATATTCATTAACATTTAGAGAATCTATTTCAACCAACAATTATCAATGTTATTATTAACCAGACAGAACACTGAACAAATGATATAATGAATACTAGTCCAGTGCAATTATAATAGTTTTCATCTTTTTAAGATATTTCTGAATATATTGATATGATTTGAATGTAACAAAGAAAATCATGATCTGTCAATATCCCATGGTTATTTTATAAATGAGTGTAAAATATATTGTGTAGAATATCTTATGGATGTTGACAAAAATTAGATATTCCCACTCTGATTCATGATGGCCCATTTAGAGAAGGAACTATATTTTATGTGGACATCATCAAGTCATTACAGTCTCATTGATATATATTTTTCAAAAATTGATATATTTCACCATTGATGTAGTAAGTTTCATATCACATTTATTGTATAAATGTCACATCTTATGTTTGTCTATTTAATATGATCATTTAAAAATTGATGTATCATTTGTAGAAAAAAAATAATGATTTAAAATAAGAGAAATATCATGAGTGATTATCAAATTCAATAGTATCATTATTTATAAATGATCTTTAATTTTTATTATGAGTTGGGTCTCCCCATCAGTGTTATTACTATATCACCCAACCTCAATCTCGGTATTATGGATGTATATCTTGTAAAAAGATTGAAAATTTTCTCCTTATAGATAAAGAGAAAAATATTATTGTTGTTTAATGGAGGAATACTCGTTTTGTTTACACCATTTGTCCATTATCATAATCGTAAAACATATCTATTATCATCATTTCAAAATTATTTTACAAAATAAAACCCTAAAAACACATGTTTTTTAGACAATGATGTGACTATTACAGAGATTAGAGGAAACCTTTAAATATCTTTGTTCATCAATGACGGAAATAAAAAGAATATTACAAAGGGGATACCATAATATTTGGAAAATATAAATATATTAATGGAATACCAAGATAGTAGGTTAGATATCATGAATGATAACATCTACAAATCCCCCTTATAGAAACATTTTTAGGAGTCACATTTTACAGATTATCAAAGTGAATTATAAGGGATTTAAAAGAAAGATTGGTGCATTAAGGTTATGAGAGAATTTGAATCCCATTAATTAGGGGCCAATTGTATAAATTAGGGTTGTTATGAAAATTTGGTAGCCACTAATGCACTGTTTTTTATTGAAGGACGGATACAATACCTAGATCTCATTTGAGTACAAAATAATTACACTCTTATGTTTTTTTTGAGGTTTCCTAGGAAACGATTTTAAAAATTGAATCTCATGGGCTACGAATGATGATGGTAGTATCATATTACTATATGTCATGTGGATATGCTCAAAATATCTGGTGGGAATTTATTTTAGATGATGAAAAATATAAGGATAAAAACCATAATTCCAAAAATTTTAAATTGAAGTCTTATTCATCTAAACATACACTTTCATATTGGGACCTCCTGAATTTCCTATTTAAATAAGTGTTCATCACTGGCCAATTAATTGTGAATTTCAACATTACGGGTTTATATTTGGCGATTCATGTAATATACCAGATGCTCATATTTTTTATCCTAGGATTTCATTGTATATTTTTGGTACCAAAACATAATTTCATGGAGGTAATAACAAAACCCCTAGAAACCCGATAAAATTACACTTAAATCCCTTGGAAAAAGGCCCACCATTTCCCCATGATGATGCCTCAATTCCCTCAGTATTATTAAAATAATACCTTCCAACATCGATATTAGAAAAAAAAATAAACTATGGATGTGGACAAGGATTCTAAGAAGAGATAATGACATCTACACGAATTTAGTTGAAACAAGTAGTTATAAGATAAATTTGGAGGAATTGATATCTTGTGATATATTTCCAAAAATGTAGATCACAATGTAGGATGGAACCTTCCTCAAATTCATAATGGTTAAGCAGTAATTGAAATATCCAAGTAAATACAATTGATTATTATAAGTCAGAACTATCATGGCTTTATAACCCATAATCAGTTTAGATGATCCAATATTAATGAGATAAAATTCAAATAGCTATTTTTTTGTCTAAAACATTGATTTACATAAAGGAAATGAAATTTATAATAAAAATTTTGAATTTCAAGTTTATTTATAAGTCTTTCTTCATGTCCATTTTTGTGGTATATCTACAATACAAAGACAACTTATGGATTTAAGGGTCATCTATTTCTCTTCAAAACATGTTGAAGCCAGAATTCAATAACGCAATTCCACATCTAGGTCATTCAGTGGATTTTATGGATGGATATCTCATAAGTAAAAATGGAAATCAAGTAATGTTATATAAAATGTTTGCAAATATTCATGCCCTATCCTTTTCCGTGGGTTAATTAATGAAATCAAGTTCAAATGGAGGAAGGAATGTGGAACTAATAGACCTATTTCCCATATTCATGAATTCATATAGGCTTAAAAATATAACAATCTCACGGATTTTGGATAATTTTTCATTCTATTTAAATGTTTCTAATAGAATAGGGAATGCACCAGTATTGTGGAATGACATGATTGATAAAAGTGATCAGTTGAGTAGACCAATCTCTTTTGCAACTTACTAGATTCTGATTATGGGACTTACACATACAATAACTACATAATCCTAATTAATTACATTATTGGCCATATAAAAATGGTATATGAGAGTCACATTGAATTAAAAATCATTTAGGTTCTGTGCATGGAATGTGAAGAAGTGGTTCTGTCAAGATGTAAAGAGGGAAATTCATACATGGAATGTATGATTCATTAGGTGGATACCAGTTTGGAAGAACGTAAAAAATTTAGGGATATACAAAAAAATATGTTGGATTATAATATTTATAAGGGTATTAATGATCTCTATTCTTACATCCCCTATATTGCAATTTTCTCTAGAATCTGAAGCTTGGAAATAAAGTTGAACATGATACATCGAACTAAATATTGATTTTTGTATATTCATGCAAGAAAAAATCATGTCATAAAAGGTGTTGGAAACACATCTTATTTTGATCAAAGACCCCCAGTGTGGTGGCATACCTATAGTCTACAGAACATGGATTGTAGGTCAGTTTCCAAAGAGTCGGAGATCCATGATATTATCATCCTCTTTCTCCAATAGCTATTAATGATGGGTGACTCATCCATATAAAAAATATTTTATCCCCCATTAAATCAATGAGAACTATGGACATGGATCTACAGCTGACTCGTAACCTCTCTCACAAGGAAATACTAACGGCTGACTATCATCATTATTCTACTAAACCTCCAAGACCAAATGGATTTAATTCTCTCATCTTCAAAATAATTTTCACCTTATTGGATATTATATTTTTTTACATAAAAGGGATCATTTAGTAGTGAAATTTGTTTTTCTATGTATGAATCCATCATCAATCTCATTACAAAATTAAAAAACCGCATGTGGTACTATATTTTTTGACCATTGGCATATGAATCCTGGTTGGTAATATTTTTTCTAGGATTTTGGTGAATCACATGCCCCGTGAATTCCATATATCATCTGCAAAAACCAATATTAATTCATCCTTTAATGGTTTTAAATGATAAAACAATTAAAATAGTTGAGATATTTTATACCATGAAGTCCTGATCTATTATTAATAGTTGTATTATTTCTTTGAAACATGCTGTCATAAAGTAGTATGATATAATGGAATAGAATTTCTCCATTTTCAGGGGAAAATGGGATTTTTCTTGAAATGGGAAAATATTGTCCGTAAATGTGTTATGATATATTCCTTCATAATTAAAATAAATATGGATCAACCCAAAAAATTCACTCTGGAAATAATCCTTATCTAATGGGTTTCACTTTCCCCATTCCAATTTATTTGTTATGTTGGTGTCTTTTAAAATATTCTATCAATTGATGAATGAAAAAATATTATTCCATGGGTGCATTCTTGTCATCAAATCCCTCTTATGCCTCATATTCTTATCCAAGAAAAAGGGATCCTATTCTCAAAATATACTAACTATAAATTTACATCTATATCACATTTCATTCACCAATATGATATTGAATATTGATAGACCATAAAAATGGAAAAATACAAAATTTCATTCAACATAGGAGTCCAATCGTGTAGGAGATATGTGTTCAACAATCTCTCAAATATAAAAGTGATTTAAAATAAATAAATACCTAAATATCACCACAATCATTGGTTCATGAAGAAAATATATATATTCAAATAATGTTTATTGGGAAAAATAAAATATCTTCAGATGGAATATTTTTATGATATCAATCATAGGGAAAAAATTCTCACAAAATATGTGATTCAATCTATCCATAGATACATCATGTCCCATTTCAAAATCCTAATTATGATAATTACCAAAATAGACTCCATTATTGATAACATTTTTTGTTGAGGAAATAATTCGAATTTAAAAATTAATTGTCTTTCTTTGATTAAGCTCCAGATACAAAAATATAGCATAGTAATGGGTTTCAGAAACATTAGACATATTAATTTTTCTCAATTGGATAAACAAGGTTAGAATATTCTACTCCACCCGTGAATCCTCTTTTCTCAAATACTTGATGAAAAATATTTACCCCATTTTTTTAGGTGTGGTTGGGGGTCCGTGGTCATGAATCCTGTAGAGGTTCCTTTTATGGTCACACACAATCTTAAGTCCTGAGAATGACTATGTAAGTCAGTAATGGCTTCACCTTAAAAATATGGAATCATACTTGGTCATATTAAGGTGATGGTTTTATAGAATCATCTTTAGTAGACCCGAGATTTGAAGATTATATTTCCTATGGTCTCTTAAATGATAATGTTGATGGGTTGTAAACTGATTTTCATTGGATATGGTTCAGTTATTGAAATATAAAAATCATTATCTGTATACCCTATTTATATAATATAGGGATAGATCATATCAGTTGATTCAAATAAAAAAATTGATTTCAATTTTCTCATGATTTGATATGCTTTAGCATGCAGAATATAGAACATAAAGGGGGAGCTTTCCAAGAACGATATCTAGTAATTTGTGGTCCCTCCAAAGGACTGTTATTTCAGGAGTAAAGAATGTAGTTTAATCCTCCCCTAAATGATGTTCCTCATGCATAGTCGTGCCAATGATGAACCTTATTTCTCCTTATGCATGGAAAATTTGTAACCCAACATCCCTAATATTCATCACAAACAATGATACAAGGAAGTATTTAACTCTTGGTGTTTAAATAATATCATATTATTTATTTGTTTATGATCTTCAAGAACTAATCTTTATCTACACTTCCTCTCTCCCATGTATAAATAGTGGCCCCACTTTTTATAGATTATTAAATCATATGGGTTTGAGGAAATGATAATATTAATTACATGATTTTAAGGTCGATCACATTATATATTCAGATGGAAAGATCCTAATTTAATTTATGGAATAAATAGAAGACCATTAATGGTGCCTCAAGTTCCCATCAACTCGTTAACACATGGAACCACAATATTATGTCTTAAAAATAAATGAGGATGCATGTCTTCTTGGATTTGGCATTATTAGTACACTCTTTCTAGTCGGTATCTTTTTTGGTGAAATTAACAAGGCCATCCATGATTCATTCAGCACCTTTTGGGAAACATTTATGGCTAAAGATCATGCAATTTTGACTAGAATAATAATTTATTTGATCATAGGACATGGATCCATTATCATTGAATCAATCCACCTCAATGTTACCAATTCTATTAACAAATTTTAAAGGGGCCTTTAGTCATTTAGACCAATGATTTGGAGATTCTGTCATTAATTTATTATATCACTGCTTTCTCTATAACATATATGAAAAGAGAGAGAAAATGGTAACTTATTTCTTGGTGATACATGGTCTCTCTTGTGTGCTTGAAAATGGACATAATGATTTTCCTTCATGGAGGTTATCACATGCACATCAGAATCATCAATCCATTTAATGAAATATTCTCTATTCTAAAAATATTTATAACTACATACATATATATAATTTATTATAATTAATTTTATAATTATATATAACTATATATATAATTATATATATATATATATAATTATCTATATATATTTTTGAATATATTTATTTATAGCTATAATTATAAATAATTTTATATTTACTTAAATAAATATAGAATAATAATAATTATATTTATTAAATATATAATTATATTATTATTTATAATACATATATATAACTATTGGCCAGAGTTAATCAGCATGATGGAACACTGATACAGGCTAATTTAGATCCTTCAAAGAAGGGTTATATTGACTCTAATGATTTAATTGGGAAGATGAAACTTATTATTTATGTGTAAGAACACAAAGTCCTAGTGGTTGTGATGGTCCCAAATGGAAGAAAAGGAAAACATTTTAGTGCCATTAGGGCTGGTAATCACACTGGTGAAAAGTTTGGATACCCGACTAATGAAATATAATACGGTAATTTAAAAATGTTGTCCATCACGGATAATAGTCCCACTACTACACATGCAACTCACACTGATTTTTTTTACAATAGATTAAATTAATATACCTAATTCTGATAGTCATTACCTTGATATATTAACAAGGGATAGTCCCCAAATTAATATGAGATCTCCACCATGATTAGTTTCTAGAATTGATGTTAGTATCAGAGCCCAGAATGAAATAGGATATTTTTCAGAACCAACCTTAAATTTTAATGTATTGGACATCCAAGAGGATCTCAAAAAAAATTCATTTATATATAACCTCCCATGAGTAGTACATTGTAGAAGAGGATGTCATTGAAAAGAAAAATGAAAGTGACAATGTAGAACCTGTTGATAATCCTCTTCTATCCCTCCTTGGGGATGATGCATCATATTAAAATGCCTTGATTATGATTCACATAGTTATAAGGATGAATCAGAATGAATGGATGATCAATTAGAAAATTTGATAAATACTATGCAATGGAAATAATGAGACACTATAGAGGTGGAAGTGGCCCCAATGGAAGGGGTGGTAGACATAAAAATTAATGTGTATTTGCATTTGTATGGTGTTTGGTGAAATTGTGAGGGCCACTACAGTTTTCATTCAGCTTTATTGTTTTGTAATTTACTTTTTCATCAACAATTTGAGAGTTTGGGTTGGGTCAAAATGTCACACTCAAGCCACTATGGAATATATATTAAATTATATCAACATTTTTAATTATATATAATTATATTAATATATTCATAACAATATTTTAATATTTTTAAATTTATTTGTTTGTAATTATTTTTATAATTTATTAAATATATATTTAAATATTAATAAATTTATTTAATTTACTAAAATATTCTTTTTATAATTATATTTATATGTACTTATTTTAAATTCATTAAATATTTATTTATAAATAAATAAAGGTAATTTTTTTAATTATATTATTTATATTTTGAAAATTGTATCACTATCAATGATATTTTAGCACAGATATTGATTGATATTTAGAAGTTCAAAAATTTCATGGATAAAACATATCATTATCTGTCCTAGAATTTTAAATTTAGAAATGATACATTTTATCAGTTCTTATTATTTCTACTCTGATATATGATGATTTTATTAGTACTATTTTGAAAGTTTTGTTGAATACATTACCAGATGTTTTAAAGAGAACAATAACTATGTCATTTTCCGTTATGCCTACAATCATTCAAGGAAATGATCACCTACCTATGTTGCTCTTCCTCAGGACCTCTCTATGAATTGATAATCTAGATATAAGGTACATGATTTATTTCTACCCCAAATAATCATGATATTCATTCTCATAATGCCATTGATAGGCATCTGGACCACCGCAAGCATGGACTCCATCAAAAACCACAATAGCTTCACTCCATATGTTATCAACATTAATGGTGATTTTTTTGTTTCATTGTGATTCATGTTTGGTTCATCATGATTATGGTTTATTTTTAATATGTTCATCATTTATCCCTCATATCATGTTCTCCCCTCATCACCACATTAATGTTTTTTGATCAATCTGTTCCCAAGGTGTGGTTTGGGTTCTAAATTAATTTTATTTCACAGTTTTTCGGGTATGTGATGTGTTCTTAAATACATTTTTCTTCCATAATTGTGGGTTTCATCATCACTGCTCTTGATTAATGTAGGTTTCTCATAGAAACTATAATTAAATTCATTATCCATAATAGCATGAGTTTAAAATTAATATTTTTGATGACTAATAACAGTATTGAATATGATTGTAGAGTTTTTGAAATGACAGTAAATTTAATGTTCATAATAATTTCAGTTAAATGGATTATTCAAATTAAAAACTTGGTAAAATATATTTTCCAATATTATCCAACAAAATTCTCATGAAAAATATTAGAATCGCTATTATTAATGGGTAATAACATTTTCGAGGTTTTTTGGTTTTCTAATATATTTTTAAATGTTATGATAAATTTTAATGGGGTTATTGTTCATTCAAAATGGAATTCTAGATACCAACATGGTATTGTTTTCATTCTGTAATGGTTGATGTTCCCACAAATCTAGTGTTTAGTCTTTTCTTCTTTGTCTGTGTTCAATGTCTGATAATTATATCTTGATGTCAACCTTTTTTATAGATGGAGATGTCATGATTATGTCTATTTTGTGGATTTAAACATGTATGATCTTTCTAATAATTTTTTGGGGACATTTGGATGTCATCATTTAGGTAATTTTTATATAAATAAATATGAATTATTTAAAAATAATTCTTAATATAAATGATTTTTATTTTACATAGTTTCCATTATCTAAATAAATAATCTAAATAAAATTTTCAAATTTATAAATTCTTTGAAATAATATATTTTAATTAATTTTCATTTTGACTGGAGGAAATTGGGAATTAAATTATAATTATCTATTTAATATAGACTTCGTTTTTTCAAATTAAAATCATTATATTTTTTACTATTCATCCACTATTGGATATCGTGCTGTTTGTGATGGGATAATTGTTACACGGCATCGTCACTAATGTGTCATTGAAGAAGGTAGTGTCATAAATTTATAATATGAGTTTTTTTCAAACCATGTTGTGACGGGCACTTCACAAATACTATTTTCGTCGAGGAAACCCAACCCTTATAAATAACTTGAAGAAATTATTAAATTACTATTAATAAAATATAATAAAATAATATTTATTATTATATATATGTTAAGGTTAATACATTAATAATTAAAATAATATTAATATTAAAAAGATAATTTTTATAATAAAAATAAAAAAAATATTAAAAATATTAATAATATAATAGTGAAAATAATATAAACGTAGTAGAAATATAATATTAATTAAATAATAAGAAATAATAATTATAGTAATATTTATATAAATAAACTAATATTAATAAAATTAATTATGATAATAATAAAAATAACCACAATTTTCACAAAATAATTAATAAATAATAAATATATAATGTTAATGGATTAAAAAATTATTAATTTTAACAAAAAATTAAAACAAATTAAAATAAATAAAATATAATACAATATTAAAAAAAATATGAATAATAAATTATTAAGAAAAACAATATTTATAAAAATATAAAATGCATTATACAGAATTAAATATATATAATATTACAAAAACCTTAAAATTCAAAATTTTTATAATTTAATGTTATTTCATCTCTAGTGGTGTCCCTCTGGAGGTGCTCGAGGAGATTACGGAGGGAAGTCCATTCCTAAACCATTAGTCAGATGTCGCTTATACTCTATCATCTTCTAGTGTTGTTGTTGTTGTGGCCAACAACACATATCCTAATTCTGATGCTATTGCTATCATTGGAGCTCTTCCTACTCAATACGCATAGTCTCTATAAGATCACTATGAACTCACATCTGCTCCTGATATTCTGCAATAGATGATTATGACCCTCCAGGAGGACCACATGAGCTGAACAACAAAAATCACATAGGTACCATAATAACTCAATTTTGTTAAAAAAGATTTGATACCAATATCTCGGCCTTTCTCAAAGGGACACTTGGTTGCATGTATCTATACAGCCTCTTCAAATCATACTACCCAAGTTTGATCAATTGTCTCAACCTAAATCCTAATCTTTTTTTGAGAATTCAAGGCCCCTTATCACCCCTTCAATTTCAATTTATAATTTAAATAGGTAATTTTTTATTTGGTGTAAATATTAAAAATCATAATGATATATATTAACCACAATCTAACATTTCTAATCACCTCAATTATATCAGTTGGAATGATCTGGGTATATCCTCTCATAAATGTCGAAATCCATAATATTGGGTTGTTCAACAAAATATATGAATATAATATAAATACATTACATTTAATGTTATATACATTAATTAAAATAGTGAATTCCATTTGTTTCTTATTCGTAGTGAATATACAACTACCATCACGATGGGTCACCTCCTATATACACGTGTCCTATTTGCCAACGGTTGATATCCTTTGAAAATAAAATCCCATAATATGTCAAAATAATCCATCCCAAATAGTAGATGAAATGTAATCAGGTTGGTGGGTGCACCAAGACTAGTCAATCATTGCGACTCCTGCATTGCTCATTGTTATCCTCCTAATATTAAGAAAAAATGAAGTAATGTATTATTCATACATCCATCTCATGCCTTCAAGATAGAGTCTTGTAATCTCTCTTCATTGCGATACAATAAACATTACAATAAATTAATAATATCATGTTGTTAATTAAATAAACTTCCAAAAAATGTAATTATTTACATACCAGCCAATGATGGAAGATGCAGTTCTGAACATAAATGCGAATATGATCCCATGTAACCGATGCTCAAGAAAAATAATATCACATCATATTACTCCCCTATGCAATATAAATATGTAAAATCATGTGAGAAAATAAAAAATAATAGAAAAAATAGTACATAAATAATTTAATGATAATTAATGACAAATTACTAAAATAAAAATGAAACCATACTTATGAATTCATGGATCGAATCGATGCTATTTACGTCACTTGGGGATAGCGTAATGAATCAATAATCTCATAAGACCGTGACCCCGTTGTGTCATCTCTGAACCTCCAGTATTCGGTGGCTCATATGATCTAAAATCATTCTCATTATTAGGTAGCTCAACATCTTCTAACTCACAAAATAGTTCCTCATACATCTGAAATATGAAATCATCATTTTTAGAAAAACAGTTGAAAAAAATATATATATACATATAAATCATATTTGATTATAAAATTTATTTTACTATATAAATATTCATCTTTATCCTCACCATTGTATATTATAGTGTCAATATCATAATATTCTTTTTCATGGACATCAATTTAAATAGGAATAACATTTTATCATCACTTTTCATTTAAAATTCATTTGTTACATCAACAAAATAAGTATACATCAACCCTTAATTGATTTTTTTCGTCATTTATATTCATGTCTCTTCATGGAAAAGATGGATTTAGAGTAGTATATTTAGAAATTTTAGTTCCTTGCACTTTAACATAACCACATTCACATTGAATATACATGTTTTCAAGAAATTTCACTTTTATTATTATACACCAATCACCCATCTCTCTTATAGTTTCACAATAATTTTTATAATTAATTTTTTTTCCTGATGATCCAATATATATAGTTTATTTTCTACAATAATGGCTTTATATTTAATATAAATGATTCCTTGCTTCGTTGAAATCACAATTCTCTCTCAGCATCCAACCACTAAAATTAAAACATCGTTATGTATATTTTTCCCTGATAACACAATTCAATTACATCATCTTGAATTTCATTAAATTAATCATCATTTTTCATTTTTATGATATCCTATCAAGAAAACACTATTATTAATAATTTTTTTAGTTCACTCTATTCATGTGTATTAATTATAAAACTATTCACCATATATTTATTATCATATTTTACCATCTTAGAAGGTGGTTAACACAATTCAAACAATGGATTATCAATTTTTTCACCATGTAGAGATACCTACAAATTTTTAAAACAATTATCAATATAACAAGTAATAAATTAATTTTAAAATTCAAACCAGAATTAAATTATTTTACCAGTTTTGGAAACCATTAGGAAATATTATTTTGCGGTCAATCTACATGAATAACTGTTATAATCTATGAAAACCATTTATTTATATGATTATCATATATACTTTCAATCAAATAATATTAATTTAAATTAAAAAATATTATATAATTAGTGATTTGAAAACATAGAGTTCAAATAGTGTCATTATTTCAAATATTAGTAGAACATAAGTATGACCTCTTTGATGTTCAACATCTAAATACTATCGATCATGATCTCTATCAAATCTGTATTCTGTTTGATTATAAATTGATAATTTATTTATTATTTTATCGTAAATATTTTTCTCATTACTACCGATAGTGATTTTTAGAGCTATTCCTATTTGAAATAATGGGGACCAAAAAATAATATTTTTTATCATGAAAATTATATTTTTAAATTGATCAATTTACTGATTATTTATAGCATAAAATCATCTTCAACTTCTCCATGCAACTCTTGAATGGGTACCTCCAAGAAAAAATTACAGGACCTCCACATTTTTCATCATATAGAAATGGTAATATCAAATGTTTTCATAGAAAAAATTAAATAGGTCGTTTTACACATCCCAAATCATATAATTTAACAAACATATGAATCCAATAAATAGAAGTAGTCCCATTATAACATAAAAGTCATTATTTTTTATTCATTTATTTTACCCATTTCAGTCACATCTATAGAAATTAAAAACATAACCATCTTGAAGTCTCAGATTTTAACTCCACATAAAAAAGTAATCGATTTTCATTGGATTGTGATTAACTACTATTGGATTATTTAAGTATTGTGATCAGACATTTTAAAAAATTTCAATTTCTAGTCACCTCCAAATTTTGGAATGATATAATACTTCCAATTCATTATCTTTGGTCTTATCGAGTGTATACCATACTATATAAAATTTATTATTAAAATAGTTATTCTCAATATACATGGCATCCAACATGTCACCGAATAACAATGTATAAAAATATTGATGATGACAAAAAATTCATTATTTTTTCCAATTGAATAAAGGTTATGAAGAAATAAATTTTATGAAGGATTATTGTTGGTCCAAAAGTAATGAATTTTAATGAAGAGAAAAATAATTTCAGATTTATACGTTTGATCATTTTTGGAGGTTCAACGATTTCAATTATGACTTTTCTAAAATTATATTATTTCCTTCAAATATGATGATCAGTTTGAAAGAATCTACGATGACAACAGTAAAACATGATTTTCATTCACTAGTGATCATAATAACATTTTCGTCTCTCATATAGTACAAACCTGATTTTGGATCATGTGTACAGCATCCATATAACATTTCTTATGTTGGGAAGTTACTAAATTTCCACATCAATGAATATTTTTAGTAGAAATTTTTTTTTCCTATAACAAATATATTTGATGAAATCATTACTAGAAAATTATATTAGACTCCTCAATCAATAGCTTCAAATAAAAATTGATAATCTTTTTGGGATCTATTGAAAATAATTTGGTTGAAATGATTTATGATTCCATCAACAACATCATAGGAGGTAAATATTACAGGCTTATATAGATAGACCAACAATAATAATGATTACTATAAGAAAACAATTGATAGAAACCATTAGCAGAAATACTCAATACCATGTTTCAGGCATTATAATCACATGATTTATGTACATTGCATATAGTTTTTCATTAATCACTATTATTGTAATGATTTATGGTTTTTTTGGTGGAAATTTTGGTTTTTTTCCATGACATTAATGGAGTAGTGTTCAGAAACATAAAAAATGTTACAATATGGGTGTAATCTGTAAATACATGAACTATATCGTTGGTATCAATTCATACATTTATATTGGAGATGCATTTCCCCTCTACTTTCCACTTGATGGAAAACTATCCACCGATTCATTTTCACCATAATATAAGATGTAATTTTTTGAACATGCTAGATTCTTCTAATAAACAATTCCCAAATTACAAACTCTCCTCCTCTTCACATAAAAAATTATAGGGAACACATTTTATTTTGAAAATACTGTTATATAGAAAGAGAATAAATGATCTAAATAGATATTTCATAATCCATTATCTAATTTAATAGTCATAAATTCTACAAGGGCTTCAAATTTTCTAATCGTCCTACTAGGATATCAAGCATCCTATGTAGACCTCAATAACTACTCAAATTGAGATTGATCAAACTCCATTGTAAATTTAAATCATCGTGGGATTTTATTTATTTAAAAAATCGATTTTACAAATAATGAACTAAATTTTACAACTATGATGGATCTGGAACAAATTTATTAGTATATTCTCTAGAACATTGTTTACTATATTGATATCATGAAACATAATCTAACTGAAAACCAAAAAACAATTATTGTCCAGAGTATTGTAAAATGTGTCAAACATCCTCAGACCAGAATTGTTACATTGACACTTCCTTTATTTAAGAAAAATTTCAGTTTTGATTGTGGTTCTGATAAGAATTATTCAACACCCTTTCTATATAATAAGTATATACCAAAATATTTGTATTCATGCACATATTATTCTAATCGTGATCATCTAATAATGACTTTTGTTGTCATCCTTTTCAATATTTCACATTAAAATATAAAATATTATGTTTATATGATTAATTTAACATAAGTAAAACATGATCCAAAAAATGTGAATTATACATATGATTTCCTAATTAATGGTAATTATTCGACTTTTTTTCTATTTATTTCTTATTGTTGCAAATTATTAGTAATTATTTATAATTATTTTTAAATATTTCTTAATTAATAATAATAATTATTAATTAATGCTAATTATTACTAATTACTTATAATTATTCCTAATTAGTAATTATTCATCATTTTTACTATTTATTTCTAATTATTGAAAATTATTGGTAATTACTACTAATTATTTCTAATTATTTATAATTATTGATAATCATTGGAAATTTTTATTAATTTTTAAAAATTATCATAAATTATTATAGATTATTTGTACATATTACTAATTTAAGATATTTATTACATGGTACTATTATTTATTACTAATTACCATTATTTAAATTACATACTACTATTTATTAATAGTTATCACTATTTTTATTCTATTATTACTATGTTCAGTTACTTATTTCGTATTTCGAACTATTTATTACTATTTTCCTCTATTTATTACTATTTCAAACTATTTATTACAAAATACTACTATTTATTATTAATAATGGCTATTTATTACTAATTATGACTAATTATTACTAATTACCTCTAATTATATTTATTATTTCTAAATGTTGTGATTAATTACAATTTATTACCAGTTATCACTAATTATCACAAATTATTCCTTATTATTACATATTGCCATTAATTAATCCAAATTATTACTAATTTGAACTAATTATTACTAATTATTTATATTTATTAGTAATTATTAATATTTTATTCTATTTATTATAATTTACCACTTCTTATTACTATATATGAATAATTATTACTAATTGGAACTAATTATTACTAACTACCACTAATTATTACTTATTACCTCTAATAATTAATATTTTTACCTACTTTTTAATATTTATTCACAATTACTAATTTTTTTTAATATTTATTACTATTTATTACAATTTATCACTATGTATTACTAATTTTTACTAATATTTACTCATTATTACAATATATTACTAATTATTAATATTTATTACTATTTACCACTATTTATTATTATTTAAAGATAATTATTAATAATTGCATATAATTAATATTAATTAAAGCTAATTATTTTTAATTATCAATAATTATTACTAATTATTGATGATTGTTACTATTTATTACTATTTATTGCCTATTATTTCTATTTATCGTTAATTTTTAGTATTTAACACTAATTATTACAATTTTCCCATAATTATTTATATTTACGACTAATTATTAATATTTATTAAAATTTATTAAAATTTATTAAAATATATAACTATTTAGTAAATTTGATACAATTTATTACAATATAGCACTAATAACATCTATTTTCCGCAAATTGTTACTAAATACCAATAAATATTACTAATTACCACTTATTATTAATAATTACCCTTAATTATTTCTACTTAATACTAATTAATGTTATTTATTACAGATTATTAGTATTTAATACAAATTATTACTATTTATCCGTAATTATTACTATTTACGGTTAACTATTACGATTTAGTACTAATTATTAATATTTATAGATAATTAATATTGTTTGATGCTAATTACTGTTAATTATTACTAATTATCATTAATTATTAATAAATACCACTAATTATTAATAATTATTGAAAATTAATGCTATTTATTACTATTTATTACTATTTAATATTATATACTGATGTTTATTAAGATTTATTATTATTTATTAATAAGTAATAATATATATTACTTACTATTATTAAATATTGTTATTTACTACATCTTATTAATATTTAAATCTATTTAA
Organism: Viscum album; assembly: GCA_963277665.1. Classification (NCBI taxonomy): domain Eukaryota; kingdom Viridiplantae; phylum Streptophyta; class Magnoliopsida; order Santalales; family Viscaceae; genus Viscum; species Viscum album. The sequence continues at coordinate 1,882,417,355 of OY728164.1, forward strand.
AACTACTTTTTACTTATTGAAGTAATTTATTACTAATTTCAACTAGTTATTACTAATTAATGCGGATTATCACAAATTACAGCTAATTATTACAAAATACTGCTAATAACCACTATTTATTAAAATATATTACCATTTATGATTATTTATTATTATTTATTACTAATTAACTCTAATTATTACATTTTATTACTGTTTATTACTATTTATTACTATTTAATAGTATTTATAAATATATATTGTTACATGCCCCTAATTATTATAATTTACTGCTTATTGTACCTAATTAAAAACAATTATTACTAATTTTAACTAATTATAACTAATCAATTTTAATAATTACTAATTATTGCTTATTATTACTAATTATCACTAAATATTAATAATTTTTACTATTGTTTACAATTTTTTACTAATTATTACTATTAATCGATAATTATTACTATTTAGCACTAATTATTTCATTATACCTCTTATTGGTACTATTTACAACTAATTATTTTTAATTAATACCAATTACTACCTCTTATTATAATTTACTGCAATTTATTATTAATAATAACTAAATTATTTTATTTAGAACTATTTATTACTATTTATTACAATTTGTTACTATTTATTAGAAATTTTTACAAATTTTTTTTTTATTACTATTTATTTCTATTTAAAAATATTTATTCATATTTATTACTAATTACGGCTACATATAAATCATTAAATGTAATTATTAGTTATTGCCAATAATTTTAACAAATTATCGCTAATTATTACAAATTACTGCTAATTAAATCTAATTATATGTATTTATTACTATCAATTACGACTAATAAAAATTGATCACTATTTATTACTAGTTACCACTATTTATTTCAAATTATTACAATTACCTCTAACTATTATAACTGATTACGAATTATTTTATTTTATTAGTTTTTACTATAAATTAATATTAATTAGAATTAATTACAATTAATATAGGATAGTGAATCATAATTATTACAAAATAATACTATTTACTTTTATATAATAAAATTAACTCTTAATGACACATCATATTGGAAAAAAATATAATGCAAACTAATATTAACTAATTATAATTAATTTTTTTGGTAATTTTCAATGATTATTATTTATATAAAATAATTTTACTTATGTAATAAATAAAATCACTAGATAAAACCTTAAAATAGAAAACTTTTTAAGATTCAAGGATCAAAAATAGCTCCGATATAAATGATTATACATTACCAAAATATAAAATAATAATATTAGTGTATAGAGGTAAAAATGAGTAGAAATATTTTCGAAATAATAATAAATCAGATGTGGGTATATATAGGTGAGATTATTTTATATGGGAGTGTTTGCGACTGGATTCCCTTCACAAATAATACTATTAGTTATAACACCTGTCACAAATGTGAACCACCTATAAATTATAGGCCGCAGTTAAACATTTATTTGGAATGTATCTCATCTAAAATACTTACCCGAAGACATAGCATTCAGAACAGGTCCTGTTGCAAATGTCAACATATTAAATATGAATTTTTGATGGTAGGTAAATCATGTTGCAAATGAAAAAACCAAAAAAATGGTTTTCTAATGGGAATACCCTCCAATGTGAATTACCCTTCCCATGGTTTGGCACACAACCTGTGTCCTGCATTTGGTGATGGGATCCCACTTCCCATCGCCGATAACTAATTATTTTCAATGTGAACAAGGTCACATTGCAAATTGTTCCTCTCGATAGCCATTTTGCGTCGAGACCATACTCTTTTGCAAAAATTCCATCGCAAATAAATCTACATCTCGTAGTGATAGACATATTTAACTATTTTGAAATGTAATATAAATTTTACCAATAAAGTATGTTTACTCTCTTTATAAATTATGATATATAAATTCTAAATAAATAATTCATTTATTTAAATCAAACTCTCGATATATAAAAATGAATTTTTAATTAATAATTTATAATGTTTTTTGAAATTATTATTTTTGTAATGAATACATATTTATTTTAAAATTTATTATTTTAACTTCATAAAAATCATTTTTAATTTCCAGATTTCTGATTATTTTCATATATATATATTTAATATATTTTCTAAAAATAAAAATGTAATTGTAGAAAATAATATTTTAAATTTTAAATATTAATCTAATAAAAATAAAGCCCACCTATAAAATACATTAAATAATTATGTAAATTAAATTTTATTAAATAATTAGTTAAACATAAATAAATTTTAAAATATTAGTTACACAACCCTTGTACCAATAATAATTTTAGAGGAATGATATGTATAATGTTACTATCATCCAAAAGATAAAATCAAATACCAAGGGAGTTTTTATAACAAATCATAATGAAAATATAGATTCTAAATAACCCTTAAACTCTATATGGGATACATTAGTAATTCATTCCAAACAAAACATGTTTAAATTTTCTTAAATCCACTTGACTCTATGATTCTTTCATGATGACAACTAGTTTGTATGGTATGAATGTGGAAAATATTTCAGATATAGGTTTAATGAAAATCAATGGTGTCCCATTTCTGAATACAGTTCATCGTCTACTATGCTGATACATTAATTGAAGTTTATGGTACTCTGAAATAATTTATTTAGAACATGGGGACATAAGTATTAGTTGTGGACAACATCATTCAATTGGGGTATGGAAGAATTCATAGCACTGTATCCATTATAAGGTGATCAACTAAATGAGTTATTAAAATATAAAGAAACCTACTTTTTATAATCTCTTTTCAAATAGCCATAAAATAACTATCTTGAAAAAGAGATCATTTTCTTTCAATTACCATTCAATAATTTTATTATATCAGTGTTTTTAATTATTTTTTTCATATTGAATATATATATATATATATGATAGTTTCAATGGAATGTTAGTAAATTGACCCAGGAAATCAAAGGATGGAATTTTTTCTATGTTCTAAATAATTAACATCGGAAAATAGGATGATTTCTAACTAGTGAAGGGTGAAAATGTAATATTTTTTTCCAAATAATAATAACCATTCCACCATAGAGAGATATCAATTTTGCAGTTTCACGAATGATGTAAATGTTCAAGAGTTTTATGCATTCAATATCATCAATATCCTATTAATGACTGATTTAATGATAAAGTGTCTTAAATAACATGACAATCATGTTTTGATGTAGTATCCAATTCATGTAGCTCTTTGTTGCATTTTACCCAAGAATTTATTCCATACTATATCCAATCTCTATTATTTTTCAAAAATATATACTGTAATGCTTTGGACACAGTGAAATTTCCAACAATTAAATAGGAAATTTCAATCATATTATGTGAACTAGAATTGTTCTTCCAATTGGTATTCATTGATATGATAGTTCACATGGTAAGAGTGATTTTACTATTTGGTCATACACATTATCGATTGATGTATCTAATTGAATATTATATATATAATTTTTGTTGGTATTTAAAAAATAAAATTAATCTATAATGTGGTATTACATAGTGTTATATTGTTGAAAATGATAGTATATTACATACGGTATAATGTTTTTGTGGAAAATGAATTGGTTTAGCCAAATACCACCACACTGGTATGCTGTGGGTGAAGGATTTTCTAGAATTGATGTTGTCAAAGTCACTATTATAGATCGGGGGTAGGATCACCTCTACATTTTTTCTCTCATTTTAAATGACTCCCCATATATTTAAACCCAAAAATAAATTCTAAGTCATTTTAATCCATCAAGGGATGAATGATAGTCATAAAATGCATCAAATAAATAGTTTATTTAATGGTTTCAAGACCTTATTTTTACAGATTCAGTGAAAAATCCAGGTTCAATTTCATAACGACCTGATGGCTAGCTAGAGGACCATGTGTGCATTAATTTTTTTATTTTTTATATAGTTAGTGGTTACACTTTCTTAAAAATGGACATGATGAATTCAACACTAACAAATATAGTATATTTAAAAAAATTGATTAGGCAATGCAGGTATTTGGTAACAATTATATATATCCTATTTTTGCAAATATGTCAGACATTGTCATCATCAAATAAATATGGGAGTTCAATTATTCAGCATTCCTTATGTCGGTTTTTCATTTCAGATGGGTAGATAAGAAGTGTTATATTAAAATATATGAATTGGGATTCATGAATGTGGGTTTTTATAAGGAAGGGTACAATGTTGAATGATTTATAATGTGATTAAAGAGAGTACATGAATTTAATGTTCCATATCCCAAAAAAATGAATGTGTTCAATTGTTATGTTATGGAAAAAACGCACATAATGTTTAGATGAAAATTTTTATGGGAATAAACCTTTTATTGGGTCATGAAAATCATTTTTCAATGGTCCCAATGAAGATGGGGTCTCGTATTTTAGAGGATATGATATTGAAGGGATTTACATACTCCATATATTGGTCAAATCCCTTAATTTTTTTAATGAAATGAGAGTTCAATAATAGGGTTATATAATTTGGTTCATAATATAAATTTCATTACATAATATTATTATATGTTCAATGATTAATTTTAATCATTTTAATTAAATGTTCAACCACTTCTATAGATAATGTATTCGGAATATGATGATACTCATAATCCTTAATAACAAAATGATTTTCGACATGATGGTTCTCCCAATATAGAGTAAGAACATCCTTCTTCACATTTATATGATACCAATATAGAGGAACACCATATTGATGTTTTTTAATATGGGAAAATAGTAGACTATGAACAACTAATGTCTTAGAATAAATGGCGCATTGTGGCTTGACAATGTAAGTAATAATTATTATGATGAGAAACAAAGGCACCAAATTCATGATTTTATGGAAATCTTATGGTGAGGATATTATCCCGAAAAATTAAACATTCATTAGTTTCATTTGGATCACTACTCACATTTATGTGTTGATTTTTATTGATTCATGTAAAATTTTGTACCCATACATGATACACTGATTTGTGTAGAGATTTATTGATATTTACTATATAACATCGTAAATTTACAAAAAAAAAAAAATTGAAAAATTGATTGACTCTTCATTATCCCAAGTATCATGCATTTATAGTTGATTACTATGGAATGGTGTTTTTATTAATTATTGACATACAATATCATATAGGCTTTCTCATAATTTGTAGTAAGTTTCATCTTAATGATGTTGAAGGGACAGTAAAATCGTACCCTCTACAGATGTTTGAACACAAGGTAAGCCTATAATTGTGGGATGTGTTTACTGGTCGATGACGGGAGACATATTTTCAAGTATATGGTTACTTGAAAAAGATTTTTTGAAGATACAGGTATTAATATCATTAATTAATAGTTCTTAATTTATGAAATAACAATTGAGTTCATAAAATAAGAAATGGGAAGAAAAACTAACATACCACTACCATAATTTAATGATGTTGTATTCTTCACTTAAAAATAATTGGTTTGTTTTTTAAATGTACCATTTTTGTTTTATGTTATTGGAAAAGAAAAAAATATTTTTTTCCCTCTATTTTGATGTTTATTGAAGAAAAAAAATCAAAATACACTTCCATCCCACATCATGTGCACGAAAAAAGTAACTTTTTATTAACAATGGAATAAAAATAGAGAAAACACACAAAAATTTCGGGTAGAATGTGTATGTATGACATAAAAAAAAATTATTTTTCATTAAATTTGTCTTATATAACAATGATTACTTATTTTATAATTATATATTAAATTTAGGAAGAAACTAAAATCATCATCATCTTTACTAGATGAATTGATGAAATCTTTGTCCTTGATGAGGGCAAAACAGTATGGTTGTGTTAGGGGTGTGGGATTTTTAGTAACAAATCAAAATTTATTAAGAAAATATATAAAAAGTAGATAAAGGTTAACACTAAAGAGATTCAATAAAATTTATTTTTTTAAAATGAAAATTTTTTTTAGATTTCATGGTTGATTGAAAATTTTATGGGAACGATGATAATAAATGAAACAACTCATGAACAACCACAATGTGAATATCCACCACCCCACCACCCATCAACATTGAGGCGAGAATGTCCCCTCAAAGTGGTTTCTTTAATGAGGTAATCAATATTCTCATAATTGTTTCTATGAAATTTGATTTTGGAATACATTTACACCTTTATTGTATAGAAATTATTATGGGAATAATGGTTTATATTTTTATATATCTTCAACCTAAAATATTTTGTATTCATTTTTTGTTCAATAAATAATGTATAATCTATGAATATTCAAAAGGGTGTGGGGATTAGAGTATCTAATTAGTCAATAATGTAGCTACCTATTTTTATTAGTGAAATTTTTTAGTATGATTCAATAGTATTATCATATGTAAATGTATAAATGAGGTGTGATTTCATGATTTTTTTCCAATTAGATTATCTACTATGTTAATTATGACTAAATAAAATTCATAATTTTTACAGGATTCTATATGAATAATATTTTAATAGAAACCTGTATGAACTTTAATTTGGGCTCATTAGTCCTCACATAACTTATAACCAACAAACCTCATTGGATTCAGATGAAATTAATACAATTTGAAATAACTGGCCACAATGTCTGATATAAATCATAATGATGAAAAAATCATGTTATTACGAATGATAATGGGGTAAAAATCTAAAATATAATAATATAAAATATTGTTTCATTCCTTTAATTTCATATTCACTTTTAAATATTTTATGGTGTTGGATACTCATATTAATCAATATGGATACTCCAAGGATTTATTTTATCAATTCAATACATGGACACCCAACAAACTGAACAAACATGAGGATGTTTTTTAATTTTAAATACATTTCATACAATATTCTAGAATAAAACATCAAGTTATAAAATATATGTCAATTTTTAAGGAAAATTTTAATAATATAGGAAGGTTTTAAATTATTATCAAACTATTGACATGAGGAGAGTTCATGCATTCAATGAGCCTATAGATTTTACAAGTGGATAAGTATATGGGTTAATGTAATAATAATTTTCTATCAAAAAAAATCAAATTAATGTACATGTTTTTATCAATTTTATTGGCGTGTGAAAAAAACGAATATAGAATGTTATAGTTCATTTATTTAATTTTTTTTTGATAAATATCATATATCATCAAAAAAATTCATCCCTTAGGAGTTATTTTCCTATATAATCAATTTAATTTAAAAATATATTGAATTACATTGTTTTTTATATGTTTTCATAATTTAATGTTTTTTTAATTTCAACTTATTCAGAAGAAAGAAATATTTTTTTTAAACAACATGGAATCATACCTAGTGTAAAAATGTACATATCATTCAAGGGGATGTGACTTCATACTACTTATGTAGTATCTTTCATAATCAGCAGCTTTTTTTAGTTAATTTATTTAATATTTTTATCAATTAATTAATATATTAATTTTCACAAAGATCTTGGTAAAATGACATCATAAATTAAGATGAATAATGTATGTATTATGATCATGCACACAACACTAATGATGTACTGACGATGATGAAATTATCTTTTTATTCTCTAATTTCATTTAACGTATCATGATATTAAACAAAAATAATGTTAGATTACCCCAAGTCATGTAAGAATTGAAGAAAAAACACATGTTTTAATCAACCATACCAGAAACTAATACACGATATACCTAGTATGACTAAAATTGTGTGATTAAAGTTTAAAATTCATATTTTTTATTTTATAATTTCATATTTATTTTTAAATATTTTATTTATTTTTTTAATTCCATAAGAATTGTTTTCCAATATAGGATCATAATTTTTCTATAGTTGGGGTTGTTTTCATGGAGAAAATTATGATAAAGAGAGATTGGACTTCAAGACTATAAAAATAAAATTGGAATAAAGAAATGGTTCAAGTATGTATACAATAATCTTGAAAAGGTGAATTCTAACAACATATTAACTATTTCATATCGTATTTTTTCTTCTAATTTTATGTTAATTTTATTATAAATTTTATATAATTATTATTTATTTTTTTCTAGATCATTTTGGATTCACATTTTTCATTCAACTATCTATAACAAGCTAAAAAGGGAGAACATGTTCCTTTTTGGATTGATGTGGAAACCCCATACAACCTGAATATTTCATTATTTCATGAATCTTGGGGTTTCATTGTCCATCAAAATGGAAAATGGTCTATATGTTCTATCTTTTACTATATGGTTGAAATAAATACATACATCACATATTGAATCTTACACACCTCAATCTAGTACACATTTTACTAGGTATAAATCGAATAATATATTTTTTAGTTTATAATTTTAATTTTATACAAATAAAACCTTTCATAATTAAATACTATGAAAATAGATTTATATTGGTTTTATATTTTATGAAAACAATGCAGTTTCTGTTTTTGAAATGTTGGAATAATTCAAACCTACAACTGACACACAGTGTGATTGGTATAACCTCAAGTGTTTCATATATTTTAAATCATAATTTATTTTATTAAAAAAATTGAAATACTACAAACAAATAAATATCATTTTTATAATTTTAAAACTTTTTAAATGAATCCAAATGATATATTTGACTTGTTGGAATCAATCACACCTCAATATAATGTGTCGGGTTCTCAGTATGACTCGAGGTGTGTGTTATCCATTTAAAATTTAAATGTTGTTTCCAAATATGTACCACTCACAAGAATTCATTGTAATCATTCTCATACTATCATGATAAATAAGGAAATTATTCTTAAGTAATTTTCATATGAAAAATAAGCCACACACAAACCCAATTAATGATTTGACTGGTATAACTCGAAGATCGTTTTTCTTGTTTAAAATGATATTTTTGTAAAACACACATGTAACATACTGAAAAATAAGAAAATTACGTCAAATTATTTTCATACATTATACAAATGATCCCTAATTCTATTTTTATTTGTAAGGAATAGTTACACCTTAATCTAATAATGAGTATCATTGGTATGAATCCAAGTGAATCTTTTTATTTCAATTTGAAATTAATTTCATTTAAATGGACAAGATACATGATCAAAATTGAGAAAAATAATTAATATTGTTTCAGTACATTTTAGTAAAAATCCATAGGAAATTTTTGATGTGTTGGGATATGTTAATCCTCAATTGGATATATTTTTTTACAGATATAACTCCTAGTGGCATTCATCAATTTAAAATTTAATGTTTTCTTCGAAATATGTGGTACTAACCAAAAACTACCTAGACACGCTCTTATAGTCTTCATAATTTATTAAATTACTCATATTAACTTTTTTAATTGTTTAAATTAATCTCTTGTAAAAACAACATAGTATTTAACCTATACGGCTCAAAGAGTGTGTTTTGGAGTTCGAAATGTTGTTTTAGTATAAAAAAAGTGAAATACTCAATGCGGATAGAATTATTTTGAAATTTGTTAATGTTTTAGGAAAATGATCTATATTCCATTTTATATGTTTAATAAAAATAATCACATTAATATGGCACCTAGTTAGAATGGTATGACTCTAAGTGTGTATTTTAATTTTTAAATTTAAATTAATTTTTGAAAAAAGTAAATGTTACATACTCAAAATTGAGAAAAACATTCATATTATTTTTGACACCCTAATAAACATATCCATTTGTCTTTTATGATTTGTTGGAATTATTCAAAACTCTATCTAATACACATTTTTACCAGATCGAATCAATGTGTCTATTATCAGTTTAAAATAAACACTTTTCTTCAAAGTGTGTGTCACTCCCTAAAAACAAGAAAACAATATTTTATTGTCTTTATTATTTATAAAAGTTATTCATATGTCATCATTGATGTATAAGAATATTTCTAACATAAATTTAACACATGATGTAACTAGTATGGATCAAATTATGTGATTCAAATTTAAAATTTCATTTGTGTAAAAACACATGTGACATAATCAAATCCATGAAAAGGTATTATTAATGATGTGATACTTTAGAAATACCCCCCATAATTAATAATTATAATTCCGGAATGATACAAAACTCAATTGGATGTACGGTGTGACTAGTATGAATCCTTTTCTGTCTTTTTATTTAACATTGGAATCATTTTTTTCTAAAAAGGACAAGTAACATACTCAAAACAAAGAAAACACATTTATATTGTTTTTACACATTATGAAGACAATATATATTTCATTTTTGACATGTAGAAATAATCCACAACTAGATCTGATAGACAATGTTACCTATATTACATAGTGTGTTAGTTTTCAGTATAAAATTTTCATTTTAATTCAAAACATGTGTTTCTCAAAAAAAGAAATAAAACACAATCTAATTGTCTTGTTAATTTTAGAAGATAATTCATAAGTTATTTTGGACGTGTTGGAATCATTTACATGAGAAACTGACACAAGAAATGTTCGGTATGACTCCAGAAGCATGTTTCCAATTTAAAATTTAATTTTATTAAAAAATGAATGTGACATACTAAAGACTCATTAAATTTTATTTATTGTTTTTATTCTCTTCTAAAATGACCAATAGTTCATTTCTGATGTTTATGTATCAACCAAACCACAATATGTTAGAAATTGATCATGGTATTTCTCCGAGGGTGTATTTTTTATTAAAAATAGTCATTTTAATAAAAAAAATGCATCTCACACAATCAAATTCAATAAAAACTCATTTGGATTTGTTTAATAATTTTAAAAATAAATCATGTAGTAATTTATGAGTGTTTGAATCAGCCAAAAGCCAATATGATACATGGGGTGATCGGTATGACTCAATATCTTCGTTATCTATCTAAAATTGATATTTTACATCCTATATTGTGTCACTAAATAAAAATAAGAAAACTTTTATTAATTATTTTGGTAATTTTTAAAAATGATTCATAATCCATCTGTTAGAATTAGGGTCATGTCAACCAAACACACATTTTTATTGCTGTGACTCAATGTGAATGTTTTCAGTTAAAAATGATGATTTAGTTTTAAATATAAGTGAAAAACTCAACACCAAGAAAGCATATTATGATTGTGTTGATTATTTCTGAAAACGAATCATAAGTCATTTTAAGTGTGTAGGGGTCCTCCCAATCTCAATATTATCCCACGATGTGACCCGTATGAGTATATGTGTTTCCTTTAATAAATTATCATTTCATTCATGTATTGTTTCGTATTTTGTAAAATTTAATTATTTAATTTATTATAGACATTGGAATTCTTTTCCTATAATGGTGTGTTTTTTTCTCAAGTTGGATTTATTTTCTCAAAAATTGATACCAATATCGTTTGTTTATAGTCAGTTCATGTGTCAAAGATAATGAAGCATTATTTTTTTAGATAAAGTCCACCCTTTATCAATTGTAACAAACACCCTGATAAAGTGATACCTTTATCAGCACATAAAATACTGCTTATAATGGTAGTCTTTTATTAGTGAAAAACATGAATTTATGAAAGGTCACCATTATCAGCAATTTTAAAATTGATAAAAAAAACTTCATCAATGTTTTTTAGCAGTGGTAATGGTGTCCCATTTTAACAGTGCATAAGATAATATAATTTTTTAGAACTATTAAATCCCATTTTACACACTATTAATGGACCGATTTTGGGATGTGGGTTTGTTCAGATTCTATCACTATGTCTCAAGGTATTGTTGTTCATAATTCCCTACATAATACTACTTGGGTCCCTATTTCTATTTGATTTATTGTTTTTTCATTGTTCCATATATTAATTTAGGATTAAGGTATCGATCCCAACCCATCAGCAACAATAGAGGCCTATACCTTCTTTCGGAAATGATGATCATCTTTTATATTGACTTGTTTACTCAAGGAATTGGTGGTGTGGGTGGCTTCCAAATTCCTCAATCATGGGACGTTTATTCTTTGTAATTTTCATTATTTCAGTGTGGCCACAACCGTCAAACTATTTATCATACGCTATGCTGCAACCATCAGATTTATCCATCATGAGTGGTGATATTCCCCGTCTCAAGTGGAGTGGCGTCAACAAATGTCGTGGTGAGGATGGTGGGGAATCCCCCTGGGGCAGAGGACATGGGAGAAAAGTAAAGGCTTCAGTCGTGGTTGTTGAGTGACACCCCATGTTTTTGAATAGAAAAGGTTTCATTTATATTTTAGAATAGGTTTTTATATTTTCCATTTAAAAAATGAGAGAGTGATGAAAAATGTTTTTGGATAAACATTATCCTCATTCAAACTTCCCCTTTTCGATTGAGAGGCATGTATGCGGTTCAAGCTTCCATATCGCGGCCAATGAAGTGTGATCCTCGATCACACCACATTATATATATATAACTATATTTGTGTGTCTATTTATTTAATAATAATAAATTATTTATATAAAAAATAAAATAAAATAATATTTATTAGTAATAATAATTTTTAGATACAATAATTATAAATTTTTTTAATATTTTTTCAATATAAAATATTACTAATTATTTGATATAAATATAATTATTTACAATAAATTTTATTACTTATTATTAATTAATATTTCCTTAAAATGTTATTAATTAATAGTATTAAAACGAATATTTATAACAATGTTATTATAATTCTTTGTCGAATTATTTATTTTTATAGATAACAACAATATATTAAAATTAAAAATATTTATTATTTATTAATGGTATTATTTATTATTAATTCAAAATATATTATTATTATTTTAATATAATTAATACCATTATAGTTAATATTTATTATATAATAATTTAAATAAAATAATTTGTATATGGAATAATATTTTCTAGTTTACAATTATATTATTCTTCAATTATTTTCATTAGAGATAATTATTTAATTTAATTTCGATATAAGTATTAGTAATTTGTTAATTTTTAAATTTATTATTAATAGTCAATAATAATTATTATTATTAACTAAAAATATATTAATAGGGTAATAATATAATTAATACCAATATAGTTAATATTTATTGTATAATAATGTAAATACAGTAAGTTATGTTTAAAAAATCATTACTAGTCAATAATTATATTATTCATAATATATAATGTTTATTTTATAATTAATTACTATTTAAATAATTAATATAATATATATTGTGAGTATTATTAATTTATATAGAATATAAAATAATATTAATATTAGTATTTAACTATATATTTTTCATACATATTTATTTTATTAATACATAGAATTATTATCCATTTTTTGCATAATAAAAAATCATCTTAAATAAATCAATAACTATTATTAATATTTATTGAATTCAAACTAATAATTTTGTTGATATATTATTATAATTTTAGAAATATTATATATTATACAAAATAATGAATATAATTTTAATATTTATTATTATAAATTACAAATACTATATTTTTTACCAATGATGTTATTAATATTAATGTTTCTCATTTTTTCATAATTATTTTTATGAATTTCCAATTATCTCTATTTATTGATTTATGAAATATTATGTAATATATGATTATGTTTTTAAATAATTTATAAATAATGATTTAAAAAAACCTATAACTTGAATCAATTTAAACTATTCCAGTGTCCTACATTGTTCAATGTGTTAAATCCATGTGTAAATATAATTCACCCACGTTGTGTCTTTAGTTGTCTGTGCTCTGGCATATCATTCTCTTGTGTGTCATCCCATGTTGCAACCTACACATCATCCTCTATTACTATCAGTGGATCTGATGTCTCGCCACATGTACTCTGCCCAACCTCAAAGTGAAATGAATGCTAAATAGAAATATCATGAACATATAAACAAGATGGCTAGTTTTTACTAGATATCGATGGATTAGAGGTTAATAAATAATTAAACACCATTCAATCTGCATACATCCTAGCAACAATATCAGACATAATAACATACTTTTCCAATGCATATGCATATAGTTGTGGAAATGGTTCAAATACAAAAGGATATGGAGGAGAATCTAGATGATCATGATGAAAACTCACATCCTGTGACATATCTCATTCCACAATAGGATCATCCCAAAATAGAACATATATCACTGGCTATATAGCATCAAAATAATCTATTTAATAAATTAAAATATCATGATAAATCTCATACATGATAAGGAATAAAATATTTCATAGCACTGTGATAATATAACTACTCAAAGTCACACCCCTTTATTGGATCAATGACATTAAATAGATGGGTGATACGTTCATTCTGTAAAAACAAATTTTGTGGTTATATGATGATAATAAAAAATTTATTCTATATTTGAAGTAATACCTATTACCAATTCATGATATCATTATCTATGACATGTATGAAATCTCATTGGGGTCATGCAGTACAAAGGCACATAATCTAGTTGATTGAATAAATTCATACATATTGTGTTGACCCCTCTTAATTGGTACGCATGCCATCTGTCCCACATAACAATATATCATTTGTGATATCTTATCCAGTCAAATTCACAATTCCCTTACATCTACATAGAATAATATCAATGTAATTGACTGTGAAATGTAGGAATTGGATAATAAAAGCCCAACTCCAACATAACATTATCGATTTAATGCCACTCAACAATATGAAAATGAATCAGAGGAACGACACCTAAGATATCGATTTTTTGTGATATTATAAGAGGGGAAACATGATATTATAGATTCAGTATATTTCATATATAAAATATGATAATATTTTTAAAAAATTTAATAAATGAAGGCGTGTAAAATGCAAAAAAAATGATTTAATAATATAATTAATAATTTTTACTCCATCTGGTAGAAGACTATCTAGTATAACTTTGTACATTGGATATCATGTTTGGATATGTCTAAATGCTCATGTTTATGATTCCACTTGTAGATAACATTTTTTTAATTATAATATAAAATAGAAATCTATATATTGGATTTTTACATTAAGTGGAAAGAATAACAAACCATCATCCAAGAAGATACTGTAATAAAATATCAATAGGAAATAGTGTGCATGCATTTGGATCTAAGATAAATACCAACTTCAATATGCACAACAAGAATAAGAATAACACATTTGGTTATTTAAATCTTTTCTATTTCATATGCACATAATAGTTCCTTCTACATGTATATATGACATGTACGCCCCTAGTTAAATAGCAATGTCTGGTCCAAGTCCTCCTATAAAGGAATTTACATCAAATGTATTAATGAATCTAACTGATTAAGCAATATACTGCAACTGATCATCCACCATATGTATGAAAATTCAAATCACATATTGGTGACATCATCGGCACTATCATCTAAATGACTGAAGTACCCATACATCAATGTAATTTTTAATATATTGTCGATGAAGGACCTTCCATCATCATAAAACTGACCTATCATAAATTTTTGAACTATCTCAAACCATTATACACCCACTCATCCTATTATATCTACAATATATATTGGAATTCCCAACATAATATGCACATCCTTGAGTTTTATAATCATATCCCCCTCTATAAAATGGAATTTATGTTTATCTTCCATCTATCTCTATATGATAATAGAAATGATCTGGTGATATACAAACATGAAGTAACACATTTCTATGTCGTAGAACCTAGAACAATAGAAATGAGTGTTGAAGTGAGGTGGTTGTCTAACATGATTGAAATGATGAGATCTTCCTACATTAAAATCATGAAATATACATACCTTTGAGTCCATCGATGTAACACGCGTATCCATGAATATTAGGACTAGGGGACCCATCATCTATAATTTTTTTACCATTTATTTTTTTAGTTAATTCAATAAAAAAATTTATTTTATTTAGAAAACTACAACAAATAAATGATTTAGAAAATATTAATGTATGCTTTAGTTTTATGATGAATATTAAGGTAAATAAATATATATGACTTATTTTATTGATTTGTCTATCAATTTTTTGATTTGTTGGTATTTGAACATGATTAATTTATTTCAACACAAATTATTTATATCATTTTTGATGAAAACCCAACATCAAACTTTTGGTTTCCTGATATATTCAGTTGACTATTTAATTTTAAGGATAATTTTGAATATTATTTATTTCGATGTTTAACCTAATTTTTAGTTTGTTTTCATTTTTATGTTTATAGTAGTTAAAGTTTATAAAAATTATTTTTGATTGATTCGACATATGAAAAAGACCAAATATGAAGAATGTTATAAATAAATCATGTTATAAATAAAAGGATCCATTATTGGAAAATATGAAAATAAAAAAAAGTACAAGTTCATGACAAAAAACATATACTCAATCATGGATTATGGTAGTTTGAGGTCTATCTTTTCCCTAGTGGATATCTCTTATTAGTATTCCCCATTACATTAAGAAAGTTGTATCATAGTCCCCCTCTCAGTTGTAGAGGCATGTATGTCTCATTTCTAATACGCATAGACATAGGTCATCAATGGAAGAGAAAACTTTAATATCAATACAATCAATTTGGGAATCCATAAATAATTAAAAAAAATCCTAAATTACAAATCCATAATACAATACCCGAAAAAATATGTGACAAAAATTTGGCAGTCGGCTTGCAGGGTAATAGAGTGAATGGCACCAACCTGCTTCCATGGTTTACTATAACACATAACCAGAGTTCTCACTTAATAAATCCAGTCAACTATGGGATCCAATGAATTGTTCACTGATTCACAATATTCAACAAAATGTTCACATTGGTATCTCCACGATTGTATTATCATACATAATCACCAAAACAAAACCATTATTTACAATAACATGGTCATAAAAATAAATTAATTAATATTGGCACAGTACTTAATGAATGTTTTGAAAATAAAATTTTCATGTTTCACACATAATCTAATCAATGGAACTTTACAAATTCTGAACAAAAGTAATTACATTTTAAATTTTATTGTAGTTTGTTTGGCCCCTTTTAACGTTGTAATTCATGCATCAATAAAATTTATCTAATACTGAACCTACGATCTATAGTTTTTCACACACATGAGGACCCCATATTATAACTCCACTAAATTTTTTGTCATATGATCATATCTCCTTCCACAATCACATGTTAATCATCATTTTTACCCGTAATTTTTATCATATAAGCACAATCATCCTGATACACCCTTTGGTTGTATTAAATATATTGATCCAAACAATATTTCTGTGGATCATATTTTTAAACCAAAAGAGAATAATATACTGAGGAATAAAATTTAAATTTAATTTAAAAAAGAAATATCAGAAAAAAAAATTGATGACCACTTTCTCTACTGCCTCATATATGAAATGATAATGCATTTTACAAGAAATATTTTTAATGGAATATCGATGATTAGAATTTGTTTCTCTCAATGAGCACATATCACTATTACTTTCCTTTATAAGGGCCTAATGTTAATCAGATAACATATCAATCCCTTGTTTTGTGTTATATTATGGCATTTACATTCTAAAAAAAATTCCATGCTTCAAAATTATCATTTTATAATGTAGATAAAGAAACTAGTATATGGTCCTGATTACCATCTTGTATGAAATTAATAAATATAAAAAGTGTATTGTTTCTAAAAATAAATTTTTTCTCAACATGAATGAATTTATTCTAATATATGAATGTTGTGATATGTGGCCTAATTTCAAAAAACCCTTTATTGAACATCACCTTTTATTGATCAACTCAATGATCAGCGGAGACATACCCAATAGAGTAAACTGATATATAATATTATTATTTATAAAAATGTTATCATATAAGCTATGAAAACATTGTATGTGATTCATCCCAATCACTATAAAAATTCACAAATTCTTTTTATTGATTTTAATATTTCAAATAGGATAACTTATATTAAAAAAATTGTATTCATTCATGAAAAAAGGAAATAAAAATATCATATTGTGATCAAATAATCTCTAAAATAATAGTTGATATAAACTTTTCTTCATGTTACTAGTGATTAGGTGATAATAATTCATGTACACATGTTATACCAACAACAAAAAAACATGTCAAATATTTCTATCATTCATAATTTGTGGTCTACCCCATATTGTTCTAATCAATTTAGATATTATTCCTTCTTTGACTTGTCACTGAAGAATGATAAATCATACTCTATGTGGTATTATTATATAACATTTTTCAAAGAAACTTCACTTTCCAAATACTACCCGACATATATGGTGTTATCAATCGATGTTGATCTATTCCCTATAATTCTAGTGAATTTAGTAATCAGTGTAATGAAATCTCAACGAAATATTTATGATCATAAAATTAATTCAACTAAAAAATTCAATAGATTATGATGATCACAACTAAATGATGTTTCACTAACTATTCGTAGATCCTCATATGTTTAATTCCACATAACACACTCATACACATTATATCATAATGAATCACTAGGTACATTCTCATCAAATTAATAGTCATTTAGTAAATAAGATTTACAAAATAAGAATTCCCCTATATTTCCATGAAAATGATGAACATCTTCTTTAGTATTTATTTTTATTAAAGTATCCATATGTGAATTAAATTAATTGAAGTGTTTTGAATGGCCAACCTCTCAAAAGATCCCAAATCTTCGTTCTATTGTATTAATTTTCACCCCATTAATATCATAAACTAACACATATAATTCTTATTAACCATTAATACATTGTTTCCATAATGAAAATGGCTCATGAATTCAATCCTAATAATCAATTAGATGATACTCCATGTTTTAGAAGCATTCAATATACTGAAGATATCAATTTGTGATTTTGCTAATTGATTGATCAACCCTCAATTATTCCAACTATGAATCTTAATGATAACTATATATGATTTAATAAAATCATGGAGATTTTACAATCTTAAATATGGAAAAATAATGTTAAAAAAGTTATTAATATAAATTACATTATCTTTGAGAAATATTTTTGTATAATAAATTACCTAGACAATAATAATTAATAAAATATTATATACTACATCATGAAATATTAAATTTAAAAAAAATTATTATTAAGCAATTTACTTGATATTGATAATTTTTCTATATATTCGTTTATCATTTTTTGATAAGATAATTAAACCTAGGGGGGACTCCTTGTGCCTACATTATCTTAGATTTGAGCAACTATAGGTCTCCTCCAATATACGATAAAAATATCATGATTTAAATAGAAAAATATTTTATCGAACCCCATTTTATTACAATGTTACTGAAACACATGTGAGGGTGTCTAGGGATAGAGATACAAAAAAATTATTTGGTGGAAATGCAATTCCTTACATTCATAGAGAGGTTGATGGCATTATGTTCATCAAAGAGAAATAAAAATAGAAATTATTACAAATTACATAATAAAAAATAGGACATGTTGATTAAATCATACATTAGTCAGAAATATCAAGATCATTCCATTATTAAAAATGAAATAATCACATATAAAAATACAACATGAAATTTTAATCATACATTAGATGGTCATATCATTATTAGTTACTATTCAAAATTGCTAACATGCCTGATTGAGATATTTTTTATGTTATAAATATTTATAATTTAATTATAACTATATTTAATAATAATATATATATATATATATATTAATTTATATTCTATAATTCACAAATATTTGGTAACGATTCATTGGATAAGCTATAACAAAAACCATGATCGATATAAATAACCTCACTATTAAATTATACAGCTAGTGATATGATTTACAAAAATAATTTAATAAAAATTTTATGTTTTTATACGATGGAATCAAATATTACACATATTTTTATTACATATGATGAAATAATTATTTCATTATCATGACTATTTTTCAATAGATTCATTTATAATTATTTGATATGAAAAATAAAACAAATTTTGTTTCATTATATTGTCTCTATTATCAAAAACATTAATAAACATCAGACTCCTTTTATATAGTTATTCCCCTAGAAGAATGATAGTTTTTTAATGCCTCTTGTTGAATGACTTCTTTTTTCAATGATACTCACCTGCATGTAAATGATTTTGGAAATTCGTCCTATTTATTGTTGAGAGAAGAAAACTATTAATGTATAAATTTATATCACCATTAATGGAGGACTTTCTCTAAACAATAATGAATATTTAATTCTCAATATTAATGGATGTAATAATGGATGTTTATTGCATTAATTGGTTATTATCGACACTGTGTCTATATAAAGATGACGTAAATACATATTTTAGAGGATTTCCTACATGATGTATTTGGAAGGGGAGACCTGTAAAGGGGTTTCTGTGATTACTGTGGCCCCTGTGACATGATGATGACTGCACAATTATCATGTATGTGTGGCGATGTTCATGAAAATGTCTTTAAGATTTAGTCCAACGAGAGAAATAAGGGGGATGTCGTGGTTGTGACATCATGTGTGGGGCATCAACGTTTAATATGTGTGAAACAGTAGTGACACAATTGATGATTGGGGCCACGTATGGAAAGACATCATGATAGGGTGATCATGTAGCGTGTCCTGATTGAAGATCTGTGGTACATCATGATGGATATGTCATTTTGGTGTCGTAAGATGGGTTGAGGATGATGCATGTTTGGGTGAATATCTCCGAGGTAGTGACATTTCATCAACATAAGGGTGACGTTTTGTCACAGATTGATTTTCTGATACATGGTCTCGGTGGGATGCTTATCAGAGGGAAAGAAGAGGCATATCACAGTGTGGTTTTCAAAATGTTTTCTACACTCTGTCATTAGTAATTCCAGTTTGGTCATTACATAGATTCATTGTATTCTCCGATTTTTAGTTGATATTTGGGAATTGGCCTGGAACAACCCAGTTTCAGAAGCCACCCATAGGCACCCCCATTCCCGGTTGGTCACATGGTCTCAAGCGTATTTACCTGAATGTCGGAGGCTGTGAACTAGCAACGAGAGATTTGGGTGAGATAGTTGGGAAACTTTTCCCTCATTGGTAGAGTAACAGAGCAGATGAAAAAAATAGAAAGATCGAAAGCTGGAATAATCCATATATATGTAAACAGGAGGAGATTAGAAAATAATAAACTAGGGCATACATTTAAATAAATTAGGGAAGATACATATGTCTAAAAATACAGCCAATAAAATCCCAATACTGTAATAAAACAATACTAATCCCAATTGAAGAAGAAATAAAGTAAAAAACTCTTCATCATTGAAGCCATAACATGGTATCATCCTTTCTAGCATTATAAAAAATCAAGTACATAATGTAAAAGGGTGATTTCCCTTATCTATACCTGAAACAATATAATCTGTTTGGGCCCAAATCCATGGCCCAAACAGGGTGTGAGACTAAATCTGATAAGGAAACCACGACAACATTTGTGCCTAATAGTTAGTGGATATATGACTGGTAATGTATAGAAAGGTGTAAACAAGGAAGTACTCATCTGTAACAATCCACAGTTTCAAAAACCATGCAATTGGAAATCAAAGAAGATAATCACAAAAGGTTACCCTGTATGAAGTACCCACAACCAATCCCCTCTAATACTACCTAGAAACATAATAATATAGATAACACAACAGGCAGCCCTCTGGGATGTACTCACAGTCTATCCCCACTAGTCCTACATAAAATGTTCAAGAAACCCTATAGTCAGTACACTCGTTATAACCCCTCTGCTTCAACTAATGTGTTGACTCTCTGAGGAAGCACTCGTAGTCAATTCCTCTTATAGTATCGTATCAGTAACAAAATGCACTCTAGGGAATCACTTGGATAGCATTCCCTTTGTGTCCCACATCGAGGAACTACAAACACTCTGAGGAATCACTTACGTCAATTCCCCCTATGGTCTGGCATCTTAACCAACAATAGAAACTCTGGAGAAGCCCTTACACCAATTCTCTCTATGGTCTACTACACTAGGCTCTCACGACCCTGTGTATGTCAAGCAGGTATATTAACACGTATCGGCCAAAGTAAACCTCATGTACTACAAGGATTGCAGTCTACTACATAACATCTACTAAGGAAAAACACCTCGTCCTACTATAATAGGCATGGTAGGTAAACTATATCCTAATAGGAAAAGTAGATCCAATAGTCAAACCAGGCAATCATGCATGGGCCAAAACATCCAATGCATTGAAATTAACCATATTCACATTCAAGTAACCTATAATCAAGAATACAATCATAGAAGAAAAACAATAGGGCTAAAACAGTAAACATGCAATACCTCATTCATGGGAATTGTCGATTTTTCACATAAACCTCAAATACAATCAATAGAAAGGAACACACAACCTACCTCTTTGTTGGAAGATCAATATACTTGAGTATCAAGGCTTGAATCCCCATTGAACGATGAAGATCTACAAAAATTTCTAAAACATTAAACATATGATAAAATTATAAAGAATATGAATAATGAAACGAAACTCTAGAAGAAGTAAGAACATATCGAGGTGACCCCTACTCTATCGATAGTAGTCGAATCAGACATTGGATGCTCAGTCTCGGGCTTAGAGGAAGAATGCATCCATAAGTGAACTCTCCGCATAACCAAACCTAGAATAAGGAATTTCTAGCGATTAGAAGAAACACCAATATGTTTAATGAAAAAATATACATGGAATGTACTTTTTAATTACACGATGTGTATTTTCTGTCCCCATACATCACTTTAGGATGCCTCCTGGTCATCCACACATGGACATGTGCATGGACGCTAAATGTCCAGCACATGGCTACCCCCGGAAACCATGTACACGTCGTGTACTCATAAATTACACACCGTGTACATGGAAAATTTCTAGAAATTCATCATTTTCACAAAAACAACCAGAAAAGGAAACAATTCCATAAAAAAAAGATCCAGGTTCTTACAATCTACCCCCCTTAAATAAATTTGACCCCATATTTCGATAGCAAGGTAGCATAGAAGAAGAAATCATGAATAGCTACGACCACTATAATCATTCATCAGCCACCCTCTCCCATGTCTCGTCATGCAATCATTATTTTTAATAAAGCGCCCATACCATAAGAATAGACCAGCCATAGAGAACCTTTGTACTGTGATCAAAAATCTAGATAGGATTCTCCTCGAACAATTCATCCACTTCCAACTCATCCTCCTCGGTTTGGAAAATATGAGACTGGTCTATAAAGTAACATCGAAGCTGATAAATTTGGAAAACATCATGCGTAGCCATGTACCTCAGTTGTAACTGCTACCGATAAAAAATAGGCACAACTCTCTCCAACACATCAAACGATCGGAAGTACATTAGAAAAAACATTCCATATCTCATAATCCCCTAGTGTCCTAACCATGGTGTGACACACTGGGAAAACTGATTCCCAAACACAAACATCAGAGGTCGTCTTTGCTGATCTGCATAAGACTTCTATCGATAATGTGCAATAGTCATCCCCTTCGGAATCAACTCTATCTGCTCTAAGGTCTCTTGAACTAGACAAGGTCCCAGTAAGGCTGCCTCTCTTGCCTCCACCCAACATAAGGGTGATTGGCATGGCCTACATTACAAGGCCTCATAATGTGCGATCAGAATAGTTTCTTGAAAACTATTGTCATAGGAAAACTCCACTAGATATATTTTATTCTCCCAAAAACCTCCAACATCTAGATTACATGCTCGAAGCATGTCCTCAAGAATCTGCATCGTACACTCAGACTGGACATCTGTCTGGGGATGGTAAGCTGTACTCAAATGTACCTATGTACCCAAAGCCTTGTAATGACCCCTCCAAACCCAAGAAGTAAAACACTCATCTCAGTCTGAAACAATGGATTGTGTTAATACATGGATGTTCAAAATATCATTGATGTAAAATCGCCCAAACTCATAATCATTGATGGTATCCTTGATCACCAAGAAGTACGAAACCATTGGGATTCTGTCAATGAGAACCCAAATAGAATCATTCCTTCATGGTTACCTCGGTAAAACTGTCACTAAATCCATCGCGACATCATTCCACATCTACTTGGGAATGGGTAACAGTTTTAAATTCCATGCTCGTCGTGGATGATCCACCTTCACATGATGACAGGTGGACCACCACATGAACAAACCAACAACTTCTCTCTACATACCTAGCCACAAATACTGATGGAGTAGATCATGATACATATTAATGACACCAGGATGAACTTCCCAAACTGTGGAATGAAAGTCTTGCATCTTCTCCTCGCATAAGTCTGCTGGAACCCATATGCGCCCCTAGAAATCCTATATCACATCCTCACCAACTGTCCATCCTAGAATATGGTCTTCTCCTAAAACACTACCTCGCAGGAATAGGTCTTCTAAATCTGATAGATGCCTCGTTTGAAATCGATCATGAAGTGTAGAGGTAGTAGCTACATAAGAAAGAAACGTCTGCCACTGCCTCTCGTGCATCTCCAAATGCATCTCAAAGAACAGTTCGATAAGCTTCCACTCACTACTGGACTTCTAAAAATCATGTATATGAGTCCTCCGGCTCACTGCATCTGCCACTGAATTGACTTTCCTAGGAATATAGAAAAGTTCAAGGTCAAAAGACTGAAGGTACTCAACATAACTTCGTTGTCTCTAATTCATATCATAATAAGTAAAGATGTACTTGAGACTCTTGTGGTCATTGAATAACAAAAAATGTTCTCCCATATGATAATGTCTCCAACAGCATAAGGCGTGAAAAATAAAATCCAACTCGAGATCATGTGTTGGGTAGTTCCTCTCATGTGGCCTTAATTACCGAGAATCGTATGCAATGACTGCTTCTTCCTACATAAGCACAGCTCCCAGCCCGATAATTGAAGCATCACAGTACATCATATAGATCCTTATCGGCTCTAGAAATACTAGTATCGTTGTAGAATTAATCCTCCCTTTCATCTCCTGAAATGCTGACTCTCAAGAATCTGACCACAAGTAATTTACACACTACTTAGTCAGACACGTTAGTGGTCCTTCTACGAGTGAAAAGTGTTGTATGAAATGTCTGTAGTATCCATCCATCCCTCGAGAACTTCGTACATCTAAGACAAAAATAGTATGCTCCCCGAAAACTATTTCTCTCATTTTCTTTGGGTCCACTGATACTCCAATCTCTGAGATAGCATGACCCACTATGTGAATCTGATCCATCCAAAAGCGGTATTTTGAGAGCATATCATATAACTTATTATCTCTCTGTGAACTCAAAAAAATCTCAAGATGTGCGGCGTAGTTGATTTATGTTTGAGAGTACACTGAGATATCATCCATGAAAACAACCATAATGGAATCCAAGTATGGATGGAACACTCTATTTATAATTTCCATAAAAACTGCCGGAGCGTTTTTGAGACCGAATGGCATAACCATATACTCTTATACACCATGCCTTCTCTGAAAGGATGTAAGTGGTATATTTGATGGTATAACATGAAAAATATGGTAACCGGACCCCAAGTCAATATTTGAGATTATTCAGGCTCCTCGAAGCTAATAAAAAAAGATAATCAATCCTTAGTAATGGATATCAGTTCTAAACTCTCAACTGGTTCAACTTCCGATAAACCAACAATGCTTGTTGATACCCTCTTCCTTCATGGGAAAAAGGACAGGTGAACCCCAAGAAGATGTAATGGGTCAGATGAAACCATTTTCCAGGAACCCCTCCAACTACTTCTTGATCTCCTGTAACTCTAGTTTATCCATCGTATATGGAGCAATGGACACCAGTGTTGATCCTGGAATAAGCTCAATAAAAAATCCCATCACTCACTCAAGAGGAAAACATGAAAATTATTTGTAAAGGCATCCCAAAAATGATCAACCACTGGAGGAAAGTCTAACTATGAAGTCCCTTGGTCATCCATAAATAGACTAGAAATATAGGCTTTAACTCCTCCCATCCCATGATGCTTGAGTCCCGCTCTTCTCACCTGGAAATCCCACTCACCCATTTGAAGAAAATATCCACCCTCAGGTGATATGAAACTCACCCTACGGCAATAAAAATTGATGACTGCCTCGATGAGAACTATCCAGTCCATTCCGATAATTTCATCATAGCTTGTCATCTCTATGGCCTTGAGGTCCCATAAAAAGTGCCACCCACCAACCACTAAAGGGGATTATTTTACCTGACTTATACTCACCATTTTAGTCTACAACAGAGTCTCTAGTGTCAATATATCTAAAGAATAAAATATATAGTGCTCGAGGCTCTCGGTGATAGAAACAAATATAAAGCTACGTGAAGCTCCAGTATCGAAAAGAGAAAAAGCTAAAACTGAGGCTACTACGATCTTACATCGACCAGTAGAGGGTCAGGGATCCTGCTTCTGTTTGGAATACTCCAATGCAAATGTATGACCAGTGTTGTGGCCATGTCACCCTGTCTGGACCCAGTGATCTGAATCACCATATTGTCGCTAAAAACCAGGCGACTGGCTACCATGGCCAAAACCGTCACCTCGGCCTAAATGGCCGAAAGAACTCCAGTTCCCAGACTGGTGACAAACTGGTGGTGCTACTCCTGATTGATGAGTCATAGAAGAACCTGTTTCACCAGGTGCTAGTGAGAATATCTGACAGAGGCATTGAAGATGACCCATCTTGCCGCAAGTTCGGCTCTCCATTGGCTCTCTCGGGCTATGTGGCCTCATATTATAGCTCTTCTAACACTGGTATCACACAATCTGACAACCAAAATAACTCTCTTCCAACCTTGTATCTTTGCACATGGACTCCCAATGGCTCTTTCTGCTACTAGTAGGAGGAATATTAACTCCACATGCCGAGCTGCCCAGGCTCACAACTCTAGAATATCTCAGATTGCGCTCCGTAAATAGAACCTGGTTGATGATAGATGTGTTAGTAGTCAACCTGAAGATGTTCTCCTGCATGAAAATGTCTTTCCTCAAGAAAATCCTTGAACTTAATTTCCCTGATTAACTGATGACCTCATGGAATAGGCATGAAATGCTGCATCTCAATAAAGCAGGAATAATACTCCAGAACCATATGATTATACTTCTCTATAATTATAAACACTCGATCTCGATCAGCTCTCAAGGTCTCTGGATAGAAGTTGTCATAGATGATATTTTTTTAATTCATCCCAAGTCATAATATGCCGGTGTCCCACCTTTGAGGACACATTCCACCATCTCTTGGTAGAATCCAGAAACATAAATGTTGTGAACATGACCCACGTATATAGAGGAATATCCAGATTCTCAATGATTGTCAGCATGGCTTATAGCCATGACTCTATAGCCTAGGGTACTCCATCTGAGGAAAAAGTGGGAGGATGTTGCTGCTGAAAGACCTGTGTCAATTCTACCATCGACGGGGCATGAAGCGGTGCTCCCTGGAAGGTCTACATCATTCTCATAAATCATTCCCTAAACTAGGCATCCGTACCTGCGTTCGGTATAATAGAATGCTCCAGGACTGGTAAAATGGGAGGATCAACATGTATACCCTGATAAGCCATATATGGTGTCCGATCACAACCCTGCAACTGGCGTACAACTGGAGGATGTCTTCGTGGAAATACTCTTCAATGACAAAATCACACCATCGATAAATAATATGACGGACAGAAAACGGAATGCTTATGATGGAAACATGAGAAGAAAATCATTAATTTTTATAGAAAACATGACTACACTATGTGTATAACTCCTACATGGCTTTTTCCCTTCAACCAATCACATGCGTGTGTACTCCTTCCAGAACTGGTCATGTAACACACCATACACATGGAATTTTCACCTAACACACATCGTGTACTTGAATCCTCTTCACCTTCCTCAGTCCTTCTACACGGCTAAGCTACACGGTTCTCCATAGAACAAGACTACATTGTGTGTTAGTTCCATACATGGAGTTTACTAGATGAATCTCACAAAAACGTGTTGTTAGATACATTGCCGGTTACACAACTCACACTACACCGCATGTTCCAAGCGAACATGGCATGTTCGATAAAGGTTAACACTTACCCGTGTTGTTAGATACATGACTGATTACATGGTTCCATGACATGACATCTATATCATCTGCACGACGTTTGATAATAATGATTCCAAACCTCATGTCTCCACCCACACGGCCTGAGACATGGATAGAGACTACACAGCATGTACATATTTTACACGGCGTGTACATAAGAAAAACAGTTTTTTCCAGAACAGAAGAACACATGGAATGTAGTTTACATTACACATTTTGTATTCTGGTTTTTTCATGAAAATAAGCATTAAAATCTACTCTGGAACCCAGAAAAAAGTCGACAAAACCTCAATGTTTGAAATTCCGATCCGTGAGGGCCCATACTCCCTACGAATCAAATCTTGGGATATCATACATGTTTTAAACAAGGATGCCAATGAAATGATCCACCAAATTCCAGTCCATGAGGGCCCATAACACCTCAAGAAACAATGATTTGCGTCCATTAAAGAAAGCCCTAACACAAAAAAACACCCTATCAAACATCAGGTATTCTATCAAGGCATAAATCACTACAACTTGCATATTTGGCACAACATCTATCACAACACCATGATTTTTCTAATGCACCCTAAATGGCATAGAAAGAATGCATAACATGTGATTTCTAGCAAGTGACTATATGATGCATGAGATGGAATACCTTCATCTAATTGGGTAGAAACAGAAATAGAAATTCAATAACATTAATAATAACAGTATAAAACATGTGAATCACCCAATGGTAAATTAAAATCAACTTTAATTTTTATAACACCCAAAAATTGAAATAAATGAGGAAGATTGGATTTTACCAGTACCCAGTTAGCTACCCACATGAAAATCTTATTACCAATTACCTATTACTCCATATCCCTAAATATATGCTCCAAGAAGTAAGTCATGAATAAAAAAACTCCTCTGATTCCACTTTGTAATGTCTTAGTTCTGTTAGCCACACATAGGCACACTGTACCCGGTTGGTCACATGGACTCAAGCACATATTCCAGAATACCAGAGTCTTCCTACTAGCAAAGAGGTCCTTAGGTGTGATAGTAGGGAAACTATGCCCTCATTGGAAGAGTAACCCAATAGAAGAAAAAATAGAAAAAGATGAAGCAGGAAGAATCTATACAAATGTAAACAACAGGAGACTAGAAAATAATAAATTAGAGAATACATATATATGAATGATGCGTGATTCATATATCATGTAAAGAATCCAAAAAAATCACTATTCTTGAATAAAATAGCACTAAAGAAATGTATAAAAGAATGTAAGTAAAAAAATCATCACAACACAATACGTAGATTTTTCCCATGCTCTCTAACTCCATAGAAAAATCAAGTACCTGATGTAGACGTGTGCTTTCCCATATCAATACCTGTAAAGATATAATATATTTGGGCCCCAAATAATGGCACAAACATGGTGTGAGACTAAATACCAGTAGGAAAACACCACAAGATATATTACAAATATTCAGTGAATATATGGTAGGTAAAGTAAAGAATGTAGTAAACAAGGATGTACTTAGCAGTAACAATCCATAGTTTAAAATATCAATAAATAGCTTATCAAAGAAGAAAATAAAAAAGGTAACCCTCTGGGATGTACCCAAAACCTTTCCACAATGGTCTTACCTAGTAACATATGTAAATGAATAACACAATAGGTAACCCTTTAGGAAGTTCTCACTTCCTATCCCTTCTGGTCCGAACTAAAAAGTACAAGCAACACTCTAGGCAGTACACTTAGTCTATCCCCTACGGTTCTACTTAAGCATTGACTCTCTGAGGAATCACTCACCACCAATTACTTTTATAGTCTCATATCAATATCTAAAGGTACTCTAGGGAATTACATAAATCACATACCCTTTGTGGAATGCATCAAGGAACTACAAACACTTTGAGGAAGCACATACGTCAATTCCCCTCGTGGTCTCACATCGTAAGAAAGAACAGACACTCTAGGGAATCCCTTACATCTATTCTCCATATGGTCTACTACATCAAGTTAGCACGGCCGTGTGTAATTCTAATTGGTATTGCAATGTCTATCGGCCAAAAGAAAACCTCATGAACTACTTGGCTAGAAGTCTACCACATAACAACGTGTAAGGATACTAACACCCCATCATACAACACAAGGCATGGAAGGTAAACAGTATAGTAAAAGGCCATCTAGACCCAACTGTCAACATAGGAAATCATGCATGGGATAAAACATAAATATCCTAGAAATTAACCCTATTCAAATTCAATTAACTTCTATACAAGCATACAAGCATATAAGGAAAATAATTGTACTAAAATAGTAAACATGAAATACCCCATTCATGGATATTGGCAATTTTTTACATATAACTCAAAAAGACATTCAGCAGAAAGGCACAAATCACCGACCTTGGAATTAGAAGATCAATATACATGTGTCTTTGGGCTTGAATCACCATAGAACACAAAGGATCTTAAAAACATCTAAAATGATCAACATAGGATAACATGAAAAAGAAGAGGAATCCGGAAACGAAGCTCAAGAAAATGAAGAGCTTACCGAGGAGATCCCAATTCAATTGACAGTGGTCAAATCGGAGATCGGATGCTCAGTCAGGGTATCAGAGGAGTATCATGGTATTACTAGAGCTCTCGGCCAATCCATACCTAGAATAAGGTGTTTCTGACGATTAGACATGACCTCAGTACGTTTAATAAAAAAAATAAATACATGGTGTGTACTTTGGAAGTACATGGTATGTACTCTCCATCTTTGTACTCCCCTTTAGGTGGCCTCCAGGTCACCACCCAAATGCTCGTGTTCATGGCCACTACACGGCCTTCCCATGGCTACCTGTTGTAACCATGTACTCTGTGTAAACTCAGAAAGTACATGACATGTACTTCGAAAATTTCCTAAAATTACCCTTTTTCTAAAAAATAACCAGAGAAGGAAAACATACCTGAAAAATAATATCTAGGTTCTTAAAATACCTAGGGTTTTTTATCCTTAGCATGAGAGGGTTGTTTCCAAGATAAAAAATTTTCCATGGTGATTTATTTATTCTTATTATATTCCATCTGTATTTTTTTGGGTTTCTCACAATATATTTGGACAAAAAAATTCATCCCCGAATCAAGATTCTCCCCAAAACATCGTATCAGGGGATATTGGTTCGTTATTGCAGTTTTATGTGATAGTTATGGAAGAATTGAAGTGGATCAATGAAGCATATTCATATAATAAAAAGGATTGGAAAATAAGTAGGGTGAGAGAAGTGATACACATGTCTTCTCATAGGATGTTTATTAGGGGGAATATTTTACTTCTAAAAGTGATAAACATTATGTGGCAATCACAATTATGGGGGAGGAAGATGTTTTTTGGTTCTGGTCTTGTTCAACATGATGGTGAAGATACTAATGTGACGAAGTTTTTAGTGTTTCCTTTTCTTTTTGTGGGGGGGAACTGATATTTTTTTTATCAGATGTGCTCAAGGACATCGTCATATTTTTTAACGGTGATGATGTTTGTGGTGATACCAACTTATTTTTCATTCCCACGAGGTTTTTTGGATAGTTCCTTCCATTAATTTGATCAAGGGATAGATTTTTGGGATTTATCACATTTATTGATGAGAGAGAAAAAATATTAATGAGAGAATTATATAACCATTAATTGATGATTTTCTCCCAAGATTTAAAGATTTTTTATTCATAATATTAATGGATGGAATAATGGATGTTAACTACATTATTTGGTTATTATGGAGTTAGTTTCTATATAAATAGGATGCAACAACATACTTCAGGTGTGTTCCAGCATGATGTAGCTGACAAGGGAGACCCGAGAATGGGTTTCCATGTGTTAGGGTGGCCCGTGTTACACGATAATGATAATGCAATTATCATGTACATGTAGTGATGTTCATTGAATATTTTTCAAGATGCACTTCACCGATAGAAAGAAGGGGATGTTGCATCAATGATAGCATGTGTGGTGCATCAACGTTTAACTGGGACTGAGATGCAGTGATGTAATTGATGATCGGGCCCACATATCAAAAGTCTTTTGTATAGCTGTGATCAGGTATCTTGTATGTAACGACCCAGACATTCATTAATGAAATTTTCTCATGATCTAATTAAATGTATTATAATGGGTATATAAAATTATAACTTCATTTGTTTAATGTTTTTTGATTTTAGAATACCATTATGAATTGTGATCGTTTCTAATATAGAAGTTGAACAATGATCACAAGATTAGTATAACTATAAGTCACTAACAAATTCAATTTACTCAAAAAAAGGAAGTGATGACCTCATATTGTAGACATTCCCCATATCAAGCCCAGTTTTTGGAGCTCAAAAAAGAGGTGGCATCATTGGGATTCACCTTTTCCCAAGCCCAAGCTGACCTTTGACATGTTAATCTTGAGCGAAACAAACTATGGGAGAAGTTAAAGTTAATAGAGATTACCACCTGAGCAATGTTATCCTAGCCTCCCCAAGAGTCTTTCATTGTCGCCCGCTATACCCTATAGTCTCATGCTGGTGTTATAAGGGGTGATGTAATAAGACCCTTTCACAATGACTATGTACATTATATTTTTTTATAATTAATGTGCATTTATTTTATTATTTCAACTTAGTAAATAGTTATTAAAGCACCAATTGTATTTTTAGTTAATATATGGCTATGATATATATTTTATTGAATTAATGGAGTTTTCATTTAAATACTATTATAATAAAATATTATTATTATTAATATTAAATTAGTTTTTTTCAAATATATATTATTATAATATTTTATGAATAAAATTGTATATTTTTTATGGTTTGAAAGCTGTATTTGTCAAAACCTATAAATTTTCAATAACGGATGGTTTTTAAGTTAATAGTAATAATTAAAATATTTAAAATATTATTTAGACAAAATGAATATTATTTTTGGAATCAGGATGTCAAAATAATCAAACATTGAATTTTTCATAATTTTTGGAGTAAGTCGAATGTTTGGCTAAAAAATAAATATAGTTTAAATATATAATGGGTTTTATGACAAAATAATGATCCCATAGTGATGTAATAAAATAATAAAAATATTATGTTAGGCCAGTATTCGTATTACAAATAAAAAATGAGATTTTAGATTTTTTTGACTAATTTTAAAAGGAATTAGTGGAACCATCAAGGCTTATAAAACTTTTTGTCATTTTAAATTGTCTTCCTTGAGAGTATGAGTCACCTCCACATAACAAACCCTATTATTTTAATAAGTTCTCCCTTTTTCCTCATATAATATTTTTTCCCACTATCCCTTAACATAAACAACAGGAAAAATACACGGGATGGTTTGTGGTTTTGATTAGTTTAATGTGTGGTGCCCCAAAACAAAATAATAATGAATTCCCTCTCTTTTCCTATATAAAACCACACATGGTCCCACTTCCTCCTCACTAAAAGCCTTTTATTTTTGTCCAACCCCTTAACTAATTTCTCTATAATCCTTCAAAGGTCTCCCAATCTCCCTTGAAGCCTCTCTAAAGCCTCTCCCATGCTTTTGGGATCACACTTCCAAGTAAGGGATTTCATCCTTTCTCATTTTTGTACAATTATTTAAGTTGCCATGCCCTTTTGTTTTCAATTAAAAATTTTGGTTTATGATTTAAACCCCCCCCCATATAGTCTTGATTATGTTTGGATGACGTAAAAACAATTTCCCTCTCTTTAATGCCTCCCATTTACACCTGTTACCATGCCCAAATTTCTTGAGTGGTTTCTCTCTCATCTTTTACATCCAAGTAATTATATTTTATTATGCTACTAAATTCCATTAAGTTTGTTGGGAAATGTATATATATGACCCCATTACTGTACATTTCATGAACATATGACGAGACATCTTTTTCCCTCTCATCAAACATTTTTAAGAATCCTTAATGTAACATCGTTATGCAACCTAAATTGCACTGCATTTTTTCAATCAAAGATCATTGGGTAGTGAATACCATACCCACGTATCTATCAAGGGTATTAACTTTTATGCACATATACATATTGAATGGTACTATCATGTATTTATTTCACTATACATAATCATGGAATAGCTTCTGAATTTGATTGATTACATGGTGTATGATCCATGTGGCACACATATACCAGAAATGAAATGTTTAGGAAGGGTTCACACGGATAGCACACCAATGCATTGGGTAAAGTATATTATCATGATTTGTCATGTGAAATGAGTGATAAATCATAAAAATGGAATTTAAATCAGTTTTTACTCATTAAACATGTTCAATGAGGGTTTACCCATGCTCAATGTGTAATGAGTCTTTGCTCATGAAAATTCCATGTAAAGTGTTGTTGCCACATTTCTGTGTCGTTATTATCATACATCATCAAGGCATTATGTTCATGTTTATTTTTTGCTCCATTTATATGCCTATTTTGTAACATGTATTGTATTCCCCATGTTTTTCAATGTTTATTCCCTTACTGGGCTTTATAGATCACCATTTTCTTCTGCATGTCCTCAGGTAATCCCATGTAATTCTATGTACGAGGGAATATAGAGGTCATGTAATGAAAATTTTCAATAAAGAGGCTATATTTCATGTTGTCAGTTTTTATGTAATAATCATAAGCCCAAATTACACTAGACCTCTCAATATATTATGTTGTATCAAGTTATTTTAATTTAATAAAACATGTTCATGTTTTTATTAAAAGTAGGGTTGTTATTGATAGTATCACAGGATAGGTTTAGTTATTTTTAGGAATATGATTAGAAAACCCTAGCGTATAATTAGAGACAAGAATATGTATAATAATAATACACCTTTTTTTGGTTAGTATTGAGTACATGGTTTATCGAAAAAATAAATCTATATCTGCATACGAGCAGGTAAAGGCGGATCAAGAAAAAAAGTATCCTAGGGATAAAACCCTAATCCCCGGCTTTAAGCCAGAATAAAATATAAATTGGTGCACAACAACAGGCCGTGTTGCACTCTTAGTTATGTCACTCCCGGGTGATATGATTTAGAAAATTCACAAGTTTAGTATGAACCATTATCAAGGAAAAAAATGACCCTATGAATATATCATAGAAATTAGATCATGAATACCATTGATTGAAGCCTATGGATTCATAAGTTATGTAAATTAAAGTTATTTATAATTCATTAGTTTTTTCATTAATTTAACCGTTTTTTGTTACCCCTAACATTTATTTTATTCAAACTAGTGGAAAGTAATAATAGGACTATGTCTAACAACTTATTTGAAGAACAATTTGATGATTGTGCGAATGAGATTCCCAATCTGATGGGAGCGGGAATCACATACATTTTCACGCTTCACTCTTATATAACTCAATCTTTTAATAGAAACATGGTTCAATAAGAATGTTCACCCCCACCCCTATGAAATAAAAATTCACTATTGAGAGCATCAGGAGACAAATGCCTCTTACTTTTAATGGATCATTTGATCCCTCAATCGTTGAACCAAGGATCAAATCCATTGAAAATTTCATCTCCATACATGAATGAATTGGACAAGAGAAAATTCTCTTTGATTCTTTACACATAGAGGTTGAAGCTGATCAATGGTGTACTTTGACAAAGAATACAAAGCCTCGGGCAGAGATCTAGTCATTGGAATGTAAGGATTTATGGAAGAGGTTTTTCGATAAATATTTTCTGCCCATCCTCCGACATAAGATTGAAATGGACTTCCAGGACCACAAGAAAAAAGATGGCGAATATATCAAAGCATATGAGAAAATGTTCACTAGGATTGCACAATACACCTACAGATTTGTCGTTACCCCCTAATGAAAGGTCGACCACTTATTCAGAGGGCTCAATCATAGCCTACGAAGGGCACTGGAGATTAGTGACATTGATAGCTATGATGAAATTGTCTGATGTTCCCTAAATGATGAAATAGAGATCGAAGATTATTAGGGGTATAATGGGGATAAAAAGTGTAAGGTGGACTTCAATTTTGGAATTTCGATAGATAAATAAAATGATTCTAAGAAGATATAGAACCCCACATGCCAATTGTGCAGAAAGAAGCACCCCAGATATTGTATGAAGTGGACGAGGAAATGCTTTTGGTGTCAAGGAGAAGTCTGCGTAACTATTAACTATTGACATGAAAATCCAGCGACTACAATAGAGTGGAGGAATGGTTCGTTCGAACCTCAACGCATTTTCCATTGCCCCAACTAATAAGAACCAGCATATCATTCGAGTTAGTGCCCTATGGAAAGGGTTTTCAAAAACAATCAAAAATCTAAAAGGAATTAAGGATGAGCTTTTTCCATCATTATGGGTGAAGTGAGACCCGGTAATGATGTGGTGAAAGGTATGCTATTTATTCAATAAAAAATAGTGAACGTACATTATTATTCAGGTTTTACGCATTAATTTATATCCCGAACTTTTAGTAGAACAATCCCAGCACCACCACAAAACAAGGAAATAAAAATGTCAGTGAGTACATCAAATTTGAAAACAATTGAATCCCAAGAATATAACTCCTCCCATGTCATAATCTTTGGATTGTATTTCCTAGAAAACCTTGTCATACTACCTATGGTGGAATTTTATTCAATTCATCGCATGGATTGGAAATCCTAATATACAGAAAAAATAAATTATAGTGAGAGGTAAATCACTCTCCATGTGGAGAATCGACCCCCATTTCTATACAAGTCCGAGGATGACGATAAATCTTCATTAGCACCATCATCTCAAGTGTGGATATTACTGGCCTATGTGCACGCGTATCTGGAATAGATGATTGAGTCTAAGGAGAAATCCATCCCTGAATACATGCCTATTGTGGGGGAATTCACTGACGTTTTTCTCGAGGAATTGCCTAGTCTCCCCCCTATAAGAGATGTTGAATTCTCTATTGATCTTATACCAAGGGAATTTTCTATATCCAAGACTCGGTATAGAATTGATATTGGGAAGCTGAATAAAAAACTACAGGATAATCTGGATAATGGGTTTATATGCCCATGTGCATCACCATGGGGTGCACAAGTCCACCTCATTAAGAAGAAAGATGGTTCAATGCGCCATTGCATCGATAATCGTGAGATTAAAAAAGCACGATAAAGAACTAGTATCCTCAACCACGAATCGATGACTAGTTCGATCAGCATCCTAGAGAACAATAATTATCTAAGTTGGATTTGTGGTCTAGATATTATCAAGAATGGGTTAAGAAGGATGATATATTCATCACTACTTTTCGTACAAGATACGGGCACTAGGAATTCATAGTAATGCATTTCAGACTAACTAATTCTCCAATAATATTGATGTACTTTATTAATAGTGTCATAATAGATTACATTGACAAATATTCGGTAGTAATTAATGATGATATTCTAATATAATCCAAAAACTAGGAGGATCATGAGGAGCATATAAAAACTATGCTCAAGACCTTCAGAAACGACAAGCATTACGCAATGTACATCAATTGTGAGTTCTAGTTGATGTAGGTCTCATTCTTAAGCCATATCCTCACAAGTAATAGGATATCTTTGGATCCCTCCAATGAAACTAAAATAGAGGGATTGCCATGGAAAACATCGTTAATGAATATCCAATGCTTCTTGGGGTTAGCGGGATAATATTGACGAATTGTGAGAATTTTTCACAATTTTCCAACCCTCTTGCCAAGTTAACTCAAATGGGAGTAAATTTTTCTTGGAGTGATGAATGAGAAGAATGTTTGAATGAGTTAAAAAGGAGGCTTATCAATGTGTATCTGCTCAATTACCCAGAAGTGGTGAACTTTTTTTGGTAAGTAGTGATGCTTCAAAGAATAGCATGGGTTGTGTGTTGATGAAAAATGACAAAGTAATTGCCTATGAATCAATGATATTCAATGATCATGAGTAGAATTATCCAACACATGATTTGGAGTTTGATGTGGTGATTTTTTCTTTAAAATATTGAGGAATTATCTCCATGGGGAGAAGTGTGAAACATATACAGACCCCAAAAGCCTCAAATATATATTCACATGGAAAGAGTTGAACATGAACCAACGAAGAGTTTTAGAAATGATCAAAGACTACGGATTCATAATCCGTTACCATCCTTGGAAAGTGAACAAGGTGGAAGATTCTCTTTGTAGAAATGACCGAGTGATTCTATCACCGATGAAAATTTAGAAGGATCCAATTTACGTTGATTTGATGAAGATTTATTGGGAATCATAATGAAGGGAACAACGTCAATATCTTCACAAATGATTTCTCAACTGTCTCTTTGGGAAATATTAAAGGATGCTCCAAATGTGGATGTGAGAATTGAGAAGAATGTGGAAGCTATCAGAAGAGGGAAATCCTCCGTGTTCAATCATAATTAATAATGAATTGTGAGATTTGGGAAATGTCTTTGTGTTCTATCGAGTTTAGATATGAAGAAGTAACTTTTGAATATTGCACACAGTTCAAATTTCACTATTAACTTGGGAAACACAATGATGTATCAAGATCTCTGAGGGAATTATTGGTGGGATAATATGCTGATGGAGATCACTGAATTTACATTGTCACCAGACTTCTGATGAAAACCAATGTCAACAATGCAATCTAGGAGGTTGTGGACCATCTTATAAAGTCTTCACACTTCATTACAATTCAAGATGATTTCTCATTGGATCAACTAGAATGGATATACATCAAAGATGTGGTAAGGCTGCATGGAGTACCACTATATATTGTTTCTGATCATGATCCATTATTCACCTATATGTTTTGGAAGAGTCTTATGCATGCTATGGATACATAAATGAACATTAGTATAGAATATAATCATCAAAATGATTTCCAATTAGAATGGACTATTCAAAAACTGGAAGATAGGTTAATTCATGTTTGATTGAATTTAAAGGAGGCTGGGATCAACACATTTTTCTTGATGAGTTCATCTACAATAACAGTTTCCACTCGAGCATCCAAATGGGACCATAGAAAGCCCTATATGGGGAGAGGTTCATAACACCAGCGTGTTGGGATGAATTCGGTGAGCATAAGCTTCTAGAACCGGAAATGGTCGATGAAATGGTGGAGAAGGATAAAACCATTCAACAACATATCATGGAAACCTAGAGTTGATTGAAGAGTTACACAGATAACTGTCGATGACACCTTGACATTAAAGTTTGAGAAATGGTATTTCTATGCATATCTCCTTGGATGAAGTTCATGAGGTTTGGAATAAAATGGAAGTTAGGTCATAGATACATCGATCCCTTCAATATTCATGATCATTTTGGGGTTGTGGCCTATCGACTAGAACTTCCTCCTACTATAGACAAAATACAAGACTTATTTCATAAATACCTCATAAAGAAATACATATCATACCCTACACATGTACTCTATTTAGAGGTAGTACAACTAGAAGATGATCTTTCTTACGAGGAACAAGCAGTGAAGATCATAGATCATATGGGAAAATTCCTATGAAATAAGGCAATACCCCTCGTCAAGGTGTTGTGGGAAAACCACATTTCTGAAGGAGCAGTGCGGGAATATGAGGATGTGATGATGCAAAGTTACACACATTTGTTTTATAGTGTGGAATGGAAATTATGAAGGCGTAATTTCTAAAGGGGGGATGATTGTAACGGCCCAAACTATCATCAAACGAAATTATTCTTGATCTAATTAAATGTCTTATTAAGGATATATAAAATGTGAACTTCATTGGTTATATGTTTCTAGATTTTAGAATACCTTTATGAATTGCGACCATTGTGAATACATCCACTGAATAATATTGACATGATTAATATAAATATAGGGCTTTAACCAATCCAATTTACTCATACAACAGAATCGATGGCCTAATCCTGTGGATTTGCCCTGTATGAATCCCATTTGTCGGAGCTCGAATAGGACATGGCGTCATTTGGAAAAACTCTTAACCAAGCCCAACCCGAGCTTGAACACATTATTTTTGAGCAGAACCGACTATGTGAGAGGTGGATATTAATAGTAATTACCACCCGAGTGATATTATCCGTGCCACCTTAAGAGTCTGTCACCATCGCACTCCTTAATGTTTGAAGGCAATTTTTTTTTGAAAACCATTGAATTTTCGATAAATGTATGCTTTTATATTAAAATTAAAAATTCACATATATGGATAATTATTTAGATATTATGAATATTATTTTAGGAATTTGTATGTCGAAATTATCAAATGGTGATTTTTTCAAAATTTTCTAAGACAGCCTAATTTGTGGGTAAAAATTAAACATTCTTGAAATATATAATGGGTTTTATGACATCATAATGACCCAATAGTGATGTAATAAAATACTATAAACATTATGTTCGGAATATATATGTCTTAACATTAAAATAGTTTTATTTTGGACTTTTTTTATTTACTTTACAAACCATTCTTGGCCCCTTTAAGGATTATAAAACACTCAATCTTTTTAGATAGATTTTCTTGAGAGTGTGACTCACCTCCACATAAGAAACCCTATTATTTTAAGATGTTTGTCCATTGGACTCATAAAATAGTCTTTTACACTCCCCATTGGAAAAAACCATGGGAAAACCTTGGGATGGTTTTTTTTATATGTTTAATTGTGGTGTCCCAAACCTAAAAATTAAGAACTCCCTCCCCTATTCTATATAATCCCACCAAAGATACATCTTCTTCTTCACTCAATGCATTTTGAGTTCTTCCAACCCCTTCCCTATTCTCTCTATAATCCATACAAGGTTTCCCATTCTTTCAAGAAGACACTCTCAATCCTCTTCCATGCGTTTGGAATCACATTTCTATATGAGGGATTTCTTCCTTTCTCGTTATTGTCCAATTTTCTTTAAGTTGTTCTGCCCATTTTTTGTTCAATAACAAATGTTGGGGAATAATTTCACGCCTCCCCCATACATCTCTATTTATTTTGGATGATGTGAGACCCCTTTATCTATCATTAATTCCTCTGATGCACACCCATTAACATGCCTAATTTCCTTGAGTTATTTCCCTCTCCTCATTTACATCCATGTAATTATTTTGAATTATGCATCAGAATTACAATATGTTTGTTGGAAAATTTATCAATAAGACCCCTTTGTGGACCATTTAATTTAAATTTTATATGACATCCTTTTCTCTCTCATTATCCTTTTTCATGAATCCTTATGTCACACCGTTATGCATCTGAAATTGCACCATGTTTTTCCTTGCCAAGATCATTGTGTAGTGAATACCATACCCATGACTCTATCACGGGTATTCACTTGTATGAAAATATACATATTGAATGGTAATTTAATGTTTTTATTCAAAATTACTTTATCATTGAATAACATAGGATGTTTATTGATTCCATGTTATATGATCATTGTGGAACACTTAAGCATTAAATGATATTATTGAGGAGGTTACTCTCTGATAGCACTCCAATGCATTGGTTAAAGTATTGTATCATGATACATCATGTGCAGTGAGTGTTGACTCATTATAATTCAAGTGCACCGAGGGTTTACTTGTGCTTCATGTGCAATAAGGGTGTAATCGTGCTCCATGTGCAATGAGCCTTGGCTCAGGCTAATTCTATGTAATGGGTTGTTTCCACATTTCCATGTTATGATTATCCAGATTTATCAAGCCTTTAAGTTCATGTTTCTGTTGTTCTTAATTGATATGCCAATGGTATAACATGTATTTTTTTCTTCATGTTATACCATGTTTTCTCTATTAATCTGATTTATATTTCACATTTTTCTTATGGATGTTCGCAGGTTATCCCATGCAATGCTAACTACAAGGGAATGTAGTGGTCAGGTAAAGGATGTTTTCAATAATGATGTTGTGTTTCATGTTTTAAGATGTTATGTAATGATCCTAATCCTCAAAGACATTAAACCTATAAATATTGTATGTTGTATCAATTAATTTTTATGTAATAAATCATGATTATGTTTTTAATAAATGTATGCTTTTATCGTGTCTCAATTAAATACTGGAGGTACGTCATGATGGGGAGATCATTTGGGAGTTTCAAGCTGGTTGAAGGTAGACGCATGATTGGGTGATCATTTTGGAGGTAGTGACATTTCTTTGATAGAATAGTGACTTTTTTTTGAGATATTGACCTTCTAAAACATTGCGTCAAATAGATCTTCATCAGAGAGAAGGCAGATACATATCGTGGTGTGATTTTCACACAAGTTTTCAACGCACACACATTTGTAATTCATGTTTGGGAAATACTTGGATTCTTTGTATTATTTGATTCATAGTGTATATTTTGGAATTTCATCATGGTTTTTTAATCCTCTACAAGGGCGTGTTTTCCCACCTTAAATAATATTTTTTGATGATTTATTTATTTTGCTTATAACGCTTCCGAATTTTTTCTCGTTTCTCACAATATTTTTTGCATTAAAATTTCAGCCGGGAAACCGGATTCTACCCAACCATCTTGGGGTTTGAAAAACATAACATATTTTTAGAACACACATAGATCCATGCATACATTGAAATGGATGACTCACAAGTCATTAATGATTAAAATGTAACTGAATTATTACAAATTATATAAATACATACAAAAAATGAGAGATGCAATTTAAATTTTCAATTGGTCAGTTATCTCAAGATTAGTCATCAAACAATAATATTAACATGTTTTTGGACTACATATTATGTTATACATATTATATAACATTACCTATATATAGATCAAATATATACATTTTTTTCCAAAATTTAAACTTTTCAATGTGTTTATGTATAAATATATTTTGGTCGGATCACTTTTTTTTACCAACGTGTATCAAATAATACTATTTAAAATTAGTTTAAATTTTATATAATACAGAACATAATATACATATCAATAAATTTATATAATATATCTTAAACATTTAAGAATTTAAATATTTGAACTTTTATTTAATGATATTTGATAATATAATTAAACATGTTATTATAATCAATAGTTTTCTAAATATAAGTATAAATAATTATTACACAAATAAGGAAAATAACATTATTAATAAATTTCATTAAATATATTTAAATTAATTATTACAATTTACAATTACATAATATTAATTAAAATATAGTAAACCTATGATATTTTTATTTTTCTAAATTTACATATGTATACATATAACTTTATTTATATTTCTACATTCCAAATTTTATGTAATAATATTTTATAATATATTTATTGAAAAATTAA
Organism: Viscum album; assembly: GCA_963277665.1. Classification (NCBI taxonomy): domain Eukaryota; kingdom Viridiplantae; phylum Streptophyta; class Magnoliopsida; order Santalales; family Viscaceae; genus Viscum; species Viscum album. The sequence continues at coordinate 1,882,460,679 of OY728164.1, forward strand.
TTATTTATTTGTAATATAAATTAAAATTATATTTTAAAATTATTATTTATAGATCAAATTCAATATATGGTAAGAAAATTAATGTTATATTTTATATATGATAAGTAATACAACCAAAAAAATTAATAGTTTTTTTAATAAAAAATATTTAGAAAATTATTTATGTGTCTTAAATATTCTAATTTAAATATACGTTATATTAAATATAATATATTTAATATAGATGTAAATCTATTAAAATTTAATTAGCTGACAGTTAATTAAAAAATATATTCATTGTTATAAATAATGATATTTCACTAATATAAAATATATATTTGACATGACATATAAAATATAGAAAAAGAATATAAATATTTATTAAATTAATCAGATGAAATTAAATAATATAAAAATCAATAACCCATTCATATATTAAATTACTCAAATGTAAATAATATATATATCTATAACTTCATACATGCTGATATATTAGATAAATAAATAAAATAAAAAAATTAAATAAATACTATTATACAATTTACAATTTAAGTAGATATTTTTTCACCATAGAATATCGAAATAAATGTTATGAATGAAATCATTATTATCTTCATAGCATATTTTACAACAGAACAATGAAGAATATATGGGCGGGTGAGATTCCATATTTATAACTTTTCCCCAGTAGAAGGTGTGAACCCCATTCATGCCTCATTTGAAAAGATGTCATAAGAAGCATGAATGGGGTTCATGCATCCTTCATACTGCCAAAAAAATTAACATGGTTCAATCTTAATCCTAAACATAATAAGATATGTAAAATCAATCCATGCTTCTCTTACGATGCTTTTCCAAACCAGTTTTTAAAAAAATTTGAAACGCTATCTTGTTTCTAAAATTTATAAAAATCCCATGAAAAAATCTTGATATTTTATGGCCTATAATAAATAATATTTTAGAGACAATATATTTAATTTCATGCATGAACAGTACCACTCAACCATATTCTCTCTGCAACTTTTGGGTTTTGTAACCCTATTAGTGTTTATACACCTCAAAACTAAAATTTTCAACCATCAATATCCTATAAAAAAAGTTTATTGATTTCAAAATTTCTTTATAGTGACATTTTAATTATTCTATTGATGGAATTATATAATTTTGAAAATAACTTTATTTATTTACTTATTTTCATTTTAAAATATTATTTTTATTTAGAAATTTATTTTTATATTTTTTCTTAGTAATATTTTTTTATAAAATATATCACTTCATTTTATTTCAGAAAATATAGAGATTAGTATTATATAAAATTATTTCTATAATTTTTTTGATATACATTATTTCTTTATTATTGTTTCAGTGATGAAAATCTATAATTTTTCAACCATTATGAAAAAAATAGAAAATATCACAAATATAAAAATTATATATTTATTTATTTATTTTTATACTTAAAAAATCTAATATTTATTTTAAAATTGAACAATAATATTATATTTTTGTATAAAAAGCATAAAATTTAAATTAATATTGTCATACGAATAACCAAGAAAATAAAAAATGTGAGAGACAAAGAAAATAAAGGATATAATTGAATAAAAGATGAATCCATCATGTCCCCACATATGTTGTTCAATGAAAATTTAATAGAACACGTAGGCAAATAATTATATGAAAAAATATATGAATATTGAAATGTGAACATTAAAAAATTTTAAAACCTTATAAATGAAAAACTAATTGTGCTAAACTCTACCATAAAATAAAAAAAATCCAAAACCAACAATAACACATCAATTTGGAAATGTTATTGATGAAACTGAATATGGTATCTACTTAATATAGATTTTACATTCCATCTGAAACTGAAAATTTAAGAAAGGTTAAATATGAATATGGATGTGAGTACATGTATGAGGAATATGGTTGTATAGGTATTTTATACAGTTGTTTAAGTTTACGCTATTTCAAAATCTATTTTAGGTGGGAGAGTAATGATATTTTAATATAAAATTTGCATACCGCAATAGATAGATAATTTATTTTCATAAATTAATATTAAATTAGAATAAATAATTATTCATTCATTATGATAATATGTTTTAAAGATATTAATAAAAATCTATTACAACTACAGAAACTATCAAAAAGAAAATCGATGAAAAATGTTCACTGAATATCTCATACAAAATGGTCAAATAATATTATACAGCTTCATCAACCAATTATGTTTTAACCTCCATCCTCCCTAATATGTGTGGGGGTTTCCTTATTAAGTATTTTATAGATATTGTAGATGAAAAATTTAATGAGAATAACTACAACTAAAAACAACGTGTTTTACAGTCATTATATGTTTTTTATAAGCTACAAAGGAAACATATAAGCAGGCTAACTACAAATAAAGACATAATAATTCTTTGATTTTCCATCATTGGTTTTTAATTCTAGAATTCATGAAGAAAATGTGGTTCGAGTTAAAAACAAGGGTCTATATGGTAGAAAACATATTTACAAACTCAAAATTATAAATCCATTTCGAAATTTTTATATGGTGTGTAAATTTTTACAACTATATAAATATTTTTAAATATAATTCATAATATAATGTGATATATATATTCAAATATGTATTATAAAAATAATTATTGAAAATTGGTTTCACAAAATGAATTTGAAAAAACATAAATACTAACAAAATATAATATAGAAATTACAATAATACATGTAGTTTTGTCTAACATTTATTATCATGGTGGTAATGATATTCTGATATTAACAAAGGAATTTTCTACAAATATATTTAGAATAAATATACATAAATATAATTTAATAATAAGAATGAAGTGGAAAAGTTTATAACTCAAGATTCCCTATGTACTTCTCCCTTTCCTCATGGCTAATCAAATATTAATCAGATAATAGTATTTCTATCAAAATCCATTCTCTATCACAGTCTTCCATTTATTTATTACTAAACCCTCCATCACCTATAAAGTCCTAACATATTATAATATTATATATCTGGGCATATATTCTCCACTCCCCCAAAAGTATATGAATACTCCCCATTCATAACCATTTTTTCGTTATTGTCCAAAAACCTATTACCCAACACCCCTTCAATGTAATCATTTAAACATGGTTGGAAGAATGGGAAAAGTCTAATTTGTGTTTGGAATAATTCATTTTCCCCCTCATCACCCCCACCATTAGAAGCATCTTCAACTTTTCCCTACAAAAACTCTGCTAAATTTGGATCAGTACAATGATAAATGAGATATATTGTTGCACACACATAATGTAAATCACATTGTTATTGTGGGCCTACAACTATTGGGTTGTCATATTTTGAAACCCTCACAGATTTTGAGATTGTGTATTTGAAACATTATAATGAACTAATATCCAAATATCCTCCTCTTATTAGAATAGTGGAGTAGTCACTTGCGATAGGTGTGTCACTAAATAGTTTGTTGGTCTCCATGCTTCTGCTTTGCATACCCCATGAAAATGTTGCATCTTATCTCCAAAGTACATATTGCCTTCACTATCCATGATGATGGTTTCCTCATAATGATCCAATTACACGGATTATAGTTAGGCTTACATGTTGTGAAGTTGAATCCAACTATGAAGGTTATCACATAGGCCAAGCATGAAATTTCCAAATATTTGAATCTCATGTTGGAAAGGTACCATAGATGTCTGATATTCATTTTGATAATTATTTTCATACTTTGGACCAATCTATAAGAGATAATTGAGTAACTCATATTGGTTTTGAATTTCAAATCCACTGAAATGTTTTATCATCTCTTCTTAGAACATCACCCATGTATAATATGGGTGCACATCATTATGCATGGAAACCAGTGAATAACAAATCCCTCCATTCTGACCTATTCTAATGGAACCTTAGTTTCTATCGGGTCCTATTTTACAAGTAATTAGTTATCATCACATAATAAATCAATTAATATATGTTCTTGAAAGCATGGGAATATCTAGATGACATACAGTAAAGAGTTGATGGTAGACAACAAGAATTGGAGGGGAAGCCACCATGGCATCACACCCTTGTGCTTTGAAGGAACAATATGTAGAAGAATGGGATGACAATGAGTACAACATTATGGAAGTCCCACCAATATACTACTAAAATTATTTTTCATGTAGCTTAGCATAATGGTGAAAAAACACATTCTCAATTCATTCATTATTCTAATTTTATGAATCATGTTTCATTGTTGTGCTAATCATGGTGACTAATAATTCTAGCATTATCATTCATCACTAATGGTTTGTGGAGGTGTGTTTGGTGGAATGTCCCCAACGGTTTGAGGCTACCAACATAAGTGAAAAAATATGTGGTATAGAGCTTTATAGATGGTGCACATGAGGGGGTAGGGTACATGTTTCTCATGAATGTGAGATGGAACTGTGCACAATCATAATATGAATCTCAGAGATTCACATTACCCATGCATTCCAAAAAAATGTTCATGAATATTTCAGTGAAGAATAAGTTTCCTGCACTATATCTAGTCAAAATGAGTATTGTGAATTGCTTCTGACAGAATCTAATGGTGCACAACACTTTTAGATTATAACTGTAGTTGAATAATCAAGACAAAATATAAGAGAGGAAGATTATCAATGGATTATCTAATTTGAATTATGAGACGTTCTTATACATATATTTTGATATAAAATGATACAAAAATGATTATGATTGAATTAGATGAACATAGTTCTTCATTTAGTCATGAGTTTTTCGTCAAATATAAGGTGGTGGAGAATGAATCAAGAAACAAAGAAAAAATTTAGAGGAAAAGGAGAGTTAAATACATGAATATTAAATAATTTTAAAAGAAATTCTATTGTGGGAGAAGATATAAAGGAAAAATTAGTGAACATGATAGAATCCAATCACTCGTACCCAAGCCTCATGTATGATAAGCTATGAATCCCAGAATTATATTCCTCTATATATCCCCTCAAACTCACCTGCTTTCCTTTAGTTATAATCAATCACTCCCCCACTATCAGGCATCACAATATTTTCCAATATTTTCAATATGGGCCAAGATTGTTGCAACCCCCTAACAGGATAACAATGTTCCCCATCCATGACCTGTTTACCATTGTTATCAATGACCCTATAATTCCCGCTATTAGAATACAACATTTAATAAATCTCCCAGTCATGTACGTTGAAATATAATGAATTATAAAATAATATCATGGTCATATTGGTGTTACATTATTTTATAATAGTATAATAAAGATTATATCCATATAATATAATATATAAATAAACACAATCTAATCATATAGTGATAAATCTGATAATCAAATAATATTATATAATTGTAATCATTTTTCACTATATGAAATTAAAAATATGTGTGTGCCTTTGTGTGAGGGGTGATTTTTGATTATGTTGATAGACACAATAAGAAAATTATTATTTTATATGATATTATTTCTATTAATTGATTGTAAAATACCAAGACACTATAAAAACTCATATACAGAAAATGATAATTCAATCATATCAATTGTTTAAATCAATTTAATGTCAGGGGAAATGAGAATTTAAATTTAGAATAAGGGCCTTGCGATATAATTAAAATACATTCTTCATAGTAAAATTGTGTTGGTATTATGGTTTAAACATTAAGAGAATTAAAACTATTATATAATAATTGTATGTAATCATAGAAATTGAAACTACATGGACATGGGGTTCACACATACCCTATGATTCCTTCTATAATATACATAAAAATTAACCCAACACATGAAAATGAACTTAAAATCCTCCAATCCCTGTGGCTTATTAAATAATCACAATTATATAAGCTCCAAAATCATAATTAACATCCTTTCACCATCCATATACATTTAAAACTAACCCAAACTCACCCACATTGGAGAAAATAATGATATATAAGATAATTTACTAATTAAATACAAAAAATATCAAGGCTACTTAACTGAAAAATAAACCTAGACTCATTTTTAAAATTAATTTTTTTAGTAAATATACAAAATATTAACATGAAGGAGAAATTTTGTCCAGTAACCAACTCTCTGAGGTCCTCACAATATGATTTCAATTCAATGATTTTTTTGTTATGCGATGAAAATGGTTTCTAATTAATTACAAGATGATGTTCATACATGGAATATAGATAATAAATTTAATGATTGTTCGATAATTGTATCTATAGATTATTCAATGTCATTGATTCATGACAATCTTTATCAATTATCAATAAAATTGTTAGGTTTTAAATGTATTGTGGTTAGTGTGTGGGGATAGGTAGTTAGGTTCTATATAGGAGAAACTTTTTTAGCTGTTTTCTTATATTTTTTAGATGGTATGAGTTATTAGTGTTAATATGGGGTTAGTAAATATGGATTTTTTAGAATGGTGTATGGATTTATTAAGGAATATTGTGTAGCGAGTCTTGGAGATCAGAATTTTGGTTGATTTTTCCAAAATTCCAAGGAGTATTCTTCCATGGAGAGTTTATTCTAACTATAACTCTTCCTCGTAACCCTATTATACATGTGATTGTCCTTAGTCTAGTGAAAAAATAGGTAATGCTAATTTTTTTGGTTATACATCTTCTTCACAAAATTCTTTTTAGTGGAACCCATTATGTTGGGTGCTTACCTACAAATTTGAGGCATTCATTTATAGTTGGGTATATCTTCTATCTTAAGGTGAAGCGATCATAGAATTTCATGAAATGTTGGGGATGTGAAAATGAATAATATATTATGTTGACCAATATAGATCAACATTGTGAAGAATGATTGAGGGATCCTTTTTATGAGACTCATATCTAGAGCTAGAGATTCATTCAATTTTGTGTCATGATTTCTAGAATATTGGATCCCATCTGTAGTGGGGAAAAAGAAGTGATGAATATTTCCTCTCTCCTATACCTAATTACTACTATGATTCCCTAGCGAGACATGCTCTCTACTAGGGAAAAACATTTTGAGTGGATATCATTAACTATTGCATAATCAATTCTAGTACTGATAGTCATACAATGCATGGATATTATTGATGATTAGTGTTACTTTAAAGGGATAATATTAGGAGAAGAACATCCAATTGATGAAGTCTCTTCCATTAATATAATAGGAGAAGAAAAATATTTTCTTTTAGGTTAATGGAATGTTCAAAAAATGATGATATGAGATTTATCAATGTATACAATAGTTGATCAATTTTATTAGACAAAAGATTTAGTTGATGTTATCTAGATTTTTATGAAATCATATGATATGATGTCTCTTTATTTGTATTTGTGTATATAGATCACATATATGAACATGTTTTGTAAGTGGAAATATAAAAATCCAAATGTGTCTTCAGAGCTGCTGAAGCTCACACTCATAGAGAATAATCGGAATTTTATTTTATATATAGTTATCATTTTGTGTTCAAAAATGCTGATCATGGATGAAGTTAGTTCAAATGTTCCAATAGTGTCACAAGAAGCATTCACACATACAATATGAGACAATTAATTTTAAAAAAACAATTTATCATAGTCTATGATGATGTCAAAATGAAAAGCATATCTTGTTATATGTGTTGTCTAACTTTGAAAAACTATACTTTATAATGTCTTGAAACCAATGACTTATTGTAGTTCACTACCACAAAAATAAGGAAAACGATTCCCTTGTGATATGATACATGTAATATAAGATAATATAGTGGATTTGAGAATTTGAGTAATAAGTAGTTTTTTGGTTTCGGTCATAGTATATGTCTGTGGTGGTGGGAGATATAAAAAAATTTATTCTAATTATTATATTCATGGAACCATGAGTGAGGATCTTGTATTCTAAATTAATAATAAAATTACTAATGGTATGAATGAAAAAAATACCCAGGAGTATAATATTTCTCCATTGTCTATGTTGACCATCTAAAAGGACCCTTTCAAATTTCCTTTATTGTGTAAATATGATCCTACAAAATAATTCCTATAGTGTAAATCCACATGTTGTCTCCTGATCACCATGAATTGTCAATCGATCTGTAGGTGATAGTGCAGTTAATCTATTTTCATAATCTGTTTGGGTCAATCACATATCATTTGGTCTCAATATAGTATTTTTTTTCCTTATCATTCATGAAAGGTGAGAGGAAGATTAATTAAGATAGAATTCACTGTGTACAGTAATTCAATACTTTAAATTACACACTGTTACCCCACTGAATAGATATACTCATCTATTTATAGAGCACAAGTTTTGGATGAAATAATAGTTTAATTTAATTTAATGAATTAAATAATGTTATATCCTATAAAGAAACCATATTCCACAAAATAATAATAATATTTTTTTTTTGGGAATGTAAACATTAACAATGAATAATATTATTTAACCAGATTTTTATTTAAAAAATTCCCTCGATCATCATCATATTCTATTAGAAATTCTATATCCTAAATTTATCAGCCATTTAAAAATTTTAATATATCATTCTCCAAAAAAAAATTAGATTTATATAATTGATATGAAATTATGCCTTGGTCTTTAGAATAATATTTATTAAATTAATTAAATATAAGTAGAACATTATCAGGGTCATTAGAAATAAATAGCATGAGAACCTATAGTATCCTTTCCAAATGTAATTAGTTTTGTATACCTAATTTGAAATATTACTATCTCAAAATGGGTCATGGTACCCAATAGAAAAAACATAATTGCATAATGATAGAATCCACATATGAATACTCAATGTGTAATATAATACATTTTAATCAACTTTTCATCATGCTGGTTACACATCTGGGTCACCAACCTATATGATCAATAAATCTTTAGTTGCCTATCCAGAAATAAATATGACATCACAACTTTTCCAAGGAATGTTGGGGGTCAATTATATACTAATAAATATCCATGATATTATCTTCACTAAACATTTTAGGGAAAACTTTTTCTAATCTTTTCCACTATTGACATGTAAATGTTGTCTCACCCAATAACCCAAACACACTAATAATACATGTCTTCATGTTTTCTGATAGATAATATATGTACCTGAGCCAAGTCATTCAATAATGATAATATTAATTCCCATGGAACATTACACACAATCATAGATAGAAATATATTATGATAGAGAAACATGGTGAATTTCTACTGGAAGATCTATTCTTATAATACCTAATCTTAGATATTACTGATTGTGATGTTCATGAGGAGAATGATAATTTTTTAATGAGTAATAACTACTAAAAATCTACCTAATAAGTGTTATTTAGTAGTGTTTCTCCAATTTCTAAACATTATTTATGAATATCATCATATAAATTCATGTTTCTAATCATAGAGTGATGCTTCTATGATAATATTAATTCCACATATACTCTATAGAATTATTATAGTAGAGTCACTATTATAAATGAAAAATATTAAATAATAACTTTTATTAATATTCAACACATCGAATACAAATGTTATCAATGTAAAAAACTGTAATCCCTTGGTCACCAAATCCAAAAAACTCTCAAATTTACTAGAGTTAACTTCATATTACATTCTTTTTGCATGAACTCACATGATAATCATTTTCACTTGTTCAAGGAATTAGTCAAGCGGTTCATCAGGTTATCTTCTACTTAGATCATTATTGTATGATAAAGGATCATTATTATTAACTAATAATTTTTCAACATCCTTTCTTACTATATGAAATTATTTTTCTATTTCTCTAACATCTATTTTACTCCTAAATAGTACATGTGTATCTATAATAGTTTCCTCATCCATGGGAATTTTTGGAATCTATTTCTATGCAAAATATTGTATTCTCTAAGCCTGGAATTCATCAAAGTCTATCTGATTCCCACTATGTCATTTATAGATGTATTCTATATCATGGAATATGTAATGACATACCGATAAATGATTTATCTATGAGAGGTTATATAGGTTATAATCTCATGTTTCATTGTGGTATCCTATGAAGGAACAATTTGTGACTTGGGGTTAATGATTATTATCTGATGAGTTCTCAAAATATTTGTTGTCGACCCACATATGTAATTATGAAAAAACATATTTTTTACACTCCATAAATGGAATGGTATACCATCTAATTCATTATTATGATCCTGGTTGAGTGTTTTTTCTACTACTTGTAACATATATACAAAAAATTATAACGGTATACTGTCATGACTCATCATTTATCTCTTCATGTCTACTAATGTGTGGTTCCTCCATTAAATAATATTATACCAATGAGGTGTATAAGGAGGATGTAATTGATATATGATCCACAAATCCAATAAGTAATCAATTATATTTTTATTAAGATATATTCCACTGTGATATAAGAGGAATTTCCTAATCTTCTTACTGAGCTAATTCCTATCTTCATTCTGGTATTCATAGGATTTGTAAATAGTACTTATTTGTAACTCAATATGTTGATATATCCATATCTAATAATATCATCTATAAGTGTTACAATGTATGAGTACCCAACTTGTGCCTCAATTATTAATGATTCCCAAATATCTATAAGAAATAATTGTAAATATTATTTTAACCTATAACAATTTTCACAAAATATGTATTTATTCATATTATCTTTTAAAAATACATGACATAAACTAAGTGGGTTTCATTTAAATGATTATAAATAATCATTGATCAATATTTTATTAAATGACATTTAATTTACATGACCTAGTGTGTGATTCAATATTTGTGTCTCCTACGAGTCATGTGAAACAATTTTTTTTCGATTTCAATTACATGGTTTGTGTAATCTAACAAATGAAGTCCTTTATTTTAATTCGACATACCATAATAACTAAAATACTTACAAAAAAATTTTAAAATGAAGAGAAATATATCAATTTGAATAATTGGAATGTAAATAATATCTATAGAAGCTTAATAAACATAATAAGAACCCTTTAATATCATGATATTTCATGTTCAAAATATTATGTTGTTTTCCCTAATAGCTACAACAACAATTTTAGTTTCATTGGATTATCATATATATCCCTCCCCTTATTTAATATTTATGAATCTAATGGGTTCATTTGATTGAATTCCTATCTTATAACTACACGATATGTCTAATGTCAATATTTTAAAAAAAATGGATTAAACATAATATTAAGTGCACAAGAATATTATCATTTCTTCTTTAGATGTCTACCTTTTTTCTTCTACTGGAGCGTCATTCTACATGAAAAATAAAATACATATTATTTTATTTGCATACAAATTATCTTTTATATCTTGGAAGAATGTGAAGAATCATTGGGCTTAGATCTATTAACATTCCCCTTCCATTTTCCCACCGTAAGTATGGTTGTATGATCAGACTTCATATCCTTATCTACATATTGATTGAGAGTAAAAAGTTCTTGTAGATAATTCGCAATGTTTTAAATATTAATATTTACAAAAATGATATATAAGATCTGAGGGAGGTATGCCATAATTAGATCAGTTCCTAGTTATTTGGGGGGTTTATACCCAAGAACCTCTATGTGTACAATGAATCAAATGATCATGACTACCTGAGGCCTAACTAGGGAATCCTACATATGATTTATCTGAAAGGGAATCTTGGAAAACTAAAAATGTTAGTGTCTAGATCTCTCCCGGTAAATTCAATGGAGGTGATCAATTATGATATATGAATCTATGTTTTCAGAAGACTTCATGATTTCACTAGACATTTATGAAAGCATAGAACAATTAACATAAAACATGTCCCTAAAATGTTTTTAATAGACTATGAACTCTTCATCACTCACCTATTTGGTATAAAAATAACGGAATGAGGATTCCTTCATGAATTATTTCTATTAAGGGAATAGAAATACTCTGAGGATTTTAATCCACTCCTAGATGTTACTTCTAGTTAAGAGGTTTCCTTTCTCTCATATTGATCATAGGGATAGTGTGGATGGCGATCCTTACATTTTGTTCTAAAATTGAAATAAAATAATTATTAGTACATTTGGTTGATTATATAATATATTATATCTAATAATATAATTTAATTTAATCAAATATCTATCTATTTTATCTTTCCCTAATATCTTTCACTGTTGAACTCATAATTTGATGTTTCTAGAACATTCAAGAGGAAAAAAAATCATATTCCCATTTTCATAATGCCAATGAGGGTTTGACAAGATAATTAAAGGTATTTTGGTTGATATGAATGTCCCATTTATGTCCCTTCTACTCCTTGATATTTTAAGTTAACTCTGTTTTCATTAAATCTTGTCGATGATTTCTTGAACACATACCTCCATGATACATATATTGTATACAGTTCTAATTATCATTACCTATGATTGTTATGTCAACCCATAACCTTCCTAATAACTTCATATTATATGTAAGTGCTTCAATGAGATTTGGTCAAACACACTTTTCTAATTCATTCATTACTAATCAAGTAATGAAAGGCCACGTCTGATTTAATAATTAGGTTCATGGGTTTTAAATTAATTATTCATATATTAATATTATTTTAACCATTATATATCCAGTAAAAATTTTGTCGTATAAACCATTTACTTATATTTTTTCCATTGTACATTTATTAATTTATTTTTGTGATCATGGTCTTACATTAACAAAAAAATAATTACAAATAATGAAATGGATAATTAATAAAATGAATTATTCAGGAGTTTCATAAAATGGTCGATTGAATGAGAGGACATTAAATAAAACTATTACCTTGGGAAATAACTCATGTTTATATTTATGGAATTTCTTATGTGTCTAGGAAGGATTTTTGTGATTATTTGGTTGATAAAAATAATTTTAATAGACATTAGGCTATATCCATTTTTTATAAAAGATCACAGGGATATCCCCTGATGTTAATATAAGTCTTAGAATACTTCCAGAAATATAATTAAAATGGTTACGGGATGATGATGAGAATAACATGGAAATATTTATGAATCATATTTGATATAATGATAATGTAGATATATAGGGTGATATCCAGGATTCTATTGAGGAAATGGAAGCTAATGTTTCATAGATTTCCTTTTTAAAATTTCTGATAAGGTACCATGTGGATAGCCTTCCTGATCATGGTCAATCAAATAATAAATTCATACCAATGAGAGGTGATATTTATTAGGATTAGGGGAGTTACTATCAACCCCCTAATTACAAAAAAAAACTTGAGATCATCCATCTGAATTAAATGAGGATGATCCTCAACCCACTGTTGATCAAGAAGGAATTGGGTCCCAAAAAATCAATGTTTCTCCAAAGATGGATTCAACTCTCAAATACCGGTATATTAAAATCAAAGGTATAAAGAAACAACGTAATGTATAAATACATAATGTAATGAATATATAATATTATAATTTTAAGGGACATGGAAAATATCCAATGGCTTGTTCCCTTAGACACTAGGTTACGACCTATAAAATAATCCTAATTAGAATTGCAAAACCCAAAATACATTTGAGAGATGTAATTCCATAAAATTTATATGTATTGGGTAAATATTTTGGTTAAAAACATAAGTTATGGGAAATTGGATATTTTATGGATCTTAATGAAAGAACAAATGCTTCTTCTAAAATGAAACCAGGTCCCCTTGTGTATTTTAGTGCCTCTTTTTCTTCATCATCCTGAATTTCCTAACAATTTTTTGTATGCCTCTAACTCATACATCAAAACGAAGGGATTGTGGAATTAACATTAAGTAGTCTCTGATATTATGAATAAAAATGTATATAAAAGAGATATTTCAACACTGTTTTGATTCCTATAGAGAAACTTTGATTTAACGTTAATAAATCAGCCTATCCAGAGTTCTCATGTTGACATAGATATTGAAACTATTTGATGTTTGTATTAACAAACCATCATTAAAATGGATAATAAATACCCTTAATTTGAGGAAATAAAAAAATCTAGAAAGCTGTTTTATTCAAATTTATGATAGGATTGTTGCTAATGAGGATTATAATTTTATACTCCTAAGGCATCATTCAGATCAAAACCCAATAACTTTATGGACCCCTCCACCTATTAGAAAATGCTAGATCATATACCCTTAATAATTAATAATGGATTTACTATTGTACTGGGTTCAATGAAGTTATTATTTAATCATGGAAAATGGTTTCCCAGGGTTTTCAATTAAAATCTCTTCCAAGGAAACTCAAACATAAATAATTTATATTAAATTAAAGGAGAAAAAATTAGTTTTACAAGATTGATCTGAAAATTATCACTATTAGAAATAGTCTTTGATATTGCTCAAATGGAATCCATAGTAGTAATTATCTCTTTAGGGGAGAAGAGGTATTTCTTATCTGGTCATGCTGACTTATTAGTTCAGATGGAAATAATGGACTATAATCACCTCAATTAAAATGGTTGGAAGATGGTGATAGAAAATCATGTATTTTCTATTGAATTCCCAGAGTAAATAGGGAAAGGTGAAAAAAATTCCATTAACATTAATGGATTCCACTACACCTTGGAAATTGAGATTTACATTATTTTGGAGGAATAAACATTTTTTGGTTAGTCTCATTATTATGTTGAAAAACAGATAAAATGATTTATAATATTGAAAATCGTATGGAGGAGTATCAAAATAGGGATATTATATTGAAACCATCTATGTATGATTTAAATAATGACAAATGTTTCTTAAGATGGATAATGAAATTGAAAAAAATGGATTTTCAAACAATTTTATCATGTTTTATTGGGACATATTTAATGATAATGTGATAAAAGTTATGAGGGAATTTTTCAATAATTCATATATTCCATATGTAATAAATATAACATATATTTAGGTGATTCCTAATTAATATAATGAAATTAATATTAAATACATCAAGATAGATTCATTAGGGATTACCATTCAAAAATAATTTGAAAAATTATAGAGGTTGGGATGGGGGGAAACGTTAAAGATTTCAAATATCCAAATCAAATTTGTTTTGTTTAAGGAAGAAGCATACATAATTTCATCTTCAATTATTCAGATTATTTAAATATATTGAATGAGAAAACTACAGTGGGAAATATATCTCTCAAAATTGATTTATACAAGAAACTTTAATCTATTAAATAGATCATTAATTTTGTTTCACGATATATTTTTTTCTTCTCTAATGATTTTATCAAGACAATAAATAATAATATAAAATCTAAAATATTATCAATAACAATACATGGTTCTCAAAGGGATTCATTAAATGTACATGGGTGTTAGTCAGGGAGTCATAATTTATGGCCTTATTTATTTAGTGGATACAGTCTACATGATTTGATGCATTAATGAACATTCTGAAGTTGTAATTTTTTTTAAAAAATATTTATAGTATATGAATATACATTCCAACTAATAATATTTTTGTCGATGATATCCATTATTTTGGATAATATAAAAAGGAAACTATTGACTCCATTAATTAAATTCTTTCTAATTATAATGAATTTGATGGGTAAACAATTTGATGGATTAAATGGTTTTTTGTATTTGGGGATGCATTTTATATTTTTAAGCAAGTCATGTTCCCAATGTCTCTTGGAGTAAAAAGTGGATTCTTTCATTTAAGCATATAGAAATCCACTTATTTTTGGGAAAGGTGTGATGTTGTTACCATAAAAAATTTTCTATGGTATCATCAATCAACTAACTAAATAGAAACAAAATTCCATTACCAAATAAAGAAAGGGTGTGTCATGGGAACTCTATGATCACATCCAATTTTAGTACAACATATCTACATAAAAATGACCTACAAGACACATTAATGATATTCAATTTATGATAATGAATTTTCACGGGACTTGGTCATTCCATGAAAAGAAAATAATTACTCTTTGTTAGGAAAAAATCTCCCAACAAAGCATTGAAGCATTTTTAGGGTGCTTGTGTTTGTTGAAGATGTCGGTTTTTTTATTATATATATTATTCCATTTTTGAGTTCTATAGTTATAGATATATTCAGGACAACTTATGTTGAAAAATACAATGCCGTAGTATTTTTTTTAATGTCAGTAAATTTCTATTTTTTTATGTTGGATATTTTACAACATTACTAAATGAGATGTTATAGATATTTAATTTTACGTGTGTTATTTTATAACCAACGTAAATAAAATAAATCCGAAGCAATTTTCACATTGGTTCTTAAATAACCAACATGAAAAACGCATCAAAGTCATGATTTGTTATTTCAGTTTTTAAATAATAGACACGGTATATAATCTATCATGTCGGTTAAAAAACAACCAATGTGAAAACAAATATGGTATGTTTGTTATTAAATAACCATTGTAAAAAACCAATCCAATGAAGGTATTACATTGTTTATAAAATAAATGATGTAAAAAACACATTTTTTCTTAATAAAACATTTCAAACATTACTATATTCGGCCATAGAAGAAAATAAATAAGCAGAAAATGTTTAAAACTTGACCAAAACCATACCCGAATCCATATCAGGAAAATATCAGAACTATACCAAAATTAGAAGAACCAAAAAAAATTAACATTCAAATACATGACATTTAAACAATACAATGTCAACTAAAAAATATATAAAACACCTTGCATATCACATACCCCCATGGAGAACCCCCACTTGACGCCCCCCCCCCCCCACCCCCCAACTCCCCTGGACACCGCCACCCCACCCCCAAGACACCCCCACCCACTAGACACCCCATGTATAGCCCTTATCCCTTAGATCCCCCCACTACACTAGACAACACTCCCAAACCTGTAGACACCTACCCACCCATGGATACCCCCACCCCTTGAAGACCCCCATGCCCATGGACACCCCCATTCCCACACCATGGACACCCCACCCTATAGACACCTCCACCCCACATTACAACCCCCACCTCATACACAGCCACCCTCCATTGGACTCCCCCCCCACATGGACAACCCCCACCATCCTACCCCTGGACAACCTCCAACCCCCTTGACACCCCCACCCCTTGACACCCCTTTCCCTAGACACCCCACCCCACAAGGATACCCCACCCCATGTACATCACCCACCCCTTGGACACCCCCTCGAACACCCCCACCCCCTGGAAAACGCCATACACCCTTGGACACCCTCCCACCCCCTTGACACCCCCACACCATGGATACACACCCCGTAGACACACCCTAGACACCCTATACCCCCTCGACCTCCCTCCCACCCCACCCAGACCACCCGGGACATCTCTCCACTCCTAGACTACACCCACCCCACTAGAAGCCCACCCCCCACAGACATAGTATAAACCCTCCTACCCCCTAACCCCTTGGACACCCATACCCCATTGGAGTACACCCCCACCCCCGGACGAACCCCACCCCCTAGACACCACCCAATGCCACTAGACAGCCCACCCACACCCCTGGACACCCACCCACCCATACACACCCCCAACCTCTGGTAACCCCTACCCCCCTGGGATAACCCCTCCCCCTTGGCACCCCATACCCCCCCCCAGACACCTCCTATAACGACCCAAAGTTTTTAAATGGAAATTCCCTTCATATAATTATGTCATAAAATAACATCAAAACACAACATAATGAACTACTAAGTGATAAGAGACCTTTAAACATATGTTTGTCGCTTCTATGTATTGAATTTCGAAAATCAGACATACATGGTTGTGTTCAGGATGATCTTTCGAGTCTAATGAAACAAAAATAATTTTTGGTGAATAGTGACCTACCCTTATGAATAGTAACATACCCTTATGAATAGTAATATGAACCTTATTAATAGTAAATCTCCCAACATAAGAGTAACATTACCTATAAATAATTAAATAAAATTTAGACATATTAGAAAGTGACAATTTGACCTTAGTAAACATTTTGGTATTTTCTAAGTCATAAATAAATAATTATAATTATTTAATTAATTTAAAAGAATTTTTATTTCCATATAATGTATTAAAAAATTATTGAATCAACATCTTTTTGGTTTTATATAATTTTATAAGACCCTGCATAATTTTTGAAATCACTTTTACGTTTTAAAAAATAGTTTTTAGTAAATTATGATTTTAATTAAATATTAAATAAATAATATTTAGAAAATTATTTTTGAAAATTGGACATCATTTTTGTATGCTACATGTAGAATATTGGTAGGGGTAAATTTTTGTGTTTTTTCTGAAATACTTCAATTTTGGGTGAATAGTAATAAATTACACTTTTTCGCATAATCGGTGTATACTAAATTGCATCATTAATGGTGTAATGATGACATAAACATTCTAGAACATTAGTTTCGTCCAATTTATATTAAATTTCATAAATGGTTCCTTAGAATTAAATAATTCCAATTCTCAAACCTACAATGAACTTTCCAAAGACTAAAGTCAAAAGGTGATTTCTTAAAGTGTCTTTTTCCCTTTCTTTCAATTTCCTTTTAATAAATTAATGAATATGAATTATAAAGAAGAATTAAAGAATATAAATAATTATATTAAATTAATATATGATTTAGGATGTCAAAAAACTACTATTACAATTCTAAATCTTGATATATTATTTTATTTAATATTTTATAACAAAAACACCTCCCTCCTCATGTATAAATAATACCCCCCTCCTCTTACCAAAAAACACGTGTCAAGATTCAAGAATTGTCTAAGATCTAACCAATCATCTTATTCATCCCCTCCTCCACGTCTAAGAGCTTATGGGCTCATAAAAAGACCAAGCGTAGGCCCTTAAGGAGGTTCTCAAGAGAAGGATTTAACAGGGTAATTTCCCCCCTCTTCTCATTTAATTCCCTTTCAAGTTCAAGTTCATTTCATGATCTCTCCACAAATATATTCATAAAAATTGTTTTGTAACTCCATTATTATACATAAGATATATTATCATGATTCTAATGGGATATTATATAACCCCACAACCTTTCCCTCTTCCTTTTATTTTATTAAAGAGAACGTTGTTCATGAGGTGTTAATTTATCACCATTAAAAACCACATGCTCCCTTCTTCCTTTAATTCCTTCAGATATGGTCATGAAATCAATTTAATGGTTGAACCAGAATATTTTATATGTATTATGATCTATTATTAAGTTCTGTCAATATCCTATGGTCATATTACTAAGTGAAATGTTAAAACAAGTTTGCTGTGATCCAAAAACCGCTCAAATTATCCCAAATAATCATCATTAAATTATTATCTAATGATTCACCCACGTGGATCTAGTATAATTCATTATAAAATAATTCAATCTCCTGTAATATCACTAATAATATGTAATATCATTTCAGGATTATTACTCATGGTCTACCAGAACATCACGTTAAGAATACAAGTGAACCACCCATGAAAAACCATAAAAACGAACATCCCCGAACAATGTTATTTTTTAAATTATATATATCATCCCAAAGAAGAAAATATGACATAATGAAACTATAATTAACCCTATAAATGTACACATGGTTCTGGATTTCTAATTAATGAATATAATGTCATTATATAAGACATTACAGAGATGGAAGCATTCGGGTATTAGAAAGGGGAAATCTCGAACCCAATTTTCTTCCTCCGGGTTCTCCCTCTTTCACTACATTTTTCCTATGGTTACTCCTCAAAGATCATTTGTTGATTATTTCATTTAATTTTTTGGGATATAAATGTTTTTTAATGAATTTTATGTCAATCCATATTTTTTCCAAAGGAACTCTTCCCTGAAGAACTCAACATTTACCTCTCATTCAAGTATGATGATTCTTGTATCAAGTATGATGTTCCCTCTTTATTTTGGGAACCCAATGTTTATGAATGTTTTCTTATGAGATAAAACACATTCCTTTTCATGGGTTAGTTATTTCATTTATGATATATGTTTATTGTGGAATTCATGATAAATTATAATGTTATGATGTGACGGGTGCGCCCAAAATTATATAGCGTAATATAAATGTTTAAATGTGACGGGTGCGCCCGAAATTATATATCACACCAATGCATTGGGTAATTTGACGAATCTCATGAGTAAATGTGAAATGATGTGTGAAAAATATTCTATCTTGGTTCATAAGTACTGTGGTAGTTAGCCACTAAGGCATAATGTTTCATTTTTATGCATTGCCACATTTCAAGTCTTTCATTTGTACTCCTCTCATGTTCATGATATTTTTTCTTATGTTATTATTAAACTCACCCCATGATATATTGTTTTTATCTATCCTATTATTTTGCTTCTAGATCACCCATTTTGATGTATATCCTCGGGTGGCTACATGTACTAAGGAGTGGATTAGTTCCACATAGAAGCTAGAGAAGAAGAAATCAAATAAATGTTTATGGTTGATGATGTATTTGTTATCTATGGTCCTAGTTTTCCCAAGACACTAAACCTTTGGATCCTCTATGTGTAATACTATTATGTTGTTTATCATTGAAATGATACAATAGTAATGTAAGAAAAGGCAGGGTCGATATACCTCCCCACCCCACGATACATCCCCCACACCCCTAGACACACCTACCCACTTCGATTACCCCCCCTAGGCGGCCCCCACCCCCTGGACACCACCCCACCCAACTGGACACCCCCCCCCCCACCAACACCGCCTTGGATTCCCACACACCCCCATAGACAGCCCCACCCCTAGACATCTCCCACCCACTAGACATCACCCCACTCCACAAGACATTCCCACCCCATGGACAACCCCCAACCCCTAGACAACAACACAACCAACTGAACATCCCCCACCCCTATGGACACCCTCCCACCACCTACCACCATGGACACCCTCCCACCCCTAAACACCACCCCACCCCTGATAGATAGCCCCCACCCCCTAGACACCCCACCCCCTTGACGACCCATACCCCTTGGATACCCCCCCTCCCACCCCCTAGACACCCCCACCCCCTAGATAACCCCTTACCCTGGGACACCCTCCCCACCACCTGGGACATCCCCACCCACTATGAATCCATTCCTATGCAATAGTAATGTATGAAAAATGCTATAACAAGACCAAAAAAAGACCACAATCCATACCAGAAAAACATCAGAACTAAATCAAAACATGAAGAACCCTAGGAAAACTAAACATTCACATATATAGCATTAAAAACAAGCATTTAAATCTAAAAACCTATATCACATAAATTAAACAACAAAAAAAATTATAACTACAATATTTGAAATTTAATTTTACATTACAAACAAACTAAAATCTAATCAAAACAGTAAAATAATTTTACCATTCCACTTGTATGTGTTTAACCTATTGAGAACTATAGGGTTGATGTTTATCAGATAGCATCAAATTTATTGGAATTTTTTACCATGTATAATGAATAAATAAAATGAAATATTATGGAAATGTTTATAAGGAAATATTACTAGGTCAAACATCCCAAGTGTTACAATTGTAATTATTTCATAAATAAATCATAACATATAATATCATCATTTGATGATGGATTGCTGTTTTTGAAAATTAAGTCTAAATGAGTGTAACATGAAAATGTCATTATTATTTAACAAATTGAAAAAGTACCAATTATAAATGAATATTTACATTTATTTTTACATATTTTATCTTGGCACTCTTTTTCATGTGGTTTTTAAAAATTTAGAGCATCCCCTATTTGAAAATAATATGAATGAGATAAATTTAGAATTTAATATAATATAAAAAACTATTAAGAAACTCAAACGTACTTTTCAAACATATTCTTAAAACATCCCCACAGATCTCCATGGATAGAGAATATACAATAATGTTCCCTCTACCTTGGAAAAAGAACCCCAAACATCTAAAAATCACTGATATAAAATAAATTTTATGGTTAGTGGTTTGTAATCTTAAAATAAAATGGACACTTTACCATATATATGTTTCATACCTCTCACAAAAATCCATCAACCAATACTACGTAATTATATACTGTTCAAATCTTTCGCAAATATAAATTATTTATTGTTTATCATAAAAAGCATGTGCTTCACGGGAATCCAAATGCGGGTCCATGAACCCATATAATTTTGTCCGCACTTTCTTCTCAAACTTGTTATAAAGATACATAAAACAATACTAACATGATTGTACCTTTTAAATAAATATAACACAGGGAAAGGTGTTAAGGCATACAAGGAATAAATCTTCACCACGTTGGTGCCCATGTTATCTTTAGTAACAATCTCGATGATGTCATTTTTCAAATATCCAACAATTATTGCATGTCAACAATCATGATCTTCCATTGGAAATGAATAATGAGCCACTAAAATTTTTGAATATCTTGAAAATATCTTAATAATAATAGAATCTTAATTTGATGTCATACCCATATGTTTAGGTTGTTATTTATACAATATTTCCTTACCATTGAATTATTCTTGTCAATATATAGAAAAATATATTAGTTTTGAAATGTTAAAAAATGTTATAAAAATAAAATAAATGATATAACATACATATTTCTATGGTAATGAGTCGCAATAGTATGGATGTCAAAACAGAAATCTTACAGGTACTATGTCGAACTGTTGTCACCTCATCTATAGGAAATGGTAATCAATATATTCTATCTATAATATCTTGTATAGTGAAACTATGATTCTCTACATATAACTGTTGATGTTGAAATGTATCTCTTATAAAATATATCATCCCATATGAAACGATATGATTGTGAGAATCATCAATATACAAGTCACAATAAGTATGAAGAATCAGTGGAAGAGTATGATAAAAAATGGGGTATGTAGACTGAGGTGGAGGATAAATAATAGGGTTTTGAGTTAGGGTAGTGGGAGATACAAGAGGAGGTATAAGATAAATAATGTGGTCTATAGGGGTGTGGGTTGAGGAGTGGGAGATGTGGTGTGAAATTTTCTTTTCATGTCTTCAAACATAGACTATGTCGATGCTCAAATATTTTCCTCCATTGTTGCATTGATTTTATGATCTTCAGACTCAAAGGATTCTATTATTTTTTATAAACACCCTCTATGGAAGAATTTCATGTACTTGGAAACACTTTTCTTACTAATACACCCATCGGGTATCCTCATATACGACCAAGATTTTCGGGATCTCTCCATGTTGCAGATAAACTATCTTGCATATCAACAACTATAAATACCCATTCTGTGTTATACTCCTCAAGATATGCCTTTATTAATTAATTGAACATTTCCATAATTATTCAATGTATATAAATAAATGAATTAAAATTAATAAATAAAATAAATATCTTACAATACTCTCAGATATGATTTTGAATTCTTCTAAAAGATATTTTTCCTTTATTCTAATCTGGGTTATCTTCCATTTAAAATTTCTATATGTTAGGGATGGAGGGGTGAAATCCCAAGAGCTTGAAGACTCAACTCTATGTTTTTGTATATTTTTTTCCATAATTTCTTCTTTAAATGAACTATACCCTCCTTGAGATAAAATATGAATTTATTCATTTTTATATTGGATATCATGTTTAGATTCCATAGTTTTCTCTAAATTTTGATTGAGATATTATTAATAAGATCATTTATATAAGAAAAATTATAATAGTTTACATTTCCCTTACAAAAAAAGAATCTTTTCTTATAAAGTACAAAAATTGTTTCCATATGTCTTTATTTATGATAGGATATATATGACACAAACTATCAGGTTTCTTATAACCAAATATAAAATCATATGTGACGGTTGATTTTAAATCCATCCATCTCCTTGCAGCCATCGATAAAAATTTCCTCTTGATTTCTCTAGTGTCATGAATATGAAATGTCAACTGATAAAGAAGAGGTAAAATATATTATACAATAAGAATTAAATGATTAGTCAAATAATAGAAAAATATCTTACCAAACTTGTCTCCCATAACTGGGATATTATCGTATTGTTCACACTTCTCCAATCGACATTCAAAATTGTTACTTTTCTTTTACCCTGATTTGATATAAAACTCTTAAAATCATTTGAATTTTGACCTCTAGGAATATAATTATCATCAAACTCAAAAAGTATCCTTTTGTCTTGGCTATGAGCAAGTGATAATTTTGTTAAATGTTAGAAACATCTTTTACCTACTCTTGAACTCTTCATTGTTGTCATTGGAGCACATGAAGATGATTTGGGAACATCAAGAGCATGTGAATGTTCCTCCCCAAAGGTATGATCATGATTCTTGTCTCCAGAATCATATGTTTGATCAACTGATTTCTCAACCATTATCCTTCATATAAAAAAATTATACATTAATTCAAAAATTTAAAAATTCATATATTACAATTCAATTGTATAAAAAATTAAAATTTTAACTTTGTTACGAAATAGTAAACATGGTAAATATTGTAAGCATGTTATACAGTGGTAAAAATGGTAAACATAGTAAATGTTCTAGTTTATTTGTCATTAAACTAAGTCAATAAATATATATGTTTCCTAAAGATAAATTATGGTAAACATGGTAATTAAATTTTCATTTATCAAATCAATATATATATATATATATGTTACTTATTTGTAAAAATGGTAAACTAAACAAAAAAAATTTATAATAAACAAAAAAAAATTACTTATTTGTTTTAATACCGATTTTAATAAACCAAAAAAATTATAGTATCTAACATTTTATAAAATTAATAAATGTAATAAAGAAATAAATATATATTATTAGAAATATTATGAAAGGTAAAATGGATTGTTTTCCCGAATTTCTACATCAGGGCTATTTCATAGGGATCAAATCATGTCTTTAACATGCTCATCATTATTTTCTGATAATCTTTTCATGGATGTAGGGATCTCACATAAATTCTCATGTTCATCATGTTGATACTCACCAACATAATTTTTCCATTTTAAAATAATATAACACTATGTATCTAATTTGTAGACAACATAGAAAATATGTTTTTCATGTGTTTCCATTAAAAATGGAATCTTATGTGTCTTCTAATCTATTTGGATTTACTACTATCATTACAAATTCATCGTGTCTAACATTTTTGTTACCGATAAACAATTTG
The DNA here is from genome assembly GCA_963277665.1 of Viscum album. Taxonomy (NCBI): domain Eukaryota; kingdom Viridiplantae; phylum Streptophyta; class Magnoliopsida; order Santalales; family Viscaceae; genus Viscum; species Viscum album. Next base: position 1,882,485,760 of record OY728164.1, read on the forward strand.
CAGTAAAAAAAATGAACATTAATATTAATGTAATCAACATCCCATATTTCATCAATTACTCCATAATATTCACATGATGTAGATATATGGATTTTATCTTCAGAACTCGAAAAATGCAGTACTTCTTCAATCACCAATACACCACTATTATGAACTTCACCTCGGTTGTCTCGAGCATTCAAATGAATTATATTTCCATTAATGTCATTCCCGTACAATGATATCACATTTAAACTTTTACCACTCACAAACCATCTTAATGATACCGATACATCTGATCTACCAAACAAGGTATTTCTTAAACCATGGGAAAAATGATTTGTTGTGATCAATCTAAATCCACATTTTTTCTTCATTGGATTACATTGTTTCAACTCATTAATATGAAATGTGATATACAATTGAGCATCAGTTATGTTATTCAAGAAGTATAATTGTACCTTCTTCATCAGTTCATCTGACATTTATTTGAATTGCATGCCACGCATTCGCTTTCAATAATTTTCAACCTATTCATAGAGAGATTGAGGCGAAACTATGTGCCATGCCATATCCATGTAGCTCATATAAAACATCACAACATCCTCAAGAAATATAATTTTGAATAATGGAGGCTTTATGATGATATGGATTCTTAAAATATTTATTCAATATATGCATATACTTTTCAAAAGGATACATCCAATGAACATATAAACCTCAACAATAAATTATTTACCAAACCAAATTAATCATAAAATGCACCATTATATCAAAAAATAAAGAGGAAATAAAATTTCCAATTGAAAAAGTGTAGATATTTCTTACTTTTCCCAAATGATCCAACAATTCCCATCAATCACCTTCTTACAAATATAATTGAAAAAATAACACACCTTTATCATAGTCTTTCTTACATGGATGCCCTATATTCCATGTAGGGAAACTGGTTGACGTTGTTGCGTCATGACATGTCAATCCTGATATTTCATACATATAAACTTCAAATACTTCAAAGAGGAAATTTTTTTTACATTTGAAGAATAACATTGTGGAACTTTGATATCATGAATACACTGAAAGAAGCTAAATTTTACCCTCTTGGGTAGTATATGAAAATATGGGGGGGGGGGGGGAAATGATCTTTTTCAATTAAGAGTGGGAGATAACACCAATATTATTCCCATTGATAGTAAGTCTAATATTTTTATTAACCCATCAGTCCTCTTTCCCGTAATATCTAACAAAGATCCAATCAAACTATCACATATAATCTTGTCAATATTCATGAAATCATGATTGTGTTTTAATTCATGAAATCTCTAATATGGTAGCTAAATAAATATTTAAATTTTCTTCCAAATATGTCTATCATTACAATATTTATGTTTCATTCCCAATGTCACGTAATGGTTTTTAACCCAATAAATATACACATAATGTGATAATGGATTTGGAACAATATCAATTTATTGTGATCCATTGAATGTTTTTTTTATGTTCTCTATAAGAGTTATCCATTTGAAGAAATCATTGATGACCCATGTATACTGTTTTCCACCCATAATGAAATTGACATTTTTACGTCTGCTGTTCGCAAATTGGACATCATTTATGTCCCTTAACGCTGTATGAAGTCAAATTCCCAAACACTGGGAAGCCATTTTTGTTAACATAAGCACTACATACAGTTGTAAATCTTCCTTTTTATAATAATATTACACCATAATACCATCCTCCCAAAAAATATTCAAATCACAAATCAGTGTTCAAAATAAAACATCAATAACATTTATTGGTTTCTTTGGACCATAGATCATTATACTCAATATGAAATATTTGTGGATCATACAAACATCATGAGACTGGTTTTAAATTACCAAATAAAACTAACCATGAACTATGTGAGCAACTGAGTCTTCGATATGGATTCATTCCATCTGTGTGCAACCCATGTCTGAGATTTCTAATTTCATATCCAAATGTAGGATACTTCTCTTAAATTTTCATCCAATCTTGAAAATCAGCTAGATGTTTTATTTTTCCATCACCTATCTGATAAACAACATGTCATCCTAACCTTTTTTCATCCTATGAATTTTAAGATAAATGTTCCAAAAGATGAAATATTTGAAGATACCCAAATACCTTGGTAGGGAAATCTGTAATCTCTATATCAGCCAGTGACTTTTTTTCAACATATACCATGATTTCCCACGTTTAGGAACCATTGAAAAAAATTCACAATCCTTCCTGTATATCAAATTGTAATTTGGGCCAACATTTATTTTCTTGAATCCCAATCCCATCAGGCATAATATTTTTCTTCTCATTATAATGTGATTTTAAAAGATCATTGTCTTTTGGAATAATGTCATTAAATAATTGTTGCATCTCTGTAAAACATATTTTACTCCATCCATGATTCACATTCATGTTAATCAATCGCAACATTGTCCTCAAAACTATAAAATCCATTCAACCCCAAAAAAATTGGTTTTTAGAATCACCATATAGATGCACAATTGTCAGCTCTATCTCAGTTTTTTATGCTGCAATATCACATATCATTTCTTAAATTACATCGGAGTTACCATCTTAAAAATCTTCAACATCATTAGATCTTATATTCATTACAATTTTACCATTCCAAATCATAGGGTTTTATATCTGATTAAAACCATGATAAATCAGATGATTTTTGAGATCTCTACATTTCAACTTCAACATATGAAAATATTGCAATCATGGAAAGAAAAAAAAAGTTTTTTAATGTATCATTTTGTTTAGAAAACTGTAAAAATAGTCACCAAAACCGTCCTCATATTCATTACTCATTTTATGTGAGGTAATGCAACCTTGACTCATTATTTCATACAAAAAATACCAAAATTAAAAATCTTGGTACGATAAGAAAATTTTATATTTATATGAAAAAATCAATATTTTAATGTAAAACAATTTTAAAATAGGAAATAAATATTTTTTTATTTAAAAAATATATGAAATGAAATTATTTTAAAAAGAAAATCATGTTACATGTAATGGTTTTATATTCATATGAAAATTGAAATAATTTAAATGTAAAAATGTTTGGAAAAAACATTTCGGAATTGATGTGTAAATAATCAAGAATTGGGGAATATTCAAAGAAATGATTATACTAAAATTATATTGATAGATAAATGTTAGTTACCTCGTTAAAAATTCTCCAATTAAATTTTTATATAATGATGATAAAAAAACCATGAAAAATTTGTCAAATTGTGTCAGAGGAAAGTGTACTTTAAAATGCCAATCCTTATTAAAGAAGAAAGTGCATTCCCGTGAAGATGTTATCTCTAAATAAGTGGAAGTGGAGGAATTTTAATACTACATAGACTATCTTATGTTAATATATTCAAAATGTTCCAATGATACTGTTGGGAAATATATATTCCAAAAGCTCAAGAAACATTTTTATACCTGAAATCTAGAATATAATCCCTTCCAACAATATCATGGAAACCGTTGGGATATATGTATGCCAACAGTTCAAGAACTATTTCCATACACTCTCTATTGTATAATCTATTACATTGGTTTATGAAACTGTTCGTATATCCTCTTCACCCAGAAACCATGCAGCATTGTACCCATCATCCTCTTCTATAATTCTGGAACCTGTACACATGAAATTCAGAACATGTAATTGTGGCGGGCTAGTCAAGGTGGTGGGGTCTGTCCTAGGGGTGTGGGGGTTGTCAAAGCATTGGGGGATTTCCAGTGGGGTAAAGGTACATGGGGGTGGGACTTTATAAGGGGAGGGGTTTTTTCAGGGTGTTGGTGAGTCCAACGAGGGTGGGGGGTCTAGGGGTGGGGGGTGGGGGTGTCCAAGGGTGTATGGGTGACTAGGGGTTGGGGATTGTCCAGTGGTTGGTGTTGTCCATGGGGCTCGAGGGTGTCCAGGTGGGTGGTGGTGTCCACATTGGTGTGGGGGTTGTCTAAGGTGGTAGGGTGTATAAAAGGGGATGGCGGGCTATCCAGGGGGTGGGGGTTGTCCAAGGGCGTAGTGGGTGTCCAGGTGATGGAGTGTCCAGGGGGTTGGGGGTGTTCATCGGGTTGCGGGGGGGGGGGGGGGGTGTCTTGGGTGGTGGGGGTGTTTATTATGGTAGGTGGTGCCCTTGGGAGTGGTTGTTTTCTAGGGTGTAGGGGGTGTCCTGGGGGTGGGGGTGTCCATGGTGTGGGGGATATCCAGGGGTGGATGATTTCTAGGGGGATGGGTGTTGAGGAGGTGAGGGTCTCCAGGGGTTGGAGGGCATGTCTTGGGGTTGGGGCTATCAATGGGGGTGGGGTGTTCATGGGTAGGGGTCTATCTCGAGGGGTGGGGGTGTCTAGGGGTGGTGGTCTCCATATGAGGGGGGGTTGTCTAGTGGGGTGGGGGTGTCCAGGTGGTTGGGGGGTCTGTCCTGGGGGTGGGTGCATTCTAGGGACTGGGGGACTGTCCAAGGGGTTAGGGGGTGTCTATGGGGTGGGGGATATCCAGTGGTGGTGGTATATCCAAGGTGGTAGGGGATATCAAGGGGGTGGGGGTTTCCTAGTGGTGTGGTATTTCTATGGGTGGGGGTTGTCTAGTGTGGTAGGGGGTATCCTGGTGGTATGGGTTGTCTAGGGGGTGGGGTGTCCAAGGGGGTAGGTGTGTACATGGCTGTGGGTGTGTCCTGGGGGTGTGGGTGTCTAGGGGGTGGGGGTGTCCATGGGTGTTGGGAGTGTCCCGAGTGGGTGGGTTCTGTCCAAATGGGTAGGAGGTGTCCATGAGGATCCGGGGCTATCAAGGGTGTTGGGGCTATTCAAGGGGGTGGGGGTTTCCACAGGAGGGGGTTTCCCATGGGGTGGGGTTCTTTCCATGGGGTATGGGGTGTGAAGGGGTGGGTGAGGTATCGGGGGCTGTCCGGGGTGTTAGGGGTGTCCATAGGTGTGGGGGTGGTCTAGGGGGTAAGGAGTGTCCAACGGGTGGGTGCTATCCATGGGGAATGGGTGAAATCAAATTTGGCCGTGGTATCGAGGGGTGTGGGGGATATCCAGGGGTGGGTGATGTCCATGGGGGTAAGGGGTGTCCAAGGGTAGGGGTGTTATCAAGTGGTGGGGGCTGTACATGGTGGTGGGGAAATCCAAGGGGGGTGGGAGGCTGAACATTCATGATAAGGATATCACGTTATCACACACATGGAAGTACACACACACGTGATATAACAGACATGCTAGAAAAAAATCATAAAGCATGTATTATATCACTCCCATAGTTAATATTACCAGAAAAGAACTTTTCATAGTATAAATGAACACTATGACCAAAACAACAATAGAAAGAACAATGACATGAAAATAATAATTGAAAACATAATATAGGGAATCTGAAAAAATAAACAATGAAACAGATCTGTGTGAGGGTTACATGATTGTTGCGAGTCAACCTAATAGATCTGGTGATAATAAAGATGATTAATGTTGTTGAAAAAATGAGGTTGGTGGCATGACGTCAAAGAATATTTTCTAGGTATTCCATGTGAGAGAGATGAGTCTCAGGTCACCCGATTGAAGAAAAAATTATGATAGAATATTTGGTCGGATAAGTCATTAAAATTTTTTATCATGTTTATTATTTAATAACCAACTTAGAAATATTTTTACTACGTTTGTTATAAAAAAATAAACTTTATAAATCATAATTTTTAACATCAGTTATTTTATAACTGACGTGATAATGTTGCAAGATTTTATTTTTCAGGTCGGTTATAAAATAACCGACGTGATAAGTATGGAAGAATCAATTTATAATGTTGGGTATAAAATACTGGTTGTGATAAATCTAATGGCTATAATTAGAATATTGATTATAAAATATCAGACGTTATAAATAAATTACCGATGATTTTTAAAATTGGTTTTAAAATAACAGATGGGATAAATGAATTTCTTCTTCTTTTTTATTTTAGATATATATAAATGACATTAAAAATGACGACCTGGTATGTATTTTTTTCACTATTGATAACCATGAAAATGGATTTTTTGATCTGTATGCAGTAAAAAAAGAACAGATATAATTTTTCACGAATGATTGAAGGTGGTTTGGAAACACGCATGCTATTTATGTTTCATGAAAATAATGTTGATTACTGGAAAAGGAATGATGTGTGAGAAATAATTGTATATTTTGGAAAAATATGATTTTTTTTAGAATGAAACCTGTGCACCCAATGTGATGTTAAATGGGTGTTTAGGTTCCTGCGGAAGATCTTCCATGACATGTGGAATAAATGACGTAGGGGTCAGAAAAACTTATAAAGAATAGGTTTCCTCCTCATTTTATGAATCCCATCACTTATAGATAATCCAAGCTCTAGATCGTGTAAGAGTTTCATGCTAAGGGAGTAGTGCAAAAAAATATGATTTGCGTGCAATATAATGAAGTTGCACTTAAAATTTGATTTGTGAATATGATTGAAGTTGTGGGAAGGATAATTACTATTTATTTCAATCGAAGGATGTTCCACATAATAATAGAGTAGTTCATAAGATTTATGTTCTATGTAAGAGCTGTTTTGAAAAAAATTTGGTATCTTGCACGTAGGTAATTAGTGTTGTGTGGTAGACGCATTATGGGTTGCATGAAATATATGGAGTTCCCCAGTACATCTATGGTAAAGAGTTATTCTTTTGTGGATGAAATTCGAACTTCAACAGAACAACTATACAGAAATGAGGAATTAGGTATTCATGAAAATGAAGGGACCTAAATGTTCATAAAAAATTAGAGGATCGTTTTAGATCAATTAGTAATGGAAGAGGAATAAGGTGATCCTCTACACTATATGTGATCCAGAGAGAGACATAGGGAGTTATCCTTGGGAATATTTTGAGTATAACCTGATTCTTTAATAGGTAGTGATCCAGATCATAGAAGTGTTCTTGACTAATCATTTCATATTGGACTTGAGCAGTAGTGGTTTTGGTACATCATAACATTGTCGTTGTATGATCAATGTATATAGTCCTATGAGGGTGAACCAAATACTATTCTCTATGTCTACCATCATGCTTCCCTACATTTCATTTGAAGAATCATCACTAGATAATAATGGAAGGAATATGGTCATCATATAAAAATAAGAACAAACAAAATGACCCTAAAAACAAAGAGATCAAGATCTTGGTGGGTTGGAAGAATAATATTTTTATGAGTAACCATAACCTGATTCAACACCCTATCGAGGTATCTAGGTCCCTTTTTGTCCTGACACTTTTTCTTGGAAGTAACGTATCAAGACTGTAGATATGGGTTGGTGGGGATTTCGTGAAAAACCATAGGATCATCAATGATTGGATTTTTAATAAATTCATATAAAATATTATAGTATCTGTTAACTAAACTATTGATTAAATTCTCTGAAGGATTATTACATGACTGATTTATGGATACTCATATTACCTCATATCATCATTCTGGCTGTCAATCAAATCATATTTAATGACATCCTAAAAAAATACAAATGGTTAGTTAATAGAAAATAAAATCATAATTTATAGACATCAAAATTATAGCATCCCGCCTTTTTATCACATAAACTTTCATTACATTTTACAAAACCGAGGATCATTAAGGTTTAGTGTCTTGGAAACCAGGAACATAAAACATGAAAACATAAAACATTCTTCTTAAACACTTGAAAGGCTTCTATTCATGTTCATCCTAGATTCATTACTGCATCTCATTACCTGGTAATATACATCAAAATAAAGGGTGAGCAGAAGGCCCAGTAAGGAAAGCAAGAGAAACATTTTACATGTGAACTTGAGATACTTCAATAAGGACATGAAGAGAACATTAAGGCATGAGAAAGAAATCATGAGGCATTTCATAATAAAAATAACATTTTCCATAACTTGAAGATGTGGCTACATCATTTAACATAGAAAATCTTGAAAATATCACCAAGGTCCATCCCCAAGGTGTCATTTGAAAATTACCAAGGTTATTCACCAAGGTATCGTGAAAATTGTAATCTCTAGTGGTTACATCATTACCCAATGCATTGGAGCGCTATTAGGGAGCACCCTTAAATTTTCCTTTATTATCATGTGAGACACATATATCATCATCAATCATTTCATAAATAACCAATATAGCATAAAATAAATGGGTTTCATTTCATAATCATAACGTTTTTAAAAACTGTTTTAAAGACATGATCTTTATGTCACTTTAAAACCCACAGAAAAGGAAGGTGGGTCTCATGTATGTAAATCCCATAATTTAAAATAGAACATTTTGGTATACATGTGAATACCCCTTTAATGGAAATAGCTTTGAGTATTCACTTAATAATATAAAAGAACTTTAGAAAAAGAGAGAGACATTTTGAGACGGAAATTCTGCAGCATAACGGCTATGTTACGAGGTTTTAGAAGACATTAAAAAGAGAGGTAAAATGGGTCAAACATTCATAAATGACCCATATAATAGTATATGGAGAGAATAAGAAGGATACATGATCATGGTAATGAAATTTCAAGGACATACAATTTGAAGTGAAAAACATGGAAGGAAGACAAAAATTAGATTTCTCTTTTGAAAGTTCGGCAGCCTAACGGCGTTACTTAAACTTCAATAAAAATGACATGAAAATATCAAATAGGGTCTCTCATCATGTGAAAATAAGAGTTCAGTATGATAGATATAGAGATAATTCCCCAACATAACAAAAAGGAACTTGAAAGAATTGACAAGAAAGTAGAACTTCAAAACGAGAAGGGTGAAGAACCACTTAAAAAATTAGGCAGCCTAACGGCGCCACTTAAAACTTCAAAATACTGAATTGAAGAGATCAAATGGGGTCTCTCATCATATGAACATAAGAGTAAAGTATGATATATATAGAGATCATACCCCAACATAACAAAAAGGAACGTGAAAAAATTGACATGAAAGTAGAACTTCAAAACGAGAAGGGTGAAGAACCACTTAAAAATTCGGCAGCCTAACGGCGCCACTTAAAACATCAAAATACTAAATTGAAGCGATCAAATGGGGTCTCTCATCATATGATCATAAAAGATCAGTATGATAAATTTAGATATCATACCCCAACATAATAAAAAGGAACTTGAAATACGTTACATGAAAATAGATCTTGAAAAATGAGAAGGGAGAAAGAATCTGTTACAAAAATTTCGGCAGCCTAACGGCGCCATTTAAAACTTCATAAAACAAAATAATGAGAGCAAGAGAGGATCTCTCATTATATGAACATAAAAATGTAAGTAAGAGGATTATAAAATAACATCCTCCAACATTAGAACATGGAGCATCAAAGGAATGACATAAAAGAGATTACTTGAAATGAAAGAGAGAGGTCGGATCCCTTACCTTAAAATGTAACTCTTAAACCTCAAAGGTTGGGACCTTGAGGGCTTGGGGCACCTTGGGAGGAATCCTAGGGAGGTAATGAGACCAGAACTTCGTTGGGGAAGAGTGGGGAGTCGAATGGATGAGATGAGGGCTTGGTATTTATAGGGAAAGTGAGGGGACAAGGCATTAATGGCCAAGGGACACCTCACATGTGCTTTTCTCAAACCCATGTGCTATCCCTTGGCATTTACCATGGAGTTAGGCCACATGGGTCCCCCAAAACAATAATTCATAACCCTTGGCCGGCCAACACTTAAAATATTTCATGACATCATCATGACACAGCTATGATGTCATTAAACATACCGAAACCCTAAAACATCATTTTTACTATTCACTGAAAATTCAACTTTCTCAGAAAAATCCCAAAATTTCACACTAACCAAATATCAATTCTCTGATTTCAAAAATGAACTCCATTTTATAAAAATAATTTTCTAAATATTTTTAAATTTATTTTTAAATAAATACACTATTCACCGAAAATTCATTTTTTCAGAAAAAAACCCAAAAATTACCATAACATAATATCGGTGCTCTGAGTTCAAAAATGAAATCCATTTTATAAAAATATTTTTCTAAATATTTTTTATTTAATTTTTAATTAAAAAAACACTATTCACCCGAAAAAACTAATACTTGAATAATAATTTATGAAACCGTTATTTAACCATTTTATTGAATCGCATTACTTAATCAAGGTGCCTAGATTATTTTAAAACTTTCATTAAGTGAGATTAATAATCCATTTGATCATATTACTAATCCTAATCATAAAATCACTATTCATAATTTACTATTCATCAAAAATCAAGTTGATCTTATTAGACTCCAAATTTCGTACTAAACATAATTGTAGAAGACCATTTTTTGAAAATCATTACACATTTTTAATTATTTAAGGTTTACATAAACATTTTTAAAATATCCTTTTTCTAAAATTCATCAAAATATGCATACTATATTTATCCGGTCATTTGAAAATTCATAAACATCATCATAAGAAGAAATCCCAATTTTTTTTTAAAACAAAGGATTACACAAGGAAGTTATGGCCTCCTTACATAGCCCCTTATCACACCAGCATAGGACCTAAGTTTAAGGTGTTCTAAGGTTAGAGAATCTGAGGGAGGCTCAGCCAACATTGCACGAGTAGTAATTTCTATCAGTTTGAACTTCTCGCGAAGGCGATCCCTTTCTAGCTTCACACGATGAAGTTCAGCTTGGGTTTTGTCCAGAGCAAAGCCCAGTGGTGCTACCTCCTTCCCAAGTTCTGTTAGATGGGCTTCAATCAGTCCAAGACTACTGGGTGAGGCCATCGAATCTTCTTTCTATATTAATTAACCAAGATTACTTTTATTTAGAGACAATAATCAAAATGTTTAGTTTCCAGCGGTCCTATTGACCAATGGTCATATAACAGTCAAAATTCAATGGTATCATTTTAATTATACTCATGTCATCAAATGAAACATTTTTGTTGAGTATAAAAATAAAATAAAATAACACATAAAATTAGGAAACAAGATTTATTCAAAATTTCGGGTCGTTACAATATTCCCCCCTTAAGAAATTGCGTCCTCGCAATTTTTAAAATTAGGTTTTGAAATTTCATTTAAGTACCACATCGGAGAAGGAGTCAGTAAAACTATTACATTAAAAGAAAGAAAGTGAAGTACAAAGGTCACCCAAGTTAGCCCACACCGGGATTCCATGTAGGAAAACATGGACATGGAAGAAAAAAAAGGGTCACGTTCTGAGAGAGAGTGATAGAGAACATGATTAGGAGAAAGTTAACCATAAGAAAATCCCAAACTTATGATGTGTGGAAGCGGTCTTTGATTACCTAGTAGGAAATGTAAACCAAGAACGTTTTTTTTTTACGTTCCTTTTTAGAACATTGAGGAATTCATTTTCAACATAGAACAAAAACATAAGGTACCTTCATGTAGAGTTTCATCCTTTAATAAGTTTCTACCCAAAACTAATCTTTTCTGCAAACTATGAGCATTCAAAACTAATTGGTCTCATCAAAACACAAGAATCATCTTCTAGATAATCACATAATCCACAAAAGATTAACTATCTATTTCTTCTATCTTTAAACATTATCCCAAAAACAGAAAGGGTAAGGTAAAACAACTCTTCAAAAAGAAAGAATCCCATAGGAAGGGAAACTATTTTTAAATCTTCAAAGTTCCATGGTACTACCCAAAGTTCATCATAGTCCATTCCATAAATAACGGTCCTTAAGATTCCTGAAAATAAACCAAACTAAGATTGAAACCCAAATACAAGAAGGATTTGATAACATAGTCTTCCAAAATAAACTTCATTGTTCATCTCCAAACAAAATCAAACACTCCTAAAATCTTATAAAAAAATGTACCTAACCTAAACATATTTTACCCAAGATAGGTTAATCATTCCCATAAGTAACCTAAATTACTATAAGTCCACCTTAAATTCATCGATTCTTCAAAATATAAGTCAACCTTACTCCTCAATGAAATTACTGTAGTAATATATTTACCTCAATCATATAGGGTCCCAAAAATAGTGAACGTCTTCCAAAATAATAATCATCTTTTAATCCCCTAATCATCTCTGTCGTATTAATACGGAAATCGTAGCATTTCTTATCACATTAGTTGTTGGGACATGTTCTTCCATTTCCCGCCATTAACTATGAAAGGAAACTATAATTAGGGGCTTAAATACTTAGCTAATAATCATGAAAAGGATCTTAAAGCATATAAGGATAACTTGTAGAAGAAAAGTATACCCTAACTTGTGATCCCCTAGGTTCCAATCTAGGTTATACATGATCATATATTCTTATGTGAATCTTTGTTCCTTTAACAATGGTTCATACTAAGCATATGAATTTACCAAATCATATCCCTCGGGAGTGTCGTAACCAAGAGTGCAGCAAGGCTCGTTGTCGTGTACCAGTTCCCGTTCGAGTCTAGCTCAAAGCGGTGTTTTCAGGTTTTACCCCTATATACATCTGTGCCAGAGCCACCTCTACCTGCTCGAATCCAGACAGGGATGTATTTGCTTGGAAACCCCTTAATCAATACTCACCAAAATACCAGGAAGATTTCCTATATTTATAATTTTATATAGGTTTCTTCCTAGAGTTTTCATATCCTAATTTCCACAAATAACTAAACCATCCTTTGATACCAACTATAGCGTCCCGTCTTTTTATCACATAAACTTTCATTACATTTTACAAAACCGAGGATCTTTAAGGTTTAGTGTCTTGGAAACCAGGAAATTAAAACATGAAAACATAAAACATTCTTCTTAAACACTTGAAAGGCTTCTCCTCATGTTCATCCTAGATTCATTACTGCATCTCATAACCTGGTAATATACATCAAAAGAAAGGGTGAGCAGAAGGCCCAGTAAGGAAAGCAAGAGAAACATTTTACATGTGAACTTGAGATACTTCAATAAGGACATGAAAAGAACTTTAAGGCATGAGAAAGAAATCATGAGGCATTTCATAATAAAAATAACATTTTCCATAACTTTAATATGTGGCTACATCATTTTACATAGACAATCATGAACATATCAATAAGGTCCATCCACAAGGTGTCATTTGAAAATTACCGAGGTTATTCACCAAGGTATCGTGAAAATTGTAATCTCTAGTGGTTACATCATTACCCAATGCATTGGAGCGCTATCAGGGCGCACCCTTAAATTTGCCTTTATTATCATGCGATTCACATATATCATCATCAAACACTTCATAAATAACCCATATAGAATAAAATAAATGGGTTTCATTTCATAATCATAACGTTTTTAAAATCTGTTTTAAAGACATGATCTTTACGTCACTTTAAAACCCACAGAAAAGGAAGGTGGGTCTCATGTATGTAAATCCCAGAATTTAAAATAGAAAATTTTGGTATATATGTGAATACCTCTTTAAAATAAAGAGCTTTGAGTATTAACTTAATAATATAAAAGAACTTTAGAAAAAGAGAGAGACATTTTGAGACGGAAATTCTGCAGCATAACGGCTATGTTACGAGGTTTTAGAAGACATTAAAAAGAGAGGTAAAATGGGTAAAACATTCATAAATGACTTATAAAATAGTATATGGACAGAATAAGAAGGATACATGATCATGGTAATGAAATTTCAAGGACATACCATTTGAAATGAAAAACATGGAAGGAAGAAAAAAATTAGATTTCTCTTATGAATGTCCAGCAGCCTAACGGCGTTACTTAAAGTTCAATAAAAATGACTTGAAAATATCAAATAGGGTCTCTAATCATGTGAACATAATATTTCAGTATGATAGATATAGAGATAATTCCCCAACATAACAAAAAGGAACATGAAAGAATTGACATGAAAGTAGAACTTCAAAACGAGAAGAGTGAAGAACCACTTAAAAAATTCGGCAGCCTAACGACGCCACTTAAAACATCAAAATACTGAAATGAAGAGATCAAATGGGGTCTCTCATCATATGAACATAAGAGTAGAGTATTATAGATATATAGATCATACCCCAACATAACAAAAAGTAACTTGAATGAATTGACATGAAAGTAGAACATCAAAACGAGAAGGGTGAAAAACCACTTAAAAATTCGGCAGCCTAACGGCGCCACTTAAAACTTCAAAATACTGAATTGAAGCGATAAAATGGGGTCTCTCATCATATGATCATAAAAGATCAGTTTGATAAATTTAGAGATCATACCCCAACATAATAAAAAGGAACTTGAAATACTTTACATGAAAATTGATCTTGAAAAATGAGAAGGGAGAAAGAATCCGTTACAAAAATTTCGGCAGCCTAACAGCGCCATTTAAAACATCATAAAACAAAATAATGAGAGAAAGAGGGGATATCTCATTATATGAACATAAAAATGGCAGTAAGAGTAGTATAAAAGAACATCCTCCAACATAAGAACATGGAGAAGAAAAGGAATGACATAAAAGAGATTACTTGAAATGAAAGAGAGAGGTCAGATCCCTTACCTTAAAATGTAACTCTTAAACCTCAAAGGGTGGGACCTTGAGGGCTTGGGGGCACCTTGGGAGGACTCCTAGGGAGGTAATGAGACCAGAACATCGTTGGGGAAGAGTGGGGAGTCGAATGGATGAGAGGAGGGCTTGGTATTTATAGGGAAAGTGAGGGGACAAGGCATTAATGGCCAAGGGACACCTCACATGTGCTTTTCTCAAACCCATGTGCTCTCCCTTGGCATTTACCATGGCGTTAGGCCACATGGGGCCCCAAAAAACAATAATTAGTCACCTTTGGCCGGCCAACCCTTAAAATATTTCATGACATCATCATGACACAGCTATGATGTCATTAAACATACCGAAACCCTAAAACTGCATTTTTACTATTCACTGAAAATTCAACTTTCTCAGAAAAATCCCAAAATTTCACACTAACCAAATATCAATGCTCTGATTTCAAAAATGAACTCCATTATATAAAAATAATTTTCTAAATATTTTTATATTTATTTTTAAATAAATACACTATTCACCGAAAATTCATTTTTTCAGAAAAAAAAACCCAAAAATTACCAAAACATAATATTGGTGCTCTGAGTTCAAAAATGAAATCCATTTTATAAAAATAATTTTCTAAATATTTTTAATTTAATTTTTAATTAAAAAACACTATTCACCCGAAAAAACTAATACTTGAATAATAATTTATGAAACTGTTATTTAACCATTTTATTGAATCACATTACTTAATCAAGGTGCCTAGATTATTTTAAAACTTTTTTTAAGTGAGATTACTAATCCATTTGATCATATTACTAATCCTAATCATAAAATCACTATTCATAATTACTATTCATCAAAAATCAAGTTGATCTTATTAGACTCCAAATTTTGTACTGAACATAATTGTAGAAGACCATTTTTTGAAAATCATTACACATTTTTAATTATTTAAGGTTTACATAAACATTTTTAAAATATCCTGTTTCTAAAATTCATCAAAATATGCATACTATATTTATCCGGTCATTTGAAAATTCATAAACATCATCATAAGAAGAAATCCCAATTTTTATTTAAAACAAAGGATTACAAAAGGAAGTTATGGTCTCCTTACATAGCCCCTTATCACATCAGCATAGGATCTAAGTGTAAGGTGTGATAAGGTTAGAGAATCCGAGGGATGCTCGGCCAACATCGCACGAGTAGTAATTTCTATCAGTTTGAACTTCTCGCGAAGGCAATCCCGTTCTAGCTTCACACGATGAAGTTCAGCTTGGGTTTGGTCTAGAGCAAAGCCCAGTGGTGCTACCTCCTTCCCAAGTTCTGTTAGATGGGCTTCGATTAGTCCAAGACTACTGGGTGAGGCCATCGAATCTTCTTTCTATATTAATTAACCAAGATTACTTTTATTTAGAGACAATAATCAAAATGTTTAGTTTCCAGCGGTCATATTGACCAATGGTCATATAACAGTCAAAAGCCAATGGTATCATTTTAATTATACTAATGTCATCAAATGAAACATTTTTGTTGAGTATAAAAATAAAATAAAATAACACATAAAATTAGGAAACAAGATTTATTCAAAATTTCGGGTCGTTACAAAAATGTGTAGAAAGACCCTTGATATATATCATTTATGTACCTCTAAGAAGGAATAGGCTGATTATTACTAACCTCATGACCTCTCTCAATGGGTTCAATTTAACTATTCTCTCTCAAGAAATATTGTAAATTCAGAGGTATGACTATACAGATAACGGTACTCTTAAGTAGCATCAAAATAATAAATTCCTTATTAACACTAAATAATATTAATAAATAAAATTTGATGGATCTAGTATGACAGTAGTTGGGCTACATATGCTCAAGAGGTACTTTATTCCACCCTAGAGATTTCTTCTCACCTAGATAATCTATGAAAACAAGCTACCCAATCATGAACAATCAAGATGGTTTGGGAAGATAATCATGTCATCTAACAACCTATGTTGAGATCCCTTGAAAATGTAGTACATTTTTGTCATATATAAATTTATTAAAAAGAGATGGAGCTATATTTGAGGCATAATTAGAATAGATATATTAAAAAGATATTTTCATGAATATTTATTTGAGTTTACCAACAATGATGAATAGACATTAAAAATATAAAATATATAAAATATTCTTATAGTGGATTCATCAGATGTCAATTCCTTTTTAGGGAATTATTTTAATGCCTATAATTATTACCATCAGCCTCCATATATACAAGTTGGAATAAATGCAACATATATGAAGCTGTATTCTACCTAAAAAAGTTATACAGGATCTATGAACAACATAATCAATGTAAATAGCAAATTTAGGATGCTAGGAATTATTAGGAGGCCAGAAAAAAAACTCATGCTCAAATCAATCTGCTAGTTCCCCCCAAACCATTTTTGGTAAAAACAATAATGTTAATTGTGAAGCCGCCAGGGAACCATGCCCCTCATGTTGTAGAGTTTTTTTTATACACACCATCGATTTATCAATGGGTTTTCATCATTACTCTGGATTTGGACCATTTAATTAATAAAAACTCTGGGACATGATATATGGAATTAATCTCAATGATCAATTAAATTGGAATTATCTATGGGTTGAATTAGATTCTATATTTGTTTTTGAAGGATTGAAGTTTAGAAAGTTGAATTTTCCTTGGATAATGATACATCATTAGGTAAAATTCCTTTAGAATGTTTAACATATTAATTTTTTGTTGTCATATTATTACAAAGTTGAAAACCAAGTAGCAGATACCATGTGAAAAAGGGAGATAATTGAATTGTTCATGATTTGGTGTTTTAGCATATCCTAATATTTCACATCATTGGTTGTTGATGGCATGTGGGAAGAAAATCACTCCATCACTGAAAAAATCCCGTGAAATGCTTAAACTAACGTATTGAATTTTTAATAAATTTGAGGTGATTCTTTTTCTAGATCTTAATTATTTTTCATAAATTCATATAATTTATTACATTATAAATTCCAAATTTTTATGGTAAATGGTCTACAATTAGATAATAAATTATTTTTATTTCATCATAATGAACAAAAGAATTATCCTAGGGAAAAGTATCATAAAGATATTAATGGAGAATAAATGGTAGAACCAATAGTTTCATAACTATAACAGTAAAATAAATATTCATTTCTAATTCATTAAAATCATTATTAAATTGATAAATAATTGACGTTCCAATGAATGAAATGTGGTTTTATGCATTTGATTTTATATTTAGTGTAATTTAATTCTACTGGTAATTGGGAGAATACAAAATGTGTTATATCTAGGTATTCCTCATGTAGATCTATTTCAACGTATCTGTGTCTTACTTCTAATGCTATGGAATGTTGAATTGTTCTTTTCATAAATAGGGTACATGTCGGCTACACAGTTTGGACACTAATGATACATGACATGTATATGCTTGTCGTGTTCTCAAGATATTATCTTCAGTCTGGGGTGTGTGTCCTTTTTGATCAAACAACATTTACAGTCTTTCTATATTCCATGGGATCTAAATGAAAAAAACCAACGAATCCTTATGAATGAATCAGTGTGTTCTCGGGTGAGAAACTACATGATGTCTTCTATCATACTACAAAACATGTTTCTCCAATGTCATTTTATAAAATAACCTATCATGTGTCCTGAATGTCAGAATTGATGAACTACTATCTGTTTAAATACCATACATGTCTTCTATATCCTAAATGATATAGCTTTTCAATCTGACTTTGTTTGACCATGTATAATGACCACATTGATTGTGTGATGTAATTCAATATCCCTTGAAAAAAGTACAACAAGTATGTTGATACACATCATGTCAACCCACAACCCATATTTAAGGGTTACAAGTAAAAAAATGATGTACAATTCATGTAATAATTACATGGAAGGATTTTTATCCCATGGTATGTCTAGGTGAGGCATTCTAGGTTACACATCATATACTTCTGAGTAAACGCCTTGTAACCCGATTTTTACAGAAAAAAATTGGCACTTCTAGATGAAATCTCTAGTCATTCATGAGTTATTATTATAACATTAAGATGATGAAAAACTAATCTAACATGATTAAAATTTTGATACAATGTGAATTAAAATTGACATAAATACATGATATTATGAAATAAAATTCATCGATGATTGTACATGAATCAATAATAAAAAATATAATAATAAATTTAAACATGTCAAGTCTGATAGAAATTAATATTTCTATGTGATGTATAAGAGTGTTTGGGTCGGTGATATATTAACATTTCATTTAATATTTCAATTTCCAAAAACCAGAATGATAATAGTTCATGTATATTTTTTAATTTATATATTTAATTTTGAAATTAATTAATACATGGGGTATGGATAGTTCTTCAATGATGATTTTGATTGTGAAAAAGGTCCCTTATATCATTCCATTATTGAACATTGTAATGTCCCGGACCCGAGTGCCATGCAACGGGTTCCCTGAGCCTCGTTCACCACGTGACCTCAAGCACATTTCCCCAAACGCCAGAGGCTGCCGACTATCAGTGGGGGCCCAAGTCTGATAGTGGGGAAACTATGCCCTCATTTGTCAAAGTGTAGCACAACGGAATTTAAATAAAACATAAAACGAATGCGGAAACAGAAAACATACACAACTGAAATAAAGTACAGCAGTGGATATAACCAACAATATAGAATTGATGATGCTACATGTTTCAAATTCTTAGAAAACATCCCAAACATGTTATACATCAAAATAGTTCAACAAAATACAGAGTACTAAAAAACTAGCAAAAGATCTGGCAGTGGCATCGTGAGCCTAGGCTCGGTCCCATTCCCTCCTACTCCTTAGCAACAGTCAAGTACCTACATAGGGACTTTTTCCCCTATCTACACCTGCAGAAACGTAATCTGTTTGGGCCAAAAAGCGTGGCCCAAACAGGGTGTGAGATATATATCTCAGTAGGTGATTATCCACTAAATGAGGCTAATATTCATTGTTAATATACATAATATTCATTTTCTTTATTATTCCTAAACACCATTTTAGTTAATTTTACACTTTGAACATCATTTCAAATTATGATTGTAATACCTTCTTAAAATGCCCTATAATGTGGTACATTTTTGAATATCATTTGAAGTACCCAATGATTCATATAATTTTTATTATTTTAATTTTATATTTTTTTAAATTGATCTACAGTCCAATATGAACATATTTCATTTAGGGATCAATGGAGAATTCATGGAGGATGATGGAGATATTTTGCAATGAATGGAAGCAATTCTGGAGAAGGCGGATTGTACACCAGCCCACTGATAAAACTGTGGGGCCCAGAATACCGTCCCATTTAACCCCAAAATTCGTGGGATTCTAGAAGAAATGTCGAGGAACAAATCACTCTTCCGGATCCAAAGCTAATTCGGCCTACTTTGTGTACATTTAGGCGGTCCAAGTTACAGAAAAAATTTTGGGCCATATTCTGCGGCCCAGGAAAACAGACCACCAATTAAACCATATCATGAAAACCATAACTTCTTTTTGGGATTTGATTTTACAGTCTGTTAGGGGATATCCGGAGCATAGTTTATGTCTTCTATGGTCCACCAAAATTAGGCCATCTAGAAGGTTTCTTAAGCGCGTCTGTTCGGTGTATGAAAGTTGGATTCCTTTTCGGGTCAAGGGTGGAAAGTCTTCTTTCCACAAACATTCCACCACCCTAGACCTACCATACTCAAGTGGGATGACTTGTACTGTTGGAGCTCGACCCAAGGGCTCAAAAATGCCTATTTAAGGCCGTGGGGTTGGTGGATTTAGAAATCTTTGAGCTTGTTTTCATCTTAATGTTATGCTGCCAATTTCTCTTTGTAATGTTCTTCCTTCACATGTAAGTTGTTTTAATTTATCCTTGTTTCTTAATAAAATATCTTCTTCTATTATTATTATGTTCTTATCCTTATCACTTTGATACCATTGGTTCAAGGTGTGAACTTTTTCATACCAAACCTTGTGAGATTATCACACAACGGTGGAGTGGTTGTTATTTTATTGCGTTTTTTTACTTCTCCATTTCCTCCCTCATGAGTCTACTTTCTGCTTCCATTGAAACCATAAAATCAATGGAGGGATAACCCACTTATGTATTGATCCAATGGAGTAGAAAGGGGATGTATTTGATGTTATTTATCACCCCATTAATGTATAATCACTTCTTTAATTGAGATTTTATTTGATGATTTGTAAACTCCATCGTCCTTGTTTAATTTAAGGCCACACACTTCAAGTGCTAATACGAACCTTTACCTTGAAGTTCTCAAAACATTGATCCTTCAAGTTTATAGTATATTAGTATTAAAATGTGTAGGAATTAAACCAGTAAGTGATGATGTTGTTTTATCTCCTTAAATGAACCCATCTTAAATTTAAGAAATTGAAATCACTAAAAAGAAAATATGTCCAATCCACCCCGAGCGATAACCTAAGATCAACTCATTCTTTTAAATTGAATTCACTTAATTCTGGTAGTTATAATTTAAAACCATATAAAATCAACCCAAGTTGTCCACTTATTATCCAATAACAGTCCATATAATGTACGTGTCTATAGGTTTCTTCTTAGGTCTCTGAGGATCCGATAACCCAAGCTAAACTACAAGGACCGTTCTACCTTCATCTCTTGGGTAAATTTTAGCGAGAATCAAATATTGGTGCCGTTTCTGGGAACCCAAGTATGTCATCTTAACACCCTCTCTATTCTCCCTCATTTCTTCTTTTCTCATCCAAATTCTCTTATCCTGTCCCTTTTTCGTTTTTTTTCTTTTGGCGCATGCCTTCCTACACCCGCGATCAATCAAACCGTCTTGTTAGGGTGGATAGTCCTGGTGTTGGGGAGTCAAGTACACCAAGGGAACTCTTTCCATTAGATCCTAATCTTCCTAACACCCCCAAGTCAAAAATTGATCCCATTTCAATGGAATGTCTTCAATGAAACCAACTCGTAAACCCAGGTGGAAACAAAAATGGAAACCCGAATGAGGCAGCCCTAGACTTGGGGAATGCGTTCGATAAAACCATGAATGACTACCTCACACCTTCTTGTACCAATTCCCTTCTCATGAATTAGACACAATTCCCAAGGAGATTCCAAATAGTTATTTAAACCTCATGTCCTAAACCATCATCCCACATTCCATTGAATGGTGTCCGAGATGACCTACCTTCACATTAAGGAGTTCAATGACATTTTAGAAACCATGTGTCCCCCACATCAACTAGAATCATCTAAGATGAGGCTATATCATTTTTCATTAAAGGATCGAGCTAAAAATTGGCTAAAAAATTTTAGACCATCATCCAAAAACTCTTGGGACAAACTACAAAGAGAATTATACAAAAAATACTTTCCCCACCGCAAAACAATTGCACCTAAAAAGAGTATCCAAAACTTTTTTGAAAAAGATGGAGATTCATTCAATGAAACATTGGAGAGGATAAAAGACACTCTAAACATGGTTCCACACCAAGGTTTTTCTATTCCTGAACAATTGAAAATTTTCTATGAAGGGTTGGGTCCGGGGATCAAACAATTCATTGACATGATGTGTAATGGAACCTTTAAAAACAAAGCCCCAAATGATGCTTACCAGTATCTAGAAATCCTTTCTGAACAAAACAAAAAATTGGGAACATCACCTTATTCTGAAAAGACACAATGTACTACTGGAATTCATAAACTTAGAGAAGAGGAAAGCCTTAGGGCTAAACTCCCAGCACTCTCTAGGAAGGTTGAAGAGATAGACCTTAGGAAAGTCCATGAAATCCAAACTGTTGACCATGTTTGCACAATTTGTGACAAACATGACCATAAGACAGACAACAGCCCAACCATTCTATCCATCAAGGATGTTCTCTTAGGAGGACCCCCAGTGGAATTAAATGCTATGAACTTTCAAAAGCCTCAATACCAATACACCTTCAACCCAAGGTATAACGACCACCCAGGAATCCGCTGGAATGATAACCAACAACCTAGACAACCACAGGGAAAAAATCCTTAAACCCATCAGAACTACCAAACCCATGACTAGTTCCAAACCCAACCTATCCAATACCAATAGCCACCGTTCCATTTTCAACAAACCATCCCACCTACAAAATATCCCCTTGGGATAAACCATCCTACTCAAGCACCCACCCAAACTGTTCCACAAAGCCTATTAGAACAACTGTGCAAAAAATGGAGAGGATGAACTCGGAGGTATATTCCCTAAAACAAGAACATCAAACCATCAAAACTGGAAAGGCACCCATGCCTACTCAGGTGGTTCCATCCTCAACTTCAATGGGAGAGTCATGTTGTGCTCAAACAACTCGTGAACAACTAAATGTTGTGACTGTTTTAAGAAATGGGAAATCAATTGAGAAACCTGAACAACAAATTCATAAACCACCTGATGATTCATACTTGGATGAAAATTCAAATTAACCACAAGATCAAACTGAGGAAACTGATAACAATGTGAAAGAAACAACTCTTCAACAAACAACACCACACCCTGCACCATTTCCTCAACGCATGTGGGGGAAACCCAAGCCTGAACTAAATGAAACATTGAGGGAAATCTTCTCACAAGTCAAGATGAACATTCCCCTTCTCGATGCCATCCAAACCATACCTGCCTACACAAAGTACCTTATGGACATGTGAACTTTTAAAAGAAATTTTTTAAATAAAAACCAAGTCCTTTTGGCTGCTAATGTGAGTACCACCATTCAAGGGACCATTCCCCCTATTTTGAAAGACCTAGGTTGACCTTACATCAATGTTGAACTAGGAGAATGCAAAGTTGTCAAGGCCTTGTGTGACCTAGGTTCTAGTTTCAATCTCATCCCATATGATGTGTACTGCCAGTTAGGCCTAGAAGAGCTTCAACCCACATCTATCACACTTCAGCCTACTGATCGTAGAATTAGGGTTCCAAAGGGGATTTTGAAGGTCGTTCTGGTAAAGGTTGAAAACTTCATCTACCCTCCTTATTTCATTGTCCTTGACAACCATCCAATCATTAGAAATAAGGAACAAACCCCAATCATCCTTGGTCATCCTTTCTTTGCAACAATCAACTCTGTTATCCACGTTCGAAATGGGAACATGACCATCACCGTTGGGAACATGAGTCTAGACTTGAACATCTATAATGAAAGCTCACAAATAGGGGATGACGAGGACATTCATGAAGTAAACATGATAGGAAGCATTGATAATGAATCCATGGATCATCAAGGAATATTTGATGGATTTTTAAGTTAGGATGAGATTGATTTCCATTGTTTATATGAAGGAAGTTTATCTCCTTGGCTTGAATCATTTTTAAATTTCTCTTATGATGAATTCATAGGTTCAATAATCAGTTACACCTTTAAAGAAACCACTTTCATGGAGACCACTCCAATTTCCTTCCCTAAATCTAATAAATACAATCTAGTTGCTGAAAATTCTACATGTGGGGAATCAATCCTATCTAAAACTCTAAAAAAAGAAATTGATCTTGATCCCATGTCCCAATAGTCTGCTGAAATCTTGAACCAACCTGATCTTGAATTGAGGGAACATCCTGCTTCACTAAGGTATGACTTCCTATGGGAAAATCAAACACATCATATTGTCATTTATTCTTCTCTTGAAGCCAATCATTAGATGATGCTTCTAGATGTCGTTAGGAAGAATAAATAATCCATTGGTTGGACCACCACTGAAAAGGAGTTACTTGCTATTGTGTTTGCCTTAGATAAGTTTAGGTCCTACCTATTAGGATCCCCTATCACTGTGTTCACTGACCATTCTACACTAAAATACCACTTCCAAAAACAAGATGATAAGGATAGATTGATTAGGTGCATCATTCTCTTACAAGAATTTGACATCACAATCAAGGATAAAAAGGGAGTTGAAAGTGTTGTAGCTGATCACCTCTCTAAGATGGAATTCCAAGACAACTCCAATCACCTTTCTGTGTCTGATTCATTTCCTGATGAACACCTATACTCTATGAGTGACTGCCCTTGGTATACTGACATCGAAAATTTCTTACTTACAGGAGTCATTGCAAAATTTTTAGGGAGTCAAGATCGAAGGAAATTTCTTTCATATGTTAGACACTATGTGTTTGGCGATCCATACCTCTATAAGCTCTGCCCTGACCAAGTCATTAGGAGGTGTGTTCCAGAATCTGAACAAGAGTCCATCATTAAATTCTGTCACAGTGAGGCATGTGGGGGTCACTTTTCCTCTAAGAAAACTTCTGCTAAGATTCTTCAACGTGGTCTTTTCTGGCCCACCATCTCAAGGGACTCCTACACATTTTGTCAAAGTTGTTCTAGGTGTCAACAAGTAGGGTCCATCACAAAAAGGAATCAAATGCCACTCACTCCCATCTTAGTGGTTGAAATATTTTACTATTTGGGAATTAAATTCATGGGTCCCTTCCCAAACTCTCGGGGATACCTCTACATACTCTTATCTGTTGATTATATATCAAAATGGGTTGATGCCATTCCCACTAAGTCCAACGATCATCAAGTTGTGATTCTATTTCTAAAAGAGAACATATTTTCAATATTTAAAATTCCTAGGGCTATGATCAGTGATCGAGGAACCCATTTCTGCAACCGCCCATTCTCTTAACTCATGTCTAAGTATGGTATTTCTCATAAAGTTTCCACTGCATACCATCCTCCAACCAATGGTCATGCTGAGTTAGCAAACAGGGAGATTAAGAAAATTCTTGAAAAAGATGTCAACCCCTCTATGAAATATTGGTCTGAGAAACTATTAGATGTTAATTCGGCCTATAGAATCGCATATAAAACCATTTTAGGAATGTCCCCATATAGGTTGATTTATGGTAAAGCATGCCATTTTCCAGTATAGATTTAACATAAGGCCTTTTGGAAAATTAAGAAAATGGATTGTGTCCTCTCATTGGCCGAAACAAAAAGGAAATTAGATCTCAATGAACTGGAAGAATTAAGGATGGAGGCTTATGAAAATTCAAGGATCAATAAATCTAGAGTTCAAACCTACCAATCTAGGAATATCAAGGCCAAACATTTTTAACCGGGAAAACTTTTGATCTTGTATAGTTCGAAACTTCATTTAAACCCAAGAAATATAAGGTCTAGATGGTCAGGACCTTCCATAGTGCATCATATATTCCCCCATGGGGAAGTAGAGATTCATGATCCCACAGGTGGTTACATTTTCAAGGTCAATGGTCAAAGGTTAAAACCATTCATTGAATCATTCAACAAACTTGAAATAGAGGTTGAGTTAACTGATCCAACCTATGAACCAGAAAAAAATTGATAGATTTAGGGTCCACATCGGGCTAACGACGTTAAAAAAAGTGTTTCATGGGAGGAAACCCATGTTTTTCAAGTTCCTATCATTTTGTTGTTTTAATAAAATTTATATTTTAATTAAAAAATTTTATATTATAAAAAAAATAGACTGTTGACCTTTTCTTATATTATGATTATGGATTGGTATGAAAGGGGAGCACCATATTCATCTGTGTCACGTGGTGTGATCCTTGAGTAATACCATACCCAGAAATTTAAAAAGAAGACAATGTATCATCAGTTTATTTTATTTTATATATATACTTATATTTTACTTATATATATATATATACACTTTTGTATTGTTTGTTTGTTTTCTTTTTTTCTCACTAGGGAACTCTGAAGGTGACATGGATATCAAAAGACTAAGTTGTAGAAACATGAACATCAAACTTCCATCACCAGGTGACTTCATTCCATGATCGTAATATTTCAATTTCCTTATTGAAATTACCTTTTATCACTCTACACCCTTCTAAATTTTCTTTTCTATAAACACTGGGGACAATGTTATTTTATGTTTGGGGGAGATAAAATAAGAAATTATTTCGTGTCAAAAAAATGAATGATTTCAAAAAAAAAATTGTGTAAATGGAAGGAAGAATTCCTTTAACATTGAACATGGTAATACACACTGCACACTTTGAAACTAAATATCAAATAATTTAGCATCCCCTGATTCTGATTTTAATCCTTGTATAATTTCATGAGCATAGATTTTGGAACGTGTGGCTGTCCAATGTAATATTTCATCATTTATATTTTCATCCAAATAAAAAAAAGATCACAATGCGAGTCCCTTGGATAGTGGGGTATTAGTTTGAGTTCATGGGGTCCCCTAAATAAATAGAATAGGTTTGCTGATCATTTCATTTTAATATGAGTATTCAAAAAAAATTAAAAAAAATTTGCACATAGAACATTGAAATGACCTAATGCGTGGCTTTCGGCACATGGGGATCGTGTCTCCATAGTTTTCTGGCCCAAAGTTGGTAATTTTATCCATATTTTTGGTAATTTTAATTTTTTTTTGACTGAGTTAACTCGAGATGATGCCCGAGTATGTGGGCTTCAATTGGTGACCTAAGGTCTTTGAGCCTGGGATTCATCGGAAAAGTCTCGCTACCGGGGTTGACTCTTTTGAGTGCAATTTCAATTACCATGGAAAAATTGAAAAAACAAAAAAAAATTAATACAAAAAAAATTATTACTCAACATAATATTGAAATGTGATTCCACCTAGTGTTTCCGTAATTTTCCTCTTGAATAAAGATGAACCCCCATGTCTATTGTGATGCACACATCCTGATACATAATTGATATTGGATGAAATATGGCAATGAATTTGAACAAAGGAATGGGCTTGGGATTGGGATCTTCTTATGAAACTATCCTGTATTAAAATATTTTGGTGGGTTTCATGATTGTTTGGTATAAGGGTTTCTTGTGATCATTGTGTATTTAAATGTTTTTTGAAAAGGGAATTCGAATTTCATATGGTTGAGATATATTTTTCTCGGGACTAGCAAGACTCAAGTTGGGGGGTGTGATTAGCCACTAAATGAGGCTAATATTCATTGTTAATATACATAATATTCATGTTCTTTATTATTCATAAACATCATTTTAATGCATTTTACACTGGGAACATCATTTCACATTATGATTGTAATACCTTCTTAAAATGCACTATTATGTGGTACATTTTTTAACATCATTTAAAGTACCCAATGTTTCATATAATTATAATTTTTTTTATAATTTTTGGAAATTTATCTTCACTCCAATATGAACATGTTTCATTCAGGGATCAATGGATAATTAATGGAGGATGATGGAGATATTTGGCAATGAACGGAAGCAATTCTGGAGAAGGCAGATTGACCACCATCCCACTGATGAGACTGTGGGGACCACCATACATGCCCAATTAACCCCAAATTTCGTGGGATGCTATAATAAATGTCTAGTAACAAATCACTCTTCAGGATCCAATACTAATTCGGCCTCCATGGTGTCCATTTAGGCGGCCCAATTTAGAGATAAAATTATGGGCCAGATTCTGTGGCCCAGAAAAACAGCCCACCAATTAAACCATATCTCGAAAACCATAACTCTTTTTGGGATGATATTTTACAGGATGTTAGGGGATATCCGAAGATTAATTTAATTACTCTATGGACCACCAAAATTCGGCAATTTATGAGGTGTTTCAAGGGCGTATGTTCGGTGCATGAAAGTTGGATGTCTTTTCGGGTCAAGGGTGGAAAGTCTTCTTTCCACAAACTTTCCACCACCCTAGACCTACCATACTCAAGTGGGGTGACTTCTACTGATGGAGGCTCGACCCAAGGGCTCAAAAATTCCTATTTAATGCAGTGTTGTTGGAGGATTTAATAATCTTTGAGCTTGTTTTCATCGTAATGTTATGCTGCCAATTTTTCTTTTAATGTTCTTTCTTCACATGTAAGTTGTTTTAATTCATCCTTGTTTCCTAATAAAAGTACTTCTTCTCTTATTATTTTGTTCTTATACTTATCTCTTTGACACCGTTGATTCAAGGTGTAGATTTTTTCATACCAAACCGTGTGAGATTAGCACACAATAGTGGAGTGGTTGTTATTTTATTGCATTTTTTTACTTCTACATTTCCTCCCTCATGAGTCTACTTTACGCTTCCATTGAAACCATAGAATCAATGGAGGGCTAACACACTTATGGGTTGATCCAAGTGAGTAGAAAGGGGCTGGGTTGGATGTTATTTATCACCTCATGAATGTATAATCACTTCTTTAATTGATATTTTTAATTGTTGATTTTTAAATGTCATCGTCCTTGTTGAATTTAAGGCCACACACTTCAAGTGCTAATACGAAAATTTACCTTGAAGTTCTCAAACATTGATCCTTCACGTGTATAGGTGATTAGTATTAAAAGGCGTAGGCATTAAACCAGCAAGTGATGATGTTGTTTTATCTCCTTAAATGAACCCATCTCTAATTTAAGAAATTGAAATCATTAAAAAGAAAATATGTCCAATCCACCACGAGCGATAACCTAGGATCAACTCATTCTTTTAAATTGAATTCACTTAAATATGATAGTTATACTTTAAAACCATATAAAATCTACCCATGTTGGCCACTTCATATCCAAAAATAGTCCGTAGAATGTACGTGTCTATAGGTTTCATCTTAGGACTCTGAGGATTCGATAACCCAATTCGAACTACAAGGACCGTTCTACCATCATCTCTTGGGTAAATTTGAACGAGAATCAGTAGGAACCCACAAAAGGCTCATGCCCAACTGCGTGTAATCATACAACAATAGTGTGTATTAGTAAAATGAAATAAAGTAATAAGTACACAAAGGTCCCGAATTACCAGTTATATTTCCATATAATTATTCATTTAATCCATTAAATATTAGAAATCACCACTATGCATTTCTATATAAACAGTCCACGTCCTCAGACAAGCAAAACCTTACCCTCAAGTAAGCAGAACCCAACCCGCAGGTAATCTTCCTCAAACGTAACGGAATATGTCCCTCATGCGTAGGTTGTGTCACCCTCAGACACAATGTCTATGTCCCTTAGGCATGGAAGAAGTTTCCCTCATGCCGAAATAACAACATCCCTCGGGCTAAACAGTGCAGTTCCCACAGGCTAATGAAAACAACGCCCTCAGGCTAAAAAGGTAACCAGGCCATGCCCAACATATCAAAATGTAGTAAAAAAGAAATTCCTCTCAAGGAAATTCTACAATTACTACATTGAATGCATGCCCTCGGGTATCCTGGCCAAACGGATAAACAGTGAAACACACCCCCAGGGTGGTTCTGGATCCAAGCCACGATCACAACCAGCATTTTATCATCACAATTTAATCACCTATACAATTCTAGGCATTAAATATTGCAACTAACTCAGCCTCACGACACCCAAACATGGGTTCATGGCACAAAAACACACAAAAACGCACAACAGTTGGAAATTTACAGCAAGCCACCTACCTTATACGCCAACAAAGGTTATACCCGAACGCCGACTCCCGAAACTCCCTAGAACAGTGTAGATCTGACGAAGAACAGAACCCATACACATGTAAATATCTACTATTAGGAGAAGAATTGGTAAGAACCATCCAAGGAGGTGGAAGCCCTTACCAGTGCGGTTCCAACAGGATCGTCCGAGGTGGAAACCAATTCCAGATGAACACTCAGTGGAGCTTTAAAGGTATGGCCTCCTCCTTTGGCTTTAAACAAGCTCAAGTGTCTCCTCTACCAAATGAGGAGGCTACTGCCTATTTTAAGAAGAAAAAACAAAGTACACGGAGTGTACATCTGAGTACACGGCGTGTAATTCTTTAATTTAACTGTTCATTTGGCGGCACCGCCACACTGTTCAATCGTCGACATGAGTACACGACATGTACTCTAAAGTACATTGCGTGTAATGTCGCCCAGTTGTTAGCTGCTCCAACACCTTACTGTTTAGGCATGACGACTTACTACACGACGTGTATGTACCACTACACGGCGTGTATTCGGTTCCTACACCTCACGTCGCCGACATGGCTACAGGCCCCGTGTACTCATCCCAACACGGCTAAATGTATACGGTGTGTGGAAAAGTACAGGACGTGTGGAAAAGTACATGACGTATGGTTCCAAAATTTAGGATTTTCCCCCAATTTCCATATTTTCTCAAAAACACTTAAGGAAAATGAAAATGAAAAAGCATGTACCTCAAAAATTAGAACCGTATTCTTACAAACATCACCCCTTATAGCAATTCATCCCTGAATTTCCCTTTCCAGGGTGGCGAAGAATAAGCTCAGAACAGCTCTGGCCACTGAGCATGTATGTCGGCCTCCCGCTCTCGGTTCTTGTCCTGTACTCGACCATGCTTCCATAGCACCCGTATGAGAGGAAATGACCGGCCTGAGAGAATCTTCGTGCTCCTGTCAATGATATGAATCAGATACTCCTCAGAGGATGCATCGTGCTGAAGCTCAACTTCCTCTGGCTGAAAGGTGTGAGATGGGTCTGAATGGTAGCGACGCAACTGAGACACGTGGAAGACGTCGTGCATGGGTCGGTACCGCTATGGTAACTGAAACCGATAGGCAACCAGCCCGACTCTCTCCAGAATCTAAAATGGTCCTAGATACCTCGGTGAAATCTTACCCTGTCTCCTGATCCTCTTGTGTCCCAGCCTCGACGAAACATGCAAGAAAACCTGATACCCGTCCAAGAACTCGATATGTCGTCTGCAACGATCAGCATAAGACTTCTAACGAGACTTCATTGTAGCCATCCGCTTCTGAATCAACTGGACCTACTCAGATATCTCTTATACGAGATGTGGCCCCTGTAAAACCGCCAGACCTGCCTCTGACCAGCACAATGGTGATCGGCATGGCCTACCATATAAAACCTCAAATGGTTTCATCTCAATAGTTTCTTTAAAAATATTGTTATAGGAAAACTCGACTAAGGGTATATGCTTCTCAGAAGAGCCCCCAACGTCTAGGACGCATGTGCACAGCATGTCCTCCAGCACCTGTATCGTCCGCTCAGACTGGCCATCTGTCTGAGGGTGGTATGTTGTGCTCAGAAGCACCTGTGTACCCACTGCCCTCTGAAAACACTTCCAGAAATGAGACGTAAAGCGGGATTCCCTATCTGAAATGATAGGACGAGGGACCCCATGAAGATGTAGGATCTCTCAGATATACAACCTTCTGCACTCGTCCACACCGAAGGTCTCCATCGTCGGCAATAAGTGAGATACCTTCGTGAGTCTGTCCACAACAACCCACACGACGTCATTTCCTCAAGGTGACCTCGAAAATCCCATCACGAAATCCATCATGACATTATCCCATTTCCACTCTGGAATAGGAAACTTCTGTAAAATACCATCTAGCCTCTAGTGCTCTACCTTCACCTGCTGAGAGGTGGAACACCTCGTTACAAAACCAGCTATCTCTCTCTTCATACCCGACAACAAGTTACTGACGTCTCAAGTATCGGTACATCTTTATAACCCCGGGATAAACTACCCAAGCTGATGCATGAAACTACTGCATCATCTCCTCACGTATATCTCATGGAACCCATACACATCCATGGAAACACAAAACCTCATCATTTCCTATCGTCCAACCGGGAGGAGGGTCCTCACTTTCCACCAACTCCCGTAGAACTAGTCCTTTTGAATCAGCTAGTTGTCTCATCCTCACTCTGTCCAGGAGGGTAGATGTCACAACCAAAGAAGAAAGATAAGCCTGCCCCTTACTGTCGTGCACCTCCAGATGCATCTCAGAGAACAAAGCCATGAGCTGCCCCTCACCACTGGCCTCCTGCACTACCTGTATCTGAGTCTTCCTGTTTAGTGCATTGGCTACTGCATTACCATTTCCAAGTCTATAGGCAAGCTCGGAATCAAAGGACTGTAGGTGCTCAACCCACCTTCTCTTCCACTGATTCAGGTCAGTCTGAGTACAGATATACTTGAGGCTTTTGTGGTTGGTGAAAACCACAAAATTCTCTCCCAATAGATAGTGTCTCCAACTGCGCAACTCATGAACAACTGCAGTCAACTCGAGGTCATGTGTCGGGTAATTCCTCTCATGTGGCCTCAACTGCCGAGACCCGTACGCAACAACTCGATCACCCTCCATCAAAACGGCTCCCAGCCCAATCCATGATGAATCACAAACCCAGCCCAATCCATGATGAATCACAAAAAATTGTATAGCTCTTCCCCTACTCTGGGAGTATCATGATTAGTGCTGATGTCAACCTTCCCTTAAGGTCCTGAAAAGCTCTATCGCAAGCTTTTGACCAAACGATCATCAGACCTATCATATTCAGACCTTTTAATGGTGCTTCTAAGCGGGAGATGTCCTGTATGAAGCGTCTGTAGTAACTATCCATCCCTAAGAAACTCTGTATCTCAAACACGTTCTTAGGATGCTCCCAGGAAATGACTACTCTCACCTTCTCTGGGTCTACTCCAACTCCTGCCTCTAAGATAATGTGACCCAGGAAGTGAATCGGGTCCATCCAAAAGTCGCACTTTGATATCATAGCATATATCTGATGCTCTCTCAGTGTACTCAATACGATCTCAAGATGGGTGGCATGGTCGTGTCGAGTGTGAGAGTACACCAAGATTTCGTCTACGAATACTTCCAAAAATGTATCAAGATACGGATGAAACACACGATTCATCAGAGCCAAGAAAACCGATGGCATGTTCGTCATTCTGAACGGCATAACCGTATACTCATAGAGTCCATACCTACTCCTGAAAGCTGTGAGAGGTATATCAGATGGTCTAACGCGCAGTTGATGATATCCGGATCTCAAGTCAATCTTCGAGAACACTCGTGATCCATGAAGCTGATCTAAAAGATCATCTATCCTCGGAAAGGGATATCATTTCTTAACTATCAACTGGTTCAGATTTCGATAATCCACGCAAATTCTGAGGGTACTATCCACCTTTTTCGAAAAAAGGACCGGAGAACCCCAAGGAGAAGTATTGGGCTGGATAAAACCATTATCTTATAGCTCCTCTAACTGCCTATTGAGCTCCTACAACTCATGAGTGTCCATCCTATAAGAAGGAATGGACACCAGTGCTGCTTCTAGCACAAGCTCTAGAGTGAAAGAAACCTCACGCACTAGAGGTAGAACTGAAAAGTCGTACGGGAAGACATCCCTGAAACGATCGATAGTTGGAGGGAAATCTGTATGACAAGACCTCTCATCATCCAGATATAAGCTCTCTATCTGGGATGTGACTCCACCTCGCCCATGATGCACTCATCCAGCTCGACTTGCCTGAACATCCCACTCGCCGATGTATAGAAACTCCCTGCCCTATGGTGACGTGAAACGCACCCTGCGACGGTAGCAGTCTACGAAGGCTCGGAAGGGAAGCAACCAGTCCATCCCGAGAATTACATCATAGCTCGTCATCTCCAAGACATAGAGGTCCGAAAAGAAGTGACACCCACCAAACTCAAGAGGCACTCCTTGATCTGACGCACCCCAGTCGTCCTAGTCCCCAACAGAGTGTCTAGCGTCAAGATATCAGAAGATGTAGAAACACCGAGCCCAAGGCTCTTCACAACGGGTATAGATGTGAAACTATGTGTAGCACCCATATCGAAAAGTACTGAAGATAAGATAGAAGCTACTAGAATAGTACCTCTGACTGTCGATGGTCTGTGATCCTGCTCCTGCTAGGTCTGTTTCACTACATATGCATGCCAAGTTCCATGTCCCCAACCACCATCTCGACATGTACGCCCTGACATATTCCAGTTCCCCGACTGGTAAGAAGTCACTGGTCATGCTCCCACACGCGGAGTCTTCACAGAACCCCTCTCACTATCCACTGGTGGAACCTCCCTACAATAGCGATGTAGATGACCCGTCTTTCAGCAAGCTCGACACTCCACTGGTTCTTGTGGACACTGTGGTCTCTTGTTCCCCTCTCTACCACACTGGTAGCACCTGACCGGACCACCTAAAGAAGCTGCCTGGCTGGTACTGCCACCCTGAGAGAAGTCCATCTGCCTCATCCTCTTTCCAGTAGAAATAATACTAGTAAATGGAGTTAAAACGCCCTGGCCCACACCACTAGATTCACGCAGTTTCCTCTCTGTAATCAGCACCTGATTCAAAATTGTGTGTACATTAGGAAACCTAAAAACATTTACCAGCACTCAGATGTCATACCGAAGACCATCCTCAAAACTTCTGGCTCTCAACGTCTCATCACCCACTAGCACAGGTGAAAAATGCTGAAGCTCCGTAAAACGAGCAGAATAGTCCATCACCGACATGACGCCCTACTGCAGATTCATGAACTATGGAGCTCTATCTTCCCTCAGCGTCTTGGGAAAGAAGAAGTCATAAAAGACTACCTGAAAATCTTCCCACACCATGTCTCTGTGATGCTCTGATTGGGTGGTAACATCCCACCACCTCTTGGTGGAATCATGCAGCATGTAAGTCGAGAGCTTGACCCTCCTCCCTGAAGGAATCTCTAGATGATCGAAAATAGTCTACATCGATCCTAGCCAAGACTCTAAAGCCTGCGGTCCGCCATCCCCTGAAAACATAGGCAGATGCTGCTGCTGGAAGATACGAGTCAGCTCAGCCATAGATGTAGCAGCCTGTGGTGCTCCTTGAAAGGTCTGCATGAACCGCATAAATCCATAATGAAACTATGCCTATGTGCCTATGCCTGATATATCAGCTGGTGCCGCATCTGGCTCTGCTGGAGGATCAACTGGTAGCCCATG
The DNA here is from genome assembly GCA_963277665.1 of Viscum album. Lineage (NCBI taxonomy): Eukaryota > Viridiplantae > Streptophyta > Magnoliopsida > Santalales > Viscaceae > Viscum > Viscum album. The sequence continues at coordinate 1,882,520,970 of OY728164.1, forward strand.
GACCACCATCTCTGGAGTATAATCGTTGCTTCTCTCTTGGAAAACAACTTGCGGTCGTCTAGGCGACATGACACTACAAGGTCAAAAGCACGCCTCAAATTCAAGATTATTATGTCCGAAAAATGAAGGAACCACAAAGGAAACAAGAGTAAGAAGGCATTCAAAATTGGAAAAACAAGACTACATGGCGTGTACAATGACTACACAGCATGTACATGATTTCCCTTCCCCTTCTCGGGTCCTTCTACACGGCTAAGCCACATGGATTCCATTGAACAAAACTACAAGGCGTGTATAATATCTACACGGCGTGTACGATGTTATTTTCCAACTGCCTGTGTCTTCTGTGACACAGTCGACTACTCGGCATGACATTACACGGCGTGTTACACCTGCACACAGCGTGTACACCACCCCGTTTCCTAGCCACATGGCTAACTCTAAATGGTCTGTCCTCGGACCAGACTACACGCCGTGTCCCATAGGTACAGGGCGTGTTCAGGGAGATGTGACACCAGCTCGTGTTGTTAGTTACATGGCCGAGTCCCCAGGTCACACTACACAGCGTGTCCATAATTGACACAGCGTGTTCTGTCAAGGAGTTCACCTACATGTGTTTTCAGTTACAAGGCCAGACATCGGGTCAACACTACACGGCATGTACAAAAACCACACGACGTGTTTTACCCAATCCCTTCCCTACCCTGGGTCGCCGCCCACACCGTTTGTGACACGAGAAGAGACTACATTGCATGTACCCAGGGTACACGACGTGTACTCAAAAAGTTTATTTTTCTTCCTGAACAGAAGAGGATACATGGATTTTATATAATACTACACGGCGTGGATACTGTGTTTTAGGACAGTATGCCTCGGAAGCTTCCCCGAAACCCATAAAATACTGAAACCAACACCTTAGTGTCAAATTCCATCCCGTGGGGGCCCATACTCCCCACGAATCAATGTTTGACATCTTATATGTGTTATAACCAATAAACAGTCAATGATCCACCAAATTCTGGCCAATGGGGGCCCATAGTCCCCAAAAAACAATGTTTGGCATCCATTCTATAAACAAGCTCAAAAAAATTACCATATCACAAGGCATGTATTTATCAAGAACCTATCACAACAGCATGATTTTCTACCACAACAACTATCACAACAACATGCGAATTTCTAATGCACCTACATGGAATGGAAACTATGCATGGCATGTGATATCTTGCATGTGCCTATATGATGCAGGAGAGGGAATACCGTCATCTCATCGGGTTGAAACTAAATAGAACCCATAGATAAAATATAAACTGCACAATCTCAAAGTGTCTCACCCAACAGTGAAAACGTATCAACTGTAAAATTTGTAAAATCAGTAAAATTGCAATACGAGGTAGACTGGCTTTTCCCAGTACACCAGTTAGCTACGCCCGGGAACAACTTATTACCAACAACCGCTCGTTCTATCCATGACTACATACCTAAATAGTAATTCAATAAAAAGATCCGCCCTTTGATACCACTTTGTAATGTCCCAGACCCGGGAGCCACGCAACGGGTTCCCCAGGCCGGGTTCGCCACCTAACCTCAAGCACATTTCCCCAAACGCCAGAGGCTTCCGACTAGCAGTGAGGGCCCAGGTCTGATAGTGGGGAAACTATGCCCTCATTTTTCAATGTGTACCGCAGCAGAATTTAAATAAAACATACAACGACAGCGGAAGCAGTAAACATACACAACTGAAATAAACTACATCAGTGGATATAACCAACATTATAGAAGTGATGATGCTATATGTTTCAAATACTAAGAAAACAGCCAGGACATGTTATACATCAATACAATAAAACAAAATACAGAGCACAACAAAAAAATAAAAATAGATGCCAGCGGCATCCCGAGCCTAAGCGCCATCCCATTCCCTCTTACTCCTCAGAAACAGTCAAGTACCGGTATAGGGACTCTTTCCCCTATCTACACATGTAGAAATGTAATCTGTTTGGGCCAGAAAGAGTATCCCAAACAGGGTGATAAATATATTTCAGTAGGCACCCACCAAAGGCTTGTTCCCAACTATGTGTAAGAATGAAACAATAGTGTGCAGTAGTAAAACGAAATAAAGCAAGCAGTACTCAAAAGTCACTGATTACCAGTTATATTGCCATATTATTATTCATTAAATCCATTAAATATTAGAAATCACCACAGTGAATTTCTACATAAATATTCCACGTCCTCAAACAAGAAGAACCTTACCCTCAGGTTTGCAGAACCACACCCGTAGGTAATTTCCCTCAGGCGTAACAGAATTTTTCCCTCAGGCGTAGGTAAGGTCGCCCTTCAGGCTAAATAGTGCAGTGCCCACAGGCTAATCACAACAACGCCCTCAAGCTAAATAGGTAATCGGGCCATTCCCAACATATCAAAATGCAGTAAACAAGCAATTCCTCTCATGGAAATTCTACAATTACTACAGTGAAGCCATACCCTCGGGCATCCTGGCCAAAGAATTAAACAGTGAAACACACCCCCTGTGGTGGTTCCGGTTCCAAGAAACGATCCCAATCAGCATTTTATCATTACAATTTAATCACCTATGCAATTCTAGGAATTAAATATAGCAACCTCCTCAGCCCCACGATACCCCAACAAGGGTTCGTGGAAGAAAAACGCACAAAAACACACAACAGTTTGAAATTTACACCAAGCCACCTACCTTATACGCCAACGAATGTTATACCCGACCGCCGACTCCAGAAACGCCCATGAACGGCGTAGATCTGACAAAGAACAAACCCCATTCAAATGTAAATAAGTATTGTTATGTGAAGAATTGGAAAGAACCAGCCAAGGAGGTGGAAGCCCTTACCCATGCGGTTCCAACGGGATCGTCCGAGGTAGAAACCGATTCCAGAGGAACACCCGGTGGAGCTTCAACGGTCCGACCTCCTCCTTTGGATCCAAACCGGCTGAAGTGTCTCCTCTGCCAAATGAGGTGGCTACTACATGTATTATGATGAAAAAACAATGTACACGGAATATACTTTTGAGTACATAGTGTGTACTTCTTTCATTTAAATGTTCATTTGGCGGCACCGCCACACTGTTCAACCTTCGACATGAGTACATGACATGTACTCTAAAGTACATGGCATGTACTATCGCCAACCTGTTGGATGATCCACCGCCTTACTGTTTAGGCATACCAACTGACTACACGACGTGTAGTCGGTTCCTACACCCCGCGTCGCCGACATGGCTACACGCCCCGTATACTCATCCCAACACGGCCAAAAGTACACATCGTGTGGAAAAGTACACGTCATGTAGTTCCAAAATTTTGAATTTTCCCCCATTTTCCATATTTTCTCAAAAACACTTAATGAAAAGGAAAAAAGTTGAATCCCGTACCTCAAAAATAATAACTGGGTTCTTACATACATAGATGATGAAAAGATATATTCCCTCTAATGGTGATCTAGACATTCTTTTTTTATCCCCATGTAACACCAAATGATATCTGGGTTATAACATGGTAATTTTATTTCCTTTTATTTTTTTATCATGTGTCATTAGGTCTTAAAGGATTCTATATTGTTTTTCTAGTTCTTGAGAGGGAGAGAGGAGGATTTTTGAGAAAAATTATTTTCCAACAATTAAATGACTATTTTCAATTACACAATAATAACCCCATAGAATACACATAATTAAATATTTAAAGAGCATGGTAATTGGTTAAAATAATATTTTAATTACCTATCTTCCATTAATTAATATTATAAATAATAATGAAACACCTTTCCACTTAATAATAATACGATTATAAACTTTTTTTGTATGACAACATACATAAAAAATAATATAATTCAACCATCTTAATAATTATTATGTTTAACCGATCATGATTATATTATATTTGGAATCCTAAAGAATTTATTGAACACCCTAATACATAATTAAATATTTAATTCATCAAAAAAAATTTTGATAAAAGATATATAAAATTATATCGTTGTCATTAGATTAATATTTATATATTTAATTGAATCGAAATATTATTCAATTGATACCATTGAAAAAATGTATTTTGTGTCCCTCTATTATTTAATCTTATTAGAATAATGTGGGCTTTCCTAATGTTCGTGATTATAGTCTAGAAATAGTTCAAGGAATCCATGTTAATTAACTTAATGTAGTAATGAAGAAAACCACATAAAATGGTCACTATGTAATATAATCCCTTTATCATGACATCTCTTCAATAAGATATCACATGGATGTCACTAACCTATATTCTTGATACATGTTTATTTAAATATTCAACATAAATTAATTGTTACTCCATGGACATGTAATTTTAGGAATAAATTGCATTCCAATGAAAATGACCAAAAATCATCTTCTATATAGATGGAAGGGACCAATCCTTTCTTAACATATACATTAATGACATATCAATCGGGGAACACCCAACACACCATACATAACCCCAAATATATGACATCATGATTATCCTTAGAAAATCTAAAAACATGATTCATAAAGTGTATTATTTTTAAACATATTCTGTTATAGAAATTACACATGGTTATAGATAAGAATATTTGATGAGTCCAAAGCATGCAAAATTATTTCATGAGGGTATATTCTAATAATATCCCATCATTTATATTTCTATGTGTGAACTTCATGAGAAGAAGCATGAACCTAGTACGAGTACTCAAAAATTACATTCTATGTAATATGTGTCCCATTATAATATGTTATCTTTCTTTATAACATTATTAATGAATATGATCATAGCACATAAAGGTTATCATCATAGCAGTGACATGTTATTACCTTACTAATATATTATATAATCTAGGACATCATTATATTAGATTCATGAAATGAAGTTAACAAAATGAAATGATTAGTTTTATTAATATTCAATACATTTAATTTATATATATAATCATTGTATAAAATAATTAGTCCTAGGATACCATAACCAATATATTGAAAAATTATAAAACTGGAAGATTAGATAAGGATGATATGGATTATATTAATAGAACAAATTTGGAGGAAAAAAATTATGTAGTCCAAAATGACTGAAAGGGGTAAATATAGTTCCATGATAAAGCCTAGTTAAGTAGGCTATGTATAAATATGATGAATGAATATATATAATTACTCATTTAAAACATTTGGATGATCAGTTCTCAAAATATCGTATTGTGGTAGATGATTGGATTGATTTAGAATGTGCTAGTTTGTAAGACATGTCCAACAATGACGTTGAATGTGTTTTCAATCTATGTGAGAATGTTGGGCCATATAGTCCTTCTCAAGCATCCTAATGGCCTTTTCCATTGATCATGAATATCAATCTTATAGATGATGGGTTTCATTAGATATTTTTTAAAACGAGGACATATTATATGTGAATTCAAGGGATAATGAATTTTGTGAAGAGGAGATCATTTCCGTTGAAAAATAAGAACAAATACCATCCATTGGGGGGATTCCACACATGAAATTATATGTGTTAGTAGTCAGATTTAAAACATATGTTCTATTTATAATTTATTTCTTCAATAAATAACCTCATCATAATTGATATTTTACCATTTATATTTATGTATATTGAATATAATTAAATTTTCAAGACATTGGATTCTTTTGATTGCCTTTACATAATTACAGTTTTACCCTAACACGAGGTTAGGATACCTTTAAATGTGGCGTCATTACCCTTACTTGTGGTATCAATTACCATTATGTGATTGGGAAGTTAACCTTAGGTGTATTTGGTTGTTCTTTGATAACCACTACATAAATGGATTTTTACATTTACATATGTATGGAGTTGAAGTGTTACCCTTATGTGGGGATTGGGCACTCTAATATAATAGTAACATAACCCTTAAGTAATGTGTGTAGAAAAATTTGTACATTTCGGCAAAATCAGGCTTACTTTTATGTGTTATTTGGTTGGAAAATATTACCATTAACAATGAATATATTAACTATTATGTGGTTGGATCACTAGATTGGTACATTTATGAAAGTATTATGATACCCTTATGAGGTAATGGATCTGGTTCACTAACTCTTACATTGCGTGTGTTGACCCTTCTATAGTGGGAACTAACCCTTATGTAGAATCATTTTACCCTTACATAGTGGATTATGACATGTGTGTAGTGTGTCATGGTGACCATTACATCGAACAACCAGTGAATACCCTTAATAAATTTTGGCCATTTTTTTATATAACAAATTCTTTAAAAATATCCTTGACCAACCACGTCTCTTGAGGGTGTTGAAGGTTTATTTATGGTTTTGTTCCTTTACATTAAACTGCTAGAGGTCCATAGTTTTTCCAGTAGAGACAAAATAGATGTCTTATATAATATTAAGGAAAAGAGGATATCTATAAAAGGGGAATGAGATGATCCATATGGGAGATCATGTTGGTGGATCTGATTCGAAACACCATATGTCGCAGGTTTTGGGAGTACTAACCGAGTGGGGAATTCCGGGAATTGAATGTTTTTCTGATGAATGAAATTGATATAATTATTATTGTGAGGCTCTATTACATGTTATTAAAAATCTGGCCATGAGATACATACTAGGTTTCAGGTGTTCCTAATTATGGTTACTCTGGTACCTTTTTTATTTTTTAATTGTTCTTTTTTCATGATGGAATTGGCTATTCCTTTTCATATTATTATAGTTTTACTATTCTTAATTTAAAAAATTTCAATTCTATACTTCAATAGTAATTGAAATTGACTAATAAAGAAAGATATGTGGCTAGTGTTTTTGTTTTGATGTATAAATAAATAGTCAGAACAGTATAAATAATTCATGTGTTCTCATTTATTTCAGAAATTTTACCATTCTTGTGCAGTTTTTTATACTGTTTTTCCCATTTCTGTGACTCTTTGGTTTTATATTTTTTTACATTTGAAACGGATTAACATTGTCTTGTATCCAGTTTGTTTTTATAGTGTAGTGGGATATGTCACACATTTAATGGATATAAATTCATGGAATTTTTATTTTATCAACCATAAAAATTTAATTTCATACATATATAATAATTATATAAAAATATATTCCATAAATGGTGTACAATAGAAACATATTCTGGATCTACCGTTCATTTTATTTTCAATAGATGTTTGAAATAAAATTCCATTAAGGAATATTCATTGAAATTTCTTTTTAGATGGAAATTTTTTCGAAAAAACCTAACAAAGATTAATATATTTGATGTTTCAATTTTTAAATGTTCAGACTTCAAAATCATTTCAAATGATGCTATTATCAATAAATTTCCAAAATTTAAATAATTCAATAAAAGTTAATTTCTAAAATATCACATTATTTGAATATTAAATGAATATGGACCTTGATTAGGAAACATCATTCACTCATCCATAAGAACCCACTTGATGCATGGATCTACACTTATCCCATCATCATCCTATTTTCTGAAAATTAATCAAATCCTCTCCCATTGGGAAATCTGAGTTCTGGTTAGCTATCTACGAATTAGGATCACATGTCGTAGTAATGAAAATATCATATTTTTGGAATCAATTTTATGAAACCATTGAAGATGTGGATGTTCATAAGACTCTAAGTCTTGTATGACACTCCCTTCCACTAAGGTTAATATTGTGAAACTCTTCTTCTTCAATGAGAACTTTTGATGCAATGGTTACCCCATCATGAAAAACCCTAAGCATTCTATAGATAAATATCTATTCGTGAAGGACCATAAGTAAATCTCTATTTGTGAAACCATTTCATGTCACCAACCAAAACTTTTATTTTTTAAATTTAATTTAATGTTTAGATTTATTTGTTGATATAATATTTATTGTAATTATGATATTATTTTATTATAATTTTATTTCTGGTTTTGTATTATATTTTTGAAATTAGAATAATATTTTCTTGACATCTCTTCTTTTTTTAGGGTTTATAATTGTTAAATATTGTTATCTAAATTATTAGGTTCCAACGATTATTAGTGTTTTTTGGTTTGGTATTCAAATTTATTGTGTCATATTATTGTATAAGAATTTTCTCATTTTATGGACTATATATATATATCATTTAATCATTTAAAATATAATACGAAATTAAGTAGTTATTTCTATTAATATTTTTAATCCATTTAATTTGACAAGAAAAAAATTCAAAAAATAATCAACTAAGATATTATTAATATATAAATGTCTTATAATTAAAATATAAATATATGTTTTTATTTATATATATTATTATATTTTGTTGAATATATAATTAATTAATTAGTTTTTAATATTATAAATAATATATTATTTCATTCCAAAAATATATTCCAACTTGTATGTTAATAGTAAGTTAATATTTTAATTTTTCTCAATTAGAATTTCCTAAATAGATTAAATTGATATGATCATTAAATCTCAAAATTTAATTACATTTTTCTCAATAAATAAACATTTTTAAAAAAGACAATTATAATTTATATTTAATTTAAACATGAATTATTAGTTAATTTTTTTATTAACATCCATCAATTCATTATTATGTTGTATAGTTTAAGTACGTATATAATATCATTGTATAATAAACTTCTCTATATATATTAATGTAATATACAATTGTAAATAAAACATTATTGTCCTATGTGTAATATATTAATATAATTCCTTGTGTTGCTTCACAAATTCACATTTTCATTGTTATTTGCAACATTTCTCTACTGATTAGTTGAATATTAAATGAAATATTCATATTTAAAATTTGATGGATTCATGTTTATTTGATGTAATTTCATTGTACATATTTAATGTTATTTTGATTTTGTGAAATTAATATTTATTTCAATTTTCATATTGTTTTTTTAAAAATAATTTGAGAAACTAAATTGTTTAGTTTAATATTGTACATTATATTAGTAAATTAAATTTTTTATTTTTTATTTTAGGATTTATATTTCAGAAAATTGTTTTCTTATTGTTATTAGGATTGAATATTTAATAATTTTTTTATGATTTGGTTTTTATTTATTATTTATTTTAATTAAATGGTTATTTTCATACATGATATTTCATTATATTATATAACTCTCTATATATATTATATAATTTTATAAAAAATTATATGTAAATTAATTGGTGATTTTTTAATTAGTAAACTATTACAGTGTATAATATATATGTTAATATAAAATTGAATTATAACTAATATAGTAATATATATTAATATATAATTATAATAATTTAATAATATATTATTAACATGTCATTATATATTAAAAAAATTATCTATATATTATTTCATTTTAGAAAATATATTATTTGGTATTTAATTATAAATATTGTTGTTAATATTATTTTTCATATTAAAAATAAATATTAATTAGTAATTTAATTGATGTTAATATTTTATGAGAGATAAATTTACATTTCTGGTAATTAATTTTAACTTTATAGTATATATATAATTATATTGTTTCTTTGCATATGATGAAATTAGGTATATATTTTAATATAATATTGCATTTTTAATAAAATATTATTACTTTTTATTTGATATATTAATATATCAATATTCATTTCATTATGACTTCCCATCATTTTATTTTTTTTCCTCTATTCTCTACTAATTAAAAATTATAATGGAAATAATAATTTATTATGGTTTTTGGTTTCAAATTTATTTGATGAACTATCGACATTATTATTTATCTAGTAATTTTATTCAATTAACATCTCAAAAAACATGGTCAATCAAATGTGGGAGTTTGTATACCATAGTGGTTAAATAGTAGATGAGAAGTAATGGATTATGTATATTGGTAGTCATGTATGATTAATAGATGATACATGATGTGAAACAATGAACACAACTAACAGTAATATTCATTATCAATTAAATCTTATTGAGAATCAATGTATATCAACATTAATTTATATATTTATTCAATGTAGGGATTATATATATTACACGAGTTATCATTTGTAGGATGATAATGATTTAAGACATTAATATGATACATATCATGATAATTTTAGGCATAGTTCCATGTAAAAGAATTTTAATGTTATTATAAATGAAGATAGAACCCAAATCGAACGAAACATACCAGGCGCTAGTGAATTTTCTGAGGTATAAATTTTACATCTAAGAGGGGTTTTCAATGTGTAATAGGAGAAGGTAATACATGTCAAGTAGAAACATTATTTCATATTTCATTACCTGTAGATATTCCTGCAAGAACTATTGTTATAGTTTACCAAAATGTTATTGTGATTAATGATACTCATGACATTCATTTATTGTATGAAGAAGTATCCCAATGATAATATGATATGATGTAAAACAATTAACCACAAATACAACACACATGGATAGAGAAAAAATCACATGATATTACGCTAGTTTTTCCTAAGTTTGATTAGGATATAATGAGACTAATATCTGAGTTGTCATTTATTTTCCATCAATGAAATCATCGATTGATGAATGATTAATTATATGATAGAATATATTATTATAGAAAATAGTCATAATAAACAATGTTAACACATTACCCTGTAAAGGGTCATTACATTTATCTTTTATATGATTCTATGAGATATGAATTTTCTATAAAATGTCAACATTTTGGGGCCACATGCAAGATTTTATTTGTGTGATATCCATGTTAGAAATTCAACTTGTTATTAAATTTCAAAAAAAATTCATAGACCACAAACATCATTGAATCCAAGGATGACCCATGATCATTGTCACATCGATTCATCATTCATATGATATGTAATTATTGGTGTTATTTGAGTTAATCAAAATTTTCATTTCATCTTAATAATGGAATTAATGGAGAATGAGTACAGATATAAAATCATTTACATAAAGGCATGACCTACAAAGTAGAAAAATTTTGTCACGGATTATGGAAATTGGGAAACAACGTTTTAGTAGTTTTCTTATTTAATTGAGATATTGAATCAAATATTTTTTTTTTATCAATTTATAATATTGGATAATTTGGTGATCAATCATATCTCTATTGAAAAATTATAATTTCATCAGTAATATTAGGCATTACAGCAGTACCTCACTAAAAAATATTATTAAAAGTGGATGGAACTTTTCTACATAGAATTTATTAAGGATTTATTTAAATTTTATTAAATCAGTTTTGAAAATGATTTCCCATGACAGTATCATGTTTAATAGTAGACAAGAAAGACATAGACTCTAGGATTTGGTTTTTCTATTTTCTGAATGTTCCTATAACATCTTATAATGTGATATTACTTATTTATTATCACTGTTATTCTATAAGAGAAACAGTTAATATCGAGCATGTTGGATGGATTCCCCTTTTCCTACCATCAGTATTTCATGAGGCCTATATTTAGAAATTTACGGATAAAATATCATGAAGCCATCATGAAAAAATGAAATCATCAAATTGGAAATTAGATATCATTTTCAAAAAAATCAAAAAAAAATTCTATTTTATATCAATGGTCACATTTTAAAATTTTCCATGCATTCCATTATGAAATTTGAACAACGACACCTATAATTCAATCAATGAAAAGAAAAAATATGTTATGAAAATATAGATTATATAAGTACATGATTTTCTAAACAAATAAGACATGTTTAATGTATTTTTCTCCTGGGATGAGATGTGTTCACATAACTACAAACATTATTGAATGCATTAATGGTGTCTTCAAGGGGGTTATAAAATTTCAATTATGAGAATTTTTTCTCATACATTTCATAGAGACCACAAATTCGTTGTTGATTTAGTTGATGATGATGAGAATGAATTAATGTAGGGACATTGTTACTATAGTCTTTTGGAAATGAGATTGAGGTAATCAAACTCAATCCACATTAAACAAATCATGTTGTTTTCATATGAAACGAAGTCAGGATGATGTGGAAAAGGGTCAAGATCCACTAACCAATTTTTCTAATAATGTTATGACTATTTTACTTGTGATATGAACCAAATAATTTGTTTTTATTTTCAATGTTTATAAGATGAAATTATCACAAGTACTTGTATCGTGTTCTCATCTTCACCTATCATGGAATAGTTTTGTTGATCTGCTGTATAGACTCAATGAGTTGATATATTTGTACAATGTAAAGTGTATCCCATTTGGAGATATATCAATATCAAATAACCCTATTCATATTGTAATTTCTTTTCTCAAACCATCATGTTTACATATAAATGTTCATCTAAAATATTCATGCACATTAATCAAAATAGATTGTTCTTAGTAGATAGGGATGCGATAACAACATGGAAGGTGTAGGGAAGATGGACATAGTTAAAAACTATTCCATCATAATTATAACATTTAAGGTTCTTCATTACTCCATGCTTGATATTTTTTACTATGGGTTGATAATTTAAGTTGTTTAACATTCGATGTATAAAGTATTATCATATCAAGGATTTCATTATCTCAAATTTCATTCCACTCAATAGATATATTATATAAATTCTTTAGGTTTTTACAATTTCCTTATACATTTATATAGATTGAATCTAAAAATCAACATATGTTCCCCAAGGACCCATTCCTTCTTTTTGCAAAGTCTGGGAACATATCACAGTATTTATGGGATTCTAATAAGGAGAATATGTTGAATGACCACAAGTACCATCAATTAAACCATGATATCCCACTAGATCTAATCATCCATTATTTTTATCAGTATTGGTGATATTGGTTGAGCATGTATCGATATATACCCATAACTATTATAGTCATATAGGATTATGTTGAGAATTGGAGACCCATGCTACATAAATATAATACACCTCATGGGGGATGATGATTATATTACAACATGTCACATTATTGTTGGGTATCCACATTACTGGTGATGTTGTTATTGTTCTAATTTTCTACGACTATGATTAAATTTTATACATATATTTAGATTTTGTATTACTAGACTCATTGGGGACCCTTAGTGTTGTTATGTTTTGGTTTCCCTAGATGGAAACCCATTTCCACTCCATTGATCTAGTTGAAAATAAGGTGAAAATAATGATATATGTCTGAGATTTTTTTTGATTAATATATTCTCATAACTTCAAATATCTTATGTTCATCTGATACACCTACCATTTATTAGATATTTTCACTTTGCTGGGCAGTATTGCTATGGTTTACCATGTCCTCCACATCTATGTACTGATTTGTGATGGGCATTATGCATGATGGCTTAAGGGGTTGGTATTTTTTGGTTTTTATTATAATGGTGGTGATGGATATGATTACATACCCTTTCACCTAAGTTAGTATTTGATTTACAATTTTATGCATTATGTAATGGTCCTTTTTCTAAGAGGTTGATTAAATGATAAACAGACAAAATTATTAAAATATTTTATCGATTTATAAAATTTTTGGAATTTGCAAATATTAAATTCTTAGGTGGTCCACTCATATATATATTTATATTTTCCCATTCATTTCATTTTATATTTTTTTTATGTTATTTGATCATTTTTCGATAGAAAAGGTATGAAAAGATATTGGTTGATATAATTATGTGTTATTTGTTCAACAAATGGTCAATTCTATTTCACTCTATGTTGATTTATTGGATTCCATATAAAGATGATCTTATGAGACATATTTTAAATTTTTTTATGATTAAGAAAAATCATTCTACCACTGTGCTTCCACTAATAAATTATCATAATGTTGATCGGAACAACATTATTGGGTTATGTGGCATTTCAGATATCGAAATCCCATTCTGGGGCCTCCGAGATAGGTTATAGAGGTTCACAATGTTAAAATATAGAAAAAAAATATTGATATAGGCATATTATAAACAATCCATACATATTCATATAGGATTCATGTGAGCGGTATTGTGGTAATGGTTTCGTTGGAATACATCATCATCATCTCTCCCATAATGAGTATATTCTCTATTATATGCAGGTGAACATGCAATTTTTCCATCCATTTTGATGGTCATATTTTACATTTTAAATTTATTTTTTTCACACTTCATTATTATTAATTATGAATTTGATAATTTATTATTTATTTTTTAATATTGATGGGATCGGTCCGATTTGAGATATGATCACACCCGAGAAATGATAAAAATTTATTTTTGATGAGTTTGGATATGTTCTTCAGTCGATGATATGTGTGTTACACAGTGTCATGGAAAATATCTATTATGTAAGATAGAGCTCCTAAAAATAGTACAATAAACAAGAGGCCACACTCAATCAATCATGCATCAATTTGGACTGACCTCTTCACTAACATTTTTCACATCCTTCCACTTCTAGGATGAATCCAAATACCACTAGACAGCCACGAAATTCACCTTCCTCTTAATACAGGGTATCGTCTATGACATTCCCAACAAACTCATATCTAGAGAGGGTAATTACTACAAAACCCACAAACTAAAACATATTTATTTTCATGGCACCATCCAAGGAAATGACCATGAATCCATATTCGGAGAGGGGTACCACAACATTGCAATCGACATGATCTTCCTTATCATATGTGGCAATATCCCATATATTCCACACACTCCCTTCTCCATAGTGTTTCAATGATTATGGATTTATTTTAGATATTTTAACCCTTATTCCATATGTAGATCATGTAATGCCACATTCCACAGATTATGGGACTAGTTCGATGTTCACATAGTGATTTTACTTGACCATGTACATATATAAACTACTTTATTGTTCATCACTCAAGTGGATATGAGACTATTTATAGTTTTGTTGCTAGAACAACAACTGGGGACATCACATATGTAGTTATTACTGAGAGAATCACACCTTTGCCTTAACATGATAACACTCCATGGTTCTTATAAAACAGACAAGTCTATATTGGAATACTATCAAAGATCTGAATTGTGGGACTCGACGACACCTACATACCCATATATATTGATGATGTCTTACTCATAAATATCATTTCCATTAAAATTTAAATTATTTATAGTAATATATGTTATTCATTTTAAATCGGTTGATTTATTATTTAAGGAAACATGTACCTGACTTTTATTCATTATAAACACATTATTTAGTGATTTCAGGTGCAACCCAAGTTATATTGACACATCTTCTTCTCATACATGTAAAAAATATTACTAACATAGTTTGTATAATATTTCACATTAATTATAAATAATTTTAAATTTTTTTAACCATTATATATATGGTTTAGTGTTTTAAATTATTAAAAATGAATATCAAGTCATCTCTGGATACAAGCACCTTTTTTTGACACACCTCCAGATACTATATTTAAAAAATATACACATGGTTTTTTATGATGGATTTCATTGAAACATGATCTCATTTTGTTGTTTTTCAATATGTACAACATGAATTTTACATATTCATTTTTTAAGAACACTTTTTTAGTCCGTTCGAGAAAATCACATGTCTTATTGATGTGCCATCATCTTTCACAAGACATAGATTAATATTACGAAAATTTAATATCATTTCACTTCAATTAGATAGTTTATTGAAGTGATTTAAATATAAAATACATGTATTCGTTTTTATAATTCCATAAAATTCTTTTTGGATCATCTCGGAAAAAACAAATCATTTTGACATTACATATATTACTATATTTCAAAAATCCCTATATGTTTATTGTCCGATGATTTCTTAGGAATACATGATACATTATTTTTTAACACTATATCAATTGTTTTTATTGACCATTTTTAATGAATTTTGTATTTATTCATTTTGGAAACGTTGCATGTCGCATTGACATTCGAGCTACTTGAACATGTCGAAAATAAATATATGACCAATTTGATAATATTTAACATCAATTATAAATCATTTATTATAGTTTTTAAAAAGAAAAACATCTTTAAAATTATTAAATTAATAGAAAAAAATATACATTGTCTTAGGAAAATGAATCCTCATTTTGATGCATAATTTTTTCTTATATTTTGAAAAATATACACATAGTTATTTTCTTGTGATTTCATAGTTATCGAAGCTCATTTGGTTATTTTTGACTCAATGTAAATTGTATTTAAGGATCATGATTTCTAGGTACTCTTTATATAGTCAGTTTGATCACATTGCATGTTAGATTTATTTTATTACTTCTCATACATGTGTAAACAATTAAAGAAATATTTCCTAATATTTCATCAAAATTGGATATTATTATATAATGTTTTAATATTCAAACCCACGTGTTAGAGTTTTAAATTATTAAAAAGGGTTTTTAGTAACATATGGAAAATGGAACCTCTGTTTGACACATCTTCAATTCATATATTTTTTAAATCAATATATGATTCTTGTTTAGAAATGCTACATTAACGCGTACTCATTTGTTCAGTTTTTACAATATAGTGGATAGTTTTAATGGCCTCCATTTTCTTTAAACCACTTATTCTGTTAATTATTGCACATCACATACTATATTTCAATACCGTCTAAACATACAAATAAAAAATCTTTTTATTAGAATTTTAATTATATTTCACATTAGTTGGGTATTATTTTCTATGGTTTTGACTATCAAATGCATGATTTACTATTTTAAATGATAAAAAATTGTTTTCGGTAATCTCGAGAAAACCACACCTTTGGTTGACACACATTCGGTTTCTATATTTCTGAAATAAATATGATTTCCTAGAAATAGTTGATCATTTCGTTGGTTTTTACTATACGGTGCATGTTTTAATATACTGTCATTTTCTATGAACTGTTTATTCAGTTAGATTGACAAAATTGCATGTTGGATTGACATGTTTCCCACTATAACACATTATAAAAATTCATAGATAAATTTTATAATATTTCAAGTCATTTAGAGATCATTTTAGATGTTTTTAATGAAAAAATAAACAATTTAGAGTTTTAAATTAAAAAATGAATTTTTAGTCATCTCAAGAAAATTACTAGTCAGTTTTACATTATTTCAGTTCATATATTTAAAAAATAAATATGTGTTTGTATTCATATGATTTCACATCACTTTTAGCTCATTTAATATATTTTCTCTTTTTATATCACGTTTTAAAATTTTTATATTTTACAATAAATCATTATTCAGTTAGATTGAACACATTTCATGTCATAGTGAGACATAGTCTTCTCAAAAAAATAAAAACTAATCCTATTACAATTTTTAGAATATTTTACATTCATTGGACATCGTATTCATGAATTTTTTAGTTTGTGGAATTGTTTTTTGGATTAAATTATGATAAACATATTTTCGTATAACATTGGATAACGAAACGTCATTTGAAAAGTTTTTCAATTCCTATATATAAAAAATCAGTATATGTGTATATTTTATGATTTCATAGTAATACATGATCATTGGCTTGTTTTCACTATATGTTGCTTTTTTTTAATAACCATCATTATAGTATGTTTGACTACTACTCATGTCGGATTTATGTGTTCTAAACATACACAAGTAAATATTAATTCTATGATATAATTCCTAATATTTCATGTTAATTGGAAATTTTTATCTAGGGTTTTATTAGTAATTTTTTTATTGTATACTACTAAAAATTAATTTTCATTCCTCTCGGGGAAATGGAACTTCCATTTTCCATGATGTTAGTTATTATATTTCCGAAATAAATATATGGTTTTTGTACAATTATATCATTGTAATCTACATGTTGGTAAAAGATTAATGTGATGAACATGCAATCAAAATAATAGATAACATGCTGGAGAATTAAAAGCATATCCCTCGAAGATAAAGAGGATTCACATCAACCCAATAATAAATGTGCATAATAATAAAGGATGACACGAAAAAATTACATGGAATACCCCAAAAGGGAAAAACAAGGGACTTATTCTAGAATTAGTGGTCCACTAAAATCAAGAGGCACATAGTAGATACTCTCCAAATGTGGAAGGAATCACAAATTTAATACTAAATAATAAAAATAGTGTATCAATGTTGGAGAGAAGGAATAATGATCATCAATAAAAGGTGGTCTAAAATGGTATTTTCCATCAAAATTGTTGGTGTGTTGAAATACCATGTCACTTACATCATATATATGGAAAACATCTTCATAAAAATATGTACCAATGTTAATCTTGTCCCCACGTGAAGATGAACAATGGGTGACCCAAAACTTACCATTTTTTAAAATCGAGTATTGCACCCAAATATTCTCAATTTGAATAGATTCAAAACACAATCCCCTTCTGCCTCAAGTGTTTATCACGACCAACCCTTCATTCAGTTACCAAGTATCAAATTTTCCATAGGGAAATCTATTGGTCAACATGTGTGACCCGTTGTCATCAATTTTGATCTTCCCAAGCTCAAACTATCTATAACCTTGTACTTTGAACATCCAATGATATTCAACATCAATATGTTTTGAAAAGCCATGAAAAAGTGGAATTGATTCCCAAAAAATAGAACTCTCACTATCACAACATAAACCAAACCTTTCAAGATTAAAATTAAGCTCTTGAATAAATGATTTCTTACAGAAAAATTATATTCATGCCTTTGTAGATGCAATAAAATCTGACTCTATGATAGATAAAGTAAAACATCTCTTTAATCTAGACTTCCAAGATACCACTCCTCATGATAAAGAGATCAAACAACCTGTTGTATCCTTCCTCAAATTGATATCTCCTTCCATATTTGAATCATTATTTCCAAAAAGAATAGGTTACCCTTTTCCAAAATGTATTTTCAAATTTGATGTACCACGAAGATAATAAAAAATATTCATCAGCAGTCTCCAATTATTTCATCCTATTTTTCATATAATACAAATTACCATAGAAAAAACATTTTTTATATCATGTCTAGTACATATTATAGCATATATCAAATATCTAATGACAAATGAATAATACATGGGATTCATATCCATTCAGTTTTCTTCAATCGATGGTGAATGACTAGTACAGAGCATAATATATAATTCAAGTGGATTACTAAGCACATTATATTTTTTCTATATAAATTCTTTGAAAAAACATCTCACTTTATCTATCTTGATATATCCATAACTACATAGACATCCTATATTATGAGAAAGAAATTTCATAAATCTATGGTGATTGCCTGATGTCATTAATCACCAATAATAAAGAAATATCGTTCTTGAGTATATCACTTCTAGAATCATCATGACAAACAATGTGAATATCATAAACATAAAGAAAAAATATAATAAAATCATCATCAATAAATCATTGAACAAAAAAATATTGATCAGAATATGTATTCATGAAACCCTAATGAAAATATTCATAATCAAAAAATTTATACAATTGCCTCAGAGTTATCTTAAATCCATAAAATATATTCTTCAACTGGAAGACATGATTCTCTTTAATTGTTTCAAAATACCCCTCTATCTTTTCAATATAAATATCTTCTCCTAAATATCCCTAGATGAAATCTATCTTTACATCCATATTCTTAATAAGTAGATCCAATATTGAATCCAAACCATAAACTACCCAAATTTAAGAAATATTAAAAATATGTGGGAAAATAGTATCCAAATCATTAATATTATTAAGATGGAAGCCTTTAACATCTATCATTTCCTTGAAACATGGAACAGAAATTGAATACCCATTTTTAATCTAATAAATCCACCTGTTATTCAAAGCTCGCTTATATATTGATATATCATCAGATAAAAATTATTGTTGGTGTGAAATGATGTCATCATGTCATTCATTGACATAAACAATTTATCATTATGTTCAATTTCATTGAATCATAAAAATATTTTTCTTCTCCCCATTTAACACGGAGTACATACTAATATGGTGAATACTGGGTAGATATTTTACCATTCTGAGATGACCACTATTGTGGATCTGACGGTTCATTAACAAAACCTATAACCAGATCATTAGATACAAAAGGTGCATCATGAAACATAAAATCCAACCACTTCACCCTTAGCTTCATTTTACAAATCCACATGGAAATCAAAATCAACAATATGTAGTAAATGTGAATTAGAACCTGGAAAAAGACTAAAAAAGCCATTGAATGTTGGGGAGTTAGATTTTTCTCCTAATCAATGTCTGCCATAGTCTGATACACATTATAAACTTCTTCACAACATCTTTAAAACCCCTTAAATGGTGGATCATAGAACCTATACACAAAGGTATCATGTTTACAGCAAATAAAAATATACTGGAATTTATTTAAGTAGATATTGTATCTTTCATATATTGGATGATGACCAAAATCATTGCAACAAAAAACACATAATTGATTGTACGTTATCTTTTTTCCATACACAAAATAATTGGTATTGTCTCTATGTAAAGACACATAAGGTTATAAATCTATAATATATGTTTTAGAATGAAAAATCTCACCACAGAACATACTAGGAAACATTTCTTTCCGAATGAAAACAACATACTCTTTCCAACCAATTGAGGTTCATCCACTCACCCACACCATTTAGATTAGTTGTCAATGGAGGATTATACTGATGTTGAATACCTTCATTCCATAAATACTATTAAAAAATAACAAAATACTCTCCCTAATTTATTGTACAAATAATTTTCAATAACAATCCTAATTCTCTGTCAATAAAAACCTGAAATTTTAAAAAAACTAAGAACCTTAATTTTTTAATTCAAAGGATAAACCCATGGATTAAGTGAGTTGTCAAAAAAATGTCACAAAATAAATACTTCCAGTAATGTTTTTAGATTTCAAAGGACCCAAATAATAAAATGTACTAATTAAAGTACAAATGACTTCTTGTGCAGAGAATGACTATAGAAACTCACTGTACTCTATTTTCAAGGAATAAAATGACCATAAATGTCCAATTTGACACTAATAGAATATATAAGAATATTAATCATTTCCAAATATCCAATACATGTCTCAATAATGTGATTTATCCACTAATTAAAAAACATGGTTGAAATACAATAGTCAATAATTCAAGTAGTATGACATGAAATAGAATCACTAGTCTAGTACAAACCTAACTTCTTCTTCCCATGAGGCACAGTCAAATATAACTTGAAAAGATTCCACAAGAAATTTTAAAATGTATTAATTATCCCATCATCATCCTAAACACTATTTGACATATGATTCAACTGACCCTCTGACGCATGGAGATCATTCTTTAAAATTAGTTTACTTCATGTACTAGTCTCTAAAAAGACATACCAGATACCTAAAAACAACATCATGAATATAATTATTAATCTATAAAATCCAAAAATTACCTCAACTATATAATGTAATGAACTCCTTATTTTATGTCACATAAATATACGAACAACTATTTACAACCCATAAAATATAAACATAAGCAATATTAATTGATTCATAATCAATAACAAGATCACCCTTATAGTGGTGACATCATGATCTTATCCCTCATCCATTCTTATTAATATATATTAAATCATTCTATTTTATAATATAATATGATAGAAAAATAAATTACAATTATATTTTGTATCATAATGATGACATTAAAATTTTCCCTACTTCAACCTAGATTTTTTATTTCCATTTATCTTACCTCGACATCTTTGTTATTGTTCATGGATTTTCCCCCAGTTATCTATGACTAAAATATCTGATGAAGATTTCTCTTAAGTGTTTCTTATGACCACTTCATTTAAAAGAGCTGACATAAAAAAATTAAATGTAATAGAACAATTAAGAGTTGGACTTGTTAGAGTAACATGTAGATTCTCTAAAGAATAGGATAAATTGTTATAAATAAAAGAACTAAATCATCATATTAAAAACTGAAAACCATGGAAAAATAGATATAAAAATGTATATGGACACAAATAGTTAGTAATTGACATAGCTTATTTTTACATAATATTCATCATTTTAGTAGAATAAACTATTTATTGATTCCTATCTAGTAAGCATAGGTAGTCGAAATATTTCCCCACAATGTAATGGAATGAGATATTTTGAGAATGTGGCTAATCATGTGGTCTTAGACCCATTGGTGATTGAATTCACAAACCATCTCATACTCGATACCAATTTCATTATATGAAATACCTTTTGGATTCACAGTACTATACCCCCGAAGATTCATTTTCTTGAAAAAAAGACGATCCTTCATTTTTAGTCTCCACATTTGGTAGTTGGAACTGTTAAAAAATCATCTGACATTAATTTTCTTCCTTAATTAATATGAAATAAGAATCCAATCCCTCTAAAAATGAAATCTGGAAAGGAGGAATGTGATGAATGCGTAAAAAAAATCAAATAGAATGTTCACACAAAATTAAGTTCATTCCCTTGAAAAATATTGAAAGAGTACAAACCCAAGAATAAATGTCCATAATAATATAGGATGAAAACATTAATTTTTTTTGTGGAAAACCCAAAAAAAGAAAAATCGTGATACCTTGCCCAGAAATAGGAATCCACTAAAATTCAGAGGTTGATGGTAGTGACATCCCAAAAATGGAGGGGATATCAAAAATAATTTTAAAGTATAAAAATAATTAATCAATGATTAATAGTAGGAAAATTTATAATCAAACAATGGGAATCACAGAATGGGATTCTCCCTATGTTTTTTTTGTGTTTATTATTTCCATGTCCCTAACTCCTTTAATAAGGAATGTGTCTACATCAAAAAATTTATATTCATCAATCATGTCTCCAGGTGAAGTTGAAAAATGTGTAAACCAAAACACGTCATTTTCTAAAATCATGTATTTGAACCACGTTTCATCCTTTTGAGGAGGATAACAACACCGAGCTCATTTGGTAATTTTTTACATAGTGGCACACATTTTGGAATATCATCATTTTTAAGAACTCATTATTTTTCCATTTCAATCACATAAAATATTGGATTAATTCACATTCTTCTCACACATGTAATATATAATTCTAGCATATTTTTTAAAATAATTCACATCAAATGGTTATCATTTTATATGATTTCAATATTCAGACAAATGTTTTAGGGTCATAAACTATTAAAGATGAGTTTTTGATCATCTCAGGAAAACAACTCATCAATATGAGATTACAAAAATTATTATATTTCAAAATTAATATACGGTCTTTTCATAGGATTTCATATCAATATAAGTCATTTGTTTGGTTTTTACTTTTTTACGCACATTATTGACAACATTAATTTTCTATAAACTCTAAATTTAATTAGTTCGATCCCATCACATTACAAATAGATATATCATATGCTCATACATGTGAAAAACAATTCTATGAAATCTATCATCATATTTCATATCAACTGTATATAATTTTCTACATTTTATACTATCAAATTCATGTTTTACTGGTTTTAATTACTAAAAATGTGTTTTCACTAATATTTTCTAAACCACACTTGTCATTGATGTTACTTTGGATTTTATATTTCAAAAATAAATATATGGTTGATTTCATATAATTTCACTAATATAGGAGTGAAATTGGTTTGATTTTTCCCTATGACAGACATTTTTTAATTTCTGTTTTGTATATGGTGTAGGGATATGTATATAATCATTCGAAAGATAATGTATTTACCGAAGAATATTTAACCTTTTCTATTATACTTCATTAAGATTTTATTTAAAAAATATGATTATATATTTATATTTTTTTGAATTTAATATTCTAAAAAAATTTGGGATTTATGTATTATTATTATTTTAAATATATTTTTTTTGGAAAACCTATTCTCTCCCTATTGAGTATTACACACTATCCAAAAAACCTAACATTTACATTTTAAAAAATATATTTTCAAAATTTATTGTATAAATAAAATCATGTTGAAATTTAAAATATTGACATGCAAATAATATAATAATTTCAAATAATATAACTGTAAATAAAAAATAAAAATACGTAATTTAAAATATATTATTTTGAGAGAATAAAAAATTTAAAGTTATGGATTGAAATAATAATATTTTGTTTTATTGAAACTACATTTCATTAATTTTTTTAATGGTTTTTTTATTTTATATTATTTTTCATACTATTAGTCCCATTTCCAAATTAATTTATATATTATTTATACATTATAAATTATAGGCTTTCAAAGTCACCTACATGAAGCATTATTTTAATTCGAGTGGGTTCTTTTGAAAGAGTATAACATATAAATTATAATTACAATCCAAGTGAAATTTCACATAGTGAATAAACATATAAAATTTTTTGAAAAATAAAAATGATTACAAAAATATAATAAAAAACTATTTTAATTAAAATAACCATTAATTTTTAAAAACCTAATATTTACACTTCAATGAAATCAATTTCATAGTTTTTATTTAGTATTATATTATTAATTACATTATTGATAATTATTATTAATTAATTTATAATTATATATTATGAAATGAATTATTAATAATTATTAAATATAATAATAAATATTTAAAATTATTTTAATAATAATTTTTTATAATATTTTAAATAATATAATTACGAATTTTACAATTTATGTATTTAATAATATCCTTTGATCTAACTATTCCATAAAAAATAAATTATCAAATAATATTATTAAATATAAATATTTAATATCTTATTAATTAAAAAAATTAATTAACATTTTCTAAAAAATTAATTACTAAAGTAATAATCCCAAACACAAACACATATTTTATCATAAAAATTATTATATATTTAAAAAATGCAAGAAATTAGGATTCTATTCGGAATAACATCATAATTAAAATAATATTTAAAAAGTTGCTTTTTGGAAAAGGTTCATTTCCACAAGAAGGATCTCTCTGACAGAGCGCCATCTTCAGGATTCTTATAAATGAGGCACTCTCCGAGAGGGAACACATTCTTCTAAAAAAACACCCATCGATTCCATGTGTAGTTTGAGTATTTTTTCCCTAAATAATATTTTCTTGAACTTTTTTTCCTTTATATGAGAAGAACACATATAAACTATAAAATAAGCCAAGATAACCTCAACACCACCATTGTGTACAATGAAATATTACTCTCAGTTAATACGAATGAGAAATGATGCTTCGACTGGATATGAAATCTCTGTCTTAATAGAATTTGTCTAGTACGCTTTTGTTTCATTTTTCTCATCCACTCATATGCCCTAAAATTCCATTTCTGTAGTCTCTAGGGACTTTTGTTCTCAATTTCCAATGCAACGCTCTTTGGTCCTCCTTTTCCATTTGATTTCTGGATTCTGGGTTTAGGCATCATTCACTACCAGATAGTGATAGTAGAAACAACAATCTTCCTCCACAATTACAATATAATATTTTATTTCGAAATTTTTGTTTAATTTTTTCTATACTTGCCTATTTATGAAATTTTTAGGCATTCAATTTAATAAAATTATATTCGAAAAATATCAAAAAAAAATTAGACATGTTTTCTTGAAAATTGTCATCTACATTAATTTTTAATGCATGTGGATTTCTAAAAAATCACTCGCCTTAAATAACAAAATAAGAAATAAATTTAAATAAAAAAATTCAGAATTTTACATTCATAGTGATATTTGTAGGTCATGGTGGGTGGAGAAAGGGATGAAATCGAATGACCACACATCCAAAATCATTGAGAAAAGGGCAAGGAGGGTTATAATATCGTTGATGCCCTAGAGTGAGTAAAATTTGTGTTGTGTGAGACAGAAAGAAGCATGAAAGACTTAAATAGAAGATTTAATGGGCGACGAATCCTAGACACTTTCGGTGGAACTCCA
This sequence comes from Viscum album, assembly GCA_963277665.1. NCBI lineage: Eukaryota > Viridiplantae > Streptophyta > Magnoliopsida > Santalales > Viscaceae > Viscum > Viscum album. The sequence goes on from OY728164.1 coordinate 1,882,546,761, forward strand.
GTGCATCTCCCACAAACCATCCATTCCTATAACATTTATTAGTATTGAAAATTTTTAGAATGTATAATTAATTTTATCATTTTTAATCAATAATTATTTATGTAATATTTGTTATTTTTTTAATAAACACAATTTTATTTTATATTAATTTAATTATTTCATTTGTGTAGAACTTTTATCAGTGTTAAAAATGTGATGATAACGAACCCCTTTGTGGGCGTCAAAAAAAGTACTCATAAAGTTTCCCATTACTAATTGGTAAAAAGTTGATGATAGAAGTTACCCTTTATCAGTGCATGTTTTAGCACTCATAAGTGGAACCTTTATTAGTGGTTTCTGCTAGAATTGACAAACAAAAGTGTTATTAAAGACTAGTTTTGTTTTAATAATAACATTTCTTGTTGTAATTTTTTTTCAATGTATTTTTCAAAAAGTTAATTTTTATTATTAATTTTTTTCAATATTTTTTTTTCAATTATGTTTTATTAGTAAAATTATATTTTAAAATTAAATTTTGATTTTATTTATTCAATATATTATGGGTATAATATTTCTTAGGTGAAAAGGTTATGTTTCTAATCATCAATGGTAGTTCTATGACAAATAATGTAGTATAATTATTTTTTTTAAATTATTTTTTTTGATCACTCTATATATTTCCTTTATATATTTTATGTATTATTTATATTGTTCTTATAGTTTATATTATATAGGCTTCACTAGTTAACAACTAGAATCACAATATTTTTTTTGTTTCATTTGAGCGACCATAAAAACATAAAAAAATATAATATATGCTCAATCAGAAATAAAATAAAAATATCAGCTAATCAAATGAAAATTTATAAAAAATGGAAATATTTTCATCATAATAATAAACATACAATAATATATGAAATATAAATCCTTGTTGTTTCAATAGAAAATATTTACAATTTAAAATAACTATGTATCTCAAAAATCATATAAAATATATATTATTTTTAAATTGAAAAGAAATTTATGACAAGAACCAAAAAATATTAACAAACTAAATATTGAAATGATTGCAAAAAAATAATTATTATTAAATAATAAGTATTAAATATAATATATGTCATACTAATAATAATTATTTTAGAAATATTATTATTATTATTATTATAAGTAAAATAATTAATAATTAATTACATTAAATAGTAATATTTTTATATTAATCAACATTAATAATTATATTAATATTATCCATATTCATAAATAATAAAATTATGATTATTTACATAGATTTAATATCATGAATTCATTTAATGGAATAATTATTGTGACATCATTATAAAAACATCAATTTAGTTACATCATTATAATGAGTTATTTATCGTTAAATTAATAATATACATACATTATTATCCTAGCATTATAATTCATTGTCATGTTATTGGATGCTTGTATTTTATTTGTATCTATGTGGGTATGTAACCATATTTAATTAATAAAAATAAACATACCATTATGCCAAAATATAAAAAATAATAGTTTAATTACGTAACACAATCAATATTGATTAGTTAATTATTAATATTTTTATTTTTTTATATAACAATATATAAATAATATTTATAAATTCTAATCAAATTCAATAATAATGAAACTAATAATGTGATACTCAATAAAAAATTGTTCGGATTGATTTTTATGAAATTTTTATATATTAACAATAATTCACTTTCAAATAATTTATAATATTATTATCATGACATTATTATCATGAATTTATTAGTCTGGCTATATGATTCAATGTAAATATGCTTGTATTTTTTTAATCTGAGTGCAAGTATAAAAGGAATCCATTGGTGAGACTGATTTATAGAGGGAGTGAACAAATAGTCTCTCATCTTAACCCCCTTAAGATTGCATGCCATGACTCTCTGGATCCCTATAAAATCCAACATTGTCATGGAACTCACACTGGTGCTGGCTAGCCCGACCTTCTAGGTAGTCGAGTACGGTAGTCGTAGCTTGCCAGATCAAGTATACATGTAGGTAATTCATGAAATGTTAATGGCGGCCAATTGTCAGAGCTTCCAGGATGCTAACATGAAAGAGACACAATTGCATATTTTGGAAAGAAATAGGGACTTCATCGAGGATTTCTACGACGATGTTGACCAATATTACTGTGTGGCTCCCAACCACTTCACTGACATCATGGATGACATGTTCAAGGCATACTACTAGGCCAATGTCCTATTGTCGTATCTTTGTCACCTTTGTCACCATTCTCTATATCAACAGGTGGATTCAAGTGAAACACATGACATTATGAAAAAAAAAATTGATTGGAGGGAACCAAGTGATGTAACCTCATAAAGGATCAACACACCTATACTTAATTCTGGGCATTTTCTGTAGTGGAAGACTTATAAGGGATCACCAGAATAAAAATTGGTAATATTGGGTCACTTTCAGAGTATCAACTTGTGGATTTCATGTCCATAAACGATGTATACAAAGGAGGCACCGTGGTATGGGATTTGGACTATGTTTTATAACACCTAGACAATCCTAGAGTGGATGATTACCAATACAAGGCCATGGATGTCACCTATAAGAACCACCATGGCATCCTCTACAACAACCATCAATGACTTCTAATCCATGAAAGCAATTTTTAATGAATCCATGTGGGATTACAATCCTTAGTAGCATGTGACTGTGGAGATATCCAGTAGCGGGAAGAAATTTAGGATATACAATGGTGACACCATTGATGATGACAACTCCAACAATCTGACCCATGCGATGAAGATGGTCAGTTCTGGGATAGTACATGACAGTGTAAAATATTATATGATAAAAACACATGGGGGGAGGGGGGGGATGAGCGATGAAAGATACATGAAGCTGCAACAAGATGTAGAAGTCTGATTAAGGATGTGGGTTGTGGCCTTGCATTGAGCCCATGTGAGTCATACATGTCCCGCTGCATCTTCATGTATCTGCCATCACCCTATCACTACTACATGTGTTTTCACCTTCCTAAATTAACACATACCCATCAATTATTATCTAGTGGGCCATTTTGTTATAGTAATCAATATTGGTGGTGTCTCCACTGTAGTCCCCAAATTCCTTCCCATTCAGGTATATCACCACACACAAAGGTTATCGACACATGGATTGTAGTAGGGATGCCATGATGTTGGCTGGCATAGACTTTAACACATCGATGGTGGCCACATAGGATGCATGCTAGTAATTATAGGTTCCATCCATGGCTGGGAATGGTTAATCATCATCTCTGAATATCCCATTGTGTTGGACAACATAGTCCAATTCCAATACCATGGTGCTTCCATAACATTCGTTTTTCTTCAAACATGCAGTCGACGTGCTGTTTCTCTAAGAGTGACCCTATCTAAGTAGTTTTTATTATCTTGATCCCTAATTTTGACACAACTATAGAAAATTTCCAGAAACATTTTGTAGGTGTGCTGATATTTAATGGGGGTGAAAGCACCATGTTCCCCCCAATATGAATTTGTCGGTATGGTGTCGTCAGCCGTACTGTCAGCCACCTCTAGATATTGAGTTGGGATAATGAGAAATGGAAATGGAAAATAGCCGATGTAGGAGGCTTCAAACTCTTCATCCATGGAAAAAATTGTTTTCCCAATCCCACTATTTAACTACGCTAAAAATATGTTAATAACGATGTACAATTATAAGAACATTTTTAGGGTTGATAAATATACACATTTATTATATCTTTATTTAGTAGTGTTGATAAATTAGTTCATTATCTATGAATTTTAAATGGTATATTTAAAAATAATCATAAAAAATAATGTATTAATATATAAATTTTTAAATGTAAATATATATAAATGTAGTATATATTATTTAATTATGTTTTAAATTTTGATAACTATACATTTTAACATAATATATAAGATATTTAGTAAAAATGTCTTATAATATATATTACAAAATATATTATTAATTACTAATTGTCATTAAATATCTATTAATAATAATATAATAACAATTTGAAGACATAGACATCAACAAATAAATAAGGATCTCAAAAAAGGTGAAATTTTGACACTATCTTCAAATATTCATATATTTTGATCTGGGTGTCCCTTTGAGCTATACCATATATCAAATCAATGACATGGATGAACTCTACTACCTCAATGACATAAATTATCCATTGTCATAATTTTTTAAGGCAATATATTCCCAATGGGACTTGAAATTTTATTTTTTTGTGGATGTAGCCCAATTTTTTAAAATTTTAATGATTTTCAGCCTAGTTTAAGGGGGAGTTTATCCTTTTATTAGTGGGGATTGAATTTATTCATATTACTTTTATTCTATATTTATATTATGATTTATAATTTTATCATTTTTTCCAATGTACTATTATCTATAGTCAACTACCTAACTGTATATATATATATATTTATATAGTCAAACATAAAAATTGAATTTCATAAATAAATAGTCATTCATATATATATATAATACATTTCTCAATATATAAGAGTATAAATAAAATAAAATATCCATTTATTTAAAATAAAAATATAAGAATATTTATATACCTACATAATGTGTCTGGGAGTGTGTATTGTTGTGTCTGTATTAACAAACTAATATATATTATCCATATATTCAAACATATAAATATAAATATAAATATATAATACATGTAAATATAAATAAATATGCATAATTATATATAAATATATAAATATATAATATATATACACATATATGTGTGTTGTATATATTTATGTGTGTATTTATTTATTCATAAACAGAAAAAAATTATGTTTATTTAAATATAATCATATCAATGTATATTAATATGATTAAATATACATATAACACAATAAAACTCAATATATATATATTTAAAGAGATATTAAAATATATTAATATACGACTATTTTATATATATATATTCATCTAACTATATATATATATATACAAACAGATATAAATATATATATAATGAAATTGAGAACAAAACGTGATGGGTGAGTTGTAAAGGTGCGACATGAAATGGGGAGGTCTTAGGTTTGAATTAATGTTGATGTAGCTGTGTGCGGCTGGTGTAGGGGGGTAGATCTGTAAAATGGTGGGGGTGTGTGTTCCTAGAACTTTTAAAGGGGTTGTGTGTGAAAGTGCAGCCATAGCTTCCAACCACTATTGAAAGTGTGCAAATTGCTGTTAAAAAGGGGTCTCTCTGATTTACTTTTATTTTTATTTTTTAAAATTTATTTTTTTCTTTTATCAAATATTCTAAAAAATCACTGATAATAGGGGTCTTTATTAATTTTTTTAGCACTGATTAAGGGGACCACCTTCTAATAGCACCTGGATTATTTGTTATTTTCTAGAACTAATAATTCTTATTTTAGGAATGATCAAACACTAGATTATAGTTGTGTGAGTTTTGTTACATGGTCGGATGGCATGTGATAGTATCATTCACTTCCATTGTTCAAAACATCAATTAACTCGATGTTTTATTTGAATATTTTTAATCGGTCCTCCTTTCTAATAGTCATCCAGGAAGATATAATAGTGTGCCACCATCCTCCTCTCATGGTTCACCTACATGGAGACTAGATTGGGAATGTTGCGGTTGTTAGACCATGACACTGTGAATGTCGAGTTACTAGCACTAGGGCGTTTCCAAGGGAAATAATGTTTATCAGGGGGATCAAAAGATCCAGCATATGAAATCATAAGGGAATACTTGGGAGGGGTCATTTGTAAAAACTATCCTTAAATAAGTCGAATATGTTCTTGCCTTTAATCTCAGCACTCAGATACAAATAAAATCAATGAATCATGACTATGGTTAATATCTTCAAACTAATAAATTTAGGATAATAACATAATTATAATAAAATCATGAAATTAATATTATTACATATTAATAAGGGAATTATTAATAGTGTTATTATTTTTATTATTATTCATAATCATTTATTTCAAAAATTATTATTATGAATCACAATATTTCTTTAATTATTGTTTTAATCATTTAGAATTTCTTTTTATAATTTATTTATTATTATATAGATAATAAAATATATTAATATTTAAGTTGTCAATAATGATTATATTATCTATTTTTTATGAATAACAATATTATTAATTTTAATAATTAAATATGGTAACATAAACACACAAATATTGAAAAAATTCATGCATTTTGGAATGAGAAAACATATAATAATGACTCTATCATAAAGTCATGAAAAAAAGTATTTAATGATAAATACGTAATTATAACAAAGTCAATATAATGAATAATTATAATAAATTTGGGATAATAATGTGATGAATATATTAATAATGTTATTATTTATGAATTCTATTAATAATAATTTAACAATTCATAATGAACTATATAATCATATTGTTATTAAATATATCTAATTATTAAAAGTAGAATTATTATTATTAATTAATAATGTATTGTATTTAATAATTATTATTTTATATTTAATATATTTATGAAATATATTTTATATTCTGATAATTAATATGTTTTATGATCATGTCAAAAATATCAATTAAATATAAATATATTTTATATTTAATTATTTTTTGAGTTACATAGTTTTTTTAAGGACTAAATAATATATTTTGAAGCAATAGTGTCTTGTTTCCTATATGTTAATATTTATTTATTATGCTGATAAAAATATTTCTTTTAAATTTTTATGGGTTTTTTCAATGTTATGAATTTCATTTTGATTGTAGATATAACTCATTTGTTATTAGTTTTCAAAGTCTCTATAAGGAAACACAAAAAACTTATTATTTTTCAAGTTGGTAAATTTTTAATTGTTTAAAATATAATATATAAGTAGAATCCAAATGAAACATTAAACATATATTAAAAAAATAGTTTAAAATATAATTAATTTCCTAAATTTAATATATCAATCTTAATTTTCAAAAAAACATTTATAACTAATTATATATCAAATTAACTTTAGAAAAATTATACGGATAAAATTAGGTGTAAATATAATATGATGATTTTTTTTAAAAATAATTATAATATAAAAAATTAATTGAAAACAACGCTTGTAATGGTTCTATTTATTGGCACTGATAATGTGTACCATTTGTCAACGGTTTTTACCATATATAAATGGTACTATTTACCAATGATTTTTTAGATCCCATTAAGGGATCAATTATTACAAATATTTTAGCTCTAATAAGGTCCAAATAAAATTAAATAATTAATTACATTTAAAAATGGGTTTACTAAAATAATACTTATAATTTTATAAATTAAATAATTATTCATAAAAAATAATAAATTGATTATATTCTATATAAATTATAAATACTAATAAACAGTTTAAAGATAATGTATTGGCATGAGACTCCCTTGACTTCTACCGATGGTGCCTAGGGTTTTTCATCCATAGAGGCACCAAATGAGGTTCTTGTTGCTACTTCCTTTCTCACACAAGTCCAATTCGAGTCACATAGGGGCATCATTGATACTCAACCCCTCTCTGGTCTCTGATCAAGGATACTAGATGAGAGGTCGTATTAATCCAATGAATTCTCCCACACCTCCTCACAGACTAGTGACAATTTTTTTATCACTTGAAGAAGGCGACCTCAAATGACACAATGTAGCTCAACTATCACTATCATGAAGTCATATATATGGATGAAAATCAAGTCATTACCTAGAAAATGTATGGTGCAGAATAGTGTATATTTCAATGAGGTAATTCTGCACACATTCATTCCAGTCATGATTTTCTTCTGGATAGGTTTCAAATTAAGATATTTTTTATTATTGGAAGAGCTGTGCTTACAATTTTTTGAATAACGTGGAGTGAATTATAATTGGAATGGAGAATAATTATTGTTTAAGGAATTAATGACATTAAATTTAACCCCACTAGGAGGGGTCAATTCATCATCATTTTCCCCTATGAATATCTCAAATCCATGGCATGGTGGTTTGGGAAGATCTCCATCAATCAAGAGACATTACGCCTCCAATATTGGGACCCTCGTTTGAATAGATTTTTTGTTTTCAACAAAAGGACTCCAGTTTTAGTATGAATTTTCATTTTGTGTTGAATTTTATGGAATCCATAGATATTGTTTTTTGACATTGTTTCATCAATTGGTACTCCGATAAATCCTGATTGAGCTACATAGAATTCTGTTTTGTATTTGTATGTGCATTCCAGTAGTGGTGATTCTCATCTCATTTCACATAGAATTTGTGACTCTATCTATAGTGGACTTAAATTTTGATCTAATTAGATGTATAAAAAATTTCCCTTTGTTGGGTAGTTTTAATTAGTCCATTGGGAATGTAAATGAGTATTTATGAATAGATTTCTGTTTTTCTACCTGTAATCAGGGAGGTCATAATGTTAATTATTTTAGACAGAGCACAAAATGGTCCAGAATGGGTGGGGGTGCTCTACACCTCACATTGTTATTGATTCTACATATGATGGTTGTCACAATATAATTACTAAAAAAATGGATGCCATTAATTTTGGTATATCTGTGTCAATTTTCCAGAAATTTATAACATGGGCTGATCATGCTAAAGAAGTATTTATAGATGTTGATAACCATGATCCTTCTCACTTATCACCTTCCTTTAATAGTTTGGAGCTGCGTTCATATAGAGATGTTATTTCTCCTCTTAGAGAATTTTATAAACTCTTTAAGGGAGATGGTAATTTTGGTGATGACCCTTTTCATTATAATGTTATTAGAAAAGAATCTACAGATGTTACAACATTAAGGGGAAACTAGAATGCAAGTAGCACAACATCTATAGTAGTGTATCCTATATGGGATCTTGTGGTAGACTCCACATTACATCTAAGACCAACTAATTAAATAAAAATCATGTCCCCTATGTCAAGGGAAAACACTGATAATAATTATGAGTAATGGATACTGAATAAATTGATGAAGATGTAGTGAATAAATTTGTTTATGAAAAATATTATCATGAAAATATTATTATAAAATGTCATGTGAAGGTAAATTAAATTTTATGAAGATACAATTTTGAAGAAAAAACGTTTTATGGGGTGTTTTCCTATCAGTGACAAGAAATAAAATAAATATGAGAGTTAATCTACACTCAACATGATTTAATTGACCAAAAATTTCTCTCAACTGTCATCAAATATGACAAATTTCATGAAAAATTTCACAAAATGTTTTTACTGGATCAACTATGTGAAGGGATGATGATTAAGACAATTTTTTTGAAGTGCATCAATTTCCAAATGATGAATAAATCACTGCTAGTTGGCAGCAACGGTGAACACCTTGTTGCTTCACCATTTCAATATCACATTATATTTAACAAATGCTATTATATTTTTTTCTTTACACTTTTATTTTTTAATTGTTTATGCATACAGTTTATAAAATTAATATTCTAAAAATGTTAAAATATGTCGAGAGATCTTTTCTCGAATAGTGTCTTCTTTATAAATTTTTAAAAGATACGGATTTTGATAAATGAAAAATCGTTAGATGACATAATATGAAATAAATTTAATTAACAAAAAAATATAAATTTCACATTCATATAGGTATACCAAGGTGAAAAAGGAGATAATTATCTGGATTGCAACAACCCTACATACCAAATTATTGACCAAATAAAAAGCAGGGGATTTGTGTTTGAGTGTGTGACATTAAAACCAACTACATCGTACTTTATAATAATCCTATATTAATTGGATGAATATTAATAAACTCTTTACCACATCAACTTTATTATTATTCAATACATTGTATGAGATAATGAATTAAGAATAGTTTTCGTAGTAAAAGGTCATAGAAGATCCCTACTATGATGATAACTCGAACGTTTCGTGAAATTATTCTTGAATATATATGTTCTATGGCCGGATGATATGATTCGACGAGACACAAATGATACATAATATTATGTGTGGGGACACATGAACCCTTGAGGAACCTTATAATTGTTTGTTCCCATGGTAATATCTAGGAAGATATTATGAGAAGAATACCCACATGTATGAAATCCACATTCATATACGTCATTGGATATTCTTATCTATATATGTGTGTATTGGTCCTTTGACATTTTTATTATAATTAATGTTTTTTATGACTCGTTCACTAATATGTATTGACGAAACACGTGAAAATAAAAGATCGCGATGAGGTAGGATATGTTTGATGTGTCATGAGTAATGATGCACTAATAAATAATAAGAAAAAGGATTTTCCACTTCATTGGATGTAGGTAGGTCCGGTCCATTTATGAAAATGATATAGCCTATATAAATCCATAGTCATGTTGTTCTCATGGAATGTTCAATTACGGGAGACAAAGAATGAGAAATATAACACATGGGTTGATGGAACTTGTAAGAAACGAATATGATTGGAGATATTGGGACAAAGGTATTATATTACCAGGTAAGCATTCTTATAAGGTGACATTTTCTTGTGACATCGAAATCATTCTCTTTTGTTCGTTGACCCATTTTTGAACAATAATCATGGACTTTTGGAAAATGTGCATAATGCCAATGAGAAAGAGGGTTATAGGGTCACACACTAAATGTAACCAGCATATCAACCAAATAATATATTTATTTTACATGTTGAAATAATATTATCCCTAGTTATTCATTAATAATTTTTCAAGTATGCCTGATCCCAGTTATTACATCGTATGTTATTCTAGAGAATATATTGGTGAAAAAATATTTATTTATTCATGAATAACGATGTTATATTTCATTAATAAATAAATTACCCTTATTCTAGACCAGAAAAATATTGAGGATGATTGACGGACCATGTTATTGGTCTGGTGGAAAATAATATTAAATATTATTTGTTTAATTAATATTTATATATAAGAGGAATGTTAGGCACATGTCAGGGAAATAACAGAATTACTATAACTACTTTTCATGGGGTATTACATGGAATAATAAATTATGTAATGTTTTTTTATATTTATTTATTATTATCTGGTGAATTAAGTTCCCTGTTATGTTATTATTTATTATTTATTCCAAGGGGTCATTTTACAGGGAGAACAATAGTTGTGTTACAATATCTAGGAATAAAATATATCAAGACATAAGAACACTTCCCTCTCAATGAATTCCCTCAAGATCAAGAGATATCCACTTCCACTAGATCAAGGAGAACTCTTTTTAAGAGACTCTCAAGGAGATCGAAGGTGGACATTGCATGAACACTGATCTCTCTCACTAGTTCCTAGATATTATTTGGTGATGTTCGGAGACACTTAGAGAACAAGTGGATCACCACTAGAGCTTTCCAATCATCAGATTTGACATTTGAAGGAATTCGAACCTTTGACACATGGTCAGATGCATCAACAATGAATGAATAACAATGGGGATAATTATATAAATAAATTAAATTATTTATTAAAAAATATAGGTATATTCTCTCTTTTTGTTTATTGGTTATCCCCATTGTCATTATCATTGATTTAATAACATGGATACATGTGTTTCTTTAGTGTAATGATTTCATATTAATAATTGATTATGGAAATTTGAAATGATGGTTACATAGCCACGATGCACTTCTGCTATGCATGGATCCAACAGGTCGTATAAAAGGGATGTAATAATTTAATTTATAATTATTTAAATATTTCATTTATGATTTAAGCTTTAATTATTAATTTTACAATTCATCATTAGTAGTTTTTGTTATCTGAATTTCGATATCAGTTCAACTTATATTTATTCTCTCATATCTAACAGAAAATAAAAAATTTGTGATTAAATTATATCAAGGATCTCATTTGGTGGGGCCGCTAGTTATGTTCAGATAACAGAAGAATACCCGCCCGGTAATCGGATCTACCAACTATGTATTTTTGTTCAATTAATCAAGAGTAATTTTTTGATTACTCAAGACGTGTCCATTAATGATACATGGTGTAGTTAATTATTACATTGTGTGTTAACAAGGACAAACTAGAGCATGGTCAACTAGACTACATGCCTTGTTGCCCACTGGACACGGCGTGTTGTCCCTTTAAGTTAAGGTAATGTTTTGTATCATGTATATGGTATTCGCGGATGATGGCCATGTAATGTAGAGTCTACATGGCATGTGTGTAACACCACGAGATTTTATGAGATATATTATTTTTAATTACTTTGAAGTCTTTTGTTGTAGGCTAAACCAAGATTATATTACTCTATACGCAACACCATATTAGCTTACAGTATACACAAACAGTATTCTAGTCTTGTGTTGCATGCCAGAGCAACCTTCCTCGATAGCGTGTGTTGTACGCAATACTCAGATTCACAAAACAACGATATGTTATTAAAATATTATATAAACTAGGCATTATGAATAGTAATACCTACTTTTTAGAATTTTATAAATTTTATCATAAAAAATGGACTTCATTTTTGGAATCAGAATATCGAAATTAGCCTAGGTGGAATTTTTGGTATTTTTCTGAAAACTTTCAATTTTGGATTAATAGTGAAAACACTAGGTTAATATTTAGAAACCGAACATTTATTTAAAAAATTATTTATTTTATTTAAATTTATTTTAGGTAACAATTGATACATAATACCTATATAAGTTCAATATAATTCATTCATGTCATTTTATAATAATTATATATATATAAATTTCTTATTGAACTTCTCACCATCTTTTACCCACCTCCTAGAAAGATTTGAAATTTTACATAAAACATAATTTTACCACGTCTGTGAGTAAAATTTTAGACATCCGAGAGACACTGTTAATATCAAGGAGTAAAATCTGGTTCAATAAGATAAAAATAATTTTTGGTGAATAGTATCTTTTTACTTTTATTTACCACGGTTAAAAGTAAATAGGGTACTTAAAGGTAAAATGATATTATTATTACCCTAACACAGGTCCTAATACTATTCTATATGTGTAATTCGACCAAAAGAAACCTTTGGAATATAATATTATCATTTAGGTCCACTTGGACTAGATTAGAACAATTATTATTATTTAATTCAATGAAGAGTTAAAAGAGTTAAAATCAAAGTTTAATAATAAAACCATTTTTAATATAGGGATATACATAAGATAAATTCGACTATAAATATTCATTAGAAAGCTAAGAATAATTCTTACATAATGGTATTTTATTTATAAATTTTATAAATTAAATAAATTAATTTATTTAAGACACAATGATGATGTAGTAATTACTCTATTAATGAAATATTAACATAATTGATGTTTTAAATACCCAAATAGTTTTAATTTTAGACTTTTTATAAATTAAAATACTTTTTTAGGTAAATATGAAATGTTATTATTGATTTAATTAAATTTTCTAGAAATAATCACGATGATATAATTTTCAATAAAATCAATTACCAAATAGTTTTAAAATTGAAATAAAATAGTTTTTAGAACAAATATTATATTATAAATTGTTATTATATTCCTCAAAACTTATGGATTGGCCAAATGACTTATATAAGGTTATATATATTAATAATGAACCACTTGGGGGTCTTGGGACTTGTTATAGTATGTTTATTAACCATATAGTGTAAGAAAACAAGAAGACATGGTAAACGTTAAATTATTTAACTTAGAGTTAAATCTAAATGATAAGATTAGATTAGTAACCTAAACTTGTCTAAAACCTATTATTTGATATTATTTCGACGAATCCCCACTTTAGCTTCTAAATAAATCATTTTTTACATATTATAATCTGTATATGACTTTATAATAAAATAATATTAATTTTTCCTAAGGTGCCCCTCTCCTCCCTTATAAAATGGAACCTCATCCCTCTTCTCTTTACACAATTTTTAGCCTTCAATATCGACAAGACCCTGACCATTTCCTTTCTCAACATTCCTATAAACATAATTATGGTTCTTGTATCTTCAAAATACCAACTCTAGTGCCTTAAGAGGATGCATAAAAGAGGTGCGTTGAAGACGAGGAAATCACTTCTACCGATTCATTCAAGTTTCGTTCTTCTTCAACTTATGCTTAATTAGTTGTTTCATTACAAAGTAATAACATCAGTATCAATAATATACATATATGTTATTATAAATATTAAACAACCCCATTTCATCTTCAATACATCCTACGGAAAATGAAATCACCGCGCTTACGTACGTCCGGAATACCGTCTCCACGTCGTGGTGTAATCTGTTTTTCTGCCACCGCCATACTTGGATGGGTATAATAGTGTAAATAATTACTATATAGAGTTATTATAACATCATAATGATTATGAGATATTATATCATTCACCCCAATTCAATTAAATAATTATGGGAACGATATCATCACTCGTGCGTACGTACGGATTTCTATCTCCACGACGCGAGGAGATACATTCTCCATGTTAACCATTGAAGAATGATTATAAAGTATATATAATGAATAATAACGAAATATATGACATGATAATGCTACTGAATTTATGTATATATTTATATATTTATATATATGAAATTTACTTACTTTAATTCAAGTCAACAAGGAAAGGAAAATAGCGTTCATGCATACGCATGACCTACCGTCTTCATGAACTGTGTATTTCATTTAATTTATCTATCTATTATATATATATATATATAATGAATATATTTGATATATAAATCATTATTTAAATTATATAATTAAGTAAATCGTGATATAATTAATAATTATCTCAAGAACAAAAAGTCCAAACACATAAGATAAATAAAATGATTTTACCCAAAACGCTGCTTTAACATGGAATTTACAAAAGAACGGATAATATAATGCCATAAGTGAACCATATATGTTATCATAACAATGAATATGAATATTTAATAAGTCAATGACATTATTTAAATCATTATACCGGAGTTTCGGATACATGCGAAGCATATCAGACCTAAGGTAAGGGATAATTTTGCAAATCTCATTTTTATCCGAGATTTCTTATACGTAAGTACTTATTGGGGGTATATTTCTCATCCATGTACTTAAAAATGTTTTTAATGAAGTTTCTAATATTATTAAATGTATTTTTGATGTCATTTTTAACCCATGTTTACTCTTACTCTGTGTTATGGAATGATTCTTTCTATTGATTACCATAAATGGTACTTTTTGACTTTTCTGTTAAAAGTATGAGGAGATTGTTTTTTAACTAATATGGCATGAAAGTATTTTTACGGTTTCATAAAGACTTATTTTCATGACATTTAATCTACAATATTTCATGGTTATTTTCAATAAACTCTATTTCTTTTAAAATTTAGTGTCATTTTGTGAAGAAAAAATGATTTTTAAGAAGAAAGGATATTTTCCTCAAGAATTGATTTCATGTTTTTTATCAAAACCTTTTTTCATCTAGGATGACATTATTTCCTTTGTGTATCTCTATGATTTACATGGTTTCACTTTTCTTACGATGAAATGATATCCATTTTTTTATATGGATTATTTTATGATGGTATGATGTTTATGAAACCCATTTATAATCTTCGGGTTATGATGAATGATTTACGTTTATGTTGTGGCACAAGTAATAATGATTTCATTATAAGATGGTATATCTCCCTCCAATTCATAGGGTAATGATTTATATATCATGATATTGACATGGCTGGAATGGTAAGTTAATCCAATTCAGTGATACAGGACTGGATCAAGAAGTGAACTCGATTCATAAATGGACTTTGTCCACTAAGATGGTCTTAGCAGCAATGCCTAGGCTACTATGGAAATCATATAAAGTGATTATTGTTTTCCCACAATTACATGTTTTAATCACATTCTATTTTATCATGATTGATGATCCTTTTTGATATATTCTTTACGTACATCCATGATTTATGTCATTGCTCATGATTTGGATGTTTAGATTTTTAGTTCATGTTTTTTGCATTCAAATGTTTATGGATTGTTTTTTATTTTCTATGTTTACCATTACTGAGTATTTGAGCTCACAATTTTTATATTTTCATTTCGCCATGATATAAATATAGTTTTTAGATAGGAAAACAAAAGGGGAAGATATTTATAGGAGATGTTTGAGAACTTTCTCCATGATTAGAAGATTGGGTTCTGAGTTTCCAAAAACACTAAACTATTACGATCCTTGAGTGTTGGTTTTTTTTTATGTATTAAGTATTCCACAAAAGTAATGTAATTTCAACGTATTTCTGGTTTGGGGTCTCCACAGTTAGTATCAGAGGAATGGTATAGTTACTATCAAGAAGTAAAATGTGGTTGAATAAGATAAAAATAATTTTTGGCGAATAATTAATTTTTTCTTTTATTTACCATAATTAAAAGTAAATAGGGTAATTAAAGGTAAAAATGATATTATTATTACCCTATCACACATCCTATTTCTATTGGATAAGTGTAATTCGACCAAAACCAACCTTAGGAATATAATATTATCATTTAGGTCCACTTGGACTAGATTAGGACATTTATTATTATTTAATTCGAAGAATAGTTATTAGAGTTAAAATCAATGTTTAATAATGAAAATTTTTTTAATATACAGTAATACATAAGATAAATTAGATTATAAATAATCATTAGAAAGATAAAAATATTTCCTACCAAATTCTATTTTATTTATAATTTTTATACATTAAATAATTTCATTTATTTATGACACAATGATGATGTAGTAATTAACTGATTAATGAAAAATTAACATAATTGATGTTATAAATACCCAAATAAATGTAATTGTACACTTTTTTAAAAATAAAATAATTTTTTAGGTTAATATGACATGTCTCCACGACGCGAGGAGATTTATTCTCCATGTTAAACATTCACGAATAATTATAAAGTATATAAAATGATTAATAATGAAATATATGACATGATAAAGCTACTGAATTTATGTATATATATATGTATATGAAATCTACTTACTTTAATTCAGTCAACAGAGAATGGAAAATAGCGTTCATGCGTACGTACGGCCTACCGTCTCCATGAACGGTGTATTTCATTTCATTTATCTATATTATATATATATATAATGAATATATATGATATATAAATAATTATTTACATTATATTAGTATGTAAATCATGATAAAACTAATTATTATATCAAGAACTACAATTCCAAACACATACAATAAATAAAACGATTTTACCCAAAACACTGCTTTAACATGGAATTTACAAAAGAACTGGTAATATAATGTCATAAGTGAACCATATATGATATCATAAAAATGGATATGATTCTGTAATAAGTAAATGACATTATTTAAATAATTATACCAGAGGTTCAGATACGTGCGAAGCGTATCAGACCTTAAGTAATGGATATTTTTGCAAATCTCATTTTTATCTGAGAATGCTTATACATAAGTATTTACTGGGGGTATATTTTTCTTCCATGTCCTTAAAAATGTTTTTAATAAAGTTTTTAATATTATTCAACGTATTTTTTATTTCATTTTTACCCCATGTTTACTTTTACTCTGTGTTATGGAAGGAATATTTCTTTTTTTTACCATACGTGGTACTTTTTGACATTTCCATTAAAAGTACGAGGATAATGTTTTTTTAACTTATACGGCATGAATGTAATTTTACGGTTTCTTAAAACCTTATTTTCATGATGTTTACTATACAAGATTTCATGGTTATTTTCAATAAAACCCATTTATTTTAAAATTGTGTGGCATTTTGTGAAGAGAAAATAATTTTTAAGAAGAAAGGATATTTTCCTCAGGATTTGATTTCAAGTGTTTTATCAAAACCATTTTCCATCTAAGATGACATTATTTCATATGTGTATCTCTATGATATTCATGGTTTCAATTTTCTTATGATGAAATGATATCCATTTTTTAATATGGATTATGGTAGGATGGGATGATGTTTATGATACCCATTTTTATTATTCGGGTTATGATGAATGATTTATGTTTATGTTGTGGCACAAGTAAGAATGATTTCATTATGGGAAGGGTGAGACCTATATCTCCCTCTAATGCATTGGGTAAATATTTATATATCATGATATAGACATGTCTATAATGGTATGTTAATCCAGTTCAGTGGTACATGACTGGATTGAGGAGTGAACTCGATTCAGAAATTGACTTTGTCCACTAAGATGGTCTCGGCAGCAATGCCTTGGCTACTATGGAAATCATATAAAGTGCTTAATGGTTTTCCACAATACCATGTTTTATTCCAATTCTATTTTATCATGATTGATGTTCCATAATTATATATTCTTTACGTACTTCCTATATTTATTTCTTCGCTCAAGATTTTGATGATTATATTTTTGTTCGAGTTTTTGCATTCAAATGTTTATGGATTGTTTTATATTCTCTATGTTTACCCTTACTGAGAATTTGAGCTAACACTTTTTATGTTTTCTTTTCCCCGGTATATAAAAAAAGGTTTTAGGTAAGAAAACAAAAGGGGAAGATATTTATGGGATATTTTTAAGAACTTTCACCATGATTAGAAGACAGTGTTCTGAGTTTCCCAAGACACTAAACTATTACGATCCTTGAGTGTTGGTTTTTTGATATGTATTAAGTATTCCACAAAATTAATGTAATGTCCAAGTATTTCAGGTTTGGGGTCTCTACAATTGGTATCAGAGGAATGGTTTAGTTACTATAAAGAAGTAAAATGTGGATCAATAAGATAAAAATATTTTTTGGTGAATAATATATTTTTAATTTTATTTACCACGGTTAAATTTAAATAGGGTAATTATGGTTAATAATTATATTATTATTACCCTATCACACATACTAATTCTATTTTATAAGTATAATTAGACCAAAAAAATCCATAGAAATATAATATTATCATTTAGGTCCACTTGGACTAGATTAGAACATTTATTATAATTTAATTCAAAGAACAGCTAATAGAGTTAAAATCAATGTTTAATAATCAAAACATTTTTAATATAGAGTTATACATAAGAAAAATTAGAATATAAAATTCATTATAAAGATGAAAATAATTCCTAGCTAATTTTATTATATTTATAATTTTTATACATTAAATAATTTATTTTATTTATGACTCAATGATGATGCATTAATTACCTGATTAATGAAATATTAACATAATTAATGTTACAAATAACCAAATAAATAAAATTTTAGACTTTTACTAAAATAAAATAATTTTTTAGGTTAATATGACATGTTACTATTGATTTAATTAACTTTTTTCGAACTAATCATGCTGTTATAAGTTTAAAAAAAATCAATTACAAAATTGTTTCAAAATTGACATAAAATAGTTTTTAAATTAAATATTATAATAAAAATTGTTATTATATTCCTAAAAATATACGGATCGGCCAAATGACTTATATATAGTTATATATATATATATTATGAACCACTTGGGGTTATTTCTTCTTGTTATAGTATGTTTATTAACCATATAGTGTAAGAAAACACGAAGACATGGAAAATGTTAAATTATTTAACATAGGGTTAAATCTAAATTATAAGGTTAAAATATTAACCTAAACTTTTCTAAAACCTATTGGTTGAGACTATATCGACCCATCCATACATTATCATCGAAATAAATCAATTTGGACCTATTATAAATCGAATATGACTTTATTATAAAATAATATTTTAGGTTTTCATAAGGTTCCTCTCTCATCTCTTATAAAAGGGAACCTCCTCCCTCTTCTCTTTACACAATTATACACCATCAATCTCGGCCAACACCTTCCCATTTCTCTTATAAACATTCCTATAAACACTATAGAAGTTCTGTTATCCTCAAATGACCATCTATAGTGCCTTAAGAGGAATCTTAAAAGATGTTCGTCAAAGAAGAGGTAATCTCTTCTACCGATTCTTTCAAGTTTCTTTCTTCTTCAAATTCATATTCTATAGTTGTTTTGTTATAAAGTAATGACATCCGTATCAATAATATAATGATATGTTATTATAAATATGAAACAACCCCATTTCACCTTCTATCCATCCTATAGAAAACAAAATCACCGAGCGTGCGTACGTACGGAATATCGTCTCCACGCCGTAGTGTAGTCTTTTTTTTCCACCACCACCTTACTTGGATGGGTATAATGGTGTAAATAATAACTATATATAGTTAGTATCACATCATACTAATTCTGAGATATTATATCATCCACCCCAATTCAATTCAATAATTATGGGAACGATATCATCACTCGTGTGTACGTACTGATTTCAGTCTCCACAACGCGATTAGATTCATTCTCCATGTTAACCATTCAAGAATGTTTATAAATAATATATAATGAATAAAAAGGAAATATATGACATGAAAATGCTACTGGATTTATGTGTGTATATATATATATGACATCTAGTTAGTTTCATTCATGTCAACAAGGAATGGGAAACCGCATTCATGCGTGCATACGGTCTACCGTCTCTATGAACGGTGCATTTCATTTCATTTATCGATATTATATATATATATATCCTGAATATATATGATATATAAATCATGATTTACATTATTTAAGTAATTAAATCGTGATATAATTAATAATAATATCAAGAATAACAAGTCTAAACATGTACAAAAAATAAAAAGATTTTACACAAAACGATGCTTTAACATGGAATTTACAAAATAACGGGTAATAAAAAGTCATAAGTGAACCATATATGATATAATAAAAATTAATATGATTATATAATAATTCAATGAAATTATTTAAATGATTATCAGGAGGTTCAGATATGTGCGAAGCATATCGGACCTACGGTAAGGCATAATTTTTCAAATCTAATTTTTATCCGAGATTATTTATACATAAGTATTTACTGGGGTTATATTTTTCATCCATGTCCATAAAAAGGTTTTTCATAAAGTTTTTAATATTATTCAATGTATTTTTAAGGTCATTTTTACCCCTCTTTGAATTTTACTTTGTGTTATAGATGTAATCACTCTTTGGTTTAACATACATGGTACTTTTAGAATTTTCTATTAAAAGTACGAGGAGAATCTTTTTTTAACTTATACGGCATGAATGGATTTGTTGGTTTCATAACACCTTATTTTCATGAAGATTACGCTACAATATTTCATGGTTATTTTTAATAAATCCCATTTCTATTAAAATTGTGTCGAATTGTGTGAAAATAAAATGATTTTTTAGAAGAAAGGAAATTTTCCTCAAGAATTATTTTAAAGTGTTTTATCAGAACCAACTTCCATCAAATATGACATTATTTCATATGTGTATCTATATGATTTACATTGTTTCACTTTTCTTATGATGAAATTATATCGATTTGTTTTATATGGATTATGTTATGATGGGATGATGTTTATGAAACCCATTTTTGTTCTTCGGTTTATGATGAATGATTTAGGTTTATGTTGTGGCACAAGTAAGAATTATTTCATTAAGAGATTGGTGGGACCAATATCTCCCCCCAATTAATTGGGTAATGATTTATATCTCATTTGATATACATGGCTGTAATGGTAAGTTAATCTGGTTCAGTGATGCAGGACTGGAACGATGGGTGAGCTCGATTCAAAAAGGGACTTTTTCCACTAAGATGGTCTTTGATGCAATGCCATGGCTAATATGGAAATAATATCAAGTGGTTAATGGTTTTCCACAATTACATGTTTTATTCCCATTCTATTTTTTCATGATTGATGTTCTATTATGATATATTCCCCACTTACTTCCAAGATATATGTCTTTCCTCAAGATAATTATGTTTAGATTTTATGTTCATGTTTTTGCATTCAAATGATTATGGAATGTTTTATGTTATCTATGTTTACCCTTAATGAGAATTTGAGCTCACCCTTTTTATGTTTTCTTTTCCATAGGTTATAAAGAATGGTTTTAGGTATGAAAAAATGGGAAGATATTTATGGGAGATGTTGAAGATCTTTCACCATGATTAGAAGATTGTGTTAGGAGATTCCAAAGACACTAAACTATTACGATCCTTGAGTGTTGGTTTTTTTATGTATTAGTTATTCCACCAAAGTAATGTAATGCCCACGTACGTCAGGATTGGAGTCTCTACAATGTGTCCCACTAGACACACTGTGTACTCCAAATATTTTTGACGTACCCATCACATGCGATTTCCATAGGCATGTACATTGGATAGAAAGTCAGGAGGTTAAAAGTCATGTTTTTATGTCTATATTCCATGTACAGTTTCTAGATTACACATATTTTAAATTTTAATATTATAATATAGAACCCTTGAGACAAGTTCTTTCAAGGTGGAATAATTCTCGGACAAAATATTTGATAGTTGTTTGATATATATATTCATATACTTATATAATTAACATTTTTGTAATGTTAAATGTTCTACACATCATGTATGAGTTGTATTAGAATTATAATTCTGAGTGCATGCTACATGTCACAATGATTAAAATTTATAATAGTATAAATAAATGCTAGGTAGTTTTGGATGGGTAATAACCATGTTTCTTCCATGTTACATGTTATGGAAAATGTTTTTGAAGAGAATCTCAGTGAAATTCCGCAAAATACTAATAGAAATGTGATTGATTCATTAAATATAAATATTAATCAATTGAATGGTAATTTATCATAATAAGAATGATTAGAAAATTGAATTATATTTTTAATAAATGGTTATTTAATTTTATGTACATGGATGATCATGAGCTGGACCTGACATTTCTATGTAATTGGTTTCATTTTAATTTATTTAGTAAATAAAATATGATTTCATACATGCCTTCTCCACATTAGAATTTAGGGAATGTGTTCCCATTTTTTCACTAATATAATCCCCATTTCACCCCTCACCTATGTGTGAGTTTAAATAATATTTTTTAAAGGGAGATCCCATGCTAGTGGATGTAGTTAAAATTTGGTGTCGAGGAAAAAACAATCCAAGGAGATAAAAAGATGGAAACCTGAATGTTATACAGAGGAAACATAAATGGTTATGGGTGTTTGTCCTACAGGTTAGGGATATTTTATCAACTACTACAAAATGTGACCAGAATTAATGCTCATGATCATGCACATTATCTTATTTCCGTATGTTATTATAGTTGTTCATTATGGATGTTTGATGTGATCACATTATAAATGAACTAACAAACATTCCAGATGGAACTGAAACAAAAATTGTCTTCTGTGTAAATATTACCTATAAATGGTTAATCACATAAAAATATCCCAAAAAACATTAACAATCATGTGAATAGATAATAATTGTAAATTTACGCATAAAAGATAAAAGCCATCATTTAAATACTATTTCAGAAAAACTATCCACTACTTTGGTATAAATCGAACCATAGTTCAAAGTTATTTTCTAATCCTAGTTGTGGTGCTTTCAAATATTGGGGAATTATAATTTGATTTTACTTAACGAATATACTTAGTCTACATCAAGGGTTGAATGTCCTAGAAGGACAAGTTTCATCTAATAGGAAATGGATGAAGAATTCCGATATTTAGAATTTCATGATTGTGGAGTCCACTCAACAGTTTAAGGAGTTGTGAGTTAATGAAACTAGAATTTTGAATTCCAACATAAAACATATCATGTTTCATGGACAACACTATCCTGGTTAATTTCATGTGAAATATTGATCCTTGATACTATATTTTCCAATAAATAGAATATTATGAATCCATTGGTGATGGATATTGGGTTTTAGAAAAATTGTGGGAGGCTAATTGATATTAATTTATTTATTTGAATATATTTAACAATATAATGTACTAAAACTATATTCATATTAATTTATAAATACATAAATCAAAATTACATCAAACATATCATTGTGATACATATATGATAAGGAAAATCATATCAACAACACTAATTTACGATGGTAGAAATTGTTCTTTCGGTTAATCCTTTTAATTGAGAGGAAAATTTATGTCCTAGAAGATCCATTACCAGTTGCGCCTTGAAATGAGGCAACTGATCAGAAACTCTCCGTGTATTAGAAACACCAAAATTATGAAACAGATATTCAGTGCCTCATGATATCATCCATGACTAAACATATCAGGAAGAAACATGAGGAAATATATTTTTATATCATGATGTCTCACCTTATGAATCTCTATCGACAGAATACAATACATGAGAGATATGAGAACTCCAATGCTTTTTACACTAATATTAATGGAGATTATGTGCTATATAGGCCACATGTGGTTAAGGTTATTGGAAAGATTGAGCATCTGGAGAATTAATAGATTTAATTCCATGATTGTTTTCATATAGATCACATACTTTCATCACAACATAATACATTATCTCATTTTTTTGGGAGTTATAATATGAGCTATAATGAGAAGTGTCTATCAAATCATCATATTATTCATAACGATGGTTTAATGTAAATGGGGCATGAAAAACCAATATTCTTTTTAGTGAATATGAATAGGAAGGAAAAAAGAAAAGGGGATAAGATTTATAAACAATCTAAAGCCTATGGGAACCATTCAACCAACATGAAGAAGATCCAAAGTTATAGAAATGAAAAGGATACAGTATTAAATACATGTGGTAAATCAGGCCATTTGATGTGGAACTACAAAAAATAACAATGAGATTCCAAATGTGCATTCGTTATCAACTCAAATCATTCCATTTCTACACATTATGTATTGGATATGGCTTATGGGATCACATCTATTTTCAAATGAAGGGACCATGTATATTCTAGGATATTTTTAGAGTAGAGGTGGATCTGAGAGCTACAAATGGTGTTAGGCTAAATTATATTTTAATTTATGACTACCACATCACATTACAAGTAGTAATGGTCTTGGTTTTACTTCAATGTAATTATGTACCATGTTGTTTCATGCAACATATTTTCTATATCCAGTTTATATACAGTTCTATTTTTATCACACTCGGAAATAATTTTTTTACTTTAATAAGGAAATCATATGTAATGGAATAGAATATATATATAATGTTATGTATTTATTAAGGTAAAAGAACCATATATTGTCAATTCATAATGAACCAAGCTCACATGACTCAAAAAACACACAGTTATTGTATCACCACCTTGGTCATGTAAACAATATGTTCTTGAAAAAGATCATTCATGGTGGTTAGTTGGACACATCCTAGCTAAAACCACTTGATATATGTCATGATTGTTTACAAGGAAGAATGTACAAACAACCATTTAAAGGATATATTGTAGGGTCATAGAGAATTTAGGATTGTTATACACTTATGTGTGTGTACCATTTCTAGATGAAGCATGAGATGGATATTCTGTCATCATTACTTTTACGGATGAATTTAGTAGATATGGCTATGTCAACTTAATGATGTTTAAGTATGAGTCCTTTGAAAAACTTAGGGAGTTGAATAATGAAGTAGAGAATTATATTGTTAAAAATATAAATAAGATGACAGGATTAGGTTGGATATTTTCATAACAAGGATTTCATCAACTTTTTACAAGACTATGGGATTAAATCTCAAATCACACCACCATATACACCACAATGGAGTGGAGTTACTGAATGTCGGATTAATGCATTGTGAGAAATGGTAAAATCGATGATGTTTCATGGATATCATAAATTTTTTGGGGTGTATGCATTGAAAACTGAAGCATACTCAATAAACAATGTACCAAAAATTCTGGAAAATGGGATTCCATTCGAGTAATGAGGTGGAAAGAAAACATCATTGTCTCATACACATGTATGTATATTCTAGTCATTTATTAAGGTTTTCTTAGGAATGAAAATAGCACCCTGGGGCCCAAAGTGTATCATTGTATTGTATCCTATGGAAACAAAGGGATACTACTGATACATCCAATTTGACAAGAATATAATTGTTTCATGAAAAAATATCATTATTTAGAGGGTTCAAATCATCAACAAGTATAGTGGGATAAATTTTTTTTGATGATTTTGATACCCATGATACACAGAGGGTTAGTACACGAACATGTTTTGCATGTCCCCTTGGAATAGGATGTTTCTGAAACACAAGCACAATTTGGGTGCCCATGAGAGATAAGGGAACTAGAGAGATATTTTTTTGTTGTCAACGAAGATGGTGACCACATGTTGTTGGGGAACAATGAACCTCTCTTCTATAAGGATGAATTAGAAAGGACAGAAGCTGCAAGGTGGAATGATGCATTGAATTATGATATGAATTACATTTTTAAAAAAAATCTGAGATCATGTCGATGATCTAGTTGTTGTAAATCCAATTGTTGTAAATGGGTAATCAAAATGATACAGTACATGATATTTTTGGTCAGTACATATAAAGTAAGGCTACTGTCTTCATGTTTTAATAAAAATCATGGAATTAACTATGATGAATCCTTTTCATAAGTTTCCATGTTTAAATCCAAAAAAATCATACTTGCAATAGCACTATTGTGGGTGTATGAGATTTGAATGTTGGAAGTAAAAATTTCATTTTATAACGAGATCCTTTCGGAATATGTCTATATGACGTGGCCATAAGGGTTTTTTACACAATATGATGCTAAAATGTTATGCAAGTTGAAAATATCCATTTTGGTTTAAATAAATCATCCATTTCATGAAGCATTCTATTTGTTGAATGCATTTGAGAATTTGGATTCATTAAGAAAGAATTTGAGCCATTTTATTACAACTAGTTTGATGGGAATACCGTCATTATCCTAGATGTTAAATTTTATGAAATATTTATTATTCAAAAAGACATACCAATTTTTCATTCTGTGAAGGACGGGTTTAACATGTTCTTATCCATGTAGGACATAGTTGAACCAGCCTATATTCTAGGGAACAATATCATTGATGATATAACCATTTGGCTTCCTAGACTATGTCAACGAAAAAACATTAATGGGAAACTAAATAGATTTAGTATGGAACCATCCTAGATGGGATTTTTTCGAGTGTCCCTTAGAATACATCTTTCCAAGAAAATGTGTCCCTAGACACTACATGAAAATGATATGTTGAGTATGATTCCATATACATCTGCGAATTGAACCATAATGTATTCCATGATATGTCCAAGAAATAATGTAGGCTATCAACAGAGCATGGTAGGGAGATATTAACTAGATCTATTTTGAATGCATTGGAATTCATTCTAGAATAACCTTAATCATATGGAATGAACTAAGGAAATGTTCCTAGTTTATGGAAGATACAAGGATCTTGTCATCAGATGGTATATTGAAACTATATTTCAGACATTTCAGAATGATATGAAGTTGCAATCGGTATATGTTTTGTATCTCTACAGAGGTTTTCTGAGCTGTAAGTTTTCAATGCATCCAGTAGTCATTGATTCTACAGCAGAGTACGTATATATAGTAGCTTCAGATGTTGCCAATGAAGACATCTAGATTAAGAACATTTTCCAAGAGCATTATATGATTCCTAGATATAAAGAACCCATTACATAATATTGTGGTAATACTGCAGTGGTGGATCTTGAAAAAGAGCCAAGGTTACATCATTATAAAAAGATAATATATTAATAGTAACACCAATTAAGGTATTTTTATCAAAGGGGTGATGTTTCGGTGAGAATAGTATCCAAGGTGGGGAACCTGGTATAACCCTTTTCTAAATGCCTATCTCAGAATAAGCCTGAATATCATGTGAGAGCCATCAAACTGATGGTTGTTTGCAATTGTCTCTAGTGCTAGTGGGAGACTATTGGATTTTGTTATTTAGAAACTGAATTCATTATAAATTTTGATAAACATATATTTAATTGATGAATATTAAAATATTCATTATCACAATATGATTATTCTTCTGCGTGACATTGTATGTGGTAATGTCTGAGGAATAGGAGTCAAACAAAAAGGTCATAGAGGATCCATGCAATGATGAGAACATGAACGTATAATGACACTATTCATGAATATTTATATTCAATGGATGAATGATATCATTTGAAGGGTCACAAATGATTCAGGCTATCAGTGGTGGGAACCGATTAAAATTGGAGGCACTTTCGTATGATGTGAACCCTTGTTAATATTTAGGTGGTTATTTTAGGAACAAGTCCCGCCATTAGGAAATCCACATTCATATGTGTCTTTGGATATTCTAATCGGTGGATGTGTGTATTGTTCCTTTTACTTTAAGATCATTATTAATGACAAATATAACATGTGCAATTAGTTTTGTTGACGAAAACTAAGATAACAGAAGTTCACGGTGACGTAGAACATTTTCTTTCCATCATGATTAATGATACATTAACGAGAAATGAAAAAAATATATTTTTCACTTCTATGGAAGTAGATATCTCATTCCATTTTGTGGAAATGATATAGCTTAACTAAATCAAAGTACATGGTGTTTTCTAGGAAATTTTAATTCTAGTAAATCAAAGATGAGAAATCGAGCACATGGGTTGATGACACATACATGATACCCACTTGATTGGATATATCATGACAATGGGATTACATTACACTATAGTCATTCGTATGAGGTGACATGTAATTGTGATATCAACTTCATTGTCTTAGGTTCTTTGACTCATTGGTAAACAGTAAACTGGGACATTAGGCAATCCCTTCAAATATCAACATGAAATAGACCATGTGGGTCACACACTACCTATGGCCAGTATCTCAGTTTTATAATATACTTATTTAACATGTTTAAAAAAAATTCTAGGTTGCCGATTACTAATTATTCATGTATTCCTAAATTCAATTATTTTTTCTCTTGTTATCCAAGAGAATATATAACAGATTGAATAATTATTTATCAATTAATAATTCAATATTATTTGTTTTATAAATAAATAGTCATCATTCATGGCCCTATAAATATTTAAGAGGATTGGTGTACCATATAATGGGTCCAGTGAGAAATAATTTTAAATATTTTTTGGTTATAAATTATTAAAACATAACGTGGATGTGAATCACATGTCTTACAAATAAGAGCATAGTTTTTATTATTTGTCATTGGGTATAACATGGAATAATAAATTTTCTAATGATACCAATATAATTATGTCATGACCCGTCCTCGGGGCCCATGCCGTGACTACCCCAAGCCCGCCTTCCATAGGCCAGGGGCTGGCGACTAGCACCAAGGTGTAAATCCCAGTAAAAAGGGAAGGCATTGCCATTGTAAAGTAAACCACAAACACCACAGAGAAAGCTGGCGGAAGTAAACACTAAGTAAAAACTGGTACAATAGTATGTGCAGAAAAGTAAGTGGGCCAGAATACAAACCCAAACTAAAAGTAAGTACAATTGGAAAGGGAAAACATCAACTAAAAAGTAAAGCCACAACGTCGAGTTGTCCACTGTAAATCCCACCTGAAGGGGGGGTACAGATATCCTCCACTGCTCCTCGGGACCAGCCGACCCCTCTGAGTACGACCCATCCAGTGGTCCACCTCCAGGTATTATCCTGCTCTGCAAGCCTCAGCCACGATTAGCGATGTCTGTCGTCTGCAACCAACACAACGTAGTTCGGGCATAGCCCGTGAAGGGGTGAGTATAAGCTACATAGTAGGGACCCCGAGACCCCTGAAGGACTCCCAGAATCCACAAAGAAAAGATACAACCACGAAGTAACATCCGACATTGCTTAGGTATATTCCCATACATATACCTAAGTCTTCAATTCTCGTTCGGCTCCAACATCCGAGCCCAAGTACAGCCCAGTCCGCACAGGAAAGAAAAACGTAAATCCACACATTATAACACAACACAATCCACAAAGGAAAACAAAACATGATTCAGCTCACATAGGTATACTTCTTCATATGATGATAAAGATGACCAGATATTGTCACTGATTCATCTAAGTCGTCAGACCCACAAATGATCGATAGGTAGTAACCCCCGCAATGACCCACAATGGATCTGACCCACACAGGATCGATAGGTAACTAACCCCCACAATGACCCACACAGGATCAGACCCACAAAGGATCTGTAGGTGCTAGCCCACACAGGGCCGCTGAGCGCTGACCCAGACAGGATCAGACCCACACAGGATCGGTAGCACTGACCCACAGAGGATCGCTGAGTGCTTTTGTCGTCGCTGTCGAATCCACTGAGGATCCCTGTACAGTCTTTGTCGAATCCACTGAGGATCTCTGTACTTTCATCGTCGTCGTAGTCGCAGACAGCTCTAGGGTCCCTGCACACAGTAAGCTCGTTCGGGAGGGTCCGCTTCACGAGCCGAGAGGCTGATACATCAACTGACACATAGTCTGAAGTTGATGTATCCTAAAGTTCTGTATCGTCAATAGGAACTCAACGTCGCAGACGGCACGTCAATCAGACGCCCGGTCTGAGAGTTATTGGCTTTTTCGTCCTAGGGGCCCGGTTGGATTTTAAGGGAAAACGAACCCGACCATACTCCACCGATGTCCAATCCTTGGGAGAGGTAAGCCAAAAGATCCGTCTCACTTAGAGGAAAACAACAAAGTCGACGACATGTCAATCGGACGTCAGATGCTCAAGATATGAGTGTTTCCACTCCAAGGGCCTGGTTGGTTTCGTGTACGAACCAACGCGGCCGAAACCAAAGTATTCCGAAACCCTGGATGCACTATACCAGAACGACCGTCTCGATCCAAGGAATGCATCGCCACTGACGGTGCATCGTTCGGAGGTCCGTTTCCCAAGATATGTCCAAAAGACCGAAAATAGTCTGAAAACGGGGGATCGGGGCCTGGACCGACCCCCCTGGGTCGGCCCGAACCAGGTCGGCCCGACCCGGGTCCAGGTCCGACCGGTTGGGCGCGACCCGGCCCAGCGGGTCGGCTCGGCTCGGCCGGGCCGAGCGAGGGAAACCGTGGGCGGGGGCGCGCTGCCCCCACGTGACAGATCTGCGGCCCCGGTTGTGGCCGCCTCTCACCAACAGACGCGCGGCAGCCGGCCGCATCCCTGCATTTGGTTCCGCGCGGCCGCGGAACCGCACCCCGCCGCCGGTGGAGTACGCGGGCCACCAGAGTTGCTACGGTGGTCCGATTTCATTTTCGTCTGCGCCGTAGCTCATCCTGGGTCCCGTTCTTCACTGCGAAATTAACAAATCATCTCTACGGCCCGTTTTGTCGTCGTCCAGCGTTTCACACACCAACAACAAAAGTGCGGTGGGTCGGACTTGTTCGTTGGTCCGCACCCACTGCGTTAGCGGTTTGAAACAACACCATAATTCCCATCAATTAATAAACCTTGGCTCGTAATAATAATCCGCGGACCAACTTGTTAATTGGTTGGTCCGCGTTCTTACCTTGGAGGGAAACAAACATGGGTATTATCATTTTCAAAACGACCCCTACCTCAACGTCGTCGTGGGACGCGAGTTCGTCACGGAATTGACCGTCACGGAAGAAAAGGATCATCACGTCGTGGAAGGGAGTCGCTGTCGTGCGGTACTCAGCGTCGCGTAGACAAACTCCGAGGATCAAGAACATACAGATTTAATTATAACAATTAAATCTCTGTTGATGTTATAATCCACAAAGAATTAAATGGACTGCAATCCCCTACCTCAAGATGCCGATCAATGATTGTCACGAGGATGGATCATCGTGGAAGAAGAGTTGCGGAGGGAGAATCATCGGCCTCACATCGTCCATCTCTGGGGGTCTAGCGTTATTCGTCACCCTTAGTCGAAGGCCAGCGTTCTTCGCAATCTTCGTGTTCTTCGTGAAGGAGGATGAAGGACATAAAGTTTCTGTCGAAACCTCTCAACGAACAATCCTCAATAAGACATGTGTTGGTTTTATTTCATTACATGCCAACAAACGAAAACAAATGATAAGTAACGAAAAAATTAATTCATAGAATTAATTGAAACAAACTAACCACCCAATTAATAAGGGAGTTATAAATTTAGAAAACGCGTCAGTTGACTTTCATTAATGAGGAGTTTTCGCGGGTGCGTTTCTTAGAGGAAAAGAAACGGTGGGTCTCGTGCGGGCCCCACCTCACAAACATCCTACCAAGAGGGTAGGATATTTTGGGTTCCACCCTATCCGCTGAAACTCAGCATAAGTGGCTTTTAAGTGGCTTTAAGTGAAATAAAATAAAGTTTTCGCACCACTTTATTTTATTTTCTTCACTTAACCCCAAAAATTAAAAACCACACCCGCGAAAACACAACTCCGGAAGAGGAGTTTCTAAGAAATTACTGGTGATGTGATTCCATCGGTGCCCTCGGAATTTGATTCCGAGCACTGGTTCAATAGTTAGAAAAACCAGCTTGTTCGTTCACTTAACGTACCTGACCCAACATTGGAAAATGATTCCGGGCACACCGGGCCTAAAAATCACGTCCCATTAGAAACTATGTTTTTGTAAAATTCCAAAGAAAAAAAAATCCATGAATTTTACAAATCTTTACATCACTCCCACCTCAGGGCTTTACGTCCTCATAAAGATACATCATAAACTATGGAAACAAATGTGGGTACTGAGCACGCATTTGAGCCTCTTGCTTCTAAGTGCTCTCCTGGAGGTTTTCATGCTGCAATCTGATGCGGACTAGAGGAATCGACCGTCCAAGTAGGACCCGCTCCTATCGATCCTCAATATCCACCGGGACCTCCTCAAAAGTCTCCCCATAATCAACGTCTAGCTCCCCATGGTCGATGATATGTGTCGGGCCGTGCACGTATCTCCTCAATTGAGATACGTGGAAGAGGTCGTGCACCCGGTTCAACTGAGGTTGTAGATTCAGGCGATAAGCCATCTCGCCGATCCTGCTGAGGACCTAGAATGGTCCGATGAAGCGTGGAGACAACATACTGCCTCGACCAAATCTCTGTAATCCACGTCGAGGTGAGACACGCAAGAAGACGTGGTCGCCATCCTCAAACTCTAGCGGCCTCCGCCTCCTGTCAGCATAAGACTTCTACTGGCTCTGAGCTATCCTCATCCGCTCTTGGATGACCTAGACCTTCTCTGTCGTGGCCCGGACCATCTCTGGTCCCACAAGTGCTGACTCCCCAGGGTCTGTCTAGCACAAAGGAGATCTTCTAGGTCTACCGTACAACGCCTCGTATGGTGCCATCCCGATGGTGGAGTGGTAGATGTTGTTGTACGCAAACTCCACCAAAGGCAGTTGGTCCTTCTAGCTGCGACCAAAGTCGAGGACACATGCGCAGAGCATTTCCTCGAGAGTCTGAATGGTCCTCTCCGTCTGACCACCCGTCTGAGGGTGAAAGGCGGTGCTCAGACGTAGCTGCGTCCCGAACGACTCCTAAAACCCCTCCAATGCTGGGAAATAAACTGAGCATCTCGATCGGAGACGATAGATGATGGCACACCGTGAAGACATAAAATCTCCTAAACGTAAGGGCATCCCAAGCTCTCCACTGAGCCCTGCTCTCTGATGGGTAAGAAGTGAGCCGACTTGGTGAGTCAGTCGAAAATCACCCAAATGGAGTCATGACCCTTAGAAGTGCGTGGAAGTCCAATCACGAAGTCCATAGATATGTCGTCCCACATCCACTCCGGGACCTCCAAGGGCTGTACCAAGCCTACTGGTACCTGATTCTCAGCCTTGAACTGCTGGAAGGTGAGTCATCGAGAAACGAACTCTGCCACAACCTTCTTCATGGCCGACCACCAGTGCTGTCGTCTGAGGTCCTGGTACATTTTGGCCACTCCAGGATGTACCGCTAAAGGATAAATGTGAAAATCTCTCAGCACCACCTCTCGTAATGCGACTGGTAATAAGGCACGTCCTCTAAAAAGGATTTCTTGCTCCTCTCCAGTGGAGAAACAATCAGGTGCCTGTCCTGAGGATATCTTTGCACGCTTCGTCTCACAATCAGCGTCCCCATGATGTGCCTCTCTGACCCGCTGTAGTAGTGGAGGGGTGACTGGGAGAGACTGAAGTAAGGCTGCTTGATCTCTATCCATGAAGGATATCTGCAAAGCGACTAGCTGCTCTGTCGCCTCCTCAAGTAGCTGAATGCCCGTCCTCCTACTGATAGCATTGGCTACCACGTTCCCCTTCCCAGGAGTATATACTATCCCAAATTCATAGTCCTGGAGGAACTCGAGAAATCGCCGCTGTCTCAGGTTCAGGTCCTTCTGATAGAAGATGTACATGAGACTCTGATGTTCAGAAAAGACTGTAAAGCGGTCGTCCATCAGGTAATGTCGCCTTGTCTTTAGAGCGAAGACTACGGTTGTTAACTCCCGGTCGTGGGTAGCGTAGTTCTGCTCATGCTTCCTCAAATGAAGTGATCCATAGGTGATCACGGCCTAATCCTGCATTAGGAAACATTTGAGTCCGGTCCCTGATGCATCGCAGTAGACTACGTACCCTACTACTTCCTCAGGCAACCTCAAGATAGGGGCGTTGGTCAACCTCTGTCTCAGCTCTTGGAAGCTCTGCTGACATCTGTCGGACCACACAGAGGGTTTCCCCATCTTCTTCAAAGCTGAGAGTGGTGCCGCAACTCTGGAGAAGTCTGGTACTAATCTCCGATAGTATCCAGCCAATCCCAAGAAACTCCGCACCTCCGTCACGCTCTTGGGTGTCTCCCAAGCTAGCATTGCCTCGATCTTCCCAAGATCCACTGTAACTCCCGCCTCAGAGATGACGTGTCCCAAGAAGTGGACCTCATGTATCCAGAACTGACACTTAGATATCATTCCATTAATCTCATGCTCTAGGAGTGTGTCTAGTACAACCCGTAAGTGGTAGGCGTGCTCGTCCTCAGTAGTCGAGTATAACAAAATGTCTTCGATGAAGACTATGAAAAATCGATCGAGGTATGGCTGAAAGATCCTATTCATGAGGCCCATGAACATCCCTGGAGCATTAGTTACGCCGAAAGGCCTAACCAAGAACTCATAGTAGCTATACCGACATCTGAAGGCCGTCTTCTGCACATCCTCATCCCGAACTCTGAGCTGATGATAGCCAGAACTGTGGTCTATCTTCAAGAACCACCATGCTCCCTTGATCTGATCGAAGAGGTCATCAATCCTCGGTACCGGATACTTGTTCCTCACCGTCACCTGGTTCAGGCGATGATAGTCGAGAAAAAGTCGCAAGCTCCCGTCCGCCTTCTTGGCGAACAAAATCAGGGAAGCACAGGGTGAAAAACTGGGTCAGATGAATCCTTTGCCCTGCAAGTCCTCCAACTGTACCTGTATCTCTCGAAGCTCAGCGGGGTCCATCTGATATGCTAGAGTCGATATTGGGGATGTCCCGGGGTACATGTCAATATGAATGTCTACCTCTCTGCGAGGAGGTAACCCTGGAACATCGTCGGGAAAGACGTTCGCGTACTGATCCACCACTGCAGGAAAACTAGGACTCTGCACGTCAACTGCTCCTAGGATGAGGCTAGCCAAGTGATGAGTGATGGGTTGTCCTCTCCTATGCGGAAGTCCATCCTGTGCTACGAAGGCTCCCTTCTCGCCGGTGAAGGTGAACCTGCTCTTGTCAGTGCGTAAACATCACACCTTGCGCCTAATACAGTCAATCTGTGCATGGACTGTAGACAACCAATCCATGACCAAGATGACGTCGTAAGGCCTCGACGGCGCTACAAGAAGATACCAGCCGAAGCTCTCGCCTCCTAGAGTACGCTCACACTTCCGGCACCAGTGCATGATCGTCATGTCTGCTCATGTAGGAGCCTCTAGCCGTAAGGATCGATCCAACGGCTCAGTCAGAATCTCCATGCTCTGAACAAGTGCATCAGCTATGAAAGAGTGACTCGCTCCTGTGTCTATAAGAACTACAGCAAGGGTGGAATAGACACAGATAGTACATCGAATCATCTCGGGCGCGCCGTGGTCATAGGCTTCCGCTGCATGGAGTTGTGCCTATCTCTGCCCGCCAGCTCCCTATGGTCAGGGTGGACCTCCTGGTGGTGGCGGTGGTAGAGCCTCAAAGCATCGCCCGCCACCTGCTTCTCGGATAGCTCCTCTGCCTCGTCTGCCTCCTCCCTGCGGACCGCCATAGTCGACCCTCTGCCTCGGCCTGGGTGGCCCCTCAACCGTCTGCTGCTCCTCGGCACGGTGGGTCGGGCAGTCATGAGACATGCGGCCCTGCCCACCGCATGTGTAGCATTTCCTGCCTCTCGAAAGACTTGATCCACACTGTGTTCCCGCACTGCTGAGCCAGTGTCCTGAGGTCATCTGTGTGAGGGTCTGGTCTGCCTGGACACCTGAGTCATCCGTCGACTGCCTGCTGCAGGAGACTCTGCTACAAGCCGCCCCACGGTAGGTCTCACTGGTGATAAAGGCTCAGCAAGGAAGCTCTAGATCAAAAGGTCTCGCTCCAGTACTCCTGCCTGAGTCAGAATGCTGAGGGAGATCTGCGATGCCCTGATCTCGTGTCTCAATCCCTGCTCAAAGGTCCGGCCCCGGAATAATGGGTCCTGTACCATGTCAGTCACGTTGCGAGAATGATCGGTAAATCTCGACGAGTACTGGGCGACCGTCAAGCTGCCCTGCCGTAGCTGAAGAAGCTCCTGGATGTGCACCGCACGAAGGGTGGCTGGGAAGAACTCTGAGCAGAAGAGGCCCTCAAAGTCTTTCCAGAGGAGAGATGCCTCATCGTTCACCTGGAGCATCAAACTCCACCATCAGCCCATTGCTTCGTGCAGTAGGCTCGCTGCGAGGATCACCATGAGGTCTGCTGGTGTCCTCACTAGGCTGAAAACTCATACAACTGCCTCCAGCCAGTCCTCGGCTGCCTGGGGGTCCGTCTCCCCACGAAACCTAGGCGGTCGCTGGCTCTGGAACTCCTGCAGTGCCCTAAGGCGACGTGCATCGTCAGCGGCTGGGGCTGGAAGCATCGGTGGCTCGGCGGGTAGAGGTATCGCCGGTGCCTCAGCTGTCAAAGGGCCCTGTACTGAGGCCTCATCGCTCGGTGGGATGTCATCATGCTCAACTCTCAGAACCCTAGATTGCTGCCGTCGTGGGGCCATTCTGAAAATGAAATATGTGTGCCATGGTCAGAACAATGTACCTGGTGAGCTGACATAATGTAATCACAAATAAAACTTGAAACACACATGCAATCATTATTTTTGTGCATTTAGTCGGAAATCAGAAGTCAGGGTCCTGGTGTATGGATATGTCAGCCTATGCACCAACACTAGACTCCCTTGACTGATAACCACACCCAATTCTCTAAACACTATTGCTTCACATAGAAAAAGATCAGAGTCTGCGCTAGAACCGAACTCCTCTGATACCAATTTGTCACGACCCGTCCTCGGGGCCCATGTTGTGACTACCCCAAGCCCACCTTCCATAGGCCAGGAGCTGGCGACTAGCACCAAGGCGTAAATCCCGGTAAAAAGGGAAGGCATTTCCTTTGTAAAGTAAACAAAAAACACCACAGAGCAAGCAGGCAGAAGTAAACACTAAGTAAAAACTGGTACAACATTAAGTGCGGAAAAGTAAGTGGGCCAGAATACAAACCCAAACTGAAATTAAAGTACAACTGGAAAGGGAAAATAGCAACTGAAGAGTAAATCCACAAATTCTAGCTATCCACTGGAAATCCCACCTGAAGGGTGGGTACAGATAGCCTCCACTGCTCCTTGGGTCCAGCCGACCGCTCCGAGTACGTCCCGCCCAGTGGTCCACCTCCAAGTACTATCCTGCTCCGCAAGCCTCAACCACGATCAGCACTGTCCATCGTCTACATCCAACACAACGTAGTGCAGACATAGCCCATGCAGGGGTGAGTATAAGCTACTCTGTAGGGACCCCGAGGCCCCCGAAAGTCTCCCAGAATCCACAACGAAAACATACAATCACAAAATAACATCCGACACTTCTTAGGTATATGACCATACATATACCTAAGTCTTCAATTCTCGTTCGGCTCCAACATCTGAGCCCAAGTATAACCCAGTCCACACAGGAAAGGAAAATGTAAATCCACATAGGATAGCACAACACAATCCACAAAGGAAATCAAAACAGGATTCATCTCACATAGGAATACTTCTTCATATTACGATAAAGATGACCAGATATTGCCACTGATTCATCTAAGCCGTCAGACCCACAAAGGATCGATAGGTACTAACCCCCACAATGACCCACAAAGGATCTGACCCACACCGGATTGATAGGTAACTAACCCCCGCAATGACCCACACAGGATCGGACCCACACAGGATCTGTAGGTGCTGGCCAACACAGGACCGCTGAGCGCTGACCCACACAAGATCGGACCAACACAGGATCGGTAGCATTGACCCACAAAGGATTTCTAAGTGATATAGTCGTCGCTGTCAAATCCACTGAGGATCTCTGTACAGTCGTCGTCGAATCCACTGAGGATCTCTGTACTGTCGTCGTCGTCGTAGTCGCCGCCAGCTCTAGGGTTCCTGCACATAGCAAGCTCGTTCGGGAGGGTCCGCTCCACGAGCCGAGAGGCTGATACATCAACTGACTCATAGTCCAGAGTTTAGGTATCCAATAGTTCTGTATCGTCAACAGAAACTCAACGTCGCAGACGGCGCATCAATCGGACGCCCAGTCTGAGAGTTATTGGCTTTTTCGTCCTAGGGGCCCGGTTGTTTTTTAAGGAAAAACCAACCCGACTGTTCTCCAACTGTGTCCAAACCTCGGACGGAGTATGCCAAAATATTTGTCTGACTTAGAGGAAAACAAAAAACTCGATGGCACGTCAATCGGACGTCCGAAGCTCATGATATGTGCGTTTCTGCTCCTAGGGCCCGGTTGGTTTCGTGTACGAACCAACCCGACCGAACCCAAAGTATTCTGAAACCTTGGGTGTATTATACCGAACCAACCGAATTGATCCAAAGAACGCATCGCCACTGAAGGCACGTCGTTCGGAGGTCTGTAGCCCATGATATGGCCAAAAGACCAAAAACGGTCCGAAAACGGGGGGTCTGGGCCCGGGCCAACCCTGCCCGACCCCCCCCCCCCCCCCACGGGTCTGCCCGAACTGGGTCGAACCGACCTGAGTCCAGGTCTGACCGGTTGGGCACGACCCGGCACAGCCAGGGCAGCCTAGCCCGGCCTGGGCGTGACCCGGCCCTGCTGGTCAGCTCGGCCCAGCCGGGCGGCCGAGCGAGGGAAACCGCGGGCGAGAGCGCGCTACCCCCGCGTGACGGATCTGCGGCCCCGGTTGGGGCCGCCTCTCGCCAACGGACGCGGAAGCCGGTCGTGTCCCTGGCTTCGGTTCCGCGCGGTCATGGAACCGCACCCCGCCTTTGCGGCTTCAGCCGTGACGGCTCCGTCCGGCGGCGCACCGGAGAGCCACCGCCTCCGGCCGCCGGCACCGCCGCTGGAGTCCGCGGGCCACCGGAGTTGCTCCGGTGGTCCGTTTTCATTTACGTCTACGCCGTAGCTCATCCCGGGTCTTGTTCTTCACTGCAAAATCAACAAATCGTCTATGCAGCCCGTTTTTTCGTTGTCCGCCGTTCCGCACACCATGAACAAAAGGGCGGTGGGTTCGGACTTGTTCGTTGGTCCGCATCCACCACGTTAGCGGTTTGAAACAACACCATAATTCCCAGCAATTAATAAACCTCGACCCGCTATAATAATCTGCGGACCAACTTGTTAATTGGTTGGTCCGTGTTCTTGCCTTGGAGGAAAACAAACATGGGTATCATCATTTTCAAAACGACCACTACCTCAACGTCATCGTCGGAAGTGAGTTCGTCGCGGAATTGACCGTCGCGGAAGAAAAGGATCGTCGCGTCGCGGAAGAAAAGGATCGTCGCGTCGCGGAAGGGCGTCGCTGTCACGCGGTACTCGGCGTCGTGTAGACAAACTCCAATTATCAATAACATACAGATTTAATTATAACAATTAAATCCTTGTTGATGTTATAATCCACAAAGAATTAAAAGGACCGCAATCCCCTACCTCAAGATGCCGATCGAAGATTGTCACGGGGATGGATCGTCATGGAAGAAGCGTCGCGGAAGGAGAATCATCGACGTCATGTCGTCGATCTCCGGGGGTCTGGCGTTCTTCGTCTCCCTTCGTCGGAGGCCAGCGTTCTTCGTGTTCATCGCGTTCATCGCGAAGTAGGGTGAAGGAAATAAAGTTTCTGTCAAAACCTCTCAACAAAAAATCCACAAGAAGACATGTGTTGGTCTTATTTCATTACATGACAACAAA
Source organism: Viscum album (assembly GCA_963277665.1). Taxonomy (NCBI): domain Eukaryota; kingdom Viridiplantae; phylum Streptophyta; class Magnoliopsida; order Santalales; family Viscaceae; genus Viscum; species Viscum album. The sequence continues at coordinate 1,882,586,946 of OY728164.1, forward strand.
CGAAAAAAAAGATAAGTAATAAAAAAATTAATTAATAGAATTAATTACAACGAACTAACCGCCCAATTAATAGGGGCGTTAAAAATTTAGAAAACGCGTCAGTTGACTTTCATTAATGAGAAGTTTCGCGGGTGTGTTTATTAGAGGAAAAGAAACGGTGGGGCTCATGCGGGCCCACCTCACAAATATCCTACCAAGAGGGTAGAATATTTTGGGTTCCACCCTATCTGCTTCAACTCAGATTAAGTGGATTTTAAGTGGCATTAAGTGAAATAAAATAAAGTTGTCGCACCACTTTATTTTAATTTCTTCACTTAACCCCCAAAATTAAAAACCACACCCGCGCAAACACAACTCCGAACGAGGTGTTTATAAGAAATTATCGGTGCTGCGATTCCATCGGTGCCCTCATAATTTGATTCTGAGCACCAGTTCAAAAGTTAGAAAAACCCGCTCGTTCGTTCACTGAACATACCCGAGCCAAACATCAGAAAATGATTCCGGGCACACCGGGCCTCGGAATCACGTGCCGTAAGAAACTGTGTTCTTGTAAAATTCCAAAGAAAATTAAGAAAAATATTTCCATGAATTTTACAGGTCTTTACAAATTAAATATTATTTATTGGTTAATTACATTTCCTGTTTTTTTATTCTTTACATAATCCAATGGGTTCATTGATAGACTTAAAAATAAATGTGTGCATAACCTCCTTGGAGAAATGCTATTGATCATAGATAAATCATTCCTTACAATGAACTCTCTCAGTAACGAGAGAGATCCTCATCCACAGGTTCCCCGTGAACACTATGGATGCAATTTTCATGGTGATCATTGGTGGACATCAAATGCATAATGATATTATGCGCAATAACCTAGAGACTGCATCAGCGATGTCCACATATAACTGGATCATGTGATGATCACCACTAGATGATTATTTTACATGAATTCAATATCATAATAATGATTCACCTAGGAACCATTGTCAGAGACATCAACAAATAAAGATTCACCTTTGAGGTAATTCTACTATTTAATTAAATTAATTGTAAACAAAATATGTCCATCCTCTCTTTATGGTTCTCATTCTATCTTTTGTCATTATCTTTAATTAAATTCCATGTATACTAGAATTCATCATCGTATTTATCAAAAATTAATAACCAATTTTGGAAAACTATAATGACTGGTACATGACCATCATGCACATTGGCCGCACATGGAACCTACTCAGAGTATCGTTGACGCCATTGTGTGAGTCAAATCATACTTGAATGAGAATGTATGTAGAAATCACATCATGATTATTAGCCTCTATGGATGATGAACCCTTGGTACCATCAGTGGATCTCTAGATGATCTCCGGCAAACCATTTATCACCTTAGTATTTATTATTATTTATAATTTATATATTGAACAATATATTTATTAATTTTCTATCAATAAAATTTTAACTAATAATTTTTAACTAAATTTTCGATAATATCAATTTTATATTAAATTTATATATTTATATAATTTTATTTAGACCATTATTAGTGCTAAAAATGGTTGATAATGGATTCCATTAGTGGCACTAAAAAAGATATTAAAATGGGTACCTTTTTTAGGTGGTAAAAAGAACTAATAAATGGTATCCTTTATCAGTGCTTATTTTAGCACTAATAAAAGGAATCTTTATCATTTCTTTTTTATAGTGCTAATAAAGGATAGTGTTGTTAACAATCAATTTATTAGTAGTGCTAACATTTTTATATGTAACATTGATTTAATATAATATTTTTTTATAAATTAATTAAATAATATTATTTTTTGGAATTAATTAACATTCAATTAATTTTTATTTCTACAATTCTTTTTAAAAATTGATTATAAATTTTATTTTTATTATAATTTATGTATATAATTATTTTGAACTAAAAATGTCATGTTTTTAATAATTATGATTTGTGCCATGTAAATTAATTTTTGATTAATATTTTTATGAAAATATTTTTATTTTCAACAATTTTTTATATTTCTAGTCTATTTTTTATAATCCATTTATATTGTAATTATTATAAATATTTTGTATGATTCCAAAAATACCCACATGAAACATAATAATTATGTTATGTTTCAACTACGATACTTTTAAAACATATAATAAATGTACTATGTGTAAAATAAAAAATTCTTAAAAAACATTGACAAAACTAACAAAAAATTGTTAAAAATATAAAAAATAAATCTAAAATAATAATAATCCTACATGAATATAAATTATATAAATCAATGTTATTTTATCATTAATGGGGTAAAACTGGGTCGGTTGATATCTTTTAGTGGTTTGCGACATGTGGAACCACACTCACATTATAATTTAGTTACTATGGAGGATTTTCTCTGTCACCTGCTTTCAAATGTGGTGGAGCATGGAGCATTCCATAGAGCCACAGTATGTTGCAACATACCTCCTATTTTTCATTTTTCATCGCTGATAATTGCATAATTTTTTCTTGGGCTACTAATCTTGAGTGTCACTCAATTGTGATTATTATAAACTATTATGATAAGGTTGCTGAGCATCGAATTAATTCATTGAAATCAGAACTATCTTTTGGAAAAAGAGTGCTACTGATGATGCGGAAGAAGATTTAGATAATATTCTAGTTTCATATGTTTAAGAAGCATCTATTATATTTGGGGCCCCCAAAATCATTCAGAAGATAAAAAACATATTTTTTATTAATCAAAGTCAAGTTGAATATGTGATTCGTATAGTGTCTAGTGAGATAATATCTAGTGCTCGGGTGGAAGTGATGGTTAAATTTATGTCCCAAGTTAACCCTTAGTATTCCATTTCAATGTTCAATTTCATAGTTACCCATTATTAAACAGATTCATTATATACAAGGAAAAAACTTTTTAAGATCCACTAATGGAAAACAGAACACCCATAGTCTATCATGGGGTAAGTTATCTCTTTATATGTCTTGTGGTGGCCTCAATTTTGAGAAACATAAATGGGTAAATTATTTTCATATGGAAAAAAGTGTGGAACCATATGTTCTATTCTAAAACCCTCTTTTATAATGTATTTTTTGAAAAGTACATCTCTATGTCTATCTTCCAACACAAATCACTTGGAACGAGGCCTTGTATTATGTGATGAATCTTATGAGGCGATATCCCTCTTCGTGGAAGAGGGAGTGTCTGGAGGATTGTAGATGGTAATATCGTTAATGTTTAAAATTATATATTTTTGGCCAATGGGTTCAATATGGGAATATATTCAGCTGCACTTATGGGGATTGAAGATTCTATAGTTCACGATCTCATTAATGATTCGTTGGAGGAGTAGGGGTAGGATAGTGTTTTTGGATGGTTCAATGAGACATATCGACATATTATATTTACCATTCCTCTTATGACATGAGTGGGGGTAAACAAATTTTTTGGTACAGAATAGCTTTAGGGTGGTACACTATTAGGATAGGGTACATCACTATGGTTTGAGGTTTTTCTTAGTTTAAAATAAATGACTGGTGGAGGAATATTTTGGAACTTGTTTCCTATGAAAATTAATTTCTTTTTGGAAGATGTTTTTCTCATGTTTCCTATCAACACCTGAAAATCTGACCATATGACATATGGTGGAGGATGATGTGTTCCCTTGGTTCATCAAACAGACCAAAACACCTCTACATGTGATTCTTCTATGTCTGAGTTTGAAGGAATTTTGGAATGAATCATCCATTGGGATTAAAGACTCCATGTTTTTATCTATGGAACTGTACAATGTTTTCAATGTTTGGGTATCCTCTCTAGATTCAAAGGGTGTGGGATATTTTTCACTTTTAAATGAATTTTTTTGTCACATCGTAATGATTGGGTTTTCAAGGGGATGTCTACAGATGATTTAATTTGGATGGTGAGGACTCTGAATTGATGAACATGTGGCAGGGTTTGGTGGGTAGGTGAAGGTGGGCATAACACTGTTTAAGGGTTGGGAGGAACTCTGCCTAGAACTGTTAAAGGGGTGGTGGGAACACACATGGGTGGGAATCTTAGAGTTGTCGAATGTGGAATCAAGAACGGACAAAATAGTGTCCCTTCAGTTTAATGTTTTTTTTAAAACCTATTCTTCTTAAAAATTTCATAAAAGTAATGATAAAATGGGACATTATTAGTGCTTTTTAGAACTGATAAAACAGTCCTCCTTTTAAAAGATATTCGATTATAAATTTCTTTTTTGTGTAGATGAATTCTTTTTATATCACTGATAAAATCCATTTTTGTAGTTTTGTGTGTTAGATAATGTGTTTGGCTGCCACGATGTTTGAGCAATTTCCACAGTGTTGAAAGCATCAATGATATCCATGATGGTTTTGAAAATTTCCAAGAACACTCCATTCTAATTGTCATCTCGGATGTTTTGACCATGTTCTATCATCCACTACACATGATTCACCAATATCGACACATGTCGGGCGAGCTACAACTGCCAAACAAGACCACTCAAATGGTAAGCCTAGCCATCTCCACGGTGAGTGCCAGGACAACAATGATTGTCATGGGGAACCATAGTACAGTGGATTTCAATCGTAATGGGATTATGGGGAGTGATCTGTTTTTCACACCCTCCTTAAATAAGTCTCACCCATTCTCTCCTTTTATATCTTCCATCTGATACAATGAAAATACATGCATCATGACTATGAATAGTTCAGTTTGACAAATTAATTAATGATGATAAAGTTGTTATAATAAAGTAATCAAATTATTATTTTTAATTTTTAGTAGGTGAATAATTTTTTAAAATATTATTATACTAATTATTATTCATAAATATTTATTCTCCAAATTTATATTATGTATCACAATATTTATTTCATTATCATTGTATTTTATGACAATTTCATAATATTATTCATTTATTGATAGTTTAAAATGTATGTATATTATAATTAAATTATAAATAATTTTTATTGTATTTAAATTAATTTTTATTTATTATATTTTTGCATAACACTATGATTAGTTAATTAATTAAATAGGGTTACATACCCCCGTAAATACATAGAAAATACATGCATCAGAGAACATGACAAGGGATAAGAATGCAAGGATAATAAATCCTGGATAATAATAATTTTATGATAATTGACTCATTATAACGAAGTCATAATAATGAATACATTATAATAAATTTTTTATAATAAACTGATAAAAATAATAATAGTGTTATTCTTTTCGAATACTAATGATAATAATATAATTATTAATAATGATCTATATAATCATATTATTATTAAATATTATTAATTAATCACAAATATATTATTATTATTATTAGGAAATTTTGTTTGTACATTGTTATAATAAAAATTATTTACTATAAAATATTTTAATGAAATCAATTTTATATTTATTTACATAATATTATTTATGTTATTGTCAAAAATTTCATTTAAAATATATTTATAATTTATATTTTAAAATATTTTGGAATAACCTAGCTCTTTTAATGTCAAAATATTATGTTTTGAAAAAATATTGATTTGTTTCATGAATTTTATTTTCTATCTATTATATAGATGAAAATATTTTTTTCTACAATTATCATTGATTTATTCTATGTTTTATATTTCTTTTTCACTGTACATATAGTGTATTTTTTATAACTCTTCAATGTCGATCACCTAAAACACTATAATTATATTCTATTTCATTTTGGTAAATTAGGAAGAGTATAAAATATATATTATAAGTAAAATATAAAGGAATCATAAAACATATATTGAAAATATTATAGATAGTTGAATATAAAAATAAATTCATAAACATAATAAAACAAAATTAATTTACATGTCACAAACATTAATGAATAAAATCATAACATTTTCACTTAAAAAATATACGAATAATATATATTATTAAAATTCAAATAAATTTTATAAATTTTTTTATACCAATAAAATTATAATGAAAATATATTAATGCTAAAAAATAATAATAATAATTAATATTCAAAAACTGTTATCTACCAAAAACAATTACAACTATAAATGTTATCACTACTACAAAACTAGATTTTAATATAACTAGAAAATATGGCTGATAATGGTTCCCTTAATTAGTGCTAAAAACCCACTAATAAAGTGTACCTTTTATTAATGGTTTTAAGACTTATAAATTGTAACCATCACATTTATTTATTTTCCATAACGGTATCCATTTTCAGTGTTTTTAGAACTAATAAAGGACAAAATACAATGAAATAATGAAATAAATAAAAACAGTATTTTATTTAAAAAAATTAAAAAATGTATTAAATATATAATTATTCATAAAAATAAATAAATTTAATATAATATTTATAAATGATAAATTATAATAACTAAAATGGTGATGAAGGGTTTCGAGGAGATACTCTTGAGTTCTACTGATGGGGGCTACAGTTTTTCAACCATGGAGGCTACAAATTGGTTTGTAATTGCTACATAATTTACTTGTCAAAGATGAATTGAGTCACTCTAGGGAATAACTTATAAAACCCCTCCTGGACTTTTCTTGAGGATTTAGGATGAGAGGTTGTTTGATTCCAATACTATCAGTCATCCCTCCTCAATGATTGGTGATCAATTTTGTCGATCATTTGATTAATACAACTTCAATTGACTCCCAGTTACTCTTCTAAAACAATCATGATGTCATGTATGTCACTGTAATGTTGTGATATCCATAGATAAAGGATGACACTAACATGATTATGTTTCAATGAGGTAATAAAACCCTCAATCAGGTCAGTCATAATTTGCATCTAGATGGGTCTCAAGTCTAATAATTCTAAATTTTTTTGGAAGAGTGGTGTTTCAAATTGGTCAAAAACCAGAGAGGGTTGAGAAAATGGGATGGGGCTTGTTTCATTTAGGGGATTTCACGATGTCAAATTTAACACCATTCGGTGGTGTCATTTCTCCATCCTCTCCCATCTAAGGATCTAAAGCACGTGTAGCGAGGGTTTAAATAGATCTGCCTCAAGCTAGGGACCTTATAGATCCAATATTGGGACCACCATTTCAATACATTTTATGAATACAACACATGAACTATGATTTTTATCCGAATTTACTATTTTATTTTAATTATATGGAATCTATAGATATTCATTGATATTTCTTCGTAAATTGGTACTCTGATAAAACATTATCGAGTTACTGAGGTGGCATGTATTGGACTTGGGGTGATCTTGATGAAAAATTATGTATGTATATTGATTCCCATGAGACTTCTCGTATAACTTATTTCTTCAACACATTTGTATTGATTTGGTATAGAGATCTTGTTTGAGCTCATGGATATTTCTTAGATCCCATTAAGTGAAATGGAAAATATCGTGATGATACATTGACATGTAATGGTATTTAAAAAGAAATTACTTATGTTACATCAATGGGATACAACATGCACACAATTTGTAGTGGTGTATGAAATGTAGGATCTTTTTGAAGACTCCAATTTGTAGCCAGGATCAACTAAAATAACTATACAAATATCCCTGATGTAATGGGAAATCATTGATAATAATGATGAGGAAAGGTATATTCAATCCATTGATAATGATGTGGTGAATAAATCTGTTTATTAATATGTTAATCATGAATATTTGATTATGTCATGTTTATGTCAGGGTAAATGAAAAAAGGATGAAGCACCTATTTTGAAGAATATGCATATTAAAGAATCTTTGGATACCAATGATTAGATATCAATTAAATAAAAAAGTTCATCTACAAATGACAAGATTGAATTGAAACAAAAATCCAAAACATGGATAAATATGTTAAAAATCATCAATATTCCACCAACCAATGTTTTTGTGGATCAACAAGATGATGGGATAACTATTAAATCATATTCAATTAATGTGATTGAATTTCACAATGAGAATAATGGAAAAAGAGTTTTATAATGTTATTCCATTGAACTTAATAGGGGGGATATGGTTGATGTTGTTTCCTCAAAAGAAAACCCTTCAATTATATATACTAGAATTCAGAAGGATTCATATTATAGGGAGATGACTCCAATTGATATAAACAACTATGAAGTAGAAGAGGATGAGACAGGGGAACATTGAAGCATGCTAAATCATGAAAACATGGTCATCATAAAAAAAGTGGTGGATTGGGACAAGATCATACTGAGTGAGCTACAATGAATGAAGAGACACAATTAGATGATCCTGACTTGGATGGCACTGCCATTTCTCAAGTATCTAGGGTCTTTTGTTCATTATTATATTTCTAACACCACACGTGCATCCATGTCTATTTTATCTTCATTTTATCCATAGTTATGTACTGTATGTTGTGATTGAGGCATCTGTCACTACAAGTATGCTACAGCGGCAAAAGCCCTCTTCCTCTTCCATTCAATATAATTTTTCATTTGACAATTTTCTTTGTTCATATATGATTGTTTGTTAATTTTATATGCATACTATGTTATAAAATTATAATTTTAAAATGTCAATATCAAACTATAAATGTTTTTTTGAAATGTTTCTTTTGAATTAATTATCAATATAGAAGGATTTCGAAAAAAGAACCCTCATTAAATAACCCAAAAACAAATAAATTTAATTCAAATAATAATATAAAATGCACATTCCTAAAGATATTTATAGTTTAAGGATTTGGAAAAGCAATGAAATAAAAAAACCTCAAATCTTGAATTCTTGAGTGAAGACCAAAGATTACTAGTTTCAGGGATGCCCTTGTGTGAGTCAAATATGCCATGTGTGAGGAAGGATGCTGCAAGCACAACCCAATTAGGAGTCACCATGGATAACAAACCCTAGCCCAAATTGGTGGAACTCCATAGAATCTCACACAATCCATTCATTTCCATTCTACTTATTAGTATTTATAATTAATATATAGTGTAATTAAGGTATTCATTTTTTATCAATTTTTATTTAACAATTGATTTTTAATAATTTTTAATATACTCATTTTCATATTCAATTTATTTAATTATATAATTTTATACAAACAATTAGTTTTTTTAATAAAGCAATGCTAAAGGATATATTTGAGAGTTCATAAAAAAGCACTGATAAAGGGTACTGTTTATAGGTGGAAAAAAGAAACAATGAACGGTAAATTTTATATTTTCTTGTTTTAGTGTTGAAAAATGGAACCTTTATCTGATTATTTTTAGAGCACAAATAATGAAAAACACTATGAATTCATAGTTTTGTAGTAGTGAAAATAAATTTAATTGTGATTGTTTTTTTAAAAATACCCTTATTCTTGTAAATTAGTATTTTTTATTATTTTTTGTAATTAATTTAATTTTAAATTAATTTTTTTGTACAATTTTTTTTAAATTTTGTTAAGATTTTATTCGTATTATATTTTATGCATATAGGTGTTTTGAAGAGTAAATGTTATTTTTTTAATAAATAATGTTTTTGCAAGGTAAATTTAATTGGGTTTATTATATTTATGATATTGTTTTTATTCTTAATCCTTTTTATTAATTATATCTATTATATATGTTTGATTTATATTTTATTTAATGTTTATACATTATATTCTTCCAATATTAAGTGCTTCAGTCATAATAGGATTTTTGTGTTTCTAGAATGTGACTCTGGAAAACTATAAAAAATTAACAATACGTAAAATATAAAATTATATAATAAAATAGATTAAACAAAATAAAAATTGTAAAAATTATAAAAACACCATATTATATATTAAACAAAATAGTTTTTTTCAATATTAATTTGGTACAGTTGGATAGATTCATACATTAAAGAGGGTTATGATAGGGGGGCCCTCTCTCTCATTACATTTTAATTCTTATACATGATGTGTTCTCCCACATCCATTCCAACATGGAGGATCATGGTGTTATAGATTGTTCCTAGGTATGTCTCAATGGTCCTCATTTTTCATGTTTTCATTGCAAATGATAACTTCATCTTTGCTTGGGATACTACTCTTGAGTGTCCCTAAATCATGGTGATTGTCAACCGTTATGAAAATTCTTATGGCTAGCATATTTTTTCATTTAAATCATAACTACCCTTCACCAATGATGTTCCCCTAATGAGGAAAATTAGATATATAATATATGGGAGATTCTTATGGTTTAGAAGCATAAAAAATACTTGGGACTCCAAAAATATATCGGATGATCAAAAAAACATTTTTCCAATCAATAATTGGTAATGTTCATTATTTTATCAGACTATGGTCTAGCATGAAAATCTCTAGAGTTGGGAACAATGTTCTTGTCAAATATATTTTCCATGATATCCCCTAGAATTCCATGTAATATTTCAAATTCCTTTTTAAACATGATGTTCATATTCATTATTGGATAAAAAATTAAATGGGGCTCTGTTAATGGAAAAAACAACACCCACTGGGTCATATGGAAAAAATATGTGTGGTTCTAAGTCTTGTGGTGGAGTTATGATTAAGAACGTTAAATGTATTATTGATTCACTCATAGACTAACAATTGTGGTTCCTTATTTCATTTAGTTATGTACAATTCATTAGACTATTTAATAAAAATTATTTTAATAATTCCTAATTCTTTAATGGATCTGTTGGAAGGAGGCCTAGCTTTATGTGAATATTATTCAAGGGTTCTATCCCTACTCTTATATGAGGGATTTTTTGGTTGATTATTGATGGGATTGTGGAGAATGTTTGGAATGAATAGTTGTGGGACAAGGATCTCAATACGAGAATCATGTTTCCTATTTTTATGGTGTTTGAAGATGTGGGAGCACATGATCTCAATGATGATTCACGTGAGGAGTGGGATTGGGTTAGTTTTTTTGGATGAATTAATGATATAGATCGATATATAATATTTAATATTCTTCTTATGACTGGAGTGGGGGTCACCAAATCCGTTGGTCTGGGATGATTCAGGGTAGTATACTATTAGGTTGGGGTACATCACGATGGTTGGAAGTTTTGGCCATGCTCAACTAGATGACTGATGGGAGAATATTTGTGAAGTCTCCCCCCCAAAAGAATTTTTTTTCATTAGAATGGTTTTTCATATGACTTGAGGATGCACAACCATCATACCCATAGACATATTGTGGAGTAGAATGCATTTTAGTTGTTTATTCTACACAGAAAAACTTCTATGTAAGATATTATTCTCTATTATGTAGTGGAGGGAGTGTGGAATGAATGGTCTACAAGTTTTAAGGACATACTGGGTCCATTATGAAGTTGGAAGATGATTTCAATGATTTTATTTCCTCTCTATTAGAAATGGATTTGGTGATGGTGTGAACTCGTCAATGTATTTGTTGGACTTGTAGTAATGATTGGGTTTTCTATGGGATGTCTACATTTTAAAAGATTTGGTTGGATGTGGCCTTTAAATGGATGAATGGGTGGATCTTGAATAGGGAGGTCTCCCTAGTTCTTCTAATGTAAGTAGATCCACCTTGATGGATTCCACCTCATGAAGGATTCATTAAAATCAACATGGATGAAGAAGTATAGATAGGTTCTTAGATTGTGTTGGGGTCATTGCCTGTTAGCCCAACGTCCAGGTGGTTGAAGCCTCGTCAATGAATTTTCATAGATGGTGGAGTCTAGTTGTTGCAGGAGGATTAGAAATTATTCATTCGATCCTTCTTGCCCTGGAAAAAAGATGGAATAAAGTTTTTTTGGATTCTGATTCCCTTGACGTCATTAATTATTTTTTAAACAAACGAGATGATTAACAGTTTTTTGGGATTGATTTGAGGAATATCTGGTATTCTGAAAATTTCTTCTCCTCTTGGAACATGTCCTTTATATTTCATAGGAATAATAGTTAATCCCATCGGATTGCGATTTATGAGAAGCCATGGGGTAAGAATTGCTTGGTTTACCATTTTCTAGATTATATTTTAATGTGTAGATATATTGATTAGTAATATATCCTTTTCTTTCAAAAAAAAATATATAATTAATTTTTTATATTAAAAAAATCAATAATATTATTAATTTTTAAACAAATATAATAATAATTAAATTAATAATGTGATACTTATTTAAAATTTTGTGTCTAAAATATTATGAATAATAATAAAACTAATTCTCTTACATATAATTAATAATATTTTGGTCACATCTATATAAAAATGGCTTTATTATAATTAATTAATTCATTATACTCTATTATTGATAGTATAGATGAATGTATTTTCATTATATCCATGTGCAGATAGAAAAGTAGGTCTTGGGTAAATATTTTTTTGGACGGAATGAACAACTATTCACTCCTTAGAGGTCACATATAATTTTAGGACATGGCTTTCAAGATCCCCATTACAAACATAATTTTTCTGGAATTCTCCCTAGGGCTACCTAGCCGGACCATCGCGGTGGTCATGATTGGTAACAACAGCATTCAAAAAAAAATTTCGATGTATGTGAATCATCATAGGAGGATTGAAATGCACGGTTGGAGCTACCAAGAGGATAATTAGAAGTTGGTTTGATTGTAAATTTTCTAAAGCAAAGTGGAGTTCATCGAGGATTTCAAATGAGGTCGTTACTGCTCTTACCGTGCGGATTGAAACTACATCACCCCCACCCCCGCACAGATAATGAGTTTGGGTTATCCTAATTAGGATATGTCTTGTATTTCACTCTTTGGGACCCCAATCACTATCCATAGGTGGATGATAGTACTGACGATTATAGTGTACGAAAAAAAATTTGATAGGAGGGAACATGGCACTGTCACCCCCATAAAAGATCAACACACCTACAGTTGATGATGGAAATTTTTTATATTGGCATCCCTAGAAGGGATCACAAAAACTGAATGGGTGAGATATGGTCCCTCTCAGAATAGCCGGTTGTCAACTGAAAGTCCGAAAATGTTGGCTGCAAAAGAGGAACCATGGTACGGGCTTCGAACAATGTATTCGAACACATGGGAATCTCTATAGATGATGATTACACATACCAAGACATCGAAAACACAAATAAAATTCATCATGAATACACGTAATCCACCATCCGTCGATTTCAATCTGTTTCCGTCAATAATGAAGAATCCTTTTTTAAAACATTGTCTTTGTTTCTTGTGTCAGCGGTGATAGATGTGGGAAAGCAAGATATTAGGTACATCCATGATGACACCATCGATGAAGACAACTATAGTATTCTAACTCACATGGTGATGATGGTTGGGTATGAGATAGTAGAGGAACGTAAAAAATGTTGGATGATAAATATCTCATGGAAGAGTGATGGTTTCATGGCAGATACAAGATGTTGAGGCGGGACGTGGACAACCCAATAGGCTATGTTGCATTCCATATTTGAATCCCTTGTGGGTCATCCATGTCCCACAAAATATTCACATATCGGCTAACCCCCCATCTATCTCCCTATGAGTTCTTCATCAAACAATATTTTTCACTATATAGTACCTGACCATCATCAACATGTGGGTCCGATTAGTGGAGATTTTTCTATTGAAGGTAACACCATTGTAGTACCTAAATTCTTACCCACTCACGCCTTTCACAATAGAAAAATACTGATATAAATAGTCTTCCATTAGGGATGCCACATTATTGGCCGGAACAGACTAGAACCAGTTGATGGGGGTGGTAGAGGACCCATACAGGTCATTACAAGCATTATTCATGTCCGGATATGGGTAATTATCTTTTATAGTGATGTATTGGTGTTGGAAAACATTGGGATAGACCATACCATGGCGCCACCTTTTCTTATTATGTTTTATGATGTGTAGTCTACAAGCTAATTTTTAAAGAGTGACTCAATCCTATCTATTTTGATTTTGGTGATCCCTTCTAGGGCCTCCACTACAATAAATTCTCAGAAAAATCAGCACGTGTGTTGATCCTTATTGAAGGTGACAGTGCAACATTCCCTCAAAATGAATTTTTTTGCAACACTACAATCAATGGTACTAGCCACAACATCTGGATAGTGGGCGTGTATATGGAGAGATTGAAACTGCAATATGCCTATGTAGGATACCCTAACTCATTATATGTTCCACAAAAATGGGTTTACATAGCGCCACCCTTTAACAGAACTACAAATATCCCATATAAAGGTGGTATCTTCAATAAAAAAGCATTAATAAAGGGTAAATTTAACACTGTTAAAAAACACTATTAACAGTACCACTTTATCGATGATTTTTTAGCACTCATTAAGATACCCCCATAAATAGTTCTTTCTACTAGGCTAGTAAATGGTCCCTCTTTAACAACCCTTTTTAGTAGAGATTATAAATTTCGGCCTTTATCACCACTTTTTTTTCTAGAACTGATAAAGGTAATATTTAGAAAAATCCAAAAAAATACTAAATTAAAATATAAATATATAAAAATATTTATATTCATATAAATATACTATATATTTTTAAATATGATTTACATAAATATTAATAGTCATGTACAATTATTATATAAGTTATTTATGTATAATGGATTATAATATATAATAAATAATATTATTTGTTAATAATTCACTAATTATTACTGAATATTAATCAATGAATAAAAGATTAAAGAAATGAAATTAATGAATGGTCTAAAACATTTTAACAACGTTAATCAAAATTCAAATAGTCATTACCATTGATTTGAATGTTCATTCGAGCTCTACCACTTATTAAATCGAATCATGTGACATGATCTACACCCAGAGTGGCACGTGTAAAACATTGTCACATATTTTGTGGCAAAAATGCCCAAAATACTTCCTAACAGATTTTTTTGTGGGGTTTCCCAATTTTTTAACAATATATGGATTTCTTGTATTGTTTAATGGGGCATTCTTCCCTTTTTCCATGGAGAATGAATTTATTCTCTGGTATCACACTGAAATTGATATTATGGCTTTGATATTTTATTGTCTTTTACAATGTACTATTATTTATAATAAAATATATAACAATATATATTTTTTAATTTATATATTCACACATAAAAATATAACATTATAGAGAAATAAAGATAAATATTTGTATATAAAATATATTTTTTGTCGTATAATCCTTATATAAATAAAATCTAATATCCATTTTATTTATAATAAAAATATATGAATATTTATATTCCTATATAATGTGTATGTGTGTTTGTGTATTAGTGTGTGTGTGTGTGTTTGTAGTCGTGCATCCTTCTTTTCATCATAAAGGAAGATCTAACCATGCAATGCCATCCACATCTCATGATAAACCTCTATGGAGACTTGATCAGGAATGTTGATGATGTTGGAAAAGGCTATCAGAAAGGTTGGGCTAGCAAGCATTAGAGATTGTGCAAGGACAATGTTGTTTGTTAGGGGTACCAGGAGAGCCATGGCCAGCAATCATAAGGGGCCTCTGAATAGTAATTAGTTATTCATGCTCTCCAAAAATAAGTCTCACCCATTCTCGACTATTATATCGTCACTCTAATACAAAGAAAATACATGCATCTTGATTATGAATAAAATAGATAGACAAATAAATTCATGATAATAAAGTCATGAATATTATATTATTAATTATTTGTAATTTAATTATTTTTTTATTATTACTATTCTAAAAAATTCATCAACAAAATTAATATTCCGTAAAACAATATTTATTTCATTATTGTTTCGTTTTCATAAAATTTCATAATACAATTAATTTATTATTATATAAAATATTGAATATATTGATAGTTACATAATCAATAATTATTTTATTATTCAAAATAGTTATTATTTATAATATTTATGAATAAAAATATGATTATTTTTATTAATTGAAGAGGGTTATATACCAAAAGAGATAGAAATAAAATACAAGAATTTTGGAACATGAAATCAGATAATAAGGAATGGATAATAAAGGCATGATAATATGAATTTATTGATAATTATCTCATTGTACTGAGGTAATTATAAATGATTTGTGATAATAAAGTGATGAAAATAGAAACAATGTTATTATATATGAATAATAATAATAATATAGTTATTAATAATTAACTATGTAATCATGTTTTTATTTAATACTAATAATTGACAATAATTTTTTTATTTTTATTATTAAGTTATATATTGTTATTAACACATATTATATTCTATTTTTATGAAACTATTTTTATATTTCGTTTATTAATATGTCTTATGTTCATGTAATAAATTTAATTAAAATTATATATTTAATTGATATTTTATATGCTTTTGGAGTATCCATGTTATTTTATTGTTAAAATAATATATTTTGAAACAAAAATTTATTGATTCTTATATTTTTTTTCTTAATATGTTGATGAAATTTATTATATTTTTACAATTTTTATATGGGTTTATTCATGGTTTTTAATTTATTTTAGATTGTACATATTATTCATTTTTTATACATTTCAAAGATATTCACTTAAAAGACAAAAATCATATTATGTTACCAATAGGTAACATTGGAATCCTATATAAATGTAAACTATAGGTACGATATAAATGAAACATACAATTATATTGTCAATTTTAAAAAAATATTTGAATATAAAATTAATTTTCTAAATATAATAAAGAGAAATTAATTTACATGGAAGAATATTTAGTTATCGAAAACATAATATTTTCAATTAAAAAAATAATATGCATAAAATATTTTATAAATAGATTAACATTTTTGTAATAAATTATTATTCTAATAAAATTATAAACTAATGAAAATAATATACAAAAATAATTCATTATAAAAAAATACACGTAAAAATATTATCACTACAAGAAAACTACTCTTTAATACATGTATCAAAAAAGCACTTATAATGGTTCCCCTAATTATTTCTAATGTAAGAAATGATAATTTGAGTCCATTATCAGTGTTTTATAACACATATATACGATACCTATTACCTGAAAATGTTTTAGTACCTTTAAAGAAATCAATTATTATCCATTTTTTAGTGTTGGAAAAGGTCTGAATAAAATGATATACATAAATAAATAAAAAATGAATATGATTTTATGAAAAAATATAATAAATATTAATAATTAAAAAATTATTTTAAAAAATTAATAAAATGATTATACAGTAGATAAGTTATAAATATGAAAAAATATTATGTGTGTTAAGAGTTTGCAAGAGATGATCTTGACTTCCACCGATAGTGCCTGGGGGACTTCATCCATGGTGGATCCGAATCAGGATTCTTTTGAAACGTCCATTCTCACTCAAGGTAGAGTTTTCTAACGTGGGGGCATCACTAATATCATTCCCCTATTTATTCATGGCTTGAGTTTTCATGATAAGTGGTAATTGAATTCGAATGAATTCCATGCTCCTCACAGAATGATGATGAATGTTGCTTATAATTTCATGTAGCCCTTCGATTTTCGTTGACCAAGGACAACACTGACCAGTGTATCGTTCAATGAGGTCATTTGACACACCTTCAGGTTAGTAAAGATTTTCTTCTAGAAAATTTTCAAATTTAGGAATTCGTGATTATTTTTAGTGTGGTATTTTCATTTGTCCAACTACCATGGAGGGTGAATTACACGGAAAAAGGTCTCATTGATGTGTGGGGATTTCATGGTTGGAAATGTAACCCCATTGGGAGGGTTCATTTCCACATCATTGTCCACTACAATATGTGCCAACATAATGCATGGGATTTTTTCTAGATCTCCCTCAAGCCATGGACATTGTGAATATTCAAATGGGAACCTAATTTCAATCAATTTTATTTCAACAATAGAATAATATAGGTTTGGGTTTTAATTTTTGTATTGAAATGGATTGTATGGCATCCATAGAAATTTTTTATCATTTCATTCTCAATTGGAACGCTGATAAAACATGATTGAGCTACTAAAGAGGCACCATTTGGATTTTTTATGCTTCTTAGTAGAATTAGATTCCATTTCAATGCCCATAGAATTGGTACCTTTGACTACAACATGCATCGATTTTGAACTAACTATATTGTAAAATAACCACTATTGTTCTGTAGTGGTTGTCAGTCTGATGATCTTGTTAATGTGAATTTAGGATGATATTTAGGATATCCTATATGTATTCATAGAGATAATGAATTTTATTGATATATTTAGAGGACTTCATGATATATAAATGTTTTGGATTCTCCTTCTTCTCATGCTAATGATGATTGTATGGTTGTTTTTTGTTACAAACTGATTACTAGAAATAGGATGCAGTTAATTCTGGTCCTTTTGTGGATGTTTCTCAAAAGAATAAGACATCAGATGATCTTTCTAAAGAAGGCTCTATAGATGTTGATCCCCATAATAATTCTCAATTAACCCATTCCTATAACACATTGTTGTTGCCTTAATATAGATATCATGTTTCATATCTATGATATTTCACTAAACTAACTAATGGAGATGGTAATTTTTTTGATAATGGTTGGGGATTTTATGGAATTACAGAAGATATTTTTGGTGTATCTTCTTAGAGAGAGATCTTGGATGAATGTTTAACCTTAGATATTGCGTTGTATCTTATGGAGGATCATGAGGTTGGGTCCACATTGAAACCAGGATTGTCTAAGGAAACTAAACACACTTCCAATGATAATAATGATGATGCAATGAATACTCAATCCATTAACGAAGATGCAATACAATTTTTTTTATGAACAATTTGATCATGAACATATGATTATAGCATGTTCATACCATGGTAAATTAAAAATACATGAAGCACATATTTTTATGGATAAACCTATTATGGGGTCACACACTGATAAATTTTATTTCCATTAAATCATTTAAATTATCATTGATAAATCGGTTAAATAATCATGAGATGATTTATTTTTAATTATCGTTTATAATTTCATGACATTTTATTCAATACTTGTCTTGTCATAATTTCATAAAATTAATTGACGATCATTTTTTACTCATTTATATGAAAAAAATCATGGTTTTATCTACTAAATAATGTTTCTATATAATTATATTTTAAAACATTGCAGTTATAATTTATTTATTTTATCGTTAACCATTGATAAATTTTGTTAATTTTTTTGATAAACTATTTCAAAATAATCGTTCTATAAACCACACAAAAAACCCCTTTTAAATTTTATAAATAATCTTCATTTGAAATTTGATAGTTTTAAATAAAATTATCTATTTTATAGTTTAATTAAAACTATTAAAAACATCATGTACTATATAGTGGGAATTCAATTAAATAATTAAATTAAGATTAAAATAGAAGAAGAAACTCATTAGGTGTGCAGTGCCCAAGGTGGCCATAAGGGTGGTGCGAGAGACCACATGTAAAAAATATAGATTATTTTTTGTTTTTCTACTGATATTAATCAATGAGTTGAGGTTATTCTACTAGTTGGTGTGTTGGGTTTATATAGCTGTATTCAGAAGCGTTGGGTTGGAAAATATAACCCTCAATTCCATGTTTGGGTTTAAAAATAAATAATTATTTTCAATCATAAATCCACCAGAAAATCATTAAAAAATAATTTATTATCACACATTTAAGGGTATTCAAGTTTTTTCAGTCGGAATAGACCAATTTGAATCGTTTATAAAGAATCCTAATTCTCTTTGGAGGAAAAAAGGTGATACTCCTCGGGGAAGAAGTGTTATGATCAATGTATTTTATGATAAATTTAATTAATAAACTAAACTGTAAAATTTAATTTCAAAAATAAATTTTTTTGATGTAACCGTGAAGCCACCTATCTATGGGAATTTCCTAAAGGTGGATTCTTTCATGGTAGGGTTGTTTAATATGAAATCGCTAATGGTGGTGACGATGACCATGAATACAATGATAATAATATCATTGTTTGTGATTGTAATGAATTCGTATCCAATGATCAGAAGACATCAATATTTTAGGTGAATGTGGAGATTTTTAGGATATTGAAATAAAATATTAAGGTTTGGAATTTAATTTTGAGTCACATTGATTGATAGATTTAATAGTACACCACATTAAGAGAGAAGGGATATTCACCACATTAGTTAGACATTAAATGGACAATAGAATGGCTAAAAAAGAATCTATTGCGGAGGGGATAAATGTTGTTTCAACAATGATGTAGATGGTATTAGTAAATCAAGATGGGGATTCCACATTTTTTATAACTCATGAAGAATGATAATAATTATAATTACTTGAGATAATGGAGATAAAATTGTCGATAATGGTGTGAAAATAGATTCAAAATCTTGTCACATGTTGAAATCCCTTTTTATTGCAGAGATCAATTGTTGTGTCACAATTGTGGTGAATAATAGTACATAATTTGGTACATTTATCTGTTTGGGTGTCATGTAAAAAAGTATATGGTTGTGGGGTTAAAATACTTCAGTTGAGTGTGTTTGAATTTCATTGGTTGAAAAATCCATTAGCTGTTGTGTTAAATCCCTTGGGGTGAGGACATGACATCATGTGAATCGTTTATGTGATATGAAACTGCATCCACTATAATGTTGGGCTCTACCAAAATAGTAGTTTCCTTACATAAAATGAGAAATTATAAAAACAATATTAAGGAGGATCCAAATTTTATGAAGATTTATTATATGGATATGAACAACTATGAAGTAGAAGTGGTGGAGAAGGAGGGAACATGGAAACCATCTAAATAATGGAAATAAGTCCATCCACAAATTAATAATGGATGAAGACACTATCGTGTTGATTGGGATACATAGAAGGATGAGACACAATCAAAAGATGTTGACTTAGATTAAAATTTAAATTATGGAGTCTATTTGTTCTTATGTTCATAATTTCCAAACCAACACAGCTCCGGCCTCCAAATCCATTTCATTTCGGGTTTCTATATTGTTTTTAAATGTATGATTGGATTGGGGAATCAATCACCAGTAGTCGGTGGATGTGACGATAGCAATTTTCCTCCGACATTAAAATATAATAATTTATATAAAAATGGTTATTATATTATTTTTGTATAAGTTTATTTTCAAATTTACTAGGCATATAGTCTAAAAAATTTATATTCTGAAAATGTCAAATTTATTCTAGACCTGATTTCTGGAAAATCGGCCTCTGTATAAATATTTAATGGATGGGGATTACGAAAAAATCGACCTCCTTTATTACATATTAATAATTGAATTTAATTAACTAAAAAATCTTAATTGCACATTAATATAGTTATTTGAAGGTAAAGGATGATGGAAAAAGAGATGGATTCTAATGAACTCGCATTTGAAATCTACATGAAAAGACCAAGGAGGGGTGTAGTTTTGGTGCACCCTTGTGTGAGTGGAATATGTTGTTAGTGATAAATAAATCAGAAATAAAAACACAACGAATAGATTCCTTGTACAAAGAACCCTTGGAACCACTAGTAGATATCTAGAACATCTCTTGGAAACCCCTGGTCCTTATCTTACTTTTTAGTGTTTGTAATTTTTATATAGAAATTGTAATTTATACAACTTTTATCTATAATTATTTATCAAAATATTTTTTAAATATATATGGTTTAAAATCAATTTTATTTTTTATTTATTATATTTTTTCATTTTATTCATAAATATATCAGCATTGAAACAGCGCTGATAAAGGATCCCTTTATGGACACTAAAAAAGCACATATAAAGTGTAAAATTAATCAACAGTAAAAAAAGTGTTTATAATAGGTTCCCATTATCAGTTCTAGTTTTTGCGGTAATAAATGAATCATTTATCAATTATTATTTCTATCGCTGATAAAGGACAATATTTTTAAAGACCAGTTTTGTTTTAGTGATATCATTTGTACATTTACTTTTTTTTTTTTCAAAAAACATTTTCTATAAATTAATTTTTTCCTATTTTTTAGAATTACTTCTATTATAAATTAATGGATATTTTTAAATTAATTTTTTAAAATATTATTAAGAATTTATTTATATTATTTATTTATTATATAATCTTTTTGAAGTGAAAATGTTATGTTTTTAATCATTAATCATTGTACCATGTAATTTTTTATTTCGATTATTATATTTATGAAATTATTTCTATTTTATACTTAATTTTATATATTATTTCTATGTTTTATGTTATTTTTAGATTTTACATATATATTATATTCCATAGGAATCCAAATATACCTAATTGAAACATAATAAGTTTATTGTTTTTCTTTAGAGAGACTTTTAAAGTGATTAATAATTATCTACATATAAAATAAAAAATCAATTAAAAACATTGATTAACCAATAAAATATTATTTAAAAGAAAAAACATCTAACTAATAAACATACAATACTATAGATGATACAAAATAATGTTTTTGAAAAACATAATATTTAGACATTAAGAGAACTCAGTTACTTCACAAGATTATCAAATATAAATAATGTATTGAATTTAAATTAAATAAATGACATGAACATAAAATATATTTATTAAATTAAT
This sequence comes from Viscum album, assembly GCA_963277665.1. NCBI lineage: Eukaryota > Viridiplantae > Streptophyta > Magnoliopsida > Santalales > Viscaceae > Viscum > Viscum album. The sequence continues at coordinate 1,882,609,387 of OY728164.1, forward strand.
ATAAAAAAGAGTTCAAGAAAATAATGATTTAAAAATAACAATTCTAAATAAAAATATATTACTTTATAATAATAACAACAGTAGTAATAGAAATATTAATATGAATGAAATTATTAATAATTAATAATATTTTATAATAATATGATAATATAGATCATTAATAATAATAATAATTTTATTAATATTCCTAAATAACAACATTATTATTACATTCATCATATAATTATCTTGAATTAATTATATTGACCATATTGTATTGTCTTCACTATAATCTTCTAGTTATCATAAACTATTCTTATCTTGACATTATTATCCCAGAATTTACATTTGTTGTAATGTTCATGAATTCATGAGATTTTTGGTATATTTTTTGGTTTGTAACCCTATTGAATTAATAAAAATAAAAATAATTTTATTCATAATTACATAAAAAACATAATTGAGTAGTCAATTTTTAATATATTTAATTATGTAAAAAATAAAAAATAAATAATAATATTAAATTATAAACCAATACAACAATAATAAAATTAATATATTGATACATAATAATAGTTCCACACATAATGATTTATTAATAGTATTAATAATAATATCCAACTTTCTAATTATTAATTAAATTTTTATAATGAATTTATTATAATGACATTATGGTCATTAATTTTTTAGTTTGACTATAATATTAATAATTATGATTCATGTACATTACTTGTATATGAGTTCAGATTTTGAAGGCAGGCCTGGGAGAGAAATATTTAATGAGTGTGTGAACAATGAATTTATCCCCAAAATCCATATAATATTGCATGACAGGGCACTACGGATCTCCCTAACTAACATCATTGTCTTGAAATTCACCATTGTGGTGAAAACACTGACATTCTTGTTGGTCATTCCTGTTAGCTGTAGCTTTCCCGATTCAGTATCCATACTAGTTAAGATTGAGATGTGGGTAGAAGTGCATGGTCAGAGCTACCTAGATACAGGGCTGGCCCTGGGGAATGACCCATGATCCCACAATCTAGTGAAACATACAAGAAATTTAAAAAAATACAAAATTTGTTCAAAAATTTCACCATTTTACTATTCATCTTAATTCATTTTAGGGATATACATCTCGGCTTCCGATAGAAAAAGAAATTTAACAGGACATTCTTGCATGGATGACTATGAGAAGGAGGCATTGTGGAATCTTTTCACAAGAAACATAGGGTTCATCAACGATTTCAAACACGAAAGCAACCACTCATACCGTTTGTCTATAAACCACTTCACCGACCTCACAGATGACGAGTTAGGGGCCTACTACATGGGATATGTCCCATCTCCATCTCTCAGTTACCATACTCACCAATATATGTTGTTGGGAATTTTCTTCTATGGAGATGCATGAAGGGATCACGATAATCAAAACTGGTCAGATAGGATCACTCTTTGACATGAAACTCATCGACTGCACATCCGAAAATGATGGGGATAATGGTAGACACATATTAAGGGATTGGACTATATTTTCCAACACAAGGGTATCACTAGGGAGAATAATTACTGATATTAGGCCACTGATGGAAACTAGAACGACCAACAAGGGTCCTCTACAGCCACCAATGATGGCTTCCAGTCCTTTCCAACCAATACCAAGGCATCCTAACTAGAATTCATGTATTAAAAGCCAATGTTTCTAGTTCTATACAATATCGGGTAGGATATTAGGTAATACTATGGAAACACCTTAAACGATGACAACTCAAGCAATGTGACCAAAGCGGTTACAATGGTCGGGTGCGATATAGTGTTGAATGGAGGGAAATATATATTTAGGAAGAATTTGTGGGGGAGATATGTGGTGATGTCAGATACATGAAGCTGTATTGAGACTCAGATGAAACATGAATGCTTTGTGGTGTGTCCATGTATTTATCCCACATTGATCATCCATGTCCCACCAAAACTTCATGTATTGGCCATCCACAAATCACTCCCCCTTGAGTTCTCTATAAGCCAATATTTGATGTAATCCTCTTCCGTCATGTACCTGAACATCATCATCGTGTGGGTCAGATTGGTGGAGTTGTCGCTGTTGATAAGGAATCCACTATAGTACCTGAATTCCCACATTCTCACAACAATCACCTTAGACACACACATATGGGACACAAATTACAATATGGATGCCTTGTTGTTGGAGAGATTATACTACAAACCACATGAGGTTGTTGTAGAGGATCCTTGCAGGTCATTAAAAGTGTATTACATGGATTGGTATGGGTAATCATCTACTCTAAATATTACCCAGTGTTGGAGAACATATTTTGAAGCATGTACTACGGCTATGCCTTTTCAACCATCATTTTTGGACATGTAGACAAGGATCTTCTCTTCCGAGAGTGACCCTATCTAACTAGTTTTGATTTTGGTTATCCATTACCAAGCTACCAATAGAGAAAATTAATAGAAACATATACAAGTATGTTGATCCTCTATGGTGTAGGCAATTCCATATTTCCTCTAAATGGAATTTTTTAGCATGATAACATCAATGTTACATGAATCAACCTCCAGATAGTGGAGATGTTTACAGAGAGATGGTGAATGGATGTAGACAAGGTAAGAGCCTTGAACACGTCTATTTTTACTCCCAATTGTGTTTTCACAGTTCCACCCAATAAGAGTGCTATCAAAGTGATGATAAAGGGGGTACCCTTATCAGGGATAAAAATCCCTGATAAAAGGTACATTTAGGAGCACTAAAAAGGAAATGTTAAAATTACGCCATATTTTTACTTTGTTAGCGATAATAAATCATCCCCATTTAATTGTTCATTTTTAGCAGTGTTAAATTGAGGCCGTTTATCAAAAAAAAAATTAGTATTTATGATAAATGGGTGTCTTATCAACTCAATTTTTAGTAGTACTCATATAGGTTATATTTTAAAATAATTAAATATTAATACATGATATTTACATATATTTATATTATTCTAATTATAATATTTATATATTTTAAATATGTCTTAAATATGTCTTAAATATGTATCAATAGATCAATATAATTAATATAAATGATTTATAGTGAAAATGGAAAACTAAATATTTTAAAAAAATATTATTATTAACTACATTGATAATAATTATAGACTAATAATAATTTGTTAAGTGTATGAACACATAAAAAACAAAAAATAAATAAATAAATGGTCTAATATATGTTTGAAACATAACTCATTATTCAAATGTCAATAACTATTGATATGGGTGTTCATTCATTCTCTTACACGTATCAAAACGACGCTTGCGATGAGGTCTATGCCATCAGTGACATAGGTAATCCATTTTCATATATTTCATTGCCTAAAAAAGACCATACGGCCTCTAGAACATATTTTTTTCAAGGGACCCAAATTATTTAACATTCAATGGATTTTGAGCCTTTTTAAAGGGGTGATTTTTCCATATTTAACTTTGGGACTGAATATATTCTACGTTCTTACATTCATATTGAAATTATAGAGTTAAAATTTTATCAATTTTCACAAGTAAATATTATTTATAATAAATATTAATACTATATATTCATATATTTTTTTATATTCTCATATTAAATTTTAATTTAATTAATAAATAATTAAAATAATTTTTCTATAAAATATATTTCACAATATATAAGTCTTTTCCAAATAATAATTGATATCAATTTTATTTGAAATACACATATATTAATATTAATATACTTATATAATGTGTGTGTTTGGGTGTTAGTGTGTGTGTGGGTGTATTAACCAACCCATATATATTATCTATATATTCTTACATATAAATATACATATTATTATATAATAGAAGTAAATATATATAAATATGTATAAATATTTATATTAATACTTGCAGATACTCGTATATATAATATATATACTTATGTATGTAAATTGTGTATATTTATTTATCTATCTACTTATTTATAAACACACAAATAAACATATTTTATAAATTTATTTAAAATTAATTTTATAAATATATATTAATATATTAATAAATATATGGCTAAAAATATAAATATATATTTTTGAATACTGATATCAATATATATTAATAAAAAATAACTATAAATAATATATATATATATATATAAAGATATATCTATAATTAAATGGAGAAGAAAACAAGATGGGAGAAAGGGTAAAGGTACCGATGCGCATGGGAGAGGTCTCAGATTTGAATGGTAGAGGATGTAGGGGTGTGTGTTTGGGTGTATATGGTCAAGCAATGGGGTGGGTAGGGAGATGAGCCAAGCACAATTAAAGGTGTCGAAGGTGCGCATGCAGATGGTGCTTCTAATGGATGTTGAAATGGGGGACAAGAACATTTAAAAGGGGGTCTCCGATTTAAATATTTTTTTTTAAATGTAATCTTTCATCAGCTCTATTAAAAAACTATTGATAAATGTGGCTTTTTCAGCACTTATTTAACACTGATAAAAGATACCCACATATAATTGAGCCATTATTATTAATGCTTTTATAGTGGTAATAAATTCATTATTTTGTACTGATATATCCCTATATTGTAGTCTGGTGACATTAGTGAGGTGGTTGGATACCATGTTGTAGGAGTGGTCACCACTATGGTAGAAAGCCTTGATGAACTCCATGTATCTTTTGATAAATTGGAATTGTACCTCCTTATGATCATTGTACATAATGATCTCATCGTGTGATGCCAACCACCCCAAATGCTTCACCAGTATAGATACATGATCAGGCATGTTGTGGTTGCTGGACACGTCCGTCGGGAAGGTCGGACTAGCTGGAACTAAGTTGAGTACCAGGACAATGATGATTGGTAAGGGGATCCAATGTGCCATGGAATGCAATCTTAAGGGGCTTCCGAGGAGCGATCACCTTTTCACACCCTCCTTAAATAATAATCAACCATTCCCACCTTCTATATTTGCACTCGTATAAATGGGAAATACATGCATTGTGACTTTAAATAGTACAATCAGACTAATAAATTCATGAGTATAATTTCACTATATTGAATTAATAAATTAAATATTATTAATTATTTGTAAGTGAAATATTATTATAACTATAATTTTAAATCATAAAAATCAATGTAAAAAATTATAAAGATGTATCACATTATTGATTTCATTATTGTTTTATTGGTTTATAATTTCATAATATGATATATTTATTATTATATAAAAAATTAAATATATTAATAATTAACTAATCAACATTGATTGTGTTATGTAAATTAATTTATATTTATTGTATTTATGAATAATTAATATAATTTTTTTATAATTAATCAGGGTTACATACCCTGAAAGATAAAATGAAAATACATGCATCTGGGAACATGATAATGGATATTAAAATAATGATAAAAATGTAAGGATAATAAGAATTTATTGTAATTAACTAATTTTAATGAAGCTATTAAAATGATGTCATTATAATAAAATCATGTAAATAATGTAATGAAAATAATAGCTATGTTTTTATTTATGAAAACTAGTAATCAATAAATAATTATTCACAATGGTCTATATAATCATATTATTATTAAATATGAAAAATTAAATATTATTATTAATTTTGTTGTTATTAATATTAAGAAGCCATATATGGTCATTATCACTTGTTATTTTCTTTTAATTACTTTTATTAAATCATTTTTATATTGGTTAAATTATTATTCTTTCTGTTCATGTTGTAAATTTCATCTAAAATATAATATAATTTATATTTTATAATCTTTGGTAGTTACATAGTTATTTTAAAGTCGAAATATTATGTCATGAAACTACATTATTTTGTATCATCTATATTAATGAATGTATATTATTTTGATGAAAATTTTATTATTATGATTTTTTTATGGCTTTAGTCAATGATTTTAATTTGTTTTTCGATTGTAAATATAGTTCATGTTTAATATGTTTTCAATGTTTCTCACATTAAATATGAAAAAAATTATTATGTTTCAGGAATGTCACTTTGGAAGCATCTAAAAAATTATTAGTACAATAAAATTGATACTTGAAAATTATATTGGTTATATAATTTATATTTTAAAATAAAAAATAATATAACAAACTTACATGACCTAGAATGAATTTTAATTATTAAAAACATATCATTTCCAATTCAAAAATATTATACACATAAATTATTATATAAATTAATTCTAAATAAAATTATAAAAATTATTATATCAATAACCATTATTTGAAAATAAAAATTAGAAATATAAAATATTAAATAAATTAAAGTACATAAAAAATTTATCGAGATAAAAAATACGTATAAATATGTTATCAATACCACAAAACCGGTATTTAAAAGTGCTAGCCATTGTCATTTCTAGGATTAAGTACTATTAGAGGGAAAATTTATTATTTCTAAAACAATCATTATTAAAGGGTCCATTTTATCGTTGTTTTTTACATCTTATAAATGGTATCCTTTACCATGTTTTTTAGTTCCCATAATGGGATACATTATCATCACTTTTTTAGCGCTATTATAGGTCCGGATAAAATGAACTAAATAAATAAATAAAAAATTAAAACAAGTTTATTGAAAAAATATTATTAGAATTATTAATGAAATAAATATTCACAAAATTTAATAAATCTAGAATACTATATATAAATTATAAATTCTAATAAATAGTATGGGGATGATGTGTTTTAGGGATATGATGTTGTATTCGACTGATGGAGACGAGAGATTTCCATCCATAGTGGCCCCTAATTGGGTTGTTATTTCTACTTCCTTTCGCATTCAATTCTGTTTAAACTCACATGATGGAATCACCAATACTAGACCCCTCATTGGTATTTTTTCAAGGATTCAGGATGAGAGTTTGTTGGATTCCAATTATTTCTCCTCCAACTCATAGGCATGTGGAAAATATTTTTGAGCATTTGATGAATCTGACCTTTAATGAATCATAGGTACAAGGAAATCATTATCATTAAGTCAGATTAGGGGTTGATAAGATTTGATTTTCATTGAGAAAAGTTGGTGCTAAGGAGTGTATCATTTGATTAGTTAAATCATCAAACATTCCATTCAGTAAATATTTTCTTATGTACAGGTTACAAATTTTCAAATTCTCGATTATTACATGTGTTGTGTTTTAAATCGGTACAAAAATTTATGGATGTGCACTTGTACTGGTGGGACATTGGTATTTTGGGTTTTCACGACAGGAAATGTTTCCCACTGGGAGGGGCCCCTTCCATATCGTTTTCCTCTCTAAATATATCTAATGCAAGAAATGAATGTTTGTGAAGAACTTTTTCGATCCAAGGACCCTGTGCATCAATGTTTGAGTCCATTGTTTCAATACATTTTCTATTAGTAAAATAATAAAGAAATTAAGGTTTTCAATTTATGATTTGAAATAGATAATATGGCATATGTTGATAATGTTTTACATTCTTTCTCCAATTAGTAATCTGATAAATCACGATTGACCTACTAAGGATGCATGATTTTTATTTTTATGTGCATCCTCATAGAGGTTGATCTTAGCATGATTCTCATAGAATTATTGGCTCCATATACAGTGGAAATCAAATATTATTGTAACTATAAGGTATTAAAAATTATTGTTTTCTATAGAAATTTTCAGTGCATTATGAATGTCAATAATAATTTACTTGGAGGATTATGTTTTTCTATCAATAATAATAGAGTTTCTGACAATGATTGATGTAGATATGGTTTATCACGGTCTAGATAGTGTGTGGGTTCTCTAACTTCTTGTTCGTTCCGAATGTAGTATAAGGATGAAATAGTGGCTTATATATTAAAATTTCTTTTAACATTCTTTGCCCAAAACCATGAGTGGGGATTTTTCACAACAAAATTATAATTAATTTATTTTATATATAAAGAAATAAATATCTGGGTGGAGGAACAATCATCATTTCTTATTGTTGGTCTTCTGACAAGGCCCTTTTAGATTGCCTTATTGCGCTTGTGAATATCCAACTGTATAATCCGTCTAACGGATATTCAAAATTCTCCAATGATATCCAAACACTGACACTAATTTTCTTGGTGCAAGCATGGAAGCTGAATGTCTCGAATTGTTCATTCTCAGTCACTCATTCATCAGTCCTAAAGAAATACCCTATTGGGGTTTTTTTCTATAAAGGGAGAGGAGTAGGAGTCAAGAGATAATTTTTTGTACACAATAATTATCTATTCTCAAACATGGAATTGCCATCAAATAAACTACACAGTAGACTTAGTAATCTATTTATAGAGATGGGATTTCGGTTATAAAATCAAATTTCACAACAACCATTAATGAAATCCCATTCTATATAATGATAATAATAGTTATATTATTTTTTGGTGTGCCAACATGCACAAAATGGATAAGAAATATTTAATTACTAATAGATAATTATTTTATAACTAGACAAAACCATGGTCTGTTTGAACTCCTCTTATATTAATTTTACACCTTCATAAATATTTTATTCTATTATATTCATATTTTATTCGAAAACTAGTAAATAATTTTTTTTCAATATTGAATAATATAAATAAATATATTTTATTCACAAACCATTGAATAAATATTTATTTAATTTATGCCATAAATATAACATAAATTCAATTATTCTTCAATCTGGAGAATTATATTTCATCTATTAATTAAATTCAAATAGATTTTAATCAAGACCACTAGAATGACATAATGTGAAATCCTCCTGGATTAATTCTCATTGGCATTATGTATACATGGATAAAGCCCAATATTACTATCAAGAAATTTGATAAAGAAACCAATAGAATGAAATTAATGTTGAATTGATGAAAACATCTTACAAACACTCATTGTGAAATATAATCCATATGTCATATAGTATCATAATGCATGTTGCATGATAGTGTCATCAACCTATATGCTTGATACATCATTCTCTTATTATCTGGAATAAACTAAAAGTTTCACCATGGAGATGGAATTTTTGGAAATACTTCTATTTACATCAAAGGGTTCCGAATTCTACTTCAATATATATGGATAGTACAAATCCATCAATTTCATATCCACTAATAACATTCCATTTACGAGACACCCAACGTACCTAGATTCCATCCGGTATATGAAGTGACAATTTTCATCAGCAAATCATAGTGCATGAATTGTAACCACAATTAATTTTAATCATAATGTCTATGGGCATTACACAATCACATAGAACGGAATATCAGATGACACCAAAACATGTGGAATATCTAGTATCGGGTATGTTCTAATAATCTTGAATCAAGGTGTTTTCTATGTACAAACATCATGACAAGAAATCTTATCGGTTTACGAGTACTCTAACAATATAGTATATATAATATTTATCCCATAATAATATATTATCCAACCAAGAAATGATATTATGATTATTGGAATATGAATTTGAGGTCCTCATCTTAGTAGGGAACTACAGCGACCATATCAAAGATAAAATTACATTAGGGAATTATTACATTATGTTTGTTCATAAAAATGAAAAATAAGTAATAATTAGTTTAATTTATTATTTAACATATCAAATATTCATGTAATAAATATACAAATAGTTGGTTCATTGACACTAACTATAAAAACACCACCTAGACTAGATATAACTACCTACAACATTCATTCTACAAGACCTCACCTGAAATTAAGATTTTTCTGAGTCACAAAATTAGTTATGGGGTACACCACTTTTTATTATATAGAAGTACTTCTAAATGTAGATTCACCTCAATAAGAAAAATCCCTCATGGGATGATACTTTAGTATTATATTCTTTTCATGTTGATGTGAAAATTGGTCTTTTGCGGGAGCCTCCGATGTAGTATTATCACAATAGAGTGTGATGGGATATTCAATCCAAGTTACCACCTAATTCCATTGGATGAAATTTTTCATCCAAAATAATTCTTGATCTGCCTCAACTGGTGAAATGTATTCACACTCTATAGTAGAATTTGGAACCACAACATGCATTGAGCTCTTCCATCTCACATCACCTCTGATAATTGTGAAAATGTATCCCATCTGTGAAATCACGCAATCTTGGTCAGTCTGGAAACAAGAATCTACATATACTATGATGACTAGTTCCATATCTCCTCCATAAACTAAAACACTATCCTTAGAATGAAACATATATATATATATATATATGGATAGTCTCTACTTTCATAAATTGGTGGACACCTAGATCATCTTGATATCTTTCTACCACACATAATGCATAAGATACGTCTATCATAGTACGTATATTAACATAAATTTTTGACTAAATCACTGACGGGTAAGTCATCTTTTTTATGTCAGATGCACGAGATGTCCGGATCATCTTTAGGTATTGTAGCGTTTAAAGGATGATGTTCAGGGATAAGTGGAAGATGATGGGTATGGATAGTTTATGCAAGTAGTCGATAAACGCAATAAGGAGCACAACCTACTACTTAGACAACACACTCAAGGGAGGGATGTCATAGCCAATCCTCTCAAAAATTCACTTGGGTTGTGGTACAGAATAGGGGGATTTGTGATATTGGATCGCCAGTCTAACTTGTAGATTGACAATGCAAGAATGCACAAGAGCAATGGGGAAATTCGGAACCATTCTCACACAATATAGAGAAACAATGCATGAGCTCTCAATTCAATCTTACACGACAATACAATTCCATGGTGTGGATATTTGTATCCATGGGGTGATACAATAGTCAAGGGTATAATACCCTAATTTCATAAAGGATAAACCTACATTATCTACATAAAAGTCAAAAAGATAATTTCTAACAAAGACTTTGGAAATTTCAGACACAAAATTCCAACTATAGCACACCATATTTGACTTTGTGTGCATAGACCACCAGATAGGAATTTGGTTCCCAAATATTCCATTTCAATAATCATCCATTTAGGCATGACATCTATATTCATGAAACCATGTGGTTAAAGTTTTAAACATCATTATTGGGCTTGAATAAGTGAGATAATTGGCCAATTTTCTCCATCCATTAAATGAATGATCCATTGGGCCTTTAATGAAGTGATATGGGTGACCATTGTTGCATTCAGTCTCTTTAATCTCCCACGCGTCATCGGGCCTTGCAAATCCAACTCCTCTACTCAGGTAATCAGCTTTGTGCCTTCAACATGGTTCGCATGATCCTCCCCATCTTGAAAAGGAGTCATCCTCGACTCTTCATCATCCACACCCAAAAATAGATAAAGATCAGAAACATTTAATGTGGCCCTTACACCATACTCACCTAGAAAAGTTATCTTGTAAGCATTGTTTTTAATCTTCTCAAGCACTCAAAAAGGTCCATCACCTCGGGGCATGAGTTTTGATTTCCGCTTATTGGGAAATAGTTCCTTCCGTATATGAAACCAAAACAAGTCACTGGGCCCGAACAATATTTTCTTGCGACACTTGTTTGGATGATCAATATATTTATGGGTCGTCCGCTCGATATGTATCCTTGAATTTTCATGGATTTTCTTGATTAATTCTTCATTCCCTTTGGCATCCATATTAGATACATCCTACAATGGTAGAGGAACTATATCATTAGGGTCAGGGGGGTTAATTCTGCATTCCCTTCCCAATTCTTTATTTTCTTCTTCACGATGGTTCGCAGAAGGGATGATAGGGTCCTATTCACCACCTCAGTTTGTCCATCTGTTTGAGGATGACAATTAGTGGAAAATAGTATCTTAATTCATAGTTATCTCGGTAATTTCTAAAAAAAGTAGCTGAGGAATTTTTTGTCTCGATCTGACAAAATCATTCATGGAATTCCTTGATGTTTGACTACATTCTAAAAGAAAATTATTGCAATGATAGTTGCATCATTAGTTTCTTGACAATGAATAAAATGTTCCATTTTTGACAACTGATCGACCACAACAAAAATGGAATCTCTCCCCCTCTTGGTCCGTGTTAACACCACAATAAAGTCCATTAATATGTCCTCCCAAGGGGTAATGGGAATTAGCAGTGGAAGATATAGTACGTGTGGGCTCGGTTTCTATTTGGATTTATAGCAGACAAAGAAGTTTACCACAAATTTCACAACATCTCTAGATATCATAGGCCAATAAAAATTCTCGTTACGAACACATAGAGTTTTTACAACACAATAATGTCTCATTAACCCACCAAAATGTGACTCCTTCATTAAAAGTAAACAGATTAACCAATTGGGAATGCAAATCTTGTTAATCCAAAATAAGAATCCATCATTTAAATAGAACTTCTCACAACTAACTCCATGTTTACAATGTTCATATGGATGTCTAAAATCACTATTAGTGGCATAAAAATCCTAAATGTATTCCAAACCAAAGAGTTATTAATCCAACAAGGATAAAAGAGAATATCTACGTGAATGTTTGTCGGACACAATATTTTCATTACACTTTTTATGCTTCATGACATGTGGAAATTATTCAATGAATTCTAGCCATCTATCATGTCTATTATTTAGTTTATGTTGGCTCCTATGGTATTTAAGAGCCTCTTGATCAGAATGGATCACAAATTCATTAGGCAAAATATAGTGATGCCATGTCTCTAGTACTTTAAACAATGGATACAAATCATTATCATATGTATCATAGTTTAGAGTTGGGCCATTTAACTTCTCACTAAATAAAGCAATAGGCTTAACTTCTTGAATGAGTACTCCTCCTATGCCATCTATGCATGCATCACATTCAATTTCAATTCTCTTATCATAGTCTGGAAGTGAAAGTTGAGGGGTGAGGGTGAGTCTCTCCTTAAGAGAATAGAAGGCCTTCTCTTTAGATGTCCCCCACTTAAAAGGAACATTCTTATTTGTCAACACTTTCAATAGCGCTGCTAGTGTGATAAATTCTATCTCAAATATCCTATAAAAACTAGCAAGCCCATGAAAACTTCTTACCTATCCATCGGAGGTGGGAGTTGGCCAATATTGTATTGATTTGATCTTCCCGATGTCCACATTAACTCCATTGCCGCTCACAACAAATCGAAGGAAAAAAAGTATTGAGAAAAAATTCACATTTATTTATGTTTCGAAATAGGTATTCTTTCCTTAACACCTCTATGAAACTCCTTAAGTGATCTACATGTTCAATAATGTTCCTACTATAAAACTAAATGTCATTAATGAAAACTACCACAAATTTTCCAATATATGCACATAAGACATGATTCATTAACCACATAAATGTGCAAGGTGCATTGGTTAGACCACAAGGAATGACTAACCATTCATAAAGTCCATGCATTGTCTTAAATGATGTTTCCAATCATCTCCTTATTTCATCCGAATTTGATGACAGCCACTTCTTAAATCAATTTTTTAGAAAATAGTTGAAGCATTTAATTCTTCTAGAATAACATCTAACCTAGGGATAAGATGACGATACCAGACCGTGACATTGTTGATGTCTCTACAATCAATTAACATTCTCCATGTTCCATCCTTCTTTGGTACTAGAATCATCAGTACAACACAAGGACTAAGCCTCTCTCTGACATATCCCACATCCAACAGCTCTTGAACATGCCTTTGATTTTATTTTGTCTCTTCCAGATTGGTGTGATATGTAGGGAGGTTGGGTAGTGATGCTCCAGGTATAAGGTCAACATGATGCTAAATACCTCTAATGTGTGGAAATCCTGGTGGCACCTCTTCAGGTAATACATCATCCTACTCCTGTAACAACGACTCAACAACATTTGGAAAACATGGTTAGTCGTTAGCATTTAGCAACACCTCTTTGTACATGAGTACTAGGAGGGGTTTCTGTGAAAAAAAAGATTCCTTAACCTCACTCTTTTTTTCCAACATCATACTTTTCTCTTATCTAAAATTCTTTTCCCCACATGATTTTTCATTGCTCTCCATTTCATTTCTTCTCTCATTTTCTCTCTCTCCCTCGTTCTCTCCTCTTTTATTTTCACTCTTTCTTCCCTCATTGATCAATTTTTTCTTTTCTCTCAAAATGTGATCTTCCAGAATTTGTTTAGGGGACTTGTGGTTGAGGGTTATAGGTTCCCCTCAGAGTACGAAATAATGAAGATTCAAGAACCGTAATGGTTAACAAACCAATTATACTGCCAAGGTCATCCCGACAAAAAATTTCAAGCCTTCATAAGAACTCCATCACACTAGACCTCATATTTGTACTTCCTAATGGTGAACGATAACTTCACAATCTATGTGACCATCATCTCCCTGAAATCATTCAACCACTAAATCCGATATGGATGTTTATGATTCAAAGTATGATGTCCCAACTTCTCTACTAACTCGGTGCTCACAACATTACTACAACTTACTCTATCTATAATAACACTAAATTCCTTCCAATGGATCTTGAACTATGTATGGAAAAGGTCCTCCCACTACTCATTCTCTCCCACAGTCATTTGTGTGATTAGAACTCTCCTATTTCAAGAATATCACCATCTTTTCCAATCTCTCCACTATCAATTTCTGGAGATTCTCCATCCTCCACTTTTGAGCTCTCTCCATTGGTCTCAAATTCTCCATACATGTTGATGGTCATGGTATGCCTGTTTGGGAACTCAATTGAAATGTGACCCCTTCCTAGAATTTTGAAACACCAAATATCCATATTCCTTATTTGGTATGCCTCAATAGTAGGTTCTGTAGGTGGAATAATTACCTTTTCACTTTTGAGATCAACCACCTATTTTTCCTTTGATGGTTCTCCAATCTCCTTCCTTGTATTTCTCCATGGTGTGAAAGAAGAATTGGGTTTCCTCATGTTTCTCCTTTTTTTATTTTGTTTCTCGATCTTGGTGTCTTGATGGATCATTTCCTTTATTTCCACATGGTGGTAAATCTCCACTTGATCAGAAATCTCCCGATTGATCCCATGTAAAAACCGTTCTGTGGATGCATCCAGATCCACCTCAATGTTTGCCCGAAGCATGGATATTTTCATCTCCTTGTAGTAGTCTTTTACACTCTTACTCCCTTGGGTGAGGAATTGAAGTTTGTTGTTGAGATCTCTATGGTAATGTGTGGGGACTAATCGCTTCCGCATGGCGAACTTCATGTCTTCCCAAGTGTTGATGGGACGTTCACTATATTTAGCTCTATCCTTTTGAAATTTATCCCACCATATTAATTCATAATCAGAAAATTAAAGGTAAGAATGTTTGACCTTTTTCTCCTCAGAATATACATGGCATGAAAATAATTGCTCAATCCGCATCTCCCACTCCATGTATGCTTCAGGGTCGCTTTTACTTTGAAAAGAGGGGACCTTCACCTTGATACTACCATGTATGTCATCATCATGTTGTCTTCTATGTCCTATTCTAGGTTTTTGGTATAACCTCCTCCTTTGTGCGACATCATCAAGATCATCAACAATGATAACCATTTCCCCTACATGAGGTGGGGACTACGCGGTACCGGAGTGTGTCGTGGGTTATCCCAGATCAACCATGTGCTTGGTTTATTCTACAATTCCTCAATTATCTCATGTAGCAGTTTCTATTTCCTATCAAGACGCTTCTCGATGTGGCTAACGTATGCTTGTATTTGGAGTTGTGTAGCTTCGGGTGTGTGAAATCTACTTCGACTTCCTTCATTACTACCATGTGATATTTTCATCCCATGATCATCTTCCATGATAAGTTATTAAAACATAAACACACACTGGGGGGGACACAGACATTGATACACACTCATTCACTCAAGCGAGATGTACTCACACTCACACAAGATGTACACACTCACACTGACAAGGATACACACTCATGCACATGGGATATATACACTCCAACACACAAAATGTACACAAACACACACAAATAACAAGATGAACACGCTCACACACACAAGAAATTATTTTTCTTATTCCTCTCTACTCTTGACACTCAGTTAAAATTCCATGTTCTTATGAAATATAATACCTTGTTTCAGGTGATCCCTTGACACCAATATTTCCCCAATCAAGATTGTGTTGGTGGCTAGTTTAACACAACCCGCTAGAGTGGTAAAGGGTAAAGGATGAAAAGAGGGTAGAAAATGGATAAAGGGTGGATAGAAAAGGGGGTAGAAATGTGGTACTTGGGTTTTCCCGATTGTTCAAGATAAGAAAAATTAATAACAATATGAGAAAAATATAATATGGGAAGAAGATAAATGATGGAGAATGTGATGTACGGAAATGAAAAGAGCTAATAATGTATAGAACGATAATGAAGTAATTGTATCCTCTTTTTTCATCAAATATCCCCAAAAGGTGTTCCTCTTAGAGTTTTAAACCACAAGATGATGAATGGAGTGTACGATCATTTTTTTTAAATCTCTCAAGTTAAGGATGTGCTTAATTTTGAAAATCACTAAATGATGAGTTGAGAGAAGCTGATTTATTTGATTTTTTTTTGAATCAAATCACAAATAGAGAATTAAATGTGAAAAGAAAATGAATGAACAGTTGACTAAATGTAAAAAAAATTCAATCTTGTACAACAATGGCCAATTCTTGAGGTTTTTAAAGAAAATGTTTTTTTAATGGGATGATAATAAAGAAAGATGAGAAGGGTAATAGATATATGGGATAAAATAGGGTGATAGATGCCTAGCGTGTCAACTGGAGCTCTGATACCAACTGATGTAAGATGCACAAGTTGTCCCGATCATCATGGTGTAGTGCGGCAGTTGAAGGATTCGGTTCGGGGATTAGTGTCAGATGATGGGTTAGGATAGTGGATGCATGTATTCAATCAACGCTATTTTAATCCCATCCTACAACATAGACAACAAACTCAAGGTAGGGAAGTGATAGACAATCCACACAACAACACACTTGGGTTGAGGCAGGGAATTGGGGGATTTGTGATCATAGATCACCAATATATCATGTAGATTGAGAAGGAAATAATGCATAAGAGCATGGGCAATATTCAGAATAATTCACACATAATGGGAAGAAATAAAGGATAATCTCCCAATTCAATCTTGAATGAGAATGAAATTCCATGGGGTGGCTATTTATAGCCAAGGATTGATACAATATTCAAGGGTCTAATACCCTAAATTCATAAAGGATAATCCAACCTTGTCCCCATAAAATTCAAAATGATATAGTCTATCAAAGACTTTTGGAAAAGTCACACGAAACATTCCATCTATAGCCCACCGGATTTGACTTTGAGTGCATATCCCACCAGATTTGACTTTGGTGTCCAAATATACCATTTCTAGAATCCTCTATATGGGAAAGAAATCCAAATTCGTGAAACCATGTGGGACAAGCATTAACATAATGTTTGGGCTTGAATAAGTTAGATAATAGTCCCATTTTCTCCATCCATGCAAGGCAAGATCTGTCGGGCCTTTAATGAAGAGAGATGGGCGTCCATTGTTGCATTCATACTCTTTAATCTCCCACACGTCATCGGGTCTTTTAAATACAAATCATCCTCTTGGGTAATTGTCTCGGTGCCTTCAACATGGATTGCATCACTTGTCCACTATATTTTATTCCTCATGGGTTAAATGATAGATTTTCATGGAATGATTAATGAAATGTGACCCGATTTTGATGATCAGTGGTACTTAAAATATTGTACATTCATGCGTGTGATGTGTAGAATTACATCAGGTGAAAAAATTAATTTGAGTGATAAAAGGCCTTCATGTTAATGATGTGTGTTATGGGGATGCTTTTACTATGACACTAGGAATGATCCCCAACACTATAGCAGTTTCACCTTCAATGATGACCACTCAATCCATATAACCCATGTGGTGATAATGGTCGGGTATGGGACGAGGGAAGAGAGCAGTAAATATTTGATGATAATGAAATTGTGGTTGGAGAAATGGTGTTATGACATATAGATGAAGCTATGGCGGTGCGTGGACTACCGTTAGTGTTTGTGTGGTGTGGACATGGATGTAGGCCACATGGGACATACACATGCCAACATATCTTCAAGTATCATTAATCCCCTCACATCTCCCCCACGAGTTCGTTATCATCCAATATCTGAAACTATCTTCCACCGTCTTGTACCCGACCATTGTCAATGCATTGTTCAGATTGGTGGAGCTATTTCTATTGAAGGGGACACCACAATGGTACCTGAACTTGTTCTTTCTCATGTATATCACCATAGAAACATGATATAAGGACATGAATTCTAGCAGGAATGCCATGATGATGGACGGAACAGAATGAAAACTGTCAATGGTCACTGTAGAGGAAGCATGCTGGTCATTACAAGTGTCTTCCATGGACTGGTATTGGTAATCATTCCCTTCCATAATTCCCCAATGGTAGACAACATAATGGAAATCCTATTCCATGGATCAACATTTCAAATATTGTTTTTGGACAAGGATTCGATGAGCTTCTACTCATAATGTAACCCTCTCTACCCAGTTTCTGATTACGGTGATCCCTTATAGAGCCACCACTACAAAAAATGATAAGCAACAACCACATGTGCGTTGATCCTTTATGGGATAACAATAGAATTATCCTTCCAATCAACAATTTTTGCATAATTTTTTCAACAATATTGGAATAAACCTATGGATATGGGACATGGTGATACAGAGATGGTGACTGGACATAGCCCAGGTAGGATGCCCCGATCTCATCATGTGTGCCACAAAAATAGGTGTTCATAGTGTCACCCTTTAAAATTATTCATAATGTAGTGATAAAGGGTGTACCTTTATCGGTTCATAAAAAAAGCGCTGAAAAAGGGTACCTTTTACAGCCCTAAAAAATACCGTTAAAAGTAACACTTTATTAGAGTTTTTAAGAACTCATAATGATACAACCATTATTAGTGATTTTTTACACAGTTAAAGGAACTCCTTTTTATCGCTTTTTTACAAGTACTGATAATGAATATATATCAATAAAAAATAAATAATAATATATTAAAAAATAAATAAATATATATATATATATTTATATAAATATAATATATAATGTTTAATAATGTTTTATATATGTATAAATAGTCATTTACACGTAATATATAATATATTTAGTGAAAATGGTTTATTATACATTTTAAAAATATATTACTAATTAATAATTTGTTAATTTTTATTTATTTATACTAATTAATAAAAATATGAGGACACAAAAAATATAAAATATAATTAAATATCTAAATTAAATTGAAAACATAACTAAAACATCAAACGATCATAAAATTTGATTCATCTACCTGTTCGAGCTGGAAAACATATCAAATCAAAATTTGTTATGATCTATATTTCCTTAATAACATAGGTAAACCATTTTCATATTTTAAGAGGACAAGATATGACCCATATGCCTCTAAAAATGCGTTTTTTCGGTACCCTAATTTTTTTTATCATTTTACAGATTTTCAGCACTGTTAAAGGGGGTAATGTTTCCCTTTTCAAAGTGGAATTAATTTATTCTTATGTATAACATTTATATTGGTATTATGCATTTAAAACATTACCATTTTTCACTGTATACGATTAATTATATTAAAAAATGTAACAATACATACATGTTTTTATATATTCACATATAAAATTTTATTTTTTAAATAAAAGAATTAAACAAATATATATGTAATATGTTTCACAATATACAATCCATACCTAAATAAAAACTAATATACCTCTTTTTATCATACAAATATATAATGATTTATATGACTATATAACATGTGTTTTTGTATTAGTGTGTTTGTGTATTAACCAACTGATATATATTATATATATATTCTAACATATTAATTGAAAAAATTTGTAAATATATATATAAATGTATATAAGTGTGTATAATTATACACACAAATACACAAATTTATAATTTATTTTGATGTGTATATATGTTGTATATATGTGATTATTGATTTAATTATTTATAAACACAGATAAAAACCCACATTTTATAAATGTATTTAAAAATAATCTTATTTATGTTGAAACTGATATACGAATAAATATATGGATAAAATATATTATAAATATATATATCTTTATATAAATAAATCGATATAAATAAATATTAATGTGTGAATAAATATATATATATTAATATATATATATATATTAAAATAAAAATATATTAAAATAAAAAAAATGGAACTAAATATACATATATACATAAATATATATATATATAGAACAAAACAAGATATACAAGTGGTAACGGTGCAATCGTGTGATGGTGGGGTCTCGGGTATGAATCCAAGTAGAGGATGTTGTTTGTAGGTAGGTGTAGGTGGGCTGGTGTTGATAAAGGGTGAGGGTGGGGGGTGCAACGCACTCTTAATGTGGTTGCATGAGTCCACAACAGTGTGACTTTATTGATATATTGGAATTGGGTCATGTGATGTTAAAAGGGGGTCCCTCCGATATAAAAAAACCATTTCTTTTAATAAATTATTTTTTTATATGCACATTAAAAAATTACTCATAAAATGTGCCTTTTGAAGAGATTTTTCAGTATTCATAAATTTGACAAACCTTTTAATACTGCATCTATTATCAATTCTATTTTAGCACTAAGAATTTCTTTTTAAGTATTGATAAAACATTATTTTCTAGTCATTAGAGGTCATTGAAGTTTTTGGCTACTGTGTGGTAGGATCTGTCACCACTATGTTTTAAAACCTATATGATATCAATGTTTATAGGAATATTTGAAACAAAACCTACTTCTCATCATAGTCTAGGAATCATCAAGTCTTTTTCACCTTACACCACTCATTATTCACCTATATGGAGACTTGATCTAGCGTAATATAGTTGCGGGACATGACCACTAGGAATGTCAGGCTGACCAGCACTAGGGGGAGTGACATGACAATGATGATTCTCAGGTAAATCTCGAGAGCCATGGCATGTAATATAGTAGGGATTCTAAAGTGTTATTTATTGATCATTCCCTCCTTAAATAAGTATTACCCATACCCACAATTTATATCTACACTCAGAATCAAATAAAATATCTGCATATTGACTATACATAATAATGCTATACTAATAACTTCATGATAATTATATCACTGTATTAAAATCATGAAATTAATAGTATAAATTGTATGAATGTGAATTATTATTCCTATTATTATTATTATTATTCGTAAATTTTTTTTTGAAAAATTATTGTTTATTATCGCATTATAGATTTCATTATTATTGTATTTCATTCAAATTTCAAAATATTATTTATTAAATATTTTATAATAAATTAAAAATATTAATAGCTAACTAATCAATAATGTTTGTGTTATGTAAATTAATTTTTACCTATTATATTCCTTAATAAAAATATTCTTGTTGTTATTAATTAAATAGGCCTACATGCCCATATAGATACAAAGAAAATACATGCAACAAGGAACATGAAAAATGATATTAAATCCTGGATAATTAATATAGGATAATTAGAATTTAATGGTAAATAAAAAATTATGAAGAAGTGGTTATAATGAAGACAGAAAAATAAATTCATCATAATTATGTGATGAAAATAATAATACGGTTATTATTTATTATTAATAATAGTAATAATAATAATATAATTTTTAACAATTATCTATATAATCAAAAAATTATTAAAAATTATTAATTATTAATAATTTTATTATTGTGATAATTAAGTCATGTATTGATATTAGTTCTTATAATTTTCAATTTATTAATTTTATGAAATAGTTTTTATATTGAATTATTTATTATGTTTTATGTTCATGTCATATATTTCATTTAAAATATTAATCGAAATAATATTTATTAATCATTTTGAGTTATATACTTAATTTAATGTCTAAATATTATTTTTTGAAATAAATTAATTTTGAATAATATATATTATTGTATGTTTCATATTACGATGAAAATTTTAATATTTTTTAAAAAAATTATGTGTTTAGCTTTTCTTTTTAATTTCTTTTTTTACTATACATATAGTTTATTATTTATATATTTTTAAATTCTCTCATGTGAAATAAACCAAAAATATTTTGTTTTTTGTAGGTTACTTTTGAGGATTATAAAATATAATCAATAACTACAAGAAAAAATGAAACATAAAACATAGATAAAAAATATAATAAAAAGTTAAAAATAAAAATAATTTCAAAAATTTAATAAACCAAATTAATTTACATGGCACAAAAATTAATGGTTAATAACATAATATTTTCCTTTCAAAAAATTGTACCCATAAAATATAGTATAATAGTAATCTAAATAAAATTTTAAAAAATGACTATACAAAATAAAATTACTTTCAAATAAATTAAACTACAAATAATAATAAAATGATTTATAAATACATGTTATCTAAAAATAAAAATACATGTAAATATGTTATCACTACTACAATGGTAGTCATTAATTGCAATGTTCATTATCTATATTAGAAAAAACCTCTGATACCAGTTCCATTTATCATCAATAAAACAAACATAGATAAAGGGTACCTCTAATCAGTGTTTTTTACTACTTATAAATGGTACCATATGCCAATGCATTTTTTGTGCCCATAAAGGGATCTATTATTATAGGTTTTTATGGAAGATAAATTTCCAAACAATGAACTAATTAAATAAATATAAATTAATATTGGTTTATAATAAAGTAATAATAATTTTACTTATTAAATAAATATTGATAAACAAGAATAAATTTATTATACTATATAAAAATTATAAATATTAATAAATAGAAAGCAGATAAAGGGTTTGCGGGAGATTATTATAAGTTCCAACTATGGTTCCTATGGTTCTTCATCTATGGTGGCTTCTAATCAGGCATGTTTTCAAATTTCTTTCTAACTCAAGGTAGATTTAACTCACCTGGGGGAATTACCAACCCTACGCCAATCCAGGATTATTGGTCAAGGATTCAGGATGGGAGGTCATTCGATTCCAGAGCATTTACCCTCCTCAATGTGGGCCACTGAAAAATATTGTGGATCATTTGAAAAAACAAGCAACAAATTTCTCACAGGTACATGACTATCACTATCATAAATTTGTATATAGGAAAAAAATCTGAGATTTTCCTAGAGCAAGGAGGGAGCTAACGAGCATATCATTGGATGACATAATTCGGTGCACATTGGGGACAACCATGACATCCTCATATAAAATATAAAAATTTAATAAATTTATATTATTGTAAGTGTGGTTCTTGTAATTGGTCAAAAACCATGGAGTGAAGAGGACTTGGAACCGAGGCTCATTGTTATTTGGTGATTTCACGATAGAAAATGAAACCCCATTGTGAGGGGTCTTTTATACATCATTTTCCTTATGAAGAAATAAAACAAAAGGAATTTTGAGTTTTTCTAGATATCCACAAAGACAAAGACATCATTAATCAATTATTGGGACCTCCGTTTCAATCCATTTGTTGAATAGAATTGAAGAACTCATGATTGGTTCCAAATTTACAGATTCAATTTGATTATATGGAATCTGTAGAAAATTTTGACAATTAATCATCAATTGGTTCTTTGATAAAACATGAAAACTGAAATTTTAGAGGCCTATATTAGAATTTTTATTTGATTCAGTGTTTATTTGGAACATATGAAGATGCCCATCGAATTTGGGACTCTCTCTATAGTGGAATTGAAATTTGATCTTACTTTATGATACAAATAACAACCCTAGTTTTGTAATAGCGGCCAGACCATTTTGCAAGTATTAGATAATTTAAAAAGGGATTTATGTTTTTTTACTAGAAATATGTTTGGTCATGATGTCTATTAAAGAGTATAGAGGACTACACAATTCAAAAATGGCATTTGTTCTCTTACATCTTGTAGGTTCTTGGTGCAATAAAAGCATGAGGTTGTTGGAGAAATATTAAAATTTCTTTAAGAACTCCTTATTCATAACCAGTTGTGAGATTATTCCACATCAAATTTATAATTAATATATTTGAAATTTCATGAAATAAATATCAGGTCTTTAGAAAATTCTTTATTTAGGATGGTTGATCATCTGAAATGACCCTTCCAGATTTCATTCATTTCTATTGTGAGGGTATAAGGGTATAATCTCTATAGAGGTGATTCGAACATGATTCTATTGTCTTCAAACAATGCAACACATTATTCGTGTGCTAGTGCATTGAATTTAGTGTCTTGGGTATTACACAATTGACCATTCATTATTAAGTCTTGAAGAAATTATCTCTTGGGTTTCTCATTCTTGATATGGAGAGAGGATGAGTTGAGTGAGAAATCGTTATGTGCAATAGATTTCTATCCCCAAACAGGGAATTAGTTTCAAATAAAATAAAAAATTGATGTAATAGTCTATTTATATAGCTGGGATTTCTGTTAAAACATTTAATTTCATAACTAC
Organism: Viscum album; assembly: GCA_963277665.1. Lineage (NCBI taxonomy): Eukaryota > Viridiplantae > Streptophyta > Magnoliopsida > Santalales > Viscaceae > Viscum > Viscum album. Next base: position 1,882,633,802 of record OY728164.1, read on the forward strand.
CATTAAATATAATTATGACCCTTAATAAAATCACATGCCACATAATAATTGTAATGATATTATTTTGTATGGTCTCCCAACTTTTGGAAATGGATATATAATATTTATAGACTCATAAATATTTATTTTATGTCTGAACATTGTCTTGGTCCATTCACACTCCACTTATATTATTATAACACTCAAAAAATAATTCTGTTAAATAAATATTTATTAAATATTAAACATCATAAATAAATATATTTATTATTCACATTCTGGTGGGTAAATATTTATTAAATTTATTTCTCCAGTATAACATAAATAAGATTATTCCTCATTCTAGAGAATAAAATTTATTAAATTAATTAAATACAAATAATATTTATTCAAGAAAGCCTTATACACATTTTTTGTGACCCTATAGGATTTATTTTCATTGGAATTAGTCTATCTTTCTTAATGTCACTGATTAATATCTAGAAATAGGTCAATGCACCAAATAGAATAAACATAATTTCAAAATAACAACAACTACATAAGAATTCATACTGTGTAATAAAATCTCTTTTCACATTATCCCAAAAAGGGTATTTGATGATGGTGTTATCAACCTTTATGCATTATGTATCGTTCTATGACTATCTAAAATAAGCTCATCGTTACACCATGGACATGGATATTAGGCCAATTGTTACATTGCAATAAAAGTTCATAGGTTTCAACATTGATAAATATGGATCTAAAAATTCATTTTTTGACTTATTAATTAATCACATGTAATTCGTGAATCACCCAACATACCCTACATCCCACCAACATATTCCATAGCAGGTTTTGTAAGAATATCCATGTACATGAGTCATTACATGCATTAATGATAATCATAATGTCTATTGATCATTACACATGATTGCAGATTGAAATATCCCATGACACCAAAACAAGAAGAATTCATACTAGTAGGTCAATTATCATTATATCTAATATTAGAAATTACCAAGTGCGGACATCATGAGAAGAAGTATCATCTACTTACATGTACTCTCATCTGAAGGTCAATATAATATGTGTCTCATTATAGCATGTTATCCAACCACATAACTATATATAGAATATTTTAATAGCACTTCAAGGATCTCTTTATATAGGGGAACTATTATGATCATAATTATATAAGAAATTATGTTGAAAATTATCACAATTTGGAAATAAAAAACAATGGAGAGTAAGTAATATGATGTTTAATTTAATATTTAATACATCAAATATTCATTTAAACAATTTACAAATAATATGTTCTTAGATAGTAATACAGACAAACTGTAACATGTACTACAGTCAAATTTCCATGACTTCTAGTTTTCTTATCCTCATAACATAATCATGTTTTGGTTGTGTCAAGTCTTTCATCAAGGGGTTTTCCACAATGTCTTTTATGGAACTACTACACACTCCAACATTACCTATTAGAGAAAAATCCCTTAATTGATGATACTTCTAATGTATGTGCTTCATATGCTAATGGGACCTCAGCTATTTTTTACGATCATCAACTTTAGTATTATCAATGTATAGTGTGATGTAATATTTACTTCTAGGTACCACATCAAGATCTTGGATGAAATGGAGCATCCATACTAATTCTTTAGCTGCAACAGATGAGAAAATATACTAAAAATATACTATAGAATCAACAACCATATCCTTCATTGAGATCTTCCAGCACACATCACCTCTATTTAAAGTGATGATGTATCATGTTTGGTACATAATGTAATCATTATTAGTTTTAAAACTTGAATACACATTTCATATAATGAATAGTTCATATAATCCTCCACAAACTAAAAACATATCCTTATTATGCCTCATATAAAAACAGATGATCTTGACTACCATCCAATGGTGGTTACTAGATGATCTTGATATCTTCCCACTACACATAATTCCTATGTGATATCTAACATATTATATAGTATAACATAAATGATTGACCAAATCACTAGTAATTATGGATTCCATTCCAATATATTTCATTCCACATGGTTCTGAGTACACATTTTCATGAAATGATGAATGCCATATGATGCTGGCAGCAATATTGTCATGGATTGTTCCATACTAGATCCCTTGTATATCATTTCAATGTATGTACTGTGAATTAGGCCGAATTGCAGATTGGATTGTTCCTTATGGATATTGGTCCTAGTAATATATTTTTCACCACCCAATAAATTTGGGGGAAAAATTATTCAATAATTTTTTAATAAATTGTATGATATGTATTTCATTTCCAATAAATAATATCTCATCAACATATTCTATTTAGAAAATGACTACACTCCCACTAAAACATTTGTATACACAAGGGATTAATTCTTTCTTTATAAAAACAAAATCCATTATAGATTCATAAAAATGAATTTACATTGAATGGATTCTAACATTAATCAATAAATATAACTATGCAATAATAATATGTTATTGGAATCCTTTAGTTTCACAAATAGTTTAGGTTGTTTCATGCATAAATATTATATAAGGATCTCATTAAGAAAGGCTATATAGGAATCCATTTTCCAAATTTCATATTTATTGTATGAATCAATGCATAGTGAAATTATGATGAATTTTAGGAGTGATACTAGTGAAACAGTTTTATAATATTAAATACGTTGACCATGTTTAAATTCATTACCAACTAGTCACCACTTAAGGGTACTAACGTATCCTCCCATATCTAGTTTCATCTTGAATAACTATTTGAAACCTATATAATTTACATCCACTAAAGATTCTACCAAATTCCAGACATATTTTTGTTACATTAAATACATTTTAGAGTTCAGGGATCCTTTGCACATGGAAATATTTTTCACAATTACTCCTTACTTGTAAGTTATAGGATCATTATTATTAGCGAATAATGAGTCACTATCCTCAATACTAGAATACCATACCATTATTTTTCTCTGAACAATCATGTACTCATACGTAATTCTTCTATCTCTACAACCGTTTCTTCTTCTACAGGTATTTGTGGAATCTGATCATGTACCAATTTTTGTGTTCCATGAGGCTCACCTTCATCCAACATTATCTCACACCCACTATTACTTTAGGATATGTTTTACCTCTCATGGATTATGGAATATATTTCCACTAAAACCCTATTTCTGATTTGTTTTATCGTAATATCACATGGTTTCCTTAGGGTATCATATAAATGTACATTTTTACCTTGTGGTACAAGTTATCTACCTCAAGAGTCCTTAATAAATGAAACATCATCCAACACATGTAAATTATATAAAAATGTTTTTTTTTTCAACTCCAAAATTCATATGAAATTCCATTTATAAATTTAGTTGGTAGTTGGTTTATTATGCGTGCCACTATTTGTAATAAATATCCACAATGGGACAATTGATGAATTGCATGAGTCATCATTTATCTCAACATTTCCATAAAAGTATGGTTCATCCTTTCTGTTTCACTACTCCACTGAGGAATGTATGGAGCAGTATGTTGGGACAGGATCCCAACCTCGTGTAAGTAATCAATGATGTATTGATTTAAAAATTTTCCGCCTCGTTCCGGGAAATGTTTTTTAATCATCATACCAATATGGTTTTCATCATCTTTCTTGTATTCCATGATTTTATCATGAGAGTATAATTATACCACACTAAGTAAATATATCCATATCAACTGAAATCATTAGTAAAAGTTATGACTTAAGGGTACCCAGCCCATACTTCAATAGGAAATGGTGTACAAAAATTGGTATGAACTAATTCAAGATGTTATTTAGACCATTCACCTTTCCCATCAAATGGGGCATCAATCAATTTTCCTTGTTATCATGTGTGAGAAAAATCGTGTATATTTAATTTGAAAGAATCGTAATATCCATCTTGATGTAATTTTGTCACAGTTTTTTCATTTACATGGCCTTATCAGTGAATCCATGGTTGGGTGTGGTATGAGTCATGTGAAGAATTTTCATTTTCAATTTCCATTACATAGATAATCTAATCTAAGAAATAATGACTATCATGGTAATGTACCTTACCATAAAAACGTTGTCTTTAAAAGAATAAATATTTACTTCCAAATTTCAAAATGAATCCATTTATATATTGCCTATATAAAGAAATAATTTTTTTTGGTAAATGATGGTAGATAATAATAACACTTTAAATCCAATATCATTTCTGTCAGTAGTATAATGCAGTAGTCCCTAATTGCTATAAAACAATTTTAACTCTGGTAGCTTCTCGTAGATCTACCACCCTTCAGTCATTTTTTCGGAAACGACATGGTTTTGTTATTTGAATACTTATGCGAGCAACCAAATTTTTATCTAATAAAAAAATTTAGAAATAGATAAATTAAATTTGATAACAAACTCACCTGAAGCTTCCCCTTGATTCTTTATCTCAGTGTAGTTTTTCATCTAGTTTTCTTTCTTTCCATATGAGAAACATACAATATCTTATTCCATTTATTCTCCATTGATCATCTTTTTCTTGGAAAATAGTGAAGAATATTTGAGTGTAATGCTCATTTTTATCATTAAATTAGGTTTCCATACAGAACAAAGTATTTTCATTCTTTATATTTTTATTTACTTAGATAAGGAGGATAAAAAGATTTGGTAGAGACATCTAAATTTTTTTTATATTATATTTCACAACAAATTAGCAGATTCTCTAAGGGATTGATTCCATAATTAGATCGGTGCCTATTTCTTTTAAGAGATTAAACCATAGAACTACTAGGCACACAATGTAGCCAATGACACTGACTATTTGAGGCTTGGATAGGGAAACCTCTACATGATTAATTATAATAAGGGCATTAGAAATCTCTAACTGTTCATATCATTCTCTCTCCTATTAAAGACAACAGAGGTTATCAAGCATTCTACATGCATATTTTTTTCATGAGACATAATGAGTTCACTATACATTGATGAAATCATAGAACATCGATCGTTGTTTGATTTTTTTAAATGTTTTGTATATACTAGGAACACTTCATCACACTCATCTTGAGTAGGCAGATTAGGGATTGAGGATTCTAGCATATATGATTTATGTTCCTTGCATAGAAAAACCCAATGATGTCAAAAAACTCATAGATGATATTAACATTGAGGATATTTACATTATCCAAAATTGATCATACTGATAGTGAGGTTATCATTTAAGTCTAAAATTAAAACATAAGATTATTCGTACTTTGATTGATTTTGTATTTTGTGAGAAATAATTAATTGATTTTAATAAAACTCTCATTATTTTATCATTCCCCAATATCCCTCAATATTGAACATGGAGTGTTTATTTTATAGGAAATTAGTGTATAAATGATCCATATTACCCTTCAAATAAAACCTATAATGGTTCATCGTGCTATTTTGAATGTATTCAGGTAGGCAAGCCTTTGTAGTTTTTATTTTCGATGCTGTTTAATCTGTTGAGGGGACACCATAATCCAATAATCAAGTCTTTTATTTTATCAAAACATGCCTCCAAATTACACCAAGTCTAGAAAAGAATACTCTTATTCTAGTAAAATGGTTAAGTCAATATGAATCATTCATAAGAACACCCCTTATAAAAGTTAGTGTAAAAACACGAGTTACTCAACCACATTGTTCGATTGAGTTTTGTTCCAAATAAAGTAATTGAAGTCTTAATTTCAAATAATATTATAATTTTTTATTTTATTTTATTTTCCAAAATTTAATATACAATTTTATTCTTTACAATCCTTGTTAATATATTCGTGGATGTTTAATTAATCAATGATCCATGATTGGATAAAACATTTACTCATAATAAATTTTAGTTAAATTATATCTTATGAAAATTATTTCATTCATACATATTATCTCCATCTAGAAATAATAAATATAATTTTAATGCATTAGATAATAAAAAAATAATTAATGATTTGACCTGCTCATGAGGTGAACTCCTAATGTCAGAAAACACTTGAGCTACATCGTTCCCCATGGCGACATGTGTATGACCGAGTTGGCATCATTATAATTATATCGTAATCTATTCCCATGTACACTTGGATCCTATATTAATTACTAATATTTATTACTCACGTTCATGTTAGAGGAAATGATTGATTTGTTATGCGGAATTACAAATATAACCTTAGACACATAGGACCTACATAATGATGGAGGAATGGATGAATTGTAGACCATGATTTAATTTAATATAATATTTTGGAAAAACTATGTAATATTTTTTATTAAATAAATGCCAACACAAACATAGGTCTTGTTTATTCTCGTGAATGTGATCACATTCAATGAATACACAAAAGAAAATTTTTATCATTCATTAATTCATTTATTTCTTATTTTATATAAAAAATATTGCATTAATTAATTAACTAAACAAATAAATTAATATATTCCCTTTAATATTAATGATAATTCAATATTATTCGTAGATACCCGTATTTAATAGAATTCATGGGAAAAAATAGAAAAAATTATAATGACATATTAATTACAATTAATTAATTGGGCATTTTAAAATTCGTAAAAACTGTTATTTTATTTAAACCACCCAACAATGTTCTAATCAATTAAATAATTTTTTTAATGCCACAATTTCAAATTAAATGTCAGTAATTTTTCCCATTAATGGGATACTACACTGCATGTACATATAGCTATATTACATGTACCTTGATTGATGTATATTGATGTCATATGATCTGGGATTTGTGGTGTTGACTTTCCTAGACTACATTGTGTTTACATTAAAATTTCACACCATGTATCTATTTTTCCATGTTCCAGGTTGGCCTGGACATCAGACTCTGTGCAATAAATAACCATGTGTAATTAATTACTCAACACATCTAGAAACATTGATCATTTGAATACAATGTGTGCTCTGGATAATTGTCGTGTACCCTTTTTTACTGGAAAATGATTCGGAACATCCTAATTCCATCCTTGGTAATTCATAATTAGTTTTTTTCAAATTAAAAAATTTATCACTGAATAGAAATGATTAATATTTCCATAAAATGATAATTAAAATATGATTAAATAATGTGTAACATGAAATAAAATCTAACAAAATTGTGAGTAAATCAACAATAAAAGAAATAATTATAAATATAATTGATACTAATATCATACCAATTGATGGTTCTTGGCCTTGCAGAAGTATGTGTCGGTGGGTGATAAATTAATTTTTTTAATAATTATTGCTCGAAACCCAGAGCGAGGATCTTGCACATCAAATTTATAATTAATTTATTTCATATCTAAAGATATAAATTCCAAGGCCACAGATGTTTCTTCATAAATCCTTATTGATCATCCAAAAATCCCCTTCTAAATTTCTTCTATTCTGATTATGAGGATCCAAGGTTAGAATCCATCAAGTAGTGACTGACATGTCCTTCAATGGTATCAGAACAACAATACGCGTTCTCCATGTTATAGCATGGTAAATCAAATATCATGCATTATTCATTATAGATAGCTTTTTCATTGGTATTGAAGAAACTCTATCTTGTGTTTCAGATTATTGATATGGAGAGAGGGGGATAATTCTGGACAATATTATTTGTGCACAACAATATTATATTCCAAATCATGGAATTGGTTTCAAATAAATCAAGCAATAGATGTATCTATCTATTTATAAATCATGGATTTTCGTTAAGAAATATAACAGAATAATATCCACTAAATATAATTATGACCATTAATGAAATTCCATGCCACATAATAATAATAACGTTATTATTATTTTCTTGGTTTTCCAACTTTCCCAAAATGAATAAATAATATCTACCAACTTGTAAATAATTATGTTGTCACTGGAAACATTCTGGGTATGTTCAAACACCTCATGAATTTATTAAACACCCAAATAAATATTTTATAATTTTAAAAAAAATATTTTATTCAATAACTAGAAAATAAATTTTTATAAAATATTAAATTAATGAAAAGAAATTTATTCATAGTCTTCTGAATATTGTTTTTAATTTATTAAATTAATGAAAAATTAATAACATAATTTTTTAGTCTTGAATATAATATTTCTTCCATTATTTTAATTTAAATATAATTTAATCATGACCACCAGAAACAATACTGTGTGACCCTATAAGATTCATTTATTTTGGCATTATGTGGGCTATCCTGATGTCCAATATTACTATCTAGAAATATGTCAGGGCACCGAATTAAAAGAACATGATTTCATAATAATTAAAAATACATAAAAAATATAATGTTGAAATATAATACCTTGGTTACATAATCTCATAACGAAGGTTTCATGATGGTGTCAACAATCTATATGCTTGATACATCATTCTTTTACTACCTCAAAAAATCATTCCATTACACAATGTCCATGCAATATTGTGGGACAATTCTATATCAATCAAAGGCCCCAAATATAAACATCCATAAAAATGGAAGGGAAAGTTCATTCTTGACTAATCCATCAATAACATGTCATTCTTGACACAACCAACATAGCCTACTTCCTACCAACATATGGTGTGATAATTTAATCAGAAATTCAATGTTTTGGATTTGTGAAATGAATTAATGATAATAACAAAGACTAAGGACCATTAAACACCCTCACATGTAGGAATATGTGATGACGCAAAAAATGATAAATTTCTACTTACGAGTCTCTTCTCATTATATCCCATCTTAGAGATTACCATGGGAGAAAATCATGAAAATAAGACTAATTTTCTAACAAGTACTCACACATGACATAATATATACTATGTGACCCATAAAATAATTTTCTTTAACCATATATTTATATTATGATTAATTACATAGAACATAAATGTTCACATGAAATAAGGGATCCACTATGACCATATTAATGAAATAAATACATGACGACATTATAACATTATCGTCATTCAGAACAATGAAAAATATGTAACACAATTCTTCATATAATATTTAATACTTCAAATATTAATGTAATAAAAGTACACAACGATGGTTCTAGGACACCATCCCAATCACTTCTCACATTATAGATGATTCTATAGGTGACAGTTTTGAAAAAAAATTGATTACTAAAAATATTGTTGCAGTTAATGATGGGCCTTATTTGGAGGATTCTCAGATTAGTAGGACCTTGGATGATATTGATGAAGAAGGATTTATGTATGTTGATATCTATGATCCTTCTCACATAAACCCAACAATTCACACTTTGGAACATGCTTCATATAGAGGTTTTGTTTCACCTCCTGTAGATTTCTCTAAACTCATTATGGGAGATGGTAATGTTGGTGATGATGACTTGAGATATAATAAAATATCAAAACAAATTACTGGTGTTACATATATTATAGACAACATGAATGTTGGTAGCGGACCATCTGTAGTGGTTAGTATTAGATGGGATCTTGTTGTAGAATCCACGTTTTCGTCCAGTCTCAACATAAGAAACTAAACTCATGTCCCCGATGTCTAGGGAAATCAATGAATATAATTATGTTGCAATAGACACTCAATCTGTTGTTGGAGGCATAATGCAACAATTTGTACATCGAAAATATGATTGTGGACATAGGATTAAATATTTTTCATTCCATGTAAGTTTAATAATGGATGAAGACCCTATTTTAGCACGTATCCTATTAAAGGGTTTATGTCAATTAGTGCATAGAAATCAATGAAATAAAATTTTTCATCTACACTCGACATGATTTAATTGACTACAATTATACATCCACTTGTAACACAGATGTTGAAATACAAGAAGAATTTTTTCCCCAATGTTTTAGAGGATCAAATAAATGAAGGGAAATTGATTACATCAAAATCATTTTAAGTGCAAGATTTTCACAATGAGATTTTAGGGCATGTAGTTGGAGACTATGATGTGGTTGAACCACCTCAGGGGTCTATGTGGGATGTTTTTACAAGACCATAAAATAAAAAAATTATACAAAATAGCATTCAAGAGGATTCAGATTATAGGGAGATGACTCCAATGGATAGGATCAACTCTAAAGGAGGAAACGATGAGCTAGAGGGAACTTGGTAAGAAGGTAAATTATGAAAACAGAGTTGTTATCCAAAATATTATGCATGGAGACACCACCATGAGGAATGGGATGTGATGGAGAAGGAGAGAAGATCATAAGATATTTTTATTGATGAAACTGATATTGACAATTTACTCCTACAAGTGGAAATATTGGGAAACCATTACACCATGGGTCACCAAACATGTTCATTGTTTTGATTGAAGAGCCTTACGAGAATAAGAAATCATGATTAATATTTACATCCAATTATTTTGGACTACTTGGTGGTGGTAATGCTGCCTTGTATGAACCTATCCTATCGTCTTTAGATCTTGTTTATTTTTATTTAAATAAAGGATGATTATGTCTAATCATAAAAAAAATAATAAATCATATATATTTAATATGTGGATATATGTTAAATAAAAATTATAAAAATAAAAATTTAACATTATAAACATAGAAAATTATTAAACAATTTATTAATTAATGAATTATTGATAATGATAATTGAAAATAAATACTAATAATAGGAATATATATATGATTGTATTGAAATATATTTTATATAAGCCAAAATATTTATTCCTTAACATTAAATAGTAATATATTTACGAAATAATGATTTATAATTAATATTTAATATGATTTTAAAATGATGACTAATTAAATCGAGTAATGGATATAATTGATTGTGGTTTGATATTTCAATTCCCCATTGATCAAACACGTGTTATATTGATTTAAAATATACACAATTGTTTCATTTTTATATATATTGCATAGATAAAAATATTTTTGAAATTGATGAAATCTAATATAGAAACGCATAAACCTAATATATATGTAATTTATTTATATTATATTTTGCGTTTTAGAATATTATTGTAACTTCATATATTGAATATATAATTTTTTAAGCCTGTTCAATTTAACTAACGTATTTCATTTGTTATTGCAGTTATGTATCAATTAATTTATAAATTGCTAAATTTTTTAATTTTTCTAATTATATTAATTTTGAAATTTATTAAATTTCGATATTTTATTATATAAATATATTTATTATGTTTTGATACTTTCAAAATGTATTCATCATTAATTAAATATATATACATATTTTTAAATTATTTTAATTAAATTAATAAAGTATGTCAATTTTTCAATATTTTTAATGTTTAGTCATTTTTTATTATTCAATTTCACTTATTATTAACATGATTTTTCATAAGATTAAATATTAATTAATTATGTTAAAAATATATTTGTAAACATTATATATATATATATATTTAGTATAATTATGCAGTCATATAAGAAAAATTATAAATAAATAAATATTATTTTTAAAATGCATTTGTATAATTATAAATAAATAATAAAACAAATTTAAATAATTATAATTATGATCAATTTTTTTAATAATCAGTAATTTTCCTATATTTATATTAATATATATTTATTAAATATAAAAACACACACATATATATAATGATTTTTATATTATTTTGAAAAATGTATTTTTATAACTATAAATAAATAATTATATATTCAAATAATTATAAAATTTTAATAAATATATTTAAATATAGAATATGTTGACATATATATTTATATATATATATATTAAATATTTATATATTTATATAAATATTTTTTCCAATTATTTATTTATTATACTGTTTATTAATCCATTATCAGTGCTTAGTTAATAAGTGATGATAAAAGGAATCTTTATCAACACATTTTTAAAGATAATAAAGATAAAAATGTATTAATTCTAGAAAAGAACGGATAGTGATACCTTTTATCAACACGTATTAACATATCACATATAAATGTATATTTATCAACTTTTGTTTCGAAGTGCTAATAAAAGTATCCCGACCTATTTTATGAACTCTATCCATCGTGAACTAGTTCATGATATCTGAAGTTCTCTATGGTATCCACAAACATCCAACACTCCATGTTATCGAATCATAGCTCGAATAAATGCTAGAATCAAGACTCTTAATATACCAAGGGTTGATTCTAAGGGTCAAACAATTCATGGGTCGAACGAAGCCAAGGGTCTAATGAAATTCATATTTTTCAATAAATCTACTTTCCCTAGGTTATCCACTATACCTTCCACCCCACATCCATGTATCCCAACAACTTTATATGCACTATCCAATAAATATTTAACTCAAAATTCTCATTTATATGATATATAGATGATTTATCATAACTAATATCATGTTGCTCACCTTAGGTTAACATTCCTACGTTTTGACAGGAAATATATCAATCCCAATGGTGGTTCATGTTTTTTTGAGGTATAATAGGCTCCAAATTCTTATTTTCCTTTGCATATACCACTTTGCAGTCATCTTCATTGAGATATTATTACCTATAGAAGTCAATATTGTCTATGGATTGGAATATTCTATTAGATCTCACATGGGAACATTTTTTATTATATTAATTGGGAAATTAATGTTTTATGTTTTTGTTGATTCACCTATAAACAATGGAAAATGATTAACTCGCCAATGATACACATCTTTATATCGTACATCATAGTACGTACAATAAAATTTCATTTTGTATTGTCCTATCCTGAAATATAATGTTTTTGAAATATATTAGCACAGAAATCATACGATGATTCTCATTATTTATGAAGAGGTAGTTATGAACATTATCATACTAAAAATAATAATTAGTTATTGATACAACCATATATAGATGGCCCTTAGGGATTTCAGTATCTTATTCACATAATTCTTTAACAAACACAACATTCTATCATTTTAATCCATAATAAATCCCAAAATTTTATCAATATGAACCCCCCTTAATAACACCCGTGATGAAAAAAATTTTGACATCCATTTTTTATACATTTAACTACATTTTAATTAATATAGTTATGAAAATGAAAATTGTTTCCAACTAGGATATAGGATTAAATTTACTAAGAAACCTTTATTCATTTATTTTAAACATTCTTTTATTTCATGAATATGATCAACCTTATTCATTTTCCTCACCATCAATGTATTATTTTTAGGATTCCTCATCCCTGTGTAATCCACACCATTCAACTCAGTAAAAATAGAATTTCATTCGATGATGCATTGTTTTTTTAATTATTAATAGTCTCCTACTTAAAATTAGTAAAAAATATCAATAAATTTAATCATATCATCAGAAAAATATCATCATCCACACATTTTATGTAAGTATTAAAATTTACCTTAATCATATTTGATCATATTTTTTCTACACCAATTAAATTACCTCTTTCAAAAATAATTATTGAAATTTTTTCCATACCCCAGAACAGATAATTTCATATAATATTCCATAAAATTTTAAATATATATCCATATTTAAAATCATAATCCACTAATTAAAACATCCTAAAAATCACATTATTTCTTTCCTCACATGGCTCATAAAAACTATATATTTTTTATATTAATCCTTCTTTAACTAGGTCATTCTTTAACAATTCCATTTGATTCCACCCATAGCAATATCTATTAACCATCCATGTAATTCCCACAAATCAGAGTCCTTACCCCATTTAGGGAACACATTGGAGTGAAATTTCAATCCACATTCACATCATCACCTAATGATTTATTATTGCAATTATTTTCTTGATTTTCATCATTCGCCTATTTTATTTTTCTTTTACTACTCTGAGCAGTAGCCTTCTCATGGATGAATGCTTCCTAGTGTATTACAAGAAACATATGTTCATTCTCATAAATGATGGAGGAAGACTTTTAAACATCAAAATGAAATGATAATTGATCATGATATGGGATGATTAGGATGATTGTTGTCTATAACCTCCACCTTTGGATGAATTTAGAGAATAAAACCAACAATAGTGGAATAAATATTTTCTAAAATTAAATTACCCATTTTCTACAAAGCATACAAAAATTATTTTAAAAAATCTATTTTTGGGTTCACCTTGTTATATTAATCTATAACATTAACATTTATAATGAATATATTATGTTTGATTGTTTATTTATTGTATGTGAAAAAGAATAAAAGATTCCAATAGGTTGGATATGAATAAAAAATATGTGCATGCTAATATTTTCACTAAAGTGTATGAATAATGAGTTAAATAGTTCAACATTATTTCACTATAGCACATATAAGACACATATCAAATCATTTATCGATGTTTATATTGTTTTTATTCATGTAAAATTTGTCCTAATGTGTTGGAAGTACAATTTAGTGTGGAAAAATAAATCAAATCAATAAATGTTGGACAAAACATGGGGAAAGATGGAACGTTCAAACCGATTTGGATAATACAATGGATTATCAATCATTTGATATGAATACCATTATAAATTAGGATTAAAAACTCATGGAAGAAATGAAAATGTAAATTTAAGATGACCTTCACAATTTTACAATATTATTTGAGAAGTTAAATAGCTACTCAAAGATATCGCCGTATACTAGTTTCATTAAATACATACTGATTTCATATTATTTTTAGTTATATAATTTTAATGATAGTTGTGGATAGAGTCACACTATCTTTATGTAACTACTTGGTCTTTAAATAATAATTTACCAGAAAAAAATGAACTACTTTGTTAATCATATGACTCTAAACTAATTATACAATGAATAGAAATGTTTTCAATAAAATACATGCTAGAAATAATGATTTCATATTGTTTCAAAATGACCATAAATCAATCATAAAATTCCCTATATGTGTTTTGAATCGATAAAAGGAAAAATAAATAATTTCCTTTGAAATAGTTATATTACATTCTGATGAGTCTAATTTTTTAAAGAATTTTTGGATGTCTGGAAACTGCGAGAGATTTGACCTCACATGAAGATACAAGAATTAAATATGGGAACTTACATTGTCCAACAGATTCTATTTGTTGGAATAAAATATATTACTATTATCCAAAATTTGGAAGGAGCCATGAAATATTCCTATCTTGTTATCTAGTGTAGGAATAATTAATTTTTCTATAGTGTGTTAGTATTAATAGTTCATTGACCATCATATTGGGAAATTATGACATTTCCCCATTGTTATTCTTGACGTGAAAATACATTAAGTTCTCTCCAATTATATATATTTCAATGTATCCCGGTAATGATGTTGATGTCATATTTTCTCCATTGATTAAATATATAATATTGATGAGTGGTAATGTTGTTACAGTGTTTGGTTATTGTATAAGTGAATAACTCACATTGAGATCCATATTTTCTGAGATGATAAATGATATCTATGTTTGTGGAAATTTATCATTCTACAAAATTAATGGAATGAGTGGGTGTCCCATTTCCGAAAAATATAAAACCTTTATACAATCGAAAAATTTATTGAAGACTGTATTTTATGTCATCATAATTTGTTTACATCTTTAACATAAATAATGATCATAGATTATAGCATTTGATGGAAATATCAAAAAATATATTACACCATCTTGAATAAAATGAGATAAAATATTCAACTATATAAAATATACTAGCACTGTTATCATTACACAAATTTATAAAAACATTACAACATTAGGTTAGAATATGAGATTAGTTTTCTGGAAATTTTAATTTTCAATATATATATATGTTATATATTTTTTTGTTTCCATGCATATATATATATAATTGTATTTGATATCATTTTTGGAATGTTACTAAATGTTCCTGGAAAAATTATCTATGGCCTCAAGGAATGTTAGGAAATGATTTACATTGGAATAAGGGAAAAGTGGGCACCATTGAAGGGTAAATGAAATACTTTTCATCCTCTAGTATATGATTATCTATACATATATAAAGAGCACAAATTTTATATATTCATTGATAGTGTAAATGTTCCATATGGGTATTCATAAAACATAATGACTTTCATGTGAATGAATTATTTGATGTCACAAAATAAAAAATAAGATTTCTATCATGTTTTAATGCATGATTTGATTCATGTTTTATTACGTTTCATTCTACCTAAAAATGTATTATATACATTAACAAGAATTATAATATTCCTCAAACCCATATGTAGTAATGATATAGAGAAAATTATGTTTTCAATCATCAATTATTTGGCTCCAATCATATTCTGCGAATTATAGCTTCTTTTAACACAATAATTCATTGATATAATTGTTCATGTTATGGATCTATTTGTTAGAGAGGTTAAACTACGTTGTTCTATCTACTATAGATCGATTTACACCACAAAATATTTATGAAAACATCGAAATTGTATGTCAATAATTTAAGATAGAAAAAAGGTTTTTCTGAAGAATAATATTTTTTTGAAGAAGCTATTGAATTATATTGTTATTTCCAATCAGAAGTGGAAGAAATCACCCTCGCAATGTCTCACCATAGTAGTGCCCTTATTAGAGAATGGATTTTCAGAAACAATGCAGTTACAATTACCTTGACCCAGTGGGAGAAATCAGTAATTCAATGTTTACATAATAGTGTAGTTTTTCATCCACAAATGGAATCATAAAAAAAATTCCTAGTGATTATAGTCCATCAAAGGATGATATATGGATATCCAATACACATAATCAATAGTTTATAGGATGCTTCTAAGATAAAATTTTAACAGAGTTATAAGAAAAACTGATTTCAATTGTAGAATGACTCAAATTTATTTCTAGGGTACAAAATGAAATTTTTTTATATGAAACTAGTTTTTTTAATAAATTGGTATATGTTCTATAAATAATAATATGATATGTGATGTACAATAAAATGAAATTGTGAAGTGTTCCACATATCTGGTTCCAAGGATTGAAATCAAAATTCTGAAAATATGTTATATTTTGGAATTATCAAATAGATATAAAATTTTATTATACAAAATTTCATGTTCCATTTTATATCAAAATGTTCTTGAAAATATGATTGTAGTGAAAATATTATTAAATGGGCTTCACGAAGATGAATTTTAGTGTGGAAGGGTAAAATTATTATTTATTCATAATAGAATCACAAGTAGTGAATTTATTTATTATCTCATAACCAGTAAACAATAATTGGTCAATTTTCCTACTACATTAAAAAATAATTTGAGTCATAGAACATTAAATTTGGGATGACCCTATCATTGGGTGATCAAAATCTATTCATGCTTATTCCAATGTATACAATGTCTTGCATTATAGAGGGGACCATAATGAGGGTATTTTGATTCTCGATAGTGGAACCAAACAACTAAAACCATTAGTGAATGAAATAGAGATAATGAATAGGATTACAATGATGGAAATCCTCCTCATATGTTTTTAGAAAATAATGTAAAAAGTATAGTTGAAATGGGGGTTTACAAAGTGTGGTAATCATATCACCACATGCATCTCATAGAGAAATTCATGAAAAAAAAACTTGTTCCACAAAGGAAAATATAGAATTGTCCTCAATAATTTATTTCTTGCAAGTGACTTTAGAAATATGATTTTTCCCCTATAAACATGCATTGAAATAATGAAAATATTCTCCACAAATCTAATACGATTAATTCAAGGAAGGAAAAAAATCCATGGATCATTATAATAGATACTTCTAAGAATTCCAACATTGATTCCAAAACCAAATTCAATGCATAATTATTTCTAACATAAATGTATAGTATACCTGATGACTTTTATCATGTCCCACTTAATAGTATCAATGAAATGGAATCTCCCAATGATTTGAAAATAACAACCATTAGCAAAGCCTCTATATGTGTGAAATAATACACAACAACTAAAAGGGAATGATGCACCTGACATCTCACAATCCCCATTGAACATTATCCATTCATGGAATGGGTGAATCCACCATGTATATTTCACAACCAATGGCTCATTAATCCTACCAAAAACACGAGGAGACCACAGAATAATAAGGCCAGATTGTCCATTCGTAAATTTCCAATTTCTATAATAGAAAATATATGAACATCTCTACAAATTTCACAAATTTCAATAAGAAATGTTAAGGAATGATTGCCAAAATATTGATAATTCCACACTCTCCATGTAAGGTAAATAATATATGTTTCATTAGATAATAATATAGAATTCACCTAGACACTGCATCTTGTTTAGATGCTGAACAACCAAACCTATTCAAATATGTAAGAGGTATGTCTTTAAAAAAATCATCTTGAATATATCTCCATAAACTACATCTGAAAGACAAAAAATGATCATGGGACACATCGGCACTCATATAGAGAAAGAATAATGACACAAGGTTGAAACCTCCACACTACATAAGCCACTACAGTTGATGGGACCTTCCCCAAATCCACTAAATAAGAAAATATGATGCAGGTGAAATGAATTAAATTTTATAAGAAGACAATCCAGAGCGAAGCACATAATCACAATCACATTTTTTCCTATATAAATCTCGGGAATTTAGAGTTCCATTTAAATAGGGATTCCAAATGAGAGTGTCCATATCTTTATGTTTTTATATATTATACTCCAGCCTAAGATAATAATGTAACAAGTCATTTGAAATTAAATTATTTAGCATTCTATTAATTGAAAGAGTTTTTTAATGCTGAAAGATTTACACATTCTATGATATTGACCGTTGTTGCTGAGTATATGCCTATAAATTCTAAGAGGAGTTGTTAGAAACACTCAATTTAAAACATTGAAAGATCTTGTTATATCAATGATAAATAGCTGGACAATATGATGATGGGATATACATAGATGATCTATTATAATGTTTATAAACACAATGATCCAAATAAAATTACAAAGATGAATCATGGGATGTATGAAAGTTCTAGGTGTAATTTATAATAAGTGTTTTGTTACAGAACCAGAGATCTTTTATTCCCATTCCTCCAATATAAATAGGTTTAACACAATCCTAATAGTAAAATTTTATAATATTCCACTCTTAAATAGAACCAATCCACAAAATGTTCCGAATCAAAATAATTATCACTTTGAGAAAGATTATAGAACATCTATATAATGAGATTTCATAAACAAACAAAGAACTAGTTACAACATTATCAACTCAGACCGTCCCTACTTGAGACTTTTTTTCCTTTAAAAATTTTCCATTTGATTATTAATATGGAAGAAGATATTCTCTTTATGACATGTGTTATCCCTACCCCAAAAGAGAGGCACACCAAGATATGTAAAAAAGAATATACCCTATGTTTAGACCGTGATTTGTACTACCATATTTTACTTATAAATGGGTACCCCTGAACTGAAATTGAAAAAATACTTATTCACATTGATCACATGTCCAACAACATCCTCATATTTCCCAAATATAACTATAATGTGAGATAGAGTAATTTTTTTAGTTCTACGAAGTAATATAATATCATCAGTATATGAAAGACATGAAGGTGCCAATAGAGATCATGCAACCTAAATTTGATGATAAAATCTATATTTCACAAGATTAATTAGAAAATTACTCATGTAATCATCAGAAATAGAAAATAAAAGACCAAATAATGGATTCCCCTTTCTCATTCCTCTAGGAAACTGATAAAACCCCCGAGGTTACACATTGATCATCAAAAAAAGCCGAGCACTTTTTAAAATGAAATTTATCATCTTACAACAATCAGTGTAAAACCCATGCATTTTCATAATGAAAAAGAAAAAAAAATCACTTAATTGTTTCAAAATCCTTGTAAATTTAAATCTTATGATCCATATTCCAATTCTTCACTCACTTTTTTGTGATATTGACACACGCTAATAAAATATAATGGATATTATGAATATTTCTTCCTAGCACAATCCCAAACTAATTGTTGGTATTGAAGTGCATGGAAATTCCTACGATTCTAGAATCCCTAAACTATTTTTTTTTATCTTTTCATTATATTTACAATTCTTTACCAACTTAAAACCATTTATATCACGAGAATTATCATTTTTGTTATTATACAAATGAAATTAGAATTCAAAAAAATGGTCTTATGGAATGGTTAAAAAGTACTCTAAATACATGATATATCACAATTTAAATACTATCCTTATAAAACATAAAAGATATATAAGATAACCCATCCATACATTCAATAATATCAATATTTAATGAAAATGGGGACTCATTAATTTCCTTCACACTGTGAACATGATTAAGAAATATATTGTGAATTTATTCAATAGTAAGAGTGATATTGTCAACATTTTTTAGAGTATTAAACTTATAATTATCTCTATACAGATCCTAAAAATATTTTATATCCACATTATATATTTCAATAATAAAAATAAATATTTCCCCATTAATTTCCATTTTAGTGAGTCCTATTTTTTCTTTCTTCTATCAATACAAGAAATGAGAAAACATTCAGTTTCTATCAGCATCCCTCAACCACATGATATTATATTAACATATTGAATTATTTTAAGTAATGAGATAGATTATCATAATGTTTGAAAAAGTGCAGTCTTCTGTTACATAGAAGGAGCGTTTTGATTCTGATTATGCAATTACCATTGATGTATATTATTTTTATAAATTTTAATATCATGATCATTGTTTGAAAAATATATTTTTTACCGTTTTTCTAATTCATTCCATTACATTAATTAGTTTCATTAAAATAATATGAAGACGGATACCACAAAATGTAACAATATAGGAATCCATTATTTTATCCCTATTTTTAGGTATCACATTCTATTCTTTGTTGATTTAAAAGGAAAGGTGGATGACCATAAGTTATTTATTGAGATATCAATATGAATAGGATTATTTTCTGAATGAGACTTAGAAAATGTCATAAAATATAAATTAAATACCACATTTCATTCATCGCCTGAATAAAGAATCGATCCATATTGATTTCATGTGTAAAATTAAGAGTGTGTCTACAACTAGTAAAATCTTCTCCAACAATAGGGACCTCAAGAAGGCCATATTTTTCAGTACAAAAAGTAAAAGTGAAAGGGTCCAACATATAAAATTAATCATAGTCTTTGTATCTAGGTATATTATAATGTTAAAATCCCTAACCAAAATCATTCTATGGACTATTTTTCCCAATATATTTTCCAGACCTATCCAAAGATCCCTTATTCTAATATAATTATTATAATCATAGACAATGCTAACGGAAATTTCAATGGTATTCATCCCTATAGAGACTATGAGAGTTTTATGATTATAAAAACAACATATTGAGGATGTAATATCACACTTTAACAACAATATTTATTCCTCACCATCTTGAATATTGTTTTGAGAATGAAATGATTAACTCTGATCAGACCACTTGAAGGTATTCTAAATGTTAGTGGGATTTTTGGGTTCTGCAATTCCTTCAATCATAGGTTTATTGGTCAATATTAAATTCATATGTACCTTGACCATCATAGAATTCCTAATCCCTTGGAAATTACAACATTCTACGTTATTTGGGGAAGATTAATGATTCTTGTCCTGGGCCAATATTAGTACTGATTATTTTTTTTCTTATTGATCATAATTCCATTTTTCATCATTCCCATTCATGATAAGTTTTGGCATGCCCATGAAAGTCAATTTGAGATATTAAGATAATGGCTAGTTCACTATAAGGGGAACCCCAATGGTTGTGATAAATTGAGAAAGAGTGAATTCCTCAATTTGAATGCTTTTAGTGTCATCCGACCAAAAAACCATTCGATGAGATGAATTTACTCGATGATTTAACCATCTAAAAAATGCTTTTATATTGGTTAATTTGTATGATACTATAGAAGATGTTACTTGTGAGAATTTGCAAACATTGTTAATACAGCATGATGATAACAACCTATGAGTAATCTGCTCTCTACGATCATGATAATGAGAGGATGGTGTAACAATATGTTGACATAGACTAGGTATAACAAGAACATGATATAAAACATCCTAAATAAAAGTCCTAGTACTTTATTGATTAGTTTCCAATATAATCTCATATATATAATACATAAAAATCATACCTGTATCTGATGACAAGGTAGAGTGATCGGTCACTTCCTCACCAAACCCAGAATGTGAAAAAACATTTTCCCCAAAAGATCTAGATTGTATTATATAAAAATTATGCCTATAATTATTAAATTTAGTGTCATCCAACATAATACAAATTTTCATAGGTTGTTACGTGAAAAAATCATCATTAACTAATCTAGGATGGAATTGAACAAAACCTTCATAACATGCAAAAGGATTAAACATAGACTACTCAAAATACATTATTTTAACATAATCAAATATTCCATTGATAAAATCATCAACGAATATTGGTTATACCATTACATTAACATCTTAAAAAGAAGAATGATAAGGAAGAGCCTAAAATTATTCAATATGCCACGCAAGTTCTTTTGTGGATCAGGATCATGATCATTAGGATAATTTCATTTGATCCTATAGCTATAGACTTTTCAGAATGATCATTTATCCCTGTTCTGGTAAATCACAATAAAAATTTTATGATTTAATAGTAAAATCATTTTCAGTATAATAAATTTATTAGTTCATATTTATTTCAATTAATTCCAATTTAGTATTTCTCAAATTATAAATGTTTTTACTGACATATGTTTTATATTTTTCAATTTTGGGTGTTATGTACATCAATCATGCCTTCATGCAAAAAAACATCCACATACATCTACTCCCCCAAATCCTTATCAACATTGATGAGTTGGAATCTATCACATTCCCTGATATTCCCTCCATTACACAATCATATATGTAATCATGATGTTTTCACAATAAAACCATGTCCATAGAATTAATTTATTATTTCATATTTCTTATTAATTTATTTATTTTTAGTATTACTCATATAATAATTATTTTCATATACATGTGGTCTATTTTATTCAGTTCGGGTGGCATTTTTAAAACTTCTCATGCCCATGAGAGATTAAATTATGAGCCTATAAATATTTTAATTGAAACATGTAAATGTGCCATGAATACATACAACAATCATGAATATTCGAATAACTATTATATATTAAATTTTTTTTCATCTTATTATCTAATATTCATAAGTTAATTTCCTTAACATTATTATATTATACATAGTTTCATTCACTAAAAATTATGGAATTCATGTTCTACTTTAAACTAACTACAAAAAGAAAAAAAACAGATAAAATGCTTCTCTCTTCCATGGCTTCCATGATTTACTTAGCCATTCATAGTTGAAATGCCACCACTACATATTGATTCACTGATCTTAACCAGAAAAACATTCTCATTGTCCAAATATAAAATATTATAGGAAGATCATGTTTCCATTTTGGAGACACATTGTTATATAATGGGTACCAGAGCATCCTATTCCCTTGAAGATTTCGACAACTAGAAATGTTTTTCAATATTAAACATTGAGTCAATATGAATTGTTTGTAATTCTAAAAATAAAGTCAGAGGAAATCATAGTCATATTGGAACATTGTATTTTATTTTATACATTGAGACATTTAAAAATTTTACTCACATAGATCTGATACACGGTGTGACTGATATAACTCAAAGTATTTTTTTTATTTATAATTGACATTAGTTTTAGTGAAAAATAAATCCAATAGAATAAAAACTGATAAATTGTTTTGAAATGTTTTTAAATTTCATAAAAATGATACATACATAATTTGTGATGTTTTGGAATCACATTAATCTCAATCTGATACATATTGTTCCTAGTATGACATGAAGTGTCTATTATAAGTTTAAAATAAATATTTTAGTTGAAAAAGTGTGTCTTATTGAAAATAAATAAAATTCACATTGTTTGTTTTTAACATTTAGTAAAATGATTCAAATGTAATTTTTCATTTATATAAAGAATTCTCACATCAAACTCATGCATGATCTTATCTGTATTAGTCACAGAGTGATTTTCTAATTAAATGTGACATTTTATAAAAAAATTCATGTGACATACAAAAAAGCACGAAAAGACAAACAATTTTGTTTTCATACTTCAGAAAAATATCCATAAGTCATTTGACACATTTAGGAGTCATCCTAACCTCAATTTGAAGCATTGTGTGACTAGAACAATTCTATGTGCACCTTTTTATTAAACATTTATACCAATTTTAGTAAACAGTAAAACTATACCACTCAAAATTGAGGGAACACAATGATATTGTGTTTATTCCTTAGGTTAACTATCCATAAGTAATTTTTTATGTTTATTTACTATTATCTCCTCAATCAAATTTAATATGTTATCGACATGACTCAATTTGTCTGTTATCAGTTTTAAAAAGAAATTTTAATTCAAAAAGTGTCACTAATATAAAAATGGGCTAACATGCACAAATTGTGTTTTCTAATATATAAAAATTATTCATAATTCATTTTAATGTTATTTAACTGGTTTCACATCAATCTCGTACATGATGTGATCGGTATGAATCAATGTGTATGTTTCTAGTTTAAAATATCATTTTAGTGAAAAAAGAAATGTAACATAATCAAATATTTTAAAATTCTTTATATTGTATTGATTCATCATGATGAAGATCCATATGTAATTTGTGACATTTAGATATATTATTCACTTTAATTTGGCACACGATGTGACTACTATTACTCCGATCACATTTTGTTATTTAAAAATGACATCAATTTTAGTAAAAAAGTCAATTGACCATATCAAAACCTAGAAAAAAATTCAAATCATTATTACACTTCAAATAAGTTATCCATAAGTCAGTTGTGAAATGTTGGAATTAGTTTAACCTTCTTCTATTACATAATGATCCCAATATGTGTCAATGTGTCTATTATCAGTTTAAAACATACATTTTAGTTAAAAAGTTTTAGTTACCAAAATTAATGAAAACCAACTTAGATTGTCTAATATTTTTGGAAAAACTTTAATTAGTAAATTATGACATGTGGGAATCAGTATCACATGAAACTAATAAATGATGCGATGAGTATGAGTCAAAGGGCATGTTTTCTATTTAAAATGAAAATTTATAAAAAATGAATGTGACTTAATCAAATCTAAGAATTAACATTTGTAATGATTTGATAAATTATCAAAATACTCTATGTGTCATCTGAGATGTGTAGGAATCAACTTCAGCCCAACTGGACTTACGATTTGACCAATATGACTTCATGTGCATCTTTTTGTTTAAAAAAGACAAAACAATTTGTAAAAGGGAAAACTGACATTCTGAAAACCCACGAAAATGAATTCAAATTGTATTTATACATTATGAAAATGATATATATATATATATATATAATTCACGATGTTTAGGATTTATCCAAACATCAATCTTGTGCTTGATGTTCACTGTATGGCTCAAATCATATATTATCAGTTTAAAATAAAAAAATTTGTTCAAAAAGTGTCAGTAATTAAAAAACAAGAAAATACATTTTGTTCATAATTTAGGAAAAATATTCATAAGTTATTTTTTACGTTAAGGAATCAGTCCATTTTTAGAATAACACAATCTGTTCGGTATGATTCGTAGATCGTGTTTCCAGTTTGAAATGATATTTTATTCAAAAATATTAGAGGAAAACTCAAAACTGATAAATTATATTAAAATTGTTTTATAAATGGAAATAATGACCCATAAGACATTTTAATGTTTTAGGAGTTATCCTAACCTGAATCCCAATCCCTATGTGACTATTATGACTCCATGTGTGTATTTTTATTTAAAATTGACATCTCTTTTGTTAAAAATAGTTATATAGCCTACACAAAACTGAGAGAACATGTTCACATTGTATTGATAATTTAGGAACACAACCCTTATGTCATTTTAGTTTTGTATGAATCAACTATAACTCATTCTAGTATACAATGTTCTACATATGACTCAAACTGTTTATTATCAGTTTAATTTTACAATCTATTTTAAAAATTGTCAGTCACTGAAAATTGAGAAAATGTGCTTGGATTGTATTGATAATTTAGGAATGTGATTCATAAATAATTTGAGATGTTTTTAAATTTGAATCACATAATACTGTAATCTATGTGATAGGAATGGGTAAATGTATGTGTTTCCAATTAAAAATTTAATTTCAATAAAAAGGCATGTAACATACACAAAAACATGAAAACCCATTCAGATTATTTTGATACAATAGGAAAAATATGCATAAGTCATTTGAGATGTGTATGACTCATCCAAACCTCAATATGAGGCATGGAGTTATCGGTATGAATCTAAGTGTGTCTTTTTAAAATATAAGTTCCATTTTAGTTTAAAACATGCATCACATCACCAAAACTGAGAAAATGTGCCGAGATTGTTTTTTCATCTTTTTTAATACTATTACTTAATTAATTTCCTAATCATTTTTATCTTATAATTATTTAGATAACTTTCACAAAGATAATGCTTGAAGATTAATAATAAATGGTGTGATGTGAAAAAATCAATGCCCTCTCAATCTGATACATGTTTTTCCTATATTGATTAAAAGTTTAGACTAAAATATAAAATTTTATTAATTTGTTTATTTATATTATTAATATGATAAGAATCTATTTCTCTTACATGTGTTTTTTTCATGATCTGATATTATGACCAAAATACAAAGGAATATTTATTTTTCAAAAGGAATGTATTAATTTGAACTGATGTAATTGTGTAAACCATTTATTTAAATGCCAATATTATTGCGTTTTTTGGTGTATTTGTGTTTTAAATTTTTATTATTTAAAATTTGTATTTGTATTTTATTTCTCTAATTTTTTGGTGGTTTTATTGAAGCATTGTGTTGTTACAACACACTACAACAAGCCCCTTTATCATTTTTGATAGATGTGCAGAAAAATGGGAACGTTGCCAACACTTTTAGAAACACTAATAAAGAATTCCATTAGCAGTTCATGTATAGGCTCCAATAAAGGGGTCCTTTATCAGTGATTTGTTATTATATGATAATTTTAACCTTTATCAGCACATATAGATGAACTAATAATTGTTTTGTTTTATTTTTTCTTAGAAAACAACTGATAAAGACACCGTTATTAGTTCTTTTTGTAGTGAATATAGTGTACCCCTTTATCATCCCTTATTTCATGATGATAGAATACTATGAATATTTCTCTAACTCTAGTAGTCTACACTTCATTTGAGATGATATGAGACATTTTTAGCCTTATTAATGTCGAATTTTGTAGTAGTGTATGTTTTGAAACAATAATATTTTGAGAAATTGAAATTATTTTCTATTGTTTTTAAGAAATCATTTTTATTCTGTTATTTTTTATATGTATAGTTAGTGTTTCAAGTATCATTTAAGATTTATTTATACTCTATAATTTAAATTATTTTGTTGTGAGCTTCATGAAACATTCGTATATTTAATGTTATTGAATTTGAATTCATATAAATAATAAGTTTTTTACAACCCTCAGATGTATATGGATAAAATGATTACAAGGAATGGACACATTGCCTACATAGAGGCGAACCTTAAATTTCATTATCACCATTTAATGGAATGGAAAATATCTCACCATGTTCAACCTTCTGTATAATGGAAGGGTAATCCATGGAAACTAGATGATATGAGGATACATACTCATCATTTTTTTGTCTTCGATGAATGTTGAATGATTTAAATAGATAAGGGATTCATTCATTTTTTCACATTGAAGGAGATCAAAATCAATACCTAGATATTTATTCAAGTTTCTCTAAAACTATTATTCTTCATCTTTGAAGAATGTGAACCACTATTTAATCTATTTTTTCCTAGAAGACCACACACTGAAACCAGGATCCTAGTTAGGTGCCTTATATGGATTTTTGGAACTCACTAATACTATGTGATGTTGCCTCTATAATAAGTGCGCTTATTTAAAATTTTAAGGAGACTGATTATTCATTATATGGTCATTATTCCTGATTTTATTTTGAGATTATTATATTCCATGATCTTATTAAAATTGTTTTTTATAATAATTTTCTTCAATCTTGAACACTCAATTGATTTTTAGTGGCTATAAGAATTATGTTGAAGATTCTCCAACATTGTACAGTCACTCATACGATGTATCTAGAATGTACTATGATCTATTTATAGTAAATCTTAACACTCAATGCACCATTGGATGTTCAAGATGCAGGATAATAAGGATAGGGTGGTGGGGTATAATTCTGTCAACACAGGGAAAAATATTTTCAAGATTGATTCCATAGATGTTGTGGAACCTGCTAATTCTTGTGTTTCAATATCCTATTTTTTGAATGTGTAATTTCATGGGTATATGGTTCCTTTTTCATGTTGCATGGATATTAAAGGTTTAAATATGGATTTTGAGAAGATGCATGTCGGCGTGGACCAGCGAAACATTTTGAAGGTGTGGGAGCTGTTGTTCTGGTGAATAGTGGTGTTAAAGTTGTGTGGGTTGAGTTAGTGATCAAATTACATGGGTTTATGAAACACTAGATTGTATTATCATAGGAGATTAATTTGATTGTGAGGGTCTGGTAGAAACCTTAATTAATTCCCATTTAATGAATTAATAAGAATTAATTGCTATAGGGGATAGTAAATGGAGAAGGAAATTTCATGACCCTTTATCATCTTTATTTATTATGAATGGAAGAATCATAGAGTTTGAACATGCTCACCAGGTGGTCGAAAAAATAATGAGCATAGATTCTATTGAACTACATGTATACCTTCCTGGTGGTGTTTGATATTTCGAAGTTAGGCTTGTATATACTATCAATGAACTATATACTGATTTTATGTATGGATTATAAATTAATACATGGTCATTTGGTAATAGTGTTATATCAACATATGAATATTTTGATCATTTACATGTGTATAATAGGATTCTATGAATAAATATTAGAATATATTAATGGATTAAGATGTATTCCAATTGGGCCCCCTCAAAAAACTATGGAATGTTTGTCTCCACATAAATTGTTATAGACATGTCCTATATAGGAACATCCCATGTACATGGACCATCAATATAGAGGCCGCTTAGTGGGAAATAACAATGCATATTGGAGTTACCCATCCAATTGTTATGTTCTTATGAAAAATTCATACACTATTTATGATGGGCATATGATTATAAATGTGTCACTACATGGGACAGAACATTTCATATAATTCCTCTAATAAATATTGAATTTCAATGGATGTTTATTGTTTTTCCATGAAAAATGAATTCATCAACTATATGTTTTTGGTTTCAATGAATACATACATGGAAAAATTTCATGGAATTTTATTGAGAGTATTTATTTCAATCTAACCAAGAGATGGTCATTCATGATATATCTTGGATGTTTAGGATTTGTTCCACAATAATAAGATTATTCTAAATCATCATTGCATGAGGATCTTGTTCCCCACAATAGGACAATACATGTTGGAGAGAACGAAACCCAAAGTGTAGAGGTAGATATCCTAAAAATATAGTCACAAGTGGGAATTGCAAGAATATAAATCTAGTTTTTGGTGTGGGATGATAATTATTTTGATGTCCTAATCACAACATTATATATTTCTTTTTCTATTAATAAATTTGGTTTTTGGGATTTAGTCTCCAAATCCCTAGCTGATCCATTTGGATATTATATTTTCAATTACATTATTATAATTTATTATTAATAATGTTATTATTATTAAATAATATTAATTAATTCTTAAATAAATATTAATTATAATATTGAATATATAAATTCATTAAACTAATTATTAAGAATATTGAGATATGTAATATTATAATTACTGTAACTAGTAATATAACTTATAATATAATAAAAATTATATATTATTTTCAATATATAAAATATATTTAATAATTATATTTTTGATATTAACAATTTATTATAAAATTAATAATCATTTATAATAATAATAATAATAAATTTAATATTTTAATGAAATCTAAATAATTAATTTTTGTAAATGTGTTATATAATCAATTTTTTTGTATTTATTAATAATTAATAATAGTATAATTAAAAATGTAAATAATTAATTATCATAAAACAATTATTTTCATCATCATCATCATTATTATTAATATTATAATTATTCATAAAAATTATTAATATAAAACACATTACATGGGAAAATTGATAAATATTTTATTATTATTATCAATGAATGTAGAGCTACTCTCTCAAGAATGGAGATTCTCTCTCACTTAATGTTTTTCCCATATTCTGACTTTGGTCTCTCAATAAGGTGATCATGAAATTGTTATCCATTTTAATTTGTTTACTACATTCATGTCTTATACTTGTACTACTTTTAGTGATGGGTTTTAGGTGAAACAAGATGTACTCCTCACAGATCTTTTTTATGATTTGGGATGTGATTAGAGATTGACCCTACTGGAAATATAGATATCTTCGACGGCCCATTTGCGACGGGATCCCATCACAAATAGCCCATTGTAGAAAACGGCGTCGCAAATAAGCCTTCGATTATATACATTATATATCAATCAACATTTTGCGATGGGCCTATCGCAAATAATATTTACAGTGGAATCCTTACCCGTCACAAATATCTATCCGATTATATACATTTTATATATCAAAACCATTTTGTGATGGGTCAGTCGTAAATATTATAAGCAATGGAAACCTTACAATCGCAAATAACTGTCCGATTATATACATTATATATATATAAACATTTTGGGATGGGTCTTTCTCAAATAGTATTTGTGACCGGTCAGTCATCCTGTTGAAATTACTAATAATAAAAAATTAGATTTATATTATTTGAGATGACATCCCATCGCAAAATGTCCCCTCGCAAATACAAATCATAATAAAAAAATTAAAACAATTATGATTAATGAAAAAATTATACTATTTTTGTTAAAATAATTAATAATAAAAAAATATTATTATCAATAAAATAAAAAAAATAAAATAATATATTACTAAAATATATATTTAATAAAATTATGATTAATAAAAAATTAATATTAATATTAATAAAAAATAAAAAATATATTTTTTAAAAAATTATCAATATTTACAAAACTATATATAAATATAACATAAAATATTATTATTATTATTAGTAAAATAAACAAATATTAAATAATATAATAATAATAATAAATAGTAATGTATTAAAAATATAAAAAAAAATTAAATTATGCAATACTTGCACCAATATAAAAGACAACAATTTAAAATAGTTCATATTACTATAGATATTGAATTCAAATGTTTTAAACATAAAAAAATTCACTATGGGTCATCTTCTAGAGGAGGTGGAGGAGATGGTGGAGGAAATTTCATCCCTAATCTACGAGTCAGACTGAGCATGTAATCTACCAGCTCGTTATGCTGCTGCTGCCAGTGTTTCTCCCATTGATGCATCCCATCCTCGTGCTGCTTCAGCTACTACTATTGTCGCTGACACATCTCTTCACAGTGCTTCTACAAACTCTCTATATGCTCAGCCTGAGTTCGCAACTCCTCCTGATACTGTGAGGTAGAAGACAATGCCTCTCCACGAGCTCCTCTCAAGCTGGACGCCGACATCGCTGATGTACCATAATAAGTACCGGGAGTCAAATGAGAGAATATACAAACTACTCAGCCCTTATCAAAGCCATATTTAGTTGCCTGCATCAATGTCACCCCATCAAAATGCTGGTCACTGGTCTACTTAGTCGTCTCGTCCTGACTCTCAGCCTGTGTCTGAGAGGTCCCAGCCTCCTATTAATTCTTCAATTCCAATTTGAAATTAAAATGGTGAAAATATTATATGCATCTAATCGACAAACTGAAAAATATAATACTAACTGTAATCTGATGCTGGTGATCACCTTTAATCTCTCTAATGGGTGGATTACTATACATCCTCCGATAAACATCGAACTCCGTTAAATTGGGACACTCTACTACTGACATAAATATAAAATAAATTGTTTACATTTACTGTTATATAAAATATTTTAAAAATATACTTAGTAGATGCTCTCAATGCATATAGAATGTACGACTACCAGCTCGATGAGTCACTTCCTATCTCCTCTGATTCTACCGTCCCACTGAATATCTCCTCTGAAATCTACCTCCCAACCAGTGTAAACATAATCCAACCCAAACGTGACATGGAATGTACTCTAGTTGGTCGGCTCTACAAGACTCATAAAATTCTATCACTCATGTTTCTTAATGGATGTTCTTCACAAATTTTTTAAAAATTGATGAAAACGGTCATGCATAGTCACTTTCCTTGCAGTGTGGACAACGTCACACATCCTATCATCAATGATATACCATAAACCCAACAAAAACTTTATAAAATCAAGTTATTAATAAAATAAATTTCAAAATAAATATTTCTTATACACATACTAGCAAATGATCAATCATGTCCCGCCGCACATCAATAGAAATCTATTCCCATGTGATCTATGGCTGAGAAAAATAATTTTTCTAGATAAAACCCCATATCCAATAGCTACATACACAAAACAATGAAAAAGGAATAAATAGTAAAACAACTAGTATATATTTAAATAAATTAATGAAAGATAACTAAAAATATACTGGTCACCATACCTCAATGTGCGTGGATCTAAGCCAATTCGTGGTTGTCACTCGAGGATAGTGTCATGAATCATAATTCGTGAAAGACCGCACCCCCTCCGTGTACCTCCTGAACAACCAGTAGGCTACGGGTCAGATGATCAAAAATCCCACCCATCCAATGGTAAATCAGCCTCCTGCAACTTGTGAAAAATATCAGGATCCATCTGAAACACAAAATGAATTTTGATAGAATATAGTTGAAAAAATATATTATATATATGTATATATTAGTCATGATTACAAAAATCAGTTAACTATGTCAATGTCCATCTTCATCCTCATATTCGTAGTTGTCCATTTCAATGTATTCATCTTTCTCATCAACCTCATCATTATCCATATAAGTTTAATTTTCATATTCTCTTGTAATTTAAAATTAATTTGTAACATCATTGAAATCTTTGTCATCATCGATACTTAATTCTGGGGTTTCAACATTGATAATATGGTCTCTTTGTGAAAAAGAAGAATTTTTTGTAGTCTGTTGAAAAATTTCAATTTCTTCCACATCAGTGGAACCACATTCAGTTTGAGTAAACTTTTTTTCCCTGAGATTTCATTTTTATTATGATCCAAAAATCACTCAACTATCATGATGAATGATAGTACATTGAGTAATAAAATTTATGTGCATGTTGAGCTAATAAAATGATTCATTTACTGTAAAAGACTTATATATTTAATATCGACGATTCCATGAGTTGGATGAACACCCAATCTTATCACATTATTCAACCACTAACATTTAAACATCATCATGTAATTCTATCCTAGATAACACACCTCAATAATTTCATCTATAATTCCAAAAAAATCATTTTTAGTTTATCTGTGATGCGATCTTCTCAAGAAAACTCTACAATTCATTATTTTTTTGTTCTACATATGCATGTGTATGAAATTGAAAACCATTCACCACATATGCATTAAAATATTTAACCATTTTGGAATTTTGGTTACACAAGATATACAGTCTCTTGTCAATTTTATCATCTTTTTGAGACATCTGAAAATTTGAAAAACAATTATCATTATGAAATATAATAAATAGAATTGATATTAAACTATCAATAATTTATGTTACCAGTTTTTAAAACCATTGATAAATTTTTTTTTCTACGTTCTTCAAGAGAAGATACTATAATTTGTGGATGTTGTATCATGATATGATTATCATATAAAAAATAAGTTTACAAATAGCCACATAAATTATAGAATAAGTGATTGAAGCACTCACATCACAATTGATGTCATTTCTTCACAGTTGAGCAGATCATATATATGAGATCTGTGATTTTCATCATCTGAAATCCGCCATTAATAAAATCCACCAAAACCATGATTTGGGTGATAAAAACTGATAAATTATTGTCCATTTCGTCATTAACATTCCCCAGGTTTCGTCCCATGCTATTGTGTTTTCAGGGATATTGAGATTCAAAATAATGAGAGAAGAAAACAGAAATTTTCTATTGAAAATAAGCTTCAGGAATTGAGCCTTCAACTGATGATTTGTTACATACAATTTTCATCTATTTCCTCAAGAATCTCTTGAATGTGTACATCCATCAAAACATTATAGGACCTCCACATTTTGCTTCATGTGGAAATGGTAATATCATTTGTTCTATTGAGTCACTAAGCTTCCACATCTTATGTACTATCACCATCACTCTACAATTCATTTACCTCATAAATCAAGGGCTTCAAATTAAAATCAATATTCTTTTCCATATGTACTCAGATTAATAGAGTCAAAAAGTTATAGGGCTTTGTCATCAACTTCCATGGAGGTATATTGTACGGAGTTATAATGACATTACAACTTGAATACTGACTACCATAAGAACCAAATGGACAGAAACCGTTAGTAGTAAGACCTAATCACACGTTTCGTGCTTCTAAATAAAAATATGGATGTAAACGGTGAAACAAATTTCACGAATTACCATCAGATAGACGATTCAAGGGTTTATCATTTGAAATATTTGTTTTGTGACTATGTTCTGATACATAAATAAGCACTGCAACTTGGGTGTAAGGGAGAAATATCTCAAATTTTACTTGGAATCGATCCAGACTTCCCTGGTTGAGATTCATTATACATCAATTATCCACATGTGGGTCAACTATCCAATGAATCATTTTCACAAGAATATAAGATGTAGTCATTTGTTCATGCATGAATCTTCTGATAACTAATGCCTAGATTACGAACCGACATCTTGATCTCATAGTAATTTGATGGAATGTCATTTCCCACATGATATAGTGTTTTAACCAATGAAAATATCAGATCAAAACAGTTTCTCGACATTGCAATATCTGATTTAATATTCCTAAATTTTACATTCGCTTATAATTTTCTTATCATTCAACCAGGATATAATGCATCTTCAGCAGACCTCAAAAACTCATAAAATTTCAGTGGATCAAACTAATGAGCTAAATAACTATCATCTTGAGTTTCATTTTATTGAACAGTTGGACCTACAACATCTTGTACTGAATTATGGAACGTCAATGGATCCGTAATCATGTTATTAATATCTTCTCTCGAACTTTGTTCATCGGTTTGATACAAAAAAACTTAATTTGGATGAAAACCAAACCGCAAGAGATGTCCCCCATCCTTTTAATTTATTTCAAATGATCACTGAACACATTCATTACAAGGACACATAACTGTTCCTTCTTAAACATATTATAGTCTTGATAATGAAAATGATAAGAAAACATTAACACCTTAAATATATATCGGGTTTAAACTAGAACCATTTATATTTCTCTGATGATTTATCCTAGTGTGATCATCTAATTATGACTAATGTTGATTTCCATGTTCCATATTTTCCTACAAAATATAAATCCTTGCTGTTTTTGAATAATATGATATTATAAAAACACAATCTAAAAAATTAAGATAAAAAATTAAAAATAATTCCAAATAATTATAATTAAATATAGGTGACCCAATTTTTTAGTGGATTGATGGATCCTCGGTTTTCTGACAGCTCATTTTCATGCATCTTACTCACACTAAAATCACAATGAATAATCTAATCAGAGGTAAGCTTATTCATTCTCATGCATAGTAGAATGTATAATCATGCCTCTGAGTAGTTTCATCTTTGTGATTTATGTGTGAGAATATGCAAGTAAATGAGTTGCTTGACAAAAGAGCCCCCTTTTCATCGATTAATCATCTTATTGCAACTATCACTGTCTGAAACATTATAATGAATGCGGTCCTATGAATGCATATTGAAAATCTAGTATACGAGATTGGATATGAATACGTAGAAGCATACTTTTCATAATGTTTTGAGTCACCGAATGTTGATAGAAGAAGAGTCATTGTAAAAAAATGTTTCATCAATCCATGAGAAATTATGCCAAGTTATTACAAGTTATTAGAATTTATTCCTATTTATTTCTATTTATTCTTATTTATTCTTGTTTGTTCATTTTTATTACTATTTATTCCTAATTACTTCTATTAATACCTAATTACTCCTGTTAATTCCTAATTACTCTTGTCAACTCCTAATTACTCCTGTTAACTCCTATTTACTCCTATTTACAACTATTTACTCCTCTTAACTCCTAATTACTCCTGCTAACTCCTAATTACTCATGATTACTCGTAATTTCACTTTTTAACTCCTAATTACTCTTTTTAACACCTAATTACTCATGTTAACTCCTAATTACTCTTCTTAACTCTTAACTACTCATCTTAACTCATAATTACTCCTATTAACTTTCAATTACTCATGTTTACCCCTAATTACACTTGGTTACTCCTAATTACTCATGTTTACTCCTAATTATTCTTAGTTACACCTAATTATTCTTAATTATTTCCATTTATTCCAATTTATTTTTAATTATTAATATTTATTATTAATAATTTCTAATTATTACTTTTTATTACTAATAATTTCTAATTATTACTTTATATTACTAATTATTCATATTTATTATTACTTATCACTATTTATTACTGTTTATTTCTAATTATTCCCATTTTTTAATAATTATTCCTATTTATTAATATTTATTACTAATTATTACTATTTAGTTCTAATTATTCCTCTTTATTTCTAATTATTCCTATTTATTACTGATTATTCTTAATTATTGCTAGTTATTCCTTATCATTGCTAATTAATCCTTTTTAATGATAATTAATCATAATAATTGCTATTTATTTCTATTTATTAATATTTATTTCTATTTTTTACTATTTAGTCATATTTATTACTAATTAATCCTATTTATAACTAATTATTTCTAATTATTAGTATTTATTAATAATTATTACCAATTATTCCTATTTATTTTTAATTATTCTTATTTATAACTAATTATTCCTAATTATTTCTATTTATTTCTAATTATTATTATTTATTACTAATTATTTCTCTTTATTACTAATTATTCCTATTTATTATTATTTATTATTATTTATTCCTATATATTACTTTTATTTCAATTTATTACTATTTATTTCTAATTCTTAATATTTATTATTAATTATTCTTATTTATAGTCAATTATAAATATTTATTCTTATTTATTCTTATTTTTTACTAAATATTCCTATTTATTACTAATTATTCCAATTTATTAATAATTATTCTAATTACTACTGATTACTACAAATTACTACTAATTATTACTAATTACTACTAATTATTACTATGTGATACTAATTATTTCTAATTATTCCTAATTATTCCTAATTATTCATAATTATTCCAATTTATTACTATCTATTCCTATATATTACTAATTATTCCCATTTATTTCTAATTATTCCTATTTATTACTAATTATTCTTATTTAATAGTATTTATTATTATTTATTGCTATTAATTAGTATTTATTATTATTTATTAGTAATTATTCCAATTTATTATTTGCAATTCATATTTATTAGTAGTTATTATTATTTTTTACTAATTATTTCTATTTATTACTATTTATTCGTATTTGTTACAGTTTCTTTCTAATTATTACCAATTCATCCTAATTATTACTATTTATTTCTAATTATTTTTAAATTTTACTTATTATTAATAATTATTCCTATTTATTTCTAATTACACCTATTTATATCTAATTATTCTTATTTATTACTAATTATTAATATTTGTTCCTAATTATTTCCAATGTTTCCTAATAATTACAAAATATTCCAATTTATTACTTATTATTTATATTTATTATTATTTATTATTATTTATTACTAATTATTTCTATTTATTAATATTTATTCCTATTTATTACTAATGACTTCTATTTATTACTAATTATTCATATTTATTACTAACAATCCCCATTTATTAAAAATTTGTACTAATAATTTCAATTTATTATTACAAATAAATAATGTCAACAAAATAATTTAAATATAATTAAATTAAAACTAATCAAAAATAATTAAAATTAATATAAAAAATTAAAATAATTATTAAATTAAATAAAATATAAATACCTTTAAAATTGATCTTTTATTGTTGTAGATGGCTTCAAATAAATTTCATCAGAAAAAACTAACTCGAAAACAAATTTTCACTCAAAAAATATGGTTGAGAGAGAGATACATAGTAAGAATTGAGATGAGGATTTGAAAAATGGATGGGGGAATATATAGGTTATATTAGTTGCAATATAACTTTTTGCGAAGGGAATATCGTCACAACAGGTCTTTGTTGTGATGGGGCCCGTCGCTAATTCCTTTGCCTGCAGTAATTGTTGTCAGCAGATAAAAGGGTATTTGCGACGGGCCCCATCGCAAAAGTTACTTGCCAACACTCATTTTGGTATGAGGCAACATCATGTCACAAATACCCTCCGATCAAAGAACTATTTGCGACAGAGGAATTCCCTCCGTCGCAAAAAAAATGTGTCGTCCCAAAAAACCATTTACCGCCGACGGGTATTTTCGATGGGTCCCATCGCAAATACCTCCAAGCGACGAACTATTTATGATGGAAATATTCCTCCCGTCGCAAATAACCTTCTCGCGGTTTGGCATGCAAACCGTGCCAAACCGCCCATTACTTTATGGGACGGGCCACCAAAACTCGTCGCAAAAAAAATTTATTTGCGATGATAGCCCCCCCCCCCCCCCCCCCCCTCGTCGATAATAATCTCTAGACTAGACTATTTAAGACATGAAATAATCTTGTCTCAAATAGCCCATCACAATAGATTGTTTATCCTGTTGTGTGAGGGCTATGGATGGAGGTCATGACTTTCGTGGCTGCTACATCATGATCTTAGAATGAATCGGGTGATGTGTTCTCGATAGAAAAGGGCAGATGATGATCAGCGACCTCGAATCAATGGTGAATAGTTTTCTATATGAGAGGTTATCAGGAGATGACTGCTGAGGTCGATCTAGGATGGGTCGATGGATGCCAGTGAGGGATGCATGCTGACAATGGAGGCTAGTAAAATAGATTTGTTCTATGACATGGAGGACCTGGGATCCAGGTGGTAGTGTGCCTACCAGGTTCATACGACCTTAGTTATGTGGAAATATTCAGTGGATAGATGGTCATAGAAATCTGTGATGACACAAGTTGATATCTTAATCTGGATTTTGTTATCCCATATGGTAGGCTATCTGCTCCGATTGAGGCTGACACAGTTTCAGTAGGCCGAGTACTTGAGGAGCACTGGTAGAGTCTGTGTAATTGGTCAATCTCCCTATTATACATCTATGGATGCCTGAAGATTTGGATGGCTGTATGTTTTTGGGTGTGAATTATGTCGATCTCAAATATGGTAATGTTAAGAGGGTTGAAATTCCTTGGAGCAGCCTGTAAAGACATATGGATTTTGGGGCCTGATTGGAAACTATTTCAATTAGTGACAATGTGATGGTGGTGACCATGGGTTTGTTGAGAGCTTAAGAAGAAGGTTTTCAAAGACCTTGAGATGTGGTTTCGTTCATGTATGCCTTAGATGGTGAATGCATAGGCTGGTCAACAATTTTTTCTGGCACCATCAGGATACCATGTGGAATTGACAAAAGTCATGGAGGTGTTCAGGCTTTCAATTTTTGGGATTTATCAATTTTTATTTTTTTATAATAATCTTGCCACTTTTATGTTCGGTTGGAATCCTACATGCAACATGATCGTTGATTATTTTATTTTTAATTTATTTAATAAATTTTTCGGACCATGTACACTCTATTCTGAATCCTTCTTGATATTTATTATTATTATTGTCATTATTAAATAAACATATAATAATGTAGAAATAATTTATTATATTACTAATATTTGCTAATTATTTTTAAATATCACTTTAAATATATTGAAAATAATATTAATTCAAATATGTATTAGAAATTATATATTATTATAATATAAATATTAATTATATAATCAATCTCATCATTGAAGAAAAATTTTTATTACATAATTTTTTAACAATATTAATGATATTATTTGTAATCATTAGAGGTGACAAGAAATAGTTCGAGTGGAGGTGGTGCCATCTTAGCTCATGATGAGAATAGTGGGGAAACACATGGTGGAATATGGAAAGGAGGAATATTATAGGCATTGTCAATGGCTGCTGAGTGACACCGAATTTTATTGAACAAAATGGGGGTTTGATGGCTTCAGATAAGTCCATTTTCATGGACAATAACTTATTCATCATGCCCGAACAACACCACCAAACCATCTTCTCTCTATATTTATTGTTTTTCAAATCCCTAATAGTGTTTATATACTACAAAAATATATTATTCAACCATAAATATCTTAAACACGATAATATTTGGTTTTTATATTTCCTCTCAATGATGATTTTATATATTTGTTTATTATTAAAGGAGTTATAAATATTTTAATTTTAATCTGGTTTATTTATTTATTTTTATGTAATACTATAATATTTCATTTTACAGTTATTACTATATATTTTCTATATTTTTTTTAAAATATAATCATATGGCAAAATATATAGAAATTATGAATCTAGAATTCCATTTAAATAATGTTCAAGATTAAATTTTACTTATTTATTAACATTTATCGAATAAAAAATTTATAATGTTTTGACCATTATAGAAAATAACTGAACGTTTTATTTATAAAAATATATATATTTCTAAATTTATATACTATATAACACTGACTATAATTTTAATTTGTTTTTTTACACTACAATAATTTAAAACCTAGACAAGAAAAATAATTTTAACAAGAAAGAGATCAAATATTTGATATAATCAAGAGAAATATGAATCAAAAAGGTGTCTAGCTATGTTATATGGA
The DNA here is from genome assembly GCA_963277665.1 of Viscum album. NCBI lineage: Eukaryota > Viridiplantae > Streptophyta > Magnoliopsida > Santalales > Viscaceae > Viscum > Viscum album. Next base: position 1,882,674,774 of record OY728164.1, read on the forward strand.
AACATAAATTCCTATACAGGTAAATCTATATATCAACAACTATGTGAGGACTAAAATTTCAACATTAAAAAATTTGTAAACATGAAAGAAGAAAAAAATTATGTCATTAACTTCTTATATAAAATCAAAGTACACGTCTTCTCTATTTTTTGAAAAGAATAAATACCAAATTATGATACAGTATAACATAAATTATTTCATAGAACACAAAATATTGTTTATATATATATTTCCCAAAAAAAAGTTTCCAAAAAGAGTAGAAATTATAGCATGACTTATTTGAAACAGGACATTTTCTTAAATCCTCACTTGTGGTGGAGGAAGACCACATGAAAAATAGGAAGGAAACATTAAAGAATATAAAAATAAATTTCAATCCAATGGTAACACGTGATATTGAAATATTCATTGAACAATAAGAAATATGATGTCTACATAATGTAGACAATACATTCAAGCTAAAAATCAAATTTGATGAATGGTAAATGTTAATTATTAATGTGGGTATATGTTTGAGGAATATAAATGTAGAGGTAATTGATATAGGGATTCAATTTGAGGTTATAAAATTATATATTATAGTTGGTAGAACAATTATTTTTTATATTTTAGTTTCATATCTTAAATGAAACATATTTTTTTATCATAAATTTAAAAAAAATTAGAATAAATAATTTTTTCTATTCTAAAAATGTATTATAAATAAATAAAATAGAGTGTGTATAATTGTATCCATTATAAAATTTTTAAACTATATACATATTTATTATTTTATTTTTTAATATAAATTTATATACATATTCAATTTTTTATTAGATAAATAAATATTGAAAAATGGGTTAATATAATCAATTCAAATATAAATAAATAGATAAACAATATAATAATGAAATTATTAAGATATATATATTTTGGTGTAAAATTTTCTAGAATGTGGGTAATGATATTCACTAATCTAATATAATTCTAAAAAAACACCTCTTGTAGTTTGACATTTGATAATTCAATGAAATAATAACATGGATAAAATGGATTTGCGTTATTTTATTTACAGAAAAATAAATGAAAAGAATATAATAGAATATTATAATAATATAAAACAAGTAATGTAATCATAAATATAATAATTGTAATAAATTTTATGATTTTAAACATTGGTCACTATATATAATTCAATTGGTGTGTATTCCAATTTATGAAGGATTATGGTTGAGGATGAATATAGACATAATTTCCAATTTAATTTTTTCATAGAATTTTATTCCCGTTATTAATTACATCTAAAAAATCTTATAACATTCCATCAATTAAATAAACAATGACTCAAAATATATTCTCAAAATCAATAAAAAAATATGGGGAAATGGGAATTAAAAATCAAAAGTATAGATTTCTAATATAATGAAAATGCATAAATTCATAGTAAAATAGAACACGTAGTATAAATAAATCATTAAGATATGTAAAAATGCATTTACATAGTAATTTGTAGTTTTTAAAATGAATATAAATATATATAATGTTCAATCATATCTTATTCATTTTCCCGTACCTATATCAAAATTTAACCAACACATGGAAAAGAACCACAACTCACACATAACCCATGATTTCTTCCTAATGAAAAATTATTCAAGCACCTAATGCAAGATTATATTAATATCATCAAATTAATTCATCATGAGGAATCATGAATAAACATCATTCATTTCATTAGGGAATATTAAAGGTTTATTTTTTATAAAATGGAGATTCATAGTGGAAGTGAAAATAAGGATGCAAACAACTAGATGAGATTGTAAGAAAAAAATACAGTAGCTGGAAACTAATTTTATTCTTCTCTCAGATGTTGTTACAACATTTACAACAAACCCTAATTATGGTGATACAATTATACACGTAAAATAAATTATGGAATCATTTGGAAAATAGATGTCTACAGATTTGTTGTTTTTTTCCTCCTAAGAATCTTATCCCAACACATCATGTTTGGATAATTGAATTTCCCTAGCCTCCATAGAAATCGTCATTGTATGTTCTGTACATGTAAATATATGTTTTTAGTCAATAAAAACATTTAAACATGTAGTCATTGTATAAAATGTTCATATCCTTTTGGTTTATCAAACGGTTCAAATAATGTTTTTTCTTTTTTCCATCTATTGTGATGATGGAATTTATTTCAAAATCTATAACTTTCCTCCACATTTCAAATTTTTTATCATCCATAAAACTAATAGGATTATAATTCTCCGAGAGATAATACAAATATACAATCTCTTCTAGTTATTTCATTCCAAAATATATATGTGCACAGATTAGATCAACATTGGTCTGTATATGATGCATTTCACATTCAATGTCTTCTGATATTGGATTATATTGTGATGACATCATTGGTTCATCAATTTTTTATTCCTCAATTAGTACCTCATCAATATTTTATTCAAAATTTTGAGTGATTAGTAACTATTTTGAATCATTATACTTATTTAATTTTGAAAACTAATATTCATAAAATTTAACATCTCCACTATATATAATATTGATGGTGATGTAACGATAATAGAGATATTGTATTTCCTCAATCTTTATATTGAATAAGGAAAGAATTCATTCCTTCTTAATTGATCATTATTCATTTTTCCATTGAGATTTATGAAATAAAAGTGGATCAAAAAACAAAAAGACGACATCACTAAGGATTGTGATTACTCCATTCATCATGAAATATCATTACATTGTGATAGTTTATTGGGAACTTATTGAGTTGATACACCACACACAATGATTCTTCATCTCAATAATATTTTCCACTCCATTGATTTCAACATTCATCTAGCCATGTTGATAATATTTAATTTTCTCTTTTTAGATACATAATTGAGATGGCGTGTGTATGATGATTACAATTGGTTCTTAATTCCATATTTATTTTGTCGCTATGGAAAAACATTAGAGGTGTGTAAAGCACGTAGATTAGATCACCATGATTTTATGTGATGGTATATATGATTTTCAAATAGAACCATTAATTTTTTTTAAACATCAAACACTACTGATTTCCTCTTGTGAATTTATATCCATGATTTCCAACGAATATAATAAATAAATATCATAATGTCCCTCTATATTGCTATGATTTATGATTCAATTTAAAACCCAATTCACAATGGAGTAACTATTATGTAAAAAAACATTCCAGTTTTTCTTATATAGAAATATATTTCAATGTTGTTCAATTAGAGTTCAATATTAACATACATTAGTTGGGTGTCTAATGATTGGATACACATTCACCATCATCCTTAATCCTAAATATCATATTCATTAAATGATAAAAAGAAATCCTAAGATTCCATTTGTATCATTTATCATCATTTAAGTTAATAAATCCTTTTCGTATGTTATAATGGATCAAAAGTAGAAACAAGTGGTTATCTCAGAATTTAATGTTGTTATTATTCATTATTTATCATTCAAAATAACTATTTTTTAATTTTATATGATTATGTGAAATCCTTTTTCAATGAAATTCATGAGAATCAAGATATTTTTCTATTTCATGTGTATATGATTAACATTAAAGATGAAAATATGATTGACATCACTTTTCATGATCTAAATATCGATTCTTACATGGAAAAATATTATTTACTAATCACCATATGAAATATCTCATCAACCCCACCCACATAGGATCATAAATAAGTGTTTGTGACCTGTCTTCTGGTTTCTAAAACCAAATTAATGATTCCATAAGCATTTGATTAGTGTTAATATTTCTTCCATCAACACTTGGGACTCTGCAAAAATATTTCCTTCTTTATTGATATATTCCTCCTTCGTTTCATTATCTATGGGTATCATTTATTTTTATGGGATTCCTTCTTTAGAGATATATTTCATTCATTAGATATATATTCATCATTATACCTGAACAATACCCAAGTATGTTACTGGAAAATAGTTTTACATGATTTCGAAAGCATGGATTCAAACTCACATAATAGTGACTAATACCATATCAACATAACATATTTACACCATTGAATGAATTGAAAATATCATCCCATATATCATTTTATTATTTCAATTAAGTTATTTTCATGAATTTGGATTCATCATGTACGTGAACGATGATTGTTTTTTCATTAACGTTTTCTTCTATTCAACCAAAATAGTGGAATTTTGAACATAAGGAAGATAATACTCTACCTCTATGTATTGCAAATCTATTTATCCATCCTCTATGATTCCCATGAAATCAAGAGTTCCATGTTGTTTTTGAATTTTTATTTGAACAATTATAATAATTTCTCATCACCAAATTTGGTATCAAATATGTGAAACCCCTTCCTCGATGGAAAATAAATTATTTTGGGTGGGAAATGGAATATAGAATATATTTTTTTAATAGTGCACACTTAATTTTTTACATAATTTCATATTTATATATTTTTAGTACTAAAAATAGATCATTAATTCAGATTAAAAATGAATTGAGGAATTTTATTTCATGCCATAAGGAAATACCGGAAGAACAAGATGGATGTGGAGACAAGGTAATCACGGGTTATATAATTACACTAGTAATATTTTTCTCTTAAAAAATAGTGGGAGAGAGCAGTTGTGGGGAGGAAATGATAATACCATGTGGAATAATTTTTTTTAATTGAGTCATGTGAAGTTTAAAAAACAAGAAATTTAAATGTAGAAAATAACATTTCAAATAAAAATGCATGTCTTCATTGAAATATAATTAACAGAAAAAATAATTTTTTGAATTAAAATAAATGACCGATATACAATTATGGAAGGCATATAATCCATTGGGATAAACTATCTTATTATCTTATTTATACTGCTCAAATTTTTTAGATTGGTAGTGGAATTGATGGATCTGTCACACAAGAAAAAACCACTATAAAAGTAGTGATACAACAAAAGGATGATTTTCTAGTAAAATAGAGATACACAACGGTAGTGAAACAAATGTTGAAAACAACTAGAGGTGGCTGCATGAATAAAATAATGCATTAAATAAAAAACATTATTTATTCTCATAGATGATATTTCCATGCCTAAAACACTCCACATTTATAGGGATACAAACACCTACCAAAATAGATGATGGAAATAGAATAAATATACTTGTCTGTTGTTTCTTTGTATTTTGTGTTTCCCATGTATCTATAACAAAACCCACCATTATTCCATTTTCAAATCATTTCATCATCCATAGCAACAATAATGATATGTGATATACATGGAATTAAATTTTTATTATTAAAAATTATAATATAAATTTGAAAATTTATATAATAAATATAAAGGATACCTTGATGAATATGAAATATTTGTAATTTTTTTTACAAATTTATTGATAAATGATATGAAGGATTTAAATGACCCATAGATATCCACCAATAAAACATTCATTGAATTCTCCAAAATATTTTTTAATAATTATAGTTTATTTAAATGATAATAGAAAGGGTTTTCAGTTGACATTCAAGGTGTTATCACCTTGAATGGATAGAATCGCATTGATAGTAGTTTGATAGCGATTCGTGTGGATACATCAGAGTCTAGGATTCAATAATATATTCATAATTACTCAACTAGAATTTTAGGTTTTAATGGTTGTGTTGTTCATGAAGGGGGAGTGGGAGATTGTTTTTTCCATGGGATGTTTTTTACATTATTTATTAAGTTTTTGGTGATGGTAGGAGTTATTAGTGGTTATTTGGAGATAATAAATAGATTTTATAGGGCACACAAATTTATTCTATAATTTAGGAAATGTTTTTCAGATGATAGGGGTGTCCTTCCACAGAGTGTTTCTTCGACCACTATCTCTTCCTCCTTTCCCGACTGTACCGGAATTTTTTATTTTTCTACTAATACAATATGAACTTTTATATTGTTTAATATATTCCTTATAGTATAATTTTATATGATTGATCCTTGTTAGATTGAGTTCTAATATTTTTATTTGTAGTTCATGAAGCATAATGATGAATCGAGGACCCAGTGAAAAGGCTCACATGTGTCAATATTAACTTATGTTGCAAAATATGTACACATATAAATATATTAATTACAAATAATAATAAATTTTAAAATATATAAATAAATATAAAATTCATAATTCCAAAAATCATATTCCCTGAATAAAAAAACAAATTAATTCCACAATAAATATCATAATGAATTAATTCAAACAAATAATAAAATATACAACAATTAATGGTTCATGATTCATTCATTATTAATCATGGAATCGTGATTAGATACTTCATAATCATCACACGATTCTTCTTCACGAGGCATCTCTTGAACATATTAGTCTTCATAAATTTTTTCCATATGATCAATTTTGTAATTAAATGGTGTTCCAGTATGCACCAAATGCTTTTTTTCTCTTATAATAGATGCATTTCTTAAATTCAGAAAAAAAAACATGTTACTTAATTTTCATATTGAGGATGTGATAACATGATATATTTTCAAGAATTATCATTCCTCATATGAATGATTTTAAAATAAATGACAATTGAGTATATATATATAAATGAATTAAATATAAAACCCAATATCTAATTTTTTTTCAAAAGATATAAAATAAAAAATACGGATGAAAAAATAGTAATAAATAATAAATAATTTGTAACTAGAAAAAATATTATGGTGCAGAAAATATAGATACATAAAAATATAAAAACTATTACTAGATTACATATAAAGTTCTTTTTCTAATGAAGTCACCATGTATCTATGTTGCTGAAGTAGAGGGATCTCAGCTAGGTTGTTGTTAACATGGTTCTAGTAGTCAGGGGAGCTTGGCTTTGATGTGATGCATAATGAGTTCTGCAACTGACATAGTTGTGGTGATCACAAGAAGAGGGGAGTGTTTTGAATCATCTAATGGAAGGAGAATTCAATGTTTTTTCTCAAAATATGTATTTCTAATTGGGTTGTAAGGGTTAGCAGGTTAGCGCACCACTATCTAATGCTAACCATGATGTGATGACAATACATGGAACACATAATTAATATATATGGTTACCTAATTCGTTTCGGACTCATTGATGGGTGAATATCATTGGTACCATAATGAGATGTGTGATTAAGCTATTGGATTCAATTTTGGCTACGTGGGAAAAATATAATGTTATAACAATGATTTCACATCGTTTTTTGAGGAAGATTATTGAGGGACAGTTTTTTTGATGTATGTATTTAATGTTGGAGAAATGTTCGATGGTTATTTCATCTTTTTTTAAAAGGTATAATTGTTACTAGATTACATAAATTTAGTGAAAAGTATTATTTCCACCATATACCAACTTCCACTATTTATATGATGTATAGGATTGATCACTAATAGGTATAAATCATTGATGGTGGACAGTGTTTTATTTTTGATACCAAATTTCAATAATAATATATGGACATGACATAGATTTTGTTGAAGAAAAATATTTCTTTTGAGAGATTCCCCAAGAGGATAAAAGGAGGAGTGTAACAATTAGTAGATTGAGTTACATAAATTTTAATGAGAGGAGTAGGATATTGATTTATATCTAGCTAATAGAATGTGAACCAATACAAATAGAGTAATGTTTTCATTATTTACTGAAGACAATCCACTTGTCCAGTTCTCAAATAAAGTTAGTATTTCTTGTTTTTTTATATATCATATGAAATGAGGTTTCCTCTCTCATAGTTGAGTACATAGTACCCAATTAAGAGTTTTTTTATAGAGATGAAAAAATGAGAATCCTAGGGAGAATTTGGTGTTACTAAGGCTGACACTGATGGTGAAAAATGCAATAGATGAGTACATAAATATATTTAAAAAGGGAATTCTCAATTAAAATAATCATTCACTACCGAAGAGTAATATAAATTTCTCATGCTTCATCATTTCTCTAAAAATACATGATATTGCCCCCCATATCAGTGTTACTAATATCGCTAATAAAAGGGTCTGTTAAAAGTACTTTTATTAATTTCTAGTAAAGGAGTCCTTTACTAGTGTTTTATTTTTTAGTGCTAATAAATGGACTATTTATTATAACATTCTATAGAAATAATATAAGATTCCTTTATTTTTTCTTTAATATAACTGATAAATGATTCCACTATCAGCACTTTACGTATATATTATAATGTATTCCATTTTTATCTCTTTTATTAACACAAGAAATTCTATTTCAAATACTACCCATCTGCAACCTTGGAAAATCATTATAATAGTCTATAAAAAATAAACCAAATTAGAATACATAAACATGTAAATTTTTTAAAATAAAATCTCATTTAAAATCAAATATAATATTTCATGATCATTTCAAAAATAATTTTAAGTAAAAAATATTTTCATTGATGTAATATGTACAATTTCTCTAAAACATTACAACCAATATAAAAAATAAAAAATAGAATAATTGTCGTGAAAAAACCCCTCATGGAAAAATTGAATCATTTTTGGGTTGATTGTGTTTGTTGAAAATTATGGTATCCATGGTGGGTTGTGGATTTCTATATATGCACAAAAGTGTTATGGCTGTTTGAAATGTTATGCACCATACATGATCTTGTATCATCATATCAAAATATGGGAATCAAACGATGTTAAAGAAACATATGGATTTGCGCAAAGGCGAGTTTACACGAAGGTGAATTGCACGAATAGAGCTAGAAAAATAAGAGAAAATATGTACAAGTAATGTGTAGGGTATAAAATGACAATAAATAGGTGGATACCAATATCATTTGATAATTATAAACACTTAATGAAAATATGAGCTTTGGATCATTCATGTACCAAAGACCTCGCATGTATGGAGTGTAACGACGCAAACATTAATTAATGGAAATTCCACTTGATCTAATCAAATGTCTTGTTATGGTTATATAAAATTTGAACATAATTGGTTTTATGTTTCTATATTTTAAAATACCATTATGAATTGTTATTGTTGCTTATATATTCATTTAATAGTGATCACATGATAAGTATAGATATAGAGATTTAACAAATCCAATTTACCCAGACAAAGGAAGCAATGGACTCATCCATTAGACCTGTCCCATATGAAGCCCCTTTGTCAGACTTCAGAAAGGTCATGGCGTCATTGGGATTCGTACATGGCCAAGCCCAAGATGAGATTGAACAAGTTTTTCATGAGTGGAACAGACTACAGGATATGTAGAAGTTAATAGAGATTACCACCTTATCGATGTTATCTGAGCCACCCCAAGAGTCTCTCACCACCGCACACCATACCCTCTAGTCTTATAAGGGTGTTATGAGGTGTTTTGTAACAATACACTAGAACTATGAAAATGTAAATTTATATTAAAGAAGATGAATTAATTTTGTTATAGATACTTTGTAAATAGTTTTTTAAACATAAGTAGTATTTTTAGTTAATATTCATCTGAGAATTTCTTTTTTAATTAATTTATTTTTGTATTAAATAATAATTTAATAAAATATTATTATTATTATTATATTATTTTTTATTAAATATAAATTATAGTATAATTTTATGAATTCAATTTTAATTTTTACTAATGTTTGAAAGCTATTTATTTAAAAAAACCCATTAATTTTCGATAAGTGTTGTTTTTTATTTTTTAAGTAAAAATTAACATATTTAGAAAATTATTCTGATAAATTGAATATTATTTTTGGAATCTGGAATACAAAATTATCCAATGGTGAATTTTTAAAATTTTCTTAGAGAGTAAAATTTTAGGGTAAAAATTAATATACCGTTCAATTATACAATGGGGTTTATAACATAATAATTACTAGAGAGTGATGTAAAAAAAACTATAAACATTATGTTTCGAAAATATATGTTTTACCATTAAAATAATTTGATTTTAGATTTGTTTGATTTTTTTTTACAATGCTTTAGTGTATGCTTCAAGGATTATAAAACATATTGTCTTTTTAAATTGTTTTCTTTGATAGTATGACTCACCTCCACATAAGAAACCCTATTATTTTAAGATGCTCAGACATTGGCCTCATAAAATTATTTTTTCTACTCCCCTTTGGAAAAAACCATAATAAAAAACCATGGGCTAGATTGAGGGTTTGATCAGTTTAATGTGTGGTGTCCCAAACATAAATAATAAATAATTCTCTCTACTTTCCTATAAAAACCCACCCATGATCCAACTTCCTCTTAACTCAATGTCTTTTTAGTTCATCAAACCACTACCCTACTCTCTCTAGAATCCTCCCATGGTCTCCCAATATCCCTAGAAGCCTCTTTGAAGCCTCTCCCATGTTTTTGTTATCGCACATCCATGTAAGGGATTTCATACCTTTCTTTTTTTATCCATGTTTCTTAATATAGTTATTCCCTTTTATTTTCAATTAATAATGTAGGGGTATTATATCAAATGTCCACCCTAAACCACTATTTATGTATGAATAATGGGGGAACACTTTCTCTCTCATTAATTCCTACCATGTACACCTGTTACCAGGCCAAAATTCCGTGAGGGATTTCTCCCTCTCCTTTTACATCCGAGTAATTATTTTCTATTATGCATCTAAATTACAATAAGTTTATTAATAAATGTACATTAATACCCCATTAAATTCCATTTCATGTCAATATTATTAGTCACCCATATCTTTCTCATCAACAATTTTAATTAATCTTTATGTCACACCATTATGGTGCCAAAATTACACATAGTTTTTCTATGCAGAGATCATTATGTAGTGAATTCCATGCCCATTTGTCTATCATGGTTATTAAAATTTAGGAAAATTTAATTTTTGAAGATAAATAATCATGTATGTATTACACATCCATTTATCGTGTAATTATTGTGATGGTTGATTCTATGTTTTATGATCTATGTTTCACACTTATACGTGAAATGAAAATTTTAAGAAGGGTGTGTCCTGATTGCACTCCAATGCATTGGGTAAAGAATAGGATCATGATATTTCCTGTGAAATGAGTGTTGACTCATGATAATTCAATTTCAACGAGGGTTTACTCGTGCTTTAGGTGAAATGAGGGTTTACTCATGCTCCATGTTTAATGAACCTTGGATCTTGCAAATTACATGTTAATTGTTGTTTCCCCATTTCCATGTTATGATTTTGATGCTTTATCATGCGTTTATGTTCATGGTTCTCATTTAATCCAATGATATGAATATTGTATAACATTTATTTTATTCTTCATGTTATTCCATACATATTCTCTTACAGGGTTTTGTTGATCACTCATTTTATATGCTTGATCTGAGGTTATCCTATGAAATTATATATACAAGGGAAATTAGTGGTCATGTAAAGTATATTTTCAACAATGATGTTGGGTTTTTATGTTCAATGTTGTTATGTATTGATCTTAATCCCCAACTAAACTGGTCCTCTCCATCTTCGATGTGGTATCAAGGGAGTTTTATATAATAAATCTTGTTTGAATGTGTAATAAGGATAAGGGTTGTTATAGTTGGTATCATTGGGTAGGTTTAGTTTTTTTGGGATTAGGATTATAAAACCCTAGTGAATAATTAAATACATGCATAAGTATAATAATAACATCCCTATGTATTGGTGAGTATTGAATTAGTTTTTTATCAAGAAAATACATCCCCATTGGGATAATAGTATGTAGAGGTGGCTCTGGCACAAACGTATCCTTGGGGTAAATCCCGAAAACACCTCGTTGAGATAGACTCGAATGGGAACTAGTGCTTGACAATGGGCCTTGCGGAACTCATGGTAACGACACTTCCTGGGGATGAGATTTTAAAAATTCACAAGCATAGAATGCACCATTATTTAGGGACTAGAAAATATTCCCTAAAGTACATCATTGATAACATCGAATGAAGCCAATAAATTAATATGTTATATAAAAACTAATTATAAGTCTTCCTTTTTTGTCTTTTGATTCCCCTTTAGGTGTTGAATAGTTAACTTCCCAAAGATTTATATGGATAATGTAAATGAGTAGAACCAGAATCAAAAAGTGATTGGTAGGTTTATTGTCTATAGTTTTACACATTATTTTAAATCCAAAATGTTCAAAATAATAATCCATGCATCACCAAAAATCAAGGATGTAAATCTATCGGTGAGTACGTAAAATGTGGAAATCATTAAATCCCATAAATATAAATCCTCCACTGTCGTAATTTCTGAATTAAACATCCCGGAAAACCTCTTCATACTCCCTCTAGTGGAATTTTATGAAATTGTCTACAACGATTGTATTTCCTTATATAGTGCCAGCATAAATTACTTGGAGAGGGAAATCAGTCCCCATGTGGTGAATCGACCACCAAGTGAAAGTAGGAGGATGAATAATTTTTACCTCCATCATCTCAAGCATGGATATCACCACCAAATGAGCATGAATTTCTTGCTCACATGATTTATTCCAAGGAAGAAATTGTCCAAGAAGACATGCATATTGTGAGGGATTTTGGTGAAGTGTTTCCCGAGGAATTGCATGGTCATCCTCTCAGAAGAAATGTTGGATTCTCTATTGATCTTATACCTTTGTCATTTCCAATATACACGACTTCGTATAGAATTGCAGTTGTGGAGCTTGAGGAGTTGAAGAAACTACTAATGGAGAATCTGGATAAGGGATTTATAGCCCCAAGTGCTTTATCATGGGGTGCACTAGCCCACTTCATCAAGAATAAGGATGGGTCATTGTGCCTTTGCATCGATTATTTTGAGATCAATAAAATCACAATATAGAAAAAGTATCCTCTCCCATGAATTTATGACTTGTTCGATTAGCTATGTTGGAAAAAATACTTCTCTATGGAGGTTTTGCAGTCAAAATGTTATAATATAAGGGTGAAGAATGAAGATATCCCCAAGACAGATTTTCGTAAAAGATACAGGCACTATGAATTCATTGTAATGCCTTTCGGACTCACTAATGTGCCAATAATCTTCATGGACATGGTGAATAAACTTTTTAGGGACAACCTCGACAATTTTTTTGTAGTATTTGTTGATTATATTCTGATATACTCCAAACTGGAGGAGGATAATAGGGTGTATCTATGAACTATACTAGAGACCTTGCCTAAGGAGAATCTCTATTCAAATTAAATAATGTGTGAGTTCTGGTAGAATTGAATCTCATTCTTGGGCCATATTATCACAAGCAATGGGATATCTTTGGATCCTTCTAAAACAGACACAATTGAGGGATGGCTGAGGAAATCATTGGTAACAGATATCTGTAGCTTCTTGGGTTTACCTGGATATTATCAAATATTTGCGAGAAATTTATAACTATTGTCCAACCCTCTTACCAAGATAACAGAGAAAAGATTAAAGTTTCCTAGGAGTGATGAATGAAAATTAATATTGATGGATTTAAAAGGAATGATTATCATTGTGCATGTGATCACTTTACCCACAAGTGGATTACATTGTGTCTTATATATTGATGCATCAATAAAAGGAATGGGATTTGTGATGATGAAAAATGATAAATTCATTACCTATGTATAAAGGAAAATTAACGTTCATCAGAAGAATTATCCAACACATTATTTGTAGTTGGCTGCGGAGATCATAGATTTAGAAATTTGGTGGCGTTATCTCTATGGGGAGAAGAGTGAAATATATACAGACCACAAAAGACGCAAATATATATTCACACAGAAAGAGTTGAACTTGCTCCAACGAAGATGGTTAGAGCTTATCAAAGACTATGATAGCTCAATCCATTTCCTCCCAGGGAAAGCGAACTAGGTGGCAGATGCTCTAAGTAGAAAAAACCAAGTCATTATATTACTGCTATGAATTTAAAAGGATCCAATATTCATAGATTTGATGAAGTTGGAAATGGGAGTCAAAAATAAAGGAACATCATTAATCCTTTCACAAATTATTTCTCATCTGTCTCTTTTTAATTGGCTAAAGATGCTCCAATGGATGATGTTGAAATTCAAAAGTAAGTGGAAGCTAACAGATGAGGTAAATCCTTGGATTTCAATGTTATTGAATAAGGAATTGTGATATTTTGGAAACTACTATGTGTTCTATCAAGTCCAGAGATGAAGAAGGATCTTTAGGATGAAGCACATTGTTCAAATTTCTCTATTCATCCAGGAAACGCAAATATGTTTCGAGATATCTGAGAGAATAATTGGTTGCACAATATAAATAATGATATTGTTGAATATATATCAATGTTCCTGGTGTGTCATCATGTGAAGCCCGAGAGATATAAGTCTAAGGGGTTTATGCAACCATTGCCCATACCAGCATAGAAGTTGGAGAACATCACCATGGCCTTTGTCACCAGACATCTGAACATATCCAAAGGCAATAATGCAATCTTGGTGGTGGTGGATCTTCTTACATAGTCACCACAATTTATTAAAATTCAGGAGGATTTCTCATTGGATCAACCAGCACAGATACATATCTGGGATGTGGTAAGGCTACATGGAGTGCCACTATTTATTGTATCCGATCGAGATCCTAGATTCACCTCTATATATTGGAATAGTATTCAACATTCTCTGGATACTGAACTAATCATCATTACAACCTATCATCCTCAAATTAATGGCCAATTTGCGCGAACTATTCAAACACTGGAGGATATGTTAAGATCATGTTCTGTGGACAACAAAGGATCATGGGACTAACATTTTATACTGGTTGAATTCTCCTACAATAACATTTTCCAATCGAGCATATGAATGGCCTCTTATGAAGCCCTATATGGGGAGAGGTGAATAACACCATCATGTTGGGATGAACTTAAGCTTCTAGGACCATAAATCATCCAAAAAATGGTGGAGAAGGTGGAAACCATTTAGCAGCATATCAAGGCAGCAACAAGTTGAAAGAAGAGTTATGCCAATAACTTTCGACGATACATTGAGTTTAAAGTTGGTGACATAGTATTTCTACACATATCTAATTGGATGATGTTAATGAGGTTTGGAAAGAAAGATAAGTTATGTTCTAGGTATATCTTCCCCTTCGAGATTCTTGATCGTTTTTGGGTTGTGGCCTCTCAAATAGAACATCCACCTACCCTGTAAAATGTACTTAATGTCTTTAATGTATTCCTCTTATAGTAGTACATACAAGACCCTTCTCATGTACTCTCTTAATAGGTAGTATAGCTATAGGATGATCTTTATTACAAATAACAACCAGTGATGATCTTAGATCATATTGAAAAAGTTATACGAAATAACACAATTCCCCTCATCAAGGTGTTGTGGCGAAACAACAAGTTTTAAGAAGTAATGTGGAAATCAGAGGAAGTTATGAGGTATAGTTAGCCTTATCTTTTTTATTGTGGGAAAGGTAATTTCTAGGGTGAAATTTTTTAAGGGGGAATTATTGTAACAACCCAAACATTCAGTATCAGAAATTCTTCTTGATCTAATTAAATATCTTATAATGGTTATATAAAATTAGATCTTCAATGGTTTTTTGTTTCGGGATTTTCAAATACCATTGTGAATTGTCACCATTTCTAATATATCCATTGAATAGTGATCACATGATTAGTATAAATATAGGGATTTAACAAATCCAATTTACTTAAACAATGCATGTGATGTCCTCATCCATTAGACATGCCACATTCGAAGCCCAATTTTCAGAGCTCAGAATGGTGGTGGCATCATTGGCCTTCTCTCTTGGCCATTCCCAATCTGAACATGAACACATTATGCATGAGCAGAACCAACTGTGGGGGATGTGTATGTTTATATAGATTACCACCCAAACGATGTAATCCGAGACACCCCAAGAGTCAATCACCATCACACACCTTACCCTTCGGTCTTATGCAGGTACTATAAGTGGTTATCAAAAAAGACCCTAGCACTATGAATATGTATATTATTTTTATATTATGAATCGACATTCATTTTAGTATTGTTACTTTGTAAACAGTTTTTAAAACAAAAATAGTATTTTTAGTTATTATTCAACTAAGAAATCAATTTTTATGAATTAATGGATTTTTGAATTAAATAATAAATAAATTATTAAATTAATTTTTATTAAATATAAATTATCATATAATTTTATTAATGTAATAATAATTTTTATTACGGATTGATATCTAGTTTTTTTCAAAACCGATGAATTTTTGATAAATTACGGTTTTTATTTT
Source organism: Viscum album (assembly GCA_963277665.1). Classification (NCBI taxonomy): domain Eukaryota; kingdom Viridiplantae; phylum Streptophyta; class Magnoliopsida; order Santalales; family Viscaceae; genus Viscum; species Viscum album. The sequence goes on from OY728164.1 coordinate 1,882,690,955, forward strand.
GAATGAAAAAAATCACATATTTAGAAATTATTTATATATAATTTAAATAATTTTTCAAAACAACATATCAAAAATATCCTATGGTGAATTTTACATAATTATCTGAGACACTCGAATATTTTGGTAAAAATTATATATCGTTTAAATATATAATGGTTTTTATGAGATAATAATGACCCAATAGTGATGTAAAAAATACTGTAAACATATTTCCCAGAGAATATGTGTTTTACCAATTAAATAATGTTATTTTATATTGGTTTTATTTATTTTATAAAGCTTTAGTGGACCCTTCAAGGATTATACAACATTTTCTCTTTTTAAATTTTTTTCTTTGAGTGTGTGGCACACCACCACCAAAGAAACCCTATTATTTTAAGAAGTTCAGACATTGGCGACATAAAATGTAGTTTTCCACTCCACATTGTCAAAAACCTTGTGAAACCCCATGTTACTATTTTTGGTTTTGATTTGTTTAATGTGTGTTGTCCCAAACATAAATTATAACGAATTCTATCTCATTTCTTATATAAACCCACCCAAGCTCCCACATCCTCTTTACTCAACAACATGGGATTTCATCAAACCTCTTCCCTAGTATCTTTATATTCCTCCCAAGGTTCCCCAAGCTCCCATGATGACACTCTAAAGCCTCTCCCAAGATTTTGGGATCACACATCCATGTAAGGGATTTCCTACCTATAACTTTTTTCCAGGTTTTTTTATATTGTTATGACATTTTTTTCAATTAAAATAGTTAGGGTAAGATTTCCCACCTCCCATGTACTTCACTATTTATATTTGGATAATGGAAGACCCCTTTCTCTCTCATTAATGCCTCCCATGTACACCCGTTACCATGTCATAATTCCGTGAGGGGTTTTTCTCTTATCTTCTACATCCAAGTAATTTATTTTTATTGTGACACTAAATTCCATTACATTTGATGTAACTTGTATTTATATGACCCCCAAATTTTCCATTTCATTTTCAAATGATGAGACACCCATTTTTCTGAAAACATCCATTTTCATGAATTGTTTTGTCAGACGGTTATGCTGTCAAAATTACACCGTGTTTTTCGAATCCAAGATCAATGTGTAGTGAATACCATTCCCATTTATCTATCAAGGTTATTCACCATTATGCACATTTAGTTAATGATTATAATGTTTCATGTACGTATTTCACATCCCTTTATCGTTGAATAAATGATGATTGTTGATTCAATGTTGTATGATCTATGTGGCACACATATGCATGAAATGAAATGTTTAAGAAGGGAACACCCAGATTGCGCTCCAATGCATTGGGTAATGCATTGTATCTTGATATTCCATGTTAAATGAGTGTTGAATCATGCTAATTCAAGTGAAATGCGGGTTTACTCATGCTTCATGTGCAACAAGGGTTTACTCATTCTCCATGTGCAATGAGCCTCATCTCAAGAAAATTCCATATTAATTGTTATTGCCACATTTCCATTTAATGGTTATCATGATTTATCATGCCTATATGGTCATGTTTCTCTTGTGCTCAATTGATATTCCTCTTTCATAAAATGTATTGAATTCTTCATGTTATTCAATTCATATTCCCTTACTGGGCTTTGTAGCTCACACTTTTCTTATGCATGTCCTCTGGTTATCATATGCAATGCTGAGTACGAGGGAATGTAGTTGTCATGTAAAGGACGTTTTCAATAAAGATGATGGGTGTTTATGGTTCAATATTGTTATGTAATTATCATAATCCCCAGAGACACTATACCTCTCGATCTTTTATGTTGTATCGAGTGAATTTTATGTAATAAATCATGTTTAAGTGTGTAATTCGGGGCATTGTAGTTATTGGGAGTACTCGTGCATGTAGTTGATAAAGAAGGGAGTTGTGTACAAGTAGCTCTAGTGGAAAAAATGTTTAACACATCAGAAATTTTCACATTGGTTATATATAATTTAAAATAAATGTTATAAAAATCGATTTATCACGTCACTTATAAAATAGCCAATGTAAAAAATAGTGAGATTTTCTTTATCACATCAGTTATTTAATAACTGATGTGAAATATAAAATCTACATGTTTTACCATATCGGTTAAAAAATTACTAACATGATAAAGCCAATCTTGGCAATTTATCATGTTAGTTATAAATGAAATGACGTGATAAAGGACAATTTTTAATGTTGGTTTTCAAATAACTAACATGATAAATTATTTTCTATGTCACTTATTAATTATGATGTTATAAATATAAAAAAATAGTTTATCAGTCTAGTTGTAAAATAACCAACTTGTTACAACATTTAAATGATCTATTGCACACCGTATTCAGTAATTCTATTATCATCGATCAGGAAACCTAAGACTCATCTCCCTAGCACAGAAAACCAATAAATGATTCTTCGAAGTTGTGAATTCTCGCCTCATTTTTTCAATATCATTCATCATCCTCATTATAACCAGATCTATCAGGTTGATTCACAACACTAATGTAAGCCTCACACTTCTTGGTTTCATTTTTTATTTTTTGCGATGCCCTAAGATAATTTTTTGAGATTTTATTTTTCAATATTTGTTCTTGCTATCATGGTAAGGATTGTAGTCAACTTTTAAACCAGGTTAAATTATTTACTAATAAAATAATCCATATATGTGATATCATGAAGGATTACGATTTTGGTGTGTTCATTAATGTGTGTGTTCATGTATAGTGGGTGTCCCTGGGGGTGGGGGGGGATTTCTATGTTGCTGGGGTTGTCCAGGGGGTGGGGGTAGTATAAGGGGGTGGGGTGTCCAGTGGTGTCAAAGGGTGTAGGGGTTGTGTCTAGGGTGTGTGGGGGCTGTCCAAGGGGGGTGGGGGTGTACAGGGGGTAAGAGGGTGGTCCTAGTGGGTATAGTGTGACCTGTTGGTGGGGGTTGTCAAGAGGGATGGGGAAGGGGCTATACAGAGGGGTGGGGGTGTCCAGGGGTGGGGGATATCTAAATGTGTGTGTGTGACTGACGGGTGGGGGGTGTCCAAGGGGGAGGTGGTGTCCAGGGGGTGTCCAAGTGGGGTGGGGTGGCGTGCAAGAGAGTAAGGGGGATTTCCATGGTGTTAGGGTTTCCAGGTGTTGGGGGTGGTGTTCGTGGGGTGATGGGGTTGACTAGGGGGTGGGGTTCCCATGGGGTATCAATGGGTGTAGTGTTTGGGGTGGTGTCCAGAGGGTGGGGGTGGTGTCCAAGGTGGTGAGTGGGCATCCAAGGGTTTTGTGGGTGTCTAGGGGTTGGGGTGTGTAAGGGATGCAGTGTATATATGGGTTAGGGGGCAGTCTATGGGGTGGGGAGGCGTTCCATGGGGGTCGTGGTGTCCATGTGGTGTCCTATGGGGGTGGGAGTGGGGTTCATGGGGGCGATTTCCATAGTGGTGGTTCCATCCAGAGGGTGGGGGTGGTGTCCAGGGGTGGGGGGTGTGTGTAGGGGTGGGGTGTCCAGGGGTTGTGGGGGGGTCACGAGGGGTGTCCAATATTGTATGGGGTGGGGTGTGGTGTTTAGGGGGTGGGGGACTAGGGGGTGGGGGTGGTGTCAAGGGGTGAGTCGGCTGTCCAAGGTGGTAAGGGGTATCCAGGGGGTGGGGGTTTCTTTGGGGTGGGGGTGTCCATGGGGTGGGGGTGTCCTAAGGGGTGGAAGTTGTTTAGGGGTGGGGGTTGTTTTGTGGGTCGGGGTGTCTAGGTGGTGGGGGGTGGTGTCCAGGGGTGAGTGGGATGTCATAGGTGGTCTAGGGTGTCCTGGGGGTGTGGGGCTGTCCAGGGGGTGGGTGTGTCAAAAGGTATGGGGGTTGTCCAGGGGGGTGGGGGATGTCTAGAGGTGTGTGTGTGTGTGGGAGTCACTACTGAAAAAACGACCTATACCCACGGTTCAAAACCGTGGGTATAGCCCCCAAAACCGTGGGTATAGGCTATACCCATGGTTTGGGGAACCGTGGGGCTGAGTGGAATCGGTATAGGGGTCTCACCCTATACCCACGGTTTAGCAGAACTGTGGGTATAGCCTTCTCAAAGGGAGGACCACGCTGCTCCAGCGTGGCACACACCAATCCCCACGGTTTTCCAAACCATGGGGTATTAAAAATCAGAAATGGGACGCCGCAGGAATTCGAACCTGCAACCCAGCCACACCTCACTGTCGCGCCTTACCACAAGACCAACACACCTATAATTTCTATTTGTTAGATATTCATATATCTACAAATATATATTAATATAATCCACAGATTTCAAACGACAGGAAATCACTTCAAAAAACACGCATGGGAGGATTTGAACCCGCGACTCGTGCGGCATCTGCAGCGGAATACAGAACTTGTGACCAACTCGGCTAATCGAATTTTATTAACATTTAAATATGGTTATTTACATATACTAAAAAAATCAAATATCTGAAAAATAAAAAGATACCGATATTCGAACACCGGTCTTTCATATACGAGACAGAGAGCTGAACCAACTAACCCAGCAAAAAGCTACACCCACGGTTTTGGAAAACCGTGGGTATAGTTCTTGTAAAAAATCCCCTATCCCTACGGTTTTTCAGAACCGTGGGCACAGGTCTCTATGACAATCCCTCTACCCATTGTTTTACCAGAACCATGGGTATAGGTCTTCAAAATTAACCTATACCCACGGTTTTTCCGAGAACCGTGGGTATAGGTTCCTATACTAACCCTATACCCACGGTTTTGGGTAACCGTGGGTATATGGGTGTCCTATACCCACGGTTTTGTGCAAAACTGTGGGTATAGACCCATTTTCCAGTAGTGAGTGGGGGTGTCCAGGGGCTGTGGGAGGGGGGTTCCAAGGGATTGGTGGTGTCCATGAGGTGTATATGGGGGTGGGGTGCTGTCTAGGGGGTTAGGGGTATTTCTAAGGGGGTATAGGGTCTAGGGGGTGGGGTGGTGTCCAGTAGGGTGAGGGGGTTGTCTTGGGGGGTGGGGGTTTCTAGAGGTAGAGGGTATTTAGAGGGTGGGGGTGTTCAGCTGGGAGGGGGTGTCCTTAGGGGTGGGGGCTGTTTAGGGGTTGGGGTGTCCAGGTGGTGGGAGAGTTGTCTATGGGGGGAGAGTGGGATATCCAAGGGGGTTGGGGTGTCCATGGTTGCGGGTGTCTAGGTGGGTGGGGGTGTCTGGAAGGGCGGGGGTGTCTCGGGGGTGGGGTGATTTACTAGGAGGTTGTGGTGTCTAGGGGGTTTGCAAGGGGTTGGGGGTGGTGTCCAAGAGGGTTAATAGGGCTTTTAAAGGGGGTAGTGGTGTCTAGGGTTGAGATCTAGGGGATGGGGGTGTCTAGGG